>OZ010605.1:41835802-42580802 GCA_963932145.1 Acanthosepion lycidas
ATTAATAATAAATTTTTGAAGAAAAAAATATTACCAGCAATACATTTTTAGAAAATATTACAAGCAATAAAGAATTTTGTTGGCTTTAAATAAAACCCATTGAGGTTGATATGCCATAAAACAAAACGAACAATTAAAAGGATCACTTTCCAGCTTCTCTTTTGAATATCTGAATTACTAGCATTGCTGTCCTTGTGCTTTGAAACCATTATTAGGTAAAACATGATATTTTTATTTCTGGGTTTGACATCATGTAGCAAACTGCAAAAAGTCACACTGTGACTAAGAGAGGAAACATATTTGCTTTATTTTTTGTTATTTAGGTAACTACATTGTGTTTTAGACAGTTTAGAAATATTTTACTGACAAAAACATTTCACATTATTGAGACAAAATATGATTCACATTAATTATCTCAAACATTTAAAAGATAATAAAAAATTAAATCAATGTTAATTTTTTGTTCCTGTTTTGTCTTTAGATTAGTGCCATTTCTCATGTTCCTGTTTTATCTCTAGACCAGGGGACATCTAACCCACAGTCCAAGGGTCGCACTGCACCCTAAAATCCTCAGGTATATTTTCCTTTAGTAATGTGTGTCGAGAAAATTATTCTCAGATGCTAGTAGGTTCATTTCCCCATTGCACTAAAAGGAAAAGTGGGGAAAGGCCTTTACCAAGACACACCAGCTGGTGTGGAGAGCAAGAGCCAGAGCTAAATAAAAATTATTTAACTTATGGTTTTTGGCTCTGGGTCATGTGGTGCAGTCCTCAATCTCCTGCTTGAACCTCCCATATTAAAATGACCTTGTGTCACATTTGCTGTAAATGGGGTGGCATATAAATAAACAGATACACTTTGATGTAATGACACAATTGGTGACAATGAAAAATTTTGTGGGTGTGGTCTATGACAGATTGTGGGTATTGTCTATGTTTGATTGTTTCAGTTTCAAAAATTTTACTTCAGTGAATAATGTTTGATTTCTTGACATTTTTTACAGTGTCAAGGTATAGTGACTTTGAAGCCATGCAGAGTGATTTGGAAAAAGTAGTATCAGTGCCCAGTTATGCCATTAGTGATAAAGAATGGGAACCTTTAACCAGGCAGATGAGAAGGACTCATTTACCCTGGCATGTCAGACATTTTTAGTGACTCAAGGCTAGGCTTAATGTCAAGTGGAAGGGGCTAATTTAAATTTATTCTTTATTTATTTCTAATTTCAGGTATATAATGCAGACATTAGTTTATCTATATATTTCTTTTGCTAACCTCATAATTTAAATACTTTCAGCACATTCCAATTATATTCATGATTATTTAGTTAACTTTAAATTCATATTTTTAATAACCCAGCATTTGCTCATGGCATCTAATACTAAGAAAAGAGAAAATTCAATATTCAATGGACAGAAAAATATTTCGTAATTGAAACATGCAGTAATATTATGTGCCTCATTTGTCATGATAAAATTGCTGTGTACAAGAAATATAATATCATGCATCACTATGCTGTCAAGCATGAGTCAGAATATAATAAATTAAACAAAGAAAAGAAAAATGAATTAAAGAAGCAGTTCTCAAGAAAACATTCTTGAAAAATCTGTTGTTAAAACTGATACATGTACAAAAGCTAGCTATTTAATAGTTGAAAAATTGGCTTGGAAGGGCAAGATGGTATTGTAATTGCTTTTAATGAATATTGTCTCGAGAAAGTGAACTTATTCAATGAAATGAGTCTCTCACATCAGACAATTGGTAGAAGAATTGATGACATAGTTAACGGTATTGTGAATACATTGCAGATCCAATTATCTAAATGTGTTTATTACGGTTTATCATTGGATGAAAGTACTGATCAATGTGACACTGCACAATTAGTTATTTTCATCAGAGGAATTGATGTCAGTTTTAATATAATTGAAGAAGTGTTGAACTTATACCATATGAAGAGTACAACAACTGGCAGGGACATACTTGCATATGTTAATTTATCAATTGAAAAATTCAGTATTGATAGAAAATAGAATTTATTTGATTACAAGTTGTGGTGCTCTAGCATTAATTGGTAAAAATAATGGATTTATTACTTTATTCAAAGAATCAGTTGATCATGATATACTCAACTACCATTGCTTGATTCATCAATGGTAATTATGTGCTCAAAAGTTAAATATGAATCAGTTGACAGATATTGTGAAAGTTGACCCATTGTGAATTCAAAAAATATTTGGAATAAGTTGGCAGTGAGTATGAAGATGTTATTTGTTTGGCAAAAGTCAGATGGCTTAGTAAAGCAGCAACTTTGAGAAGATTTCAGTTATTGTTACCTGAAATAAGAGTTCATACAAAGCAAGAAGCAAAATGTAGATGTTTTAGAAAATGAAGAATGCTTGAATGATCTTTCCTTCTTAGTAGATATCACTGAAATGCCTAAATTTAACTTGCATTTACAAGGAAAAAACCTGTTCTGTTGCTCAATGTTGAGTGAATAATAGGTTTTACTAAGAAAATTACAACTTTTGATAACACAATTAAAAGCCAGTGAAATTGTGCACTTTCACAGTTTATTAAAAAGAAAAGAATTTTCTTTAAATTTTGAAAAATATCATAAATTATGTGAAGTTTGGTAAAAGATTTTACAGACAGATTTTCTGACTTCAGAAAAATAGAAACTGAATTAAAATTGTTTGGTGGTCCATTTTCATTTAATTATGTGGAAACACCAACTGAATACCAGCTAAAACTCATTGAGCTTCAAAGCAGGGAATCTCTGAAATCTTATAGAGAACATTCCCTTCTTGAATTTTATAAAGAAATTCATTCTTTCAATGAATTTAATGAAATTGTCAATTTATCTAGAAAACTGTTACACATGTTGGGTAGGGCATACTGCTGTGAACAATTCTTTTAGTGCACGAAAAACATCAATACTGCTCAAAGAAATAGATTGAGAATAAAGATTAGTACCATAAAAGCAGATATTGACAATATTATCAAAGGAAAGCAATGTCAAAAATCACATTGAATTTATTTTATTTTGTGCATGTATATTTTCTTTTTTTTCTTTTTTTTTTTTTTCTGTCAATAACACGGTATATTTTGTAATTATATATATTTGTTGTTAAAATTTAATATTCACTACATTTTGAACTTTTTAATGCCATATTTATATAAAGCACTTTTGTGGCCTGGTTAATATAACTAAATTTCTAATTTGGCCCATTAGGATGCTGTAGATCAATGCCATTAGTTACATTCTTGTTTTGTCTTTAGATCAACGCTGTTGCTAACAAAGCTGCTGGAAAAGGTTATGAGAGGGAGAGCTTTTACTCCAACATCAAATTCCAGTTCTTGGGCATTGAAAATATTCATGTCATGCGAACTAGCCTGCAAAAACTACTTGAAGGTAATAAAATCAATTTTTATTTTGCCTGTTTAATATGTATTCCTATTATTCCAAATAAGTTAATTTCTTTTATTAGAATTGAAACTACAGAACTAATAACTATATACTTTAGTTATAAAAGATTTTTTTTCCTTTCTTTATTTTCAAAGTCATTGTTTTATTCAGAAAAGCTTATTTTGAATAGTCACATTTTTATTTGAAAAAATTCAAATGCCACTTTAGATAAAACAGTGGTAAATAACTGCAGATGACCGTCTTCCTCAAGGGAGAGATATTTTTCTTTTAAAATGGACCCTCCTATATTGAATAGAATTTTTATTTTTATTATATTCATATGTTAATATCATTTGTATCAATGAAAAATGAATACTTTTGTGTTTTTTTTTTTTTTTTTAGAGATTTAGAATATTGACACTAATTTGATATAACCTTACAAAGTAAAGTATTTTTTTGGCAATTATTAGTTTTAATTTGGTGGTTACTTGATAGTATACTATTACTTGTTGAATACATTTTATGTGTATTATCATGTCTTTAAATATTTTTAACTATTAAAATAGGATTAAAAATATTCATTATTCAAACTTAAATTCTGCTTGTCATTCTTAGAATTTCTTTAAAAAGTATTAGTTTTAACAAGATTTAACCACTTTTATCTTTATACTATCAAGTTCCCTAGTCTTACCAATTTAAGATAAAATAAATTCTTTGAAAATCACTGAGAACATTGTGGATAATTTTCTTAATCTACATTTAGCAATTAAACATGGAATTGAAACATATTAAAGAACTGGAAATAGAATTCTTTTAAATTATAATAGTGCAATGTAAAATTGCTGTTGGAATTAGATGTAGCTACATATTTACTAAGCTTAGCTTAATAGGGTATATAAAGAAGGGTTGAAAATGATCAAGAATTTTTTTTTCATATATCGGCCTTCTAGTTGAAAAAGAAAAAAAAAAAAACAGTATTAAAAATCTTTACTTTTATCTGGGCTTGATTATGAACCTCTTACCCTGTTGTAATTATCTCAACCACTTTTATTCTCTTTTAAGACAAGATAAAAATATTTAAATCTAATTGAGACCCTTTTTTTCTCAAAGACAAAATCCAAGTCTTTATATAATAAAATATAAAAATTTTCAATTTTCTCCAATTTCTTGCCTTATAGTGACATATACTCTTTTCAACTCACATAAAATGCCAGTTATAACAATATACCATATATATGCCATATATAGGAAATATGTTAAATAGTTTCCTTTTTAATTGTAATTTCAAGAAAATAAATGTATTGTGAAAAGATGATTCTCAGATAAAACAATTAATTTTTTTAGTAGTTTTCTTATGCTTTTTTGATTTCTATTTGTAATAAATTTTATACATTTTGTATTAATTTTTCTTTTTGGCTCTGAAATCTATTATTTATTTTACTGATACAATTATCATGACTTGACCATCCTTAAGAGTAATATCTTGAATAATAATTATTTTTAATTGCTTGAAATTTTGATTTAAAATGGAATTTTTTTAAAAATAACTGTTCTTTTGTTTATGAGGCTTATAGAAAATTTGTTAATCTCATAAAATTTAAATTCTTTCTCTACTTCAGTGTGTGAGTTGAAGAATCCCTCCATGTCAGCATTCCTATCAGGTCTGGAGAGCAGTGGCTGGTTAAAACATGTCCGTGCTGTCATGGAAACTTCTACATTCATTGCCAAGGTGTGTACAAATTAAAAGTATTTTATTAGTTGAACACAATATATCTTTTGTCATAAGATGCTTAGGTTTATAAGGAAATTCAGTTGGCAAATCAAGGAGAAAGGGCAGGAGAACAATTCACAATGTCCAAAAAAGATTTTCTATCAGTTTAAAATTGAAGAAGTTTAAAGTACTTTTATAAAATATTTGTGTTCCTTTTGTAAAACAAATTTCTAAGTTTTGTAGTCATTACTGTCCTGTTTTTGACAAATTGAAAATTACATAATTTGATAAAATTTTCCAATATAAGATGTACATATTACAAAAAGTATTGATATTACAGTCAATGGAGCTGTTTTGTTGAATTCATCACAAAATTAGTAAAGTTTCTTAGTCATGTACTGCCAATAGATACTTTTTTTATAGTAAGTTAAGGATGGTATACCTTTGACCTGTTTTTGCCCTACTGTCATATTGCATTTCTTGCTGTTTTTATGTAGTGTAAAATTTGATAAATTTGTTACCATTTTTCATGGTTTATCAAGATCTCTATGCCTGTATTAAAGGTTTTTAGATATGTTGAAAATAAAACTTAGTTTGGGATACCTATTAAAAGAGATGTATGTGATGATAGAAAACAAGCAAAGATCTCTGGAAAGCAATAAAAATTGCTCCCAGTAATGTCAAAGTTGAAACAATAGAAAAGTTAATAAGTGGATTAGAGTCTAATAGAGGATATAAAATGTTAGGAAACCTATATCAACATGTAAAATAATAATTTATTCAGGTATACAGGATATTCTGTTAATCAAATATGTTTCTATAGCCTGTACTTGGGGTGAGTAAAGAAAAGTAATGTCTGTTATAACAAATTGAATGCTAGATGCACACAAATCCTGTCAAAATAAACACAAAAGTCTCGGGATTTCAAATCTATTTCTCAACATATTCCTTCTCAATTATATACGATAATTGAGTAACTTTAAGACTATGACTCCCTTCTGGTCTCAAAACACAGCAACTATCACTTTCTCTGCAAAGTGTGTTGCCTTAAATTTCTTTCTGGGTTGTGCCATTCCATTGAACTTCTTTTGCACTCTGAACTCTGGTCTCATCTCTAGTGATTATCTTGCTTAGGAAAATGCCTTGTTGTGTAGTTCCAGCAGCTCTTGGGCAGCAACCAACCTCTGTTCCTTAATGAATTTTGTTAGTATTCTGGGAATGCACTTTACACAGTTCTTTGAATAGTAAAAAGACTGAAGTAAATTGCACGCTTTTTGACTCTATCTTTATTGACAGCAACAACTGGTCTTCCACTCATTTAAGTCTATTTCTCCTGTCTCTCTTAGATTGCGATTAATTCTACTGATCTATCCCTTTGTGCTTACATCAAATCCAGCCATTTCAAAAACATTCACTTTCATTATTTTAAGCACTTTCATAGAATTTTTGTTTTTGGAAGAAGAAAAACTTATTTTCTACTTGTGTCCAAAAGGACAGCCATTTTGAGAGTGGATTATTAGCAGGAAAAGAGAAGGTATCTGTAAAATCTTTTCCCCTAGGTTTCTAGACACTTTATTGTTTATAACTTAAAAAAAACGAATTCTAATGAATACTTCTAAAATTAAATTAGGTCAGACTTTTTGACAGAGCTTCATATCTTTTGGATTTAAATAAAAATTTATTTTGCACTTTGCTTAATAAAACCTCACATACCCAGAGCAATTTATTATCAATATTTTTATTAATGTTAGCACTATACACTGGAACTCCCATAGTATAAAAATATAAGCATGTATTGAAAATATTTAATTTTAGTATAAAATCTTTTACTTGCATAATAAAATCTGATATATTAGGTTGATGCAAAAATGTCGGTTTTTGACGTATTTTTTAACGTCAAAAAACATTATTTTTGCACCAACCTAATACATATTGAAAATCTAAGCAGTGATAAATTTTCTTCTCAAATACACTGCTGCTTATTTTACTGCTTATATTTGCCTATGCCAATAGAATAATCACTTCAGACCTTTAAAAATTGTCGAAGAGTTTTTATATATAAGCCAAGATTTTGAAAATCAGACAATTGTGTGAACTAGCATCATCTTCACTCTCTTCATTCATGATATAGGTATTTTTGATGAATTTATTATCTCCGTCTTCTTTTTGGTTAATTCAAAAACAACTCAAACAGGCATAGAGATCTTGACTATAGCTGAAGATCTTCAAAATTTAGCAGTCATGAAATGGTTTTTGCTCTTCTCACAGAAATTCCAAATTGTCTCCTAAAATATTTGCTCTATATTTGGAATTACTGGTCTCAAATGCCCTGTCAGCTGGGGCTTCAGAATACACCAACTGCAGCTCTGCAGAGGGGTAAAACCCCCACAATGGGGTCACCTCTTTGCTGTGGGTGGTGACTCATGATGTCTGAGGAGGGGATCCTGGTGGTTGAGGGTTTCAGCGGTTAGGGTTAGGTACTTCCAATTCCCAAGACACCACTTTGGCTCTTACCTGGACTAGACGGGTGGTCAGAGAGGCCTGATCCGATCATTTGCCTGTTGGGACAAGCCCTAATGCCTATAATGATAACAAATTGAGTACTTTTGGGAAACTTTACCTAAATGAACTATTGGATGACTCAACCTAATGTATAGGTGTTAGAAGGTGCTGACTGAGGGTTAATCAGTTTGAAGAGACATTTAGGCTTGAACATAGCTGTTAACCCTTCAATTTGTTCATTAAAAAATTGGGTAGTGTAACAAATGTCGTAACAGGTGCTCTGAGTATCACACGAATGCAAGTATACTAGTTTGCGTAACCCTGACCTGTCCCCCCCATGACATGTCCCAACGTTGGGCTCCAAGGTGGGTGGGGAACACAGGCAGTGAAATTTAATTTATATAAATTATGAATCAGAATAAAAAAGTGATACCTTTCGGACTCAGATTCTGAAAAAAGACTTTTTGTGCTTGAGTCTTTGGAGGAAACTCCTTTGTCAGGACCGTCCCTTTTCTTGATTGAGAAAATATTGTCCACTCAGATTAATCCAAAATCCATGAGAAAGATGAGAAACAGCAATTTGATGGAGGGTGAGACCAAAAAATACAGAATCTGTAATGAAAATGAAAACTTTTCACAATGTGAATATTAAAACTTTCCCTTACACAAGATTGAATACATCAAAGGGAGTGATTAGAAGTAAAGAGCTCCCTCTGGCTACACCAGAAGAAATTTTCATCTGCCTTGGGTAGCCAGGGAGTCTTTGATTACTGAAGGATCTCTATTAGAATAAATGGTGAAAAAATTATTTACGGATCCATACATCTTTACATTTAACTCACCTAAGATTCCATTTAAAATCAAAATAGGCTACAATGTTGAGCCAGTTGAGCTATATATCCCGACTCCTCTGAGATGTTTTAGGTGTCAAAAATTTGGACATCATAGGGATAACTGTAGAAGTCACTCTACATGCGCAAAATGTGGCCAAGTGACTCTGATCATGCTGAAGAAGAGTACCAGGATGAAATGAAATGCACAAATTGCCAGGAAAATCATCCAGCTTACTCTCGAACTTGTGATTACTGAAAAAAAAGAAAAAGAGATTATAGAATTGGATATAAAAGGAACATTTTTTTTTACAGAAGCAAAAGTAGTTGACGGGTACATGAGAGGCTCTTCTTACACAAGAATAGTGTATAGGACAAGTCCAAATAACTGCAATTAGGCTGACAAGTATAGGGACCTTATTGAGAGATTTGTACACTGGGGGCTGAATGATTAACCCAATTTTCAAAAAAAATCTGAAAGAGCTATATTACAAAGAGTTTGGGCAGGTTGAAAAGATAAAAAGGAAAAGGTAACTGCCAATAAGAGTATAACATATCTCAGACTCAGATCTCTCCTCCCAAAAATATTAAGTCATCTGCAGAACAAAGGACACAGATCGCCTATACATCCACCAAAGTCCCTAAACATTAGATTAAATGCATCACCAAAGAGAATGGAAATGACCAAGCAAAAGCTGAAAGCCCAAGTCTCTATTGAAAATCGTTTTCATAAGTTGGATGAGATGCATGTGAATAGCCAAAACCCACAAACAGCTAAAACTTCTAAACTAAAGCAAATTAAGTACTAATAAGCCATAAAGACAAGAGATTAGAAGTATGTATAAAATACTGCAATGGAACTGCTGTGGAGTGGCAGCAAACATTAACCAGCTACTTCTGTTGATAACAGACCTAACTCTAGCACTTATTTGCCTTCAGGAAACTTCTTAAGAGGCATAATAAAATGAATATTAGAGAGAATACCAGCAATACAATTATATGAATGACATTGGTCTTCAGGTATCGGGTGGTACATCCATCCTAGTCAGAAATGATGTTCCACAAAGTCAGATGAACTTAACAGCAACTTTACAGGCAATTGCTGTAAAAGTAACACTATACAGACCAGTTAACATCCTGCTTGGTGTACATTCCACCAAATGAAGAGATAAATGAAACCAAAATCCAGGAAATTATAAGGCAACTCCCTACTTCCTTTAAGTTACTAGGGGATTTTAATTGTTGCAGCACCATATGGGACTGTAAAGATACAGACCAGAAAGGAAAAAGTATGGAATCTGTTATAAATAACAACAATTTGTGTATCTATAACAATAAATCCCCAACTTATATATATCCCTTCTCTGGCAGTTATTCTGCAATTGATTTATCTTTGTGCAATCCATCTATCTTTATAGAATTGAATGAATCTTTATCTTTTTATCAATTCCTAAAGCAGCTGCCAAACAAATCATTGCCACTGTTGTTAAAATTATTTAATAAGATATGGACAAGTGGCCACTTCTCAGATTTGTGGAGACAGTCTTGCATCATTCCTGTTTGTTATAGTAGAACACACCCACCTATTCTATAGTTAATAGACTCTCCCACCTATAATAAGTAGGAGTAGTAAGAGTAACAAGGGAGTCACTCAGTGAGGCAGTCAGTCAGTCGATGCCGTACGACAGTTAGTCGAATACTAAAGTATCATCGACCACAATTAGATTACTATGCGTTATACCTATTATATCAAATTCCTAATGTTTTGTACGTTGAACCTATTTTAGGACCAACTTAGTAAGTACAAATACAAGCCTCCACTGTGAAATCACTCCACAACACTGTTCCAAAACCTAGGAAGGATGACTCAGACACTGGAATTTATAGTCCAATAGTATTAACCAGTAGTCTGTGTAAAACTATAGAAAGAATGGCCAACAACAGATTGAGTTGGTATTTGGAAAAGAATGGCCTAATCATTAATTACCAATGTGCATTCAGGAAAAAAGAAGTACCATGGATCACTTAGTGTGGCTGGAGAGCATTGTCAGGGAAGCATTTCTTTGGCAGGAACATCTCACGACAGTCTTTTTTGACTTAGAAAAAGCCTATGATACTACATGGAAGTTCGGCATATTAAAAGATTTGCATGAATTGGGCCTAAGAGGTAGAGTGACAGAATTCATAGGGAACTTTCTAAAAATTGAAATTTTCAAGTCCAAGTAGGAAGTACACTTTTGGAAGAATGCTCCAAGGAAGCATTATATCATTGACGCTTTTTTGCATTAAAATCAACTCCATAATCAAATCCCTAAGCTTAGGAGTTACATGCTCCCTTTATGTTGACGATTTCAAATCTCGACATATAAATACAATAGAAAGGCAACTTTAGCAATGCTTAAATAAAATACAGAAAAAGAGTGATGGAAAATGCCATGGGTTTACGGTTTCTAAAATGGCAACTAAATGTATACATTTCTGCAAATTAAGAAAATTACGTAATGATCCATATTTTAAATTAGATGAAGCAAAAATTCCAGTAGTGGAACAGCACTAGTTTCTAGGTGTAATTTTTAACAGGAAACTAACTTTCATCCCTCATTTGAAGTATTTGAAAATGAAATGTGGCAATGTCCTACAACTTCTGTGTGTAGTGGCTCATACTGAATGGGGAGCAAATCAATACACTTTGATCAAACTATATAGATCGCTACTCCATTCCAAACTGGATTATGCTAGTTTTATTTATAGAGCAGCTAGAAAGTCGTGCATAAAAATCCTCAATGCAACTTACCATCAGATTAGTGCTCAGGCTGGTGGAAAGCTTATATACAGAATCAGTGAAACCCCTCCACATCTATGACATATTAAACTGGCATTGCAGTATTATGATATGTCCTGAAAAGGGATATATTTGTTTGAAGTAGCAAAGTGGTTTTGGACTACTTTAACTGAGTAGGACAATCTAGCAGGTAACTGTAATGGACTGGTCCTCATCAAAGTGGTAGGCAATAGGCGTTCTCCTGTACCTCCACATCAGTCTGCATTTATGGCTGATACCAGCCAATCATATTACTGTGAGGGGGACCCCAGGTGTATGCATATTCATTACATCACCTCGCCCTGAGCTAAATTTTCCCATGAAATTTAGCTTCAATATTTTCCCTTTTTAGGGTCTGGACTTAATCAATTGATTTTTTTTTTTTTCCTAAGTCTTTTTCGCCTCAATCCTCCTTGCAGTGGTGTCGTTTGACACACTGGTACCTCTGGCCTTGAGATCGAGGATACCTCTATTGGCGAATGTTGACTTACTGGAACAGGAATTTCAAATGCATCATACAGGACTTCCATTGGAATCTCTTCGGTATTTTCTGTGACCTCTGTTGTGTGTATGGGTCTCAATTGATTCCAATGTCTTTTGCACCGAAATTTTTCCCCTTTTATGTCATATATGACCTGTCCAATTCTTTTGGTTATCATTCCTTCTTCCCAATACATTTTTTCAAGCCTAAAGTTCTTGAAAAAACTTTGTCACCTGGCTTATACGCTTTAGTCATCTGGTTTTCTTTTTTAGCAGTTTTCTTCGCCGGACTAGGCAACAGCCTGTCGAACACAGAGTGTATTTTTCTTGCAAACATTAACTCTGCTGGCAGTAACCCTGATGTCGTATTTGGGTTTGGCATGATTCTATATACTGCCAAAAATTTCTAAATACTTCTTTCATTTGTGTCCACGCCTTGGTTTTTCTTCAACGCTCGTTTAAAGGTGTCCACGAATTTTTCTGCCTGTCCATTTGATCTTGGATGATATACTGGCATTGTCACGTGATCAATGCACAATGATGTACAGAATTCCTTGAATTCTCTTCTCATAAACTGCGTTCTGTTGTCGCTGACTAAAGTTTTAGGGAGTTCAAAATGACTAAAAATTTCATTAAGTGCATTTATTGTATTTGTTGTAGTTGGATGTCTGCACTTAACAATTTCTGGCCACTTAGTGAAACTACCCACAATGATCAGCAAATTTTCTAAGTCTTGGTCCATCCTCGGCCAATAAGTATAGCCTCTCATTAGAGATTTCATTCTCGAAATCCCTGGATGGCCAGTGTGAAATTCTTTCAGAATTTTCTTTTGCAGAGTAACCGGCATTACAACTCTATCTGCATATAGTAATACCATTTTGCAGATTGAAAAAGGTGACACACTAATTCCTTTTTTTGGTTGTCTCGTTCAACCAGACTTGCTTTTTCATTTTTTTAATGAAATCATCATTCGCTGCTGCTTTTTTCATATCTTCTAGCGTAACCGGTAGTTCTCTAATAGTGTTGCATAACAGACCCGACAATTCACTTTCGTCTCTTAGCACCGCTATTACTGTTTCTTCCAGTGGTTCCGTATATCTACGTATCAATCTTGATAACCCATCAGCATGACCTAGCTTCTTTGAAGGTACATATTCTATTTTGAAATTATAATTCAATAGAATTACATCCCAATGCTGTAGTCGATTTGCCGTGTGAGTTGGTATACCTTTTTTTTTTTTTTAACCAAATATTGTTAACAGCGGTTTGTGGTCTGTTTGCAAAATAAATTCTCTTCCGTATAAAAACCTGTGAAATTTTTTTACAGCGTAGATTATTGCTAAATTCTCTTTTTCGATTTGACTGTAACTTCGTTCCATGAGCAGTAATGTTCTCGAGGAATGTGCTATTGGCTTCGTAGTTCTGTCCTTGAATTTATGAAGCAATACTGCACCTAGTCCCTCATTACTGGCATCTGCTGCTACAATGATTTTCTTCTTTGGGTCGAAATGCACTAATGATAGGTCTGCTAATAGACAGCTTTTTATTTCTTTAAAAGCCTGTTCGCATTCTTTCGACCATATCCACTTTGCGCCCTTTTTCACCAAATTATTTAAAGGAGCTCTCATATCATACATTTTTGTGATATAAATGCTATAGTAACTTACTAATCCCAAGAAGGCCTGGAGTTTAACCACATTATCAGGTGCTGGCATATTTTTTTATAACCTCAGCTCTTTCTGGATCCAGTTTTCTTTCTTTACTGTCAATGATCTGCCCTAAATATTTTATCTTCTTTATGAAGAACTTGCATTTTTCAGCACTCAGCTTGAATCCGTATTCCTCAATTCTCTGAAATACCACTCTAATATGCGTTTTGTGTTGGGCCTCATTTACACTTTTAATCAAAATATCATCTAAATATGCGATTACATACTCCATACCAGCCAATATTGTGTCCATTATTTGCTTGGAGCTACCTTCAATCCAAAAGGAAGACAATTTAGTTTAAAAATCCCTTTATGCGTGTTTATTGTCAGGTACTTCAAACATTCTTCACTGACTTTAATCTGAAGTTAAGCCTCCGACAAGTCCAACTTTGAAAACACTCTACCTCCGTTTAATTTAGTGAATATATCCTCTGGAGACGGTAAAGGTTATGCATGGTTTTTCACACAATCATTTAAGCCTGTCGAAAAGTCAGCACACACTCTGATTTTTTGGTTTTTCTTTTATATATATATATATACAGTTGGAGACACCCAATCTGAGTAATCGACTTTTGAAATTATGCCAATTTTCTTCAACCTTTCTAATTCTTCATTTATTGTGTCTAGTGCCGAAAATGGTACTTTTCTCTTTGGTTTAAAGATTGGTTTAACATTTTCTTTCAATTCGAAGTTGACTTCTGTTTTTGTGCACAGACCTAGTCCTTCTGAAAAGACACAAAGGAATTTGCCTTTCAAATCCGTAATAAATCTTTCTGTTTGCTTCGTCTTATAGTTTTCTATGACATTAACTTTGTACAGAAAGAATTCCCCGCCAACTCCCATAAATTAAACAATGCAATCTAGTCTAAACCAAAAAGGTTTACTGAACCAGGGAGCACATACACTTTCGATTTGTGAATTTTTCCCATGAACGCAATGTTACATTTTAATTCTCCTCTAAACTTAAGTCTTTTTCTTGACACTCCCCTGGCAATTTTGTCTGTGTTAGTCAACGACGGGTAACCGATTTTTTTTCTATGTTTGCTCATTTATTACTGAGATATCATTTCCTGAATCGAATAATAATTTTACGATCTGCCTATTTATTTTTACATTGAGGTATTTTCTTCTCTGACCCTCCTCAATTTCATTTTAGACAAAACTACATTCACCTTTGTTTGAGACTTTGCTTTTATTTTTTTCTGTTTTGCCTGACAATGGGAACTCCTATGGCCTACACGCCCACAATTAAAACATATTTTATCCCTAAAGAAACAATCCTTCTTTATATGCTGTCCTCCACACAAACTTCATATAATTTTTCTTTCTTTTTGTATCCACTTCTGTTGTCTTACAGTTTGTACTTGCGACATGCTCTTCTACTCAATTCAAGTATTATCTTTTTTTATGTTTATAAATTGCTGACATTCTTCCGTTATTTTTTGTAGCGTAATCTTTGGATCCTGTTCCATGATAGTGAGGATTCTTGATCTAATTCCTTTGTCCTTAGGTGTCGTTAGACCCTGCACAAAAATTAGACACTTGAACATGTCACTCGACAATTCCTTTAATTTAAATGCCTCACACTGTGCATTAACCATACCTGCATACATGACAAAATCATCATCCTCTTGTTTTACAATATTTAGACACTTGTATTGTAAACTTTTATCGAAAATTTTTGACAAAATTTCTACTGTTTCGTTGAATGTAATTTCTTCTGGCTTCTTTGGGAGGATTAAATTTGCGTATTTTGTATTTTCTTCTGTTCCCAACTTCTGCAACAATAGTTCTTTTTTCTTCATCGGACCATTGTTCACATCTTTTCATAAATATTGTTTCAAACCTACGAAAATAAGCCGGAAACGTTGAACCACTGTCAGGGTCGTATTTAAATTCACAGAGTGAATGTGAAATTCCTTCAGCAGAAAAAATCTAGAACCCGTTTTTTTTTGTTGTCCTAGATAATACATCTTCCCAAAGTGCTTTATTGTTTTTTGCCTGTTGTTTGAATAACTTTTGAAACCTTTCTTGTTCCTGAATAAATTGTTGTTGTTGGAATTGTGACTGTAAAGTGACTTGTAGTGCCTTAGTTAATTCTGCAATTTGTTCCATTCTGCCAACGTATCCACAAGAAAAAAATTTATGTAGACAATAAAATTTTCTAAGTCCAAACCGGAGGGGTTGGGGGGTAAGTTCTTACTTTCTATAAGCGTTGCACAAGTTTTTCCTTTTCTAACGTTCCTCATTAATAAGCATTAAAACAAAAATGAGGGGAAAATTACTTACTTTCTGTAAGTGTCGAACAAGTCTTTCTAATGTTCTTCGTTAGTAAGTGTTGTCAACTGTATTTTTTTTTTCTTTTGTTTTAACTTGTAAGGTCATTTTGAATCTTGTCACCAAATGATATGTCCCAAAAAGGGATATATTTGTTCGAAGTAGCAAAGTGGTTTTGGACTACTGTAACTGAGTAGGACAATCTAGCAGGTAACCGTAATGGCCTGGTCCTTGTCAAAGTGGTAGGCAATAGGCGTCCTCCTGTACCTCCACATCAGTCTGTATTTATGGCTGACCCCAGCCAATCATATTACTGTGAGGAGGACCCCAGGTGTATGCATATTCATTACATCATGCCCAACTAATCCAGCTAAAGAACTATATTTGACACAAATTATTGTGATCAATTCTGTCAAGCAGAAAATGCCATACAACCATATGAGTAATACATCTTTCAGAAAGTCTCAAAAAGAGGAGGTTGTAATGGCCTACTTGCGCATCAGCCATACGAGAATGACACATTCTTTCCTACTAACTAAGGAAGTTCAACTGGTGTGCCAAGCATGTAAAACACCAGTGTCCATTAAACATATTTTGACAATGTCCAGAACTAGCTATCTCAAGACAACAATTTTACAATACTAATAACATGTTTGAGGAAGTAAATGTGGATAATATACTTTCATTTCTAAAAGTGGTCAGCCTCCATAAGAAAATATGAAACTGGTGAGAATAGCAAGACAGTTTTTTGAAAAAAAAAAAAAAATACATCTACAAAACCAGACTCTCAATAAGAAACCCTTTTTGCAGAAATAAAACTAAGAAACCGGATATGTAGAGAATAAATATTGCCTGCAATGTTTTATTGAAGGAAAGATTATTATCAGCAATGTAATTGTCTTTTGACAGAGGCCCTCTTTCCAAAAGTGTTAATGAAACTTGATTTACAAACTGATTTTATTACAAAGAATACATTTTTTATTCCTATGTGTTTAAACAAAAAATTTTTTTATTAGTATTAAATAAGCCTTTGAGGTTGATATGCCATAAAACAAAACAAAACAAACTGGTCTCAATTTATATTGGATTGGCAAGCATTACAAATGTGGAATTTAACTGTCTTGAAGACATGATTTTTTAAAATAAAGAATTCACATGGAAATGTTTATCACTTTCTAAAATGACTTACATTTTTTTCATCTTCCTGCAAAAACCAGGACAGTCAAGCATTTAATGTCTCTCCTACTACCTCTGAAAAAAATTACAAATTTATGACATTTTCTTGAGACAAATATTTAAATTATTTCATAGATTATTTAATCTAATACCCTCATGTTTGACACTTATCACTTTTGAGACTTTATTAGGTATATATTGTTTGCAATATTAAATCTTTCCCAGTTTTCTTTTACTTCCTCACTAGGAACATAGATCATAACATTTGTGATAAAATCTCATGCTTGTGTCAGAATAATTTTGGCCCAGACTGAATATATATATATATATATATATATATATATTTCTTATTATAATTAATAATTATATTATAATTAATTATCTTTAAATACATGTGTATGCATATATACTCATTGTGGTATAGAAGGCCTCATCACATCATATATACGTACGCACAAATGAATAAAGACAAAAGGAAAACTTATTTTATCCAATGCATTTTGTCTTCTGATGGACTTTATTAAGGCAAATGTAAGGATTTTATTTTGCAACATATTTATAAACAAACGTTTTGAAAAATAATATCCTTGATAAAGTCCATCAGAGGACAAGATGCATTGGCTAAGTTTTCCTTTTGTCTTTATTCATATTGTCCTTTTACAAATATATTTTTACCTATATCTGAAATTACACACACACATGTATATAATTTCTTATTATGTTATATTAATTGCTTTAAATATGTGTGTATACATACATACATACATACACACGCATACACATTTTGGTACAGAAGGACCCAGTTACTAAATATTGTTCTCTTAAAAAAATAGATTCCCTGTTGAAGCTAATTAAATGTCCACACTATTTGTATCAGAAGATTGAGGTAAATGTTACAAATATTTTTTCTCTTGTAGGCTGTGTCAGAGGGAGTAAGTGTCCTTGTTCATTGTTCAGATGGTTGGGACCGTACTGCCCAAACCTGTTCTCTGGCTAGCATTATGTTAGATCCCTATTACAGAACGTTAAAAGGATTTCAGGTAAGTTATTTTTTTTTATCTAAAAACAATTTTTAGTTAATTCTTTTATGCTAATATTTTGACTTAAGAAAAAAAAAGAGGTTTGATTTAGGAGAGGTTTAGGTAGACTATTTTTATTTTGGAAAATGAATAAAATGCAGTATTTTGTTGTTGATTATAAGTTGGCCTGTGGATTATCCCACATTGTCATGTTTCTATTTGCTGACTTTATGTTCATCCCCAGCAAATTCACTCAAGGATAAAGTGATATTTTTCTTCCTTGGGATTAATCTTTTGGCTTTGTTTTTTATTTATTTTTGTAAAAAGTATTATTAGTATTACAGAAAATCATGTGTTGAAATTAGGTTCCATTGATATAGCTTTCCACTGACAAAGTGTTTAGTATTAGCTTCCATTCTTTATTTATTTATTAATTTTTAACACATTTTTGTTTTAATCATTTTTCAAAATAAATTAAAATATTGCAATATTTTACTTTATTAAAATAAGAAAATTTGACAAGTGTCTTTGAATAATTTGTGATATGATTTTTTTCTTTTTAGGATATCATTGAAAAAGAATGGTTAGCATTTGGCCATAAATTCACTGATCGCTGTGGCTTTCTTGGCAGTGTGGATTCAAAGGAAATCTCTCCCGTTTTCACTCAATTCATTGACTGTGTTTGGCAAATGACACAACAATATCCCTGTGCTTTTCAGTTCAATGAGCGATTTTTGTTGACATTACATGATCATGTTTATTCTTGTCAATATGGAACTTTCATTGGTAATTGTGAAAAAGACAGACTTGACCTCAGGTAGTATTTGAACTCTATTATTTGTATTTCACCTCCCAAACTATAATCCAGCTGGAAACTACAAAAACCTTTAATAAACATAAATTTTCTTTTATGAAAATCATTAAGCATCTTAAACCCAATTTTAGATAAAAATTATGGTTATAGGAATTTTATTAGAAAAATAAGCATTTTAATATTTTTTCATACTTTGTTATATTGTAATACTGTGATACTTTTTTTTTTTAACTGTTCGTTTTTGTTTTATAGGTTGGCAGAAAGGACCTATTCACTTTGGGGATACATCCATAAGTACATGAATGATTTTATCAATCCAATTTATCTCAAAGAAAATATGGCTACAAAACGTTCTGGACTTCTGTTTCCCAATACATCACCTCAAGTTTTCAGGTTTGATATTTTTTTTTTTTTTTTTATTTAATCTGAAATAAGAATAATTTTTCTGATTTTCAGGGTCAGCAATTTCACTTTTATAAGCTTTGTAATGAACCCAAATTTGACATGTTTAAGTTGCAAATAATTTCCTTTAACTTATTTTTTTGTTATTTATCTTCATTAGAGTCCACAAATTTTTACTTTAATGATGTTTGTATTATTCATAATATAAAAAACTCAACTAGTGGAAATTGAGAATGCTTGATTTTGAATAAAATTCTTTCTAATCTTGAGTGTTAACTTTCTTGTTTGTTTGATAGCATATCAATTTTGTCATCCAAGTCCTGTCCTATTTAATATAGAAGGTATTTCAAAATTATGTGCATAATGGCAGTCCCCCTCCAACTTTAGACTAGCAATGATTTTATAAGCCAACAGTAAAAAAAAAAAAAATTCTGTAATTAAATATATCCATTATATTAAAATGTGTGTAAAATGTTGAAAATTAAATATCTCCCAACTGCTATTATGATAAAGAGGAGTTTCATGGCACCAGATATGATACAACTGCTTCATATCAGGTGTGATAAATCCCATGCCAAAATGTAAGTGGGCCACAAATGAATCACCAATTGATAATCAGCCTAAATTTTCTTATTAATTCCATCTTTTTCATGACTCACAAAGTTATCTCATGTATCATTGAAAAAGCATATCAATTTCCAATGGTGTATAATTTATATATAGATATGTTGGAAACAAAAACCCTAACTCCAGATTGAAACTGTTTTCAAGGCTTTGATCTTTGATTTTTGCATGTTAATACATGCAGTGTGAATGCGTATTCTTGTATAACATCTAACCAAACATTTTGCCAAATAAGTTGTCTTTAAGAGAGAAAACATAAAAAAAATAAAAATTGACCTAAAACAACTTGAAGACTGACCATAGGCAAATGGAGGCAGTTCACTCAGGAGAGATCGTTATGGTATAATTTCTTTATTCTCTTTACATGAATAATGAAATTTCATAATCTATCAGAAATCTTCTTAGCAATCATTAATAATATTATCACGATTTGGTTGTTCACTGTAAAAATTGTATGTCATGGCAAGATTCTCTTTAAAGTTTTTTTAACTTGAAGAATAAATCAATATTCACTTTTATTTAAAATTTAATCCTGAATGTTCAATTTCCTTAAATTGTTATGAATATACTCCAACACCAAGTATATTAAATGCTATTTATAGAGTTATTTCCTCTTATTCATTTCAATTCAAATAATTATAACAAATTCTATATTTTTCCAATTATAGATTCTGGAGAGGTATGTACAATCGTTTTGATTCTGGAGTTCATCCTCGAGAAGAAATCCTGGATACTTTAGCTTCTGGCAAAGAGCACAGCAGTTCTCTTGAAGACCACATACGACTTCTTGAAATGGTAAGTACTTCTTTTTTGAAAAAAAAATATTTGGAGGCAAACCAAATTTTTCTGTTTTACTAATGTTCATCCAATACAAGGCCGAAGAGCCACTCAAGGCAAAGGGTTAGTGAATGAGGTTGATGCCCACAATAGGAGTAGGTAAGAAGTGCAGCTTATAAGGATATGTATGAAAGATAACAAAGAGTTTAAGATTGTTGTGTTCAGGAAAGTATCCTCTTGAGATTTTGTTCTATAAAATTTTTGTATGTATATAAAAGAGAGAGAGATGGTGTAATATAAAATTATAAGTTACACTAAACAATATCACTAATTGTGGCAACAAGTAAAAATGTATCATAAAATTATTTTTAATTTGTTTATTCATAAAGTGTTTATATTGAAAAAAAAAATGAAAACCTAGGTTAAATTCTTCATTTTCGCAAATTTCCATAAAGGGTGTCAAGATTTGCATAAAGGGGGAAATTCTTGGCCACTTGGCCAGATTTTGGGAAGTGAGTTAAATCTAGAACTTTTTCATTATTACTAGTTTTCATCAGTAAAATAATTTTGAGATGTTCTTACAATCTGTTATTATTGTTGCTTTTTTATCTAAGAAAAAAATCTTCAAAGATAGAAGAAATTTGAAATTTAGGATTAAAATCAGAATTATCTATAGTTTTGCATGTTCTATGTACTGCATTTTCAGAATTAAAATTTGCTCGCACCTCAACAATTTTATGTGATAAAAAGTACATTTAAAAATGAGAGAGAGAGAGAGTGTTGAGAATTAAAGGGAGGTAACCGCAGATTCGAAGATTATCATTGATAACTCTCTCTTTCAATTTGTGGGGTCTAGTTACTATATTCTTAATACTTGATATAATGCAAAAATATCACAATGATATAATTGGTCAATAATTATTCATACTGGGACTCATTCATGTAATTACAAGTAATCCATAATAATATATTAAATTTGGAAATTATAATTTATTTTTGGCATATGAATTTTTGAAACTGTTTCTAAATCTTTGTCTTTTAATCATTCTGCCTCACCTGTTATCCTCTTCTGCTGCACAGCACCGTTTGAAAACAACTGTACTAACTGGTAAAACAATATCAAAACAGGAGAGTTAAAATATAAAATGTTTATGAGATCCTATTTTCCCAAGTTTCTGTTTTAGATTTTTTCTTTCTTTTTAGATGAAGTATGAAGAAAAAATTTGATGTGTTGGTAGTATAATGATGATCAACATAGGAAGGGGAATTTGCAAGATGAGTTGAAATTCCTGCCTAGCCTATTGCATTCACTTTAGTATAAATGCTCTTGAGGAAAGGCATGGATCTAGCTTTTCTCCCAACAGTTATTAGTCAAATAGAGGGGTAAAATGTCCTCTCCCATTTAAAATAAGGACAACTCTGATGCAAAACCATAGAGAAGGTAACAGAAAACCATTCCACTGTCTTATAGAATTAATGGAAATTCAGAGAATAAAGAAATTAAATCTTATGTTTTGAAGAGACATGGCATTTAAAAAATTTGAGATTTGGCTGAAAAATTGTTGAAATTAATACCTAGTTAATAACCCTTATAAGCCTTAAAAGTAACTAAAATTTAATTGATGCTTAGATATATGAATGATAAAATTTGTTTCTTAATTTTTGAAACTTTATATACCAGTCAAATGAGTATGTTATTTTAATATCCCCAATATATGGGATGCCTTATAAAATACATTTATCAATCCATGAATCTACTTATTTAAGGTATTCAATTTTAAATAAAATAAAAAAAATGATTATGACTGTCTTTGTAAAGCATTTTTTTTTTTTTTTTAAATATTTGTGAAATTCCAATATCATTCACAGATAATTTGTTTTATTGCAAAATATTTTGAAGCATTTACAAGGGCTAAAACTAAAATTCTTTCAGCAATGCACCAACTTTACAAGTTAAGTAGTAAAATACGTCTGATTGACTAATAATATACATTCATCAGGCATGATTGAATAGTTAAAAAAGATATATAAGATCTAATGAGGTGGAGAAAAACAACAAAATATTCTGGAAACAAAAAAGATATTTGTCTTTAAAAGAAAAGCTAGAAAATTCTTTTTTACTAAGAATCTATTCTCTGTATTTTACTGAATTGGGTGAGGGGATATTTAGGAGAGAAAAGTAGTTTTTTTGTCTTAAAAAACAAAAAAAAAATGTTTCTTTACTAGGAAGAGTATTTTCTAGTGAGGTAGAGACAACTTCTCTTTCTGGACACAACTTTTAATTATTCCATGAATATTAAACTTTCTACCTCTGATGTAAAAATTAACAATTCAAGAACCTTCAAGAAAATTCAAGAAAAATTATTTTTTAAATTACCAACAAGGTATCAAAACAAGATTTAGTACTAAATTGAATTGTATCAAATTTAAAAGATCTTGCACACAATAGCAAGAATACTTTTTAAATACTCTTATTAGCTTTGTTTGGTAAAAGGTTACAAGTGTGGGGTAACTAGTGAAGATCAAGCTAACTGTACTGAGCTCTTCACTGTCAAAGTACTCTTTGTTGATTAGTTTGGTAAGATTTGTTCTTGATTGGTGTTTAGGATGCCATAAGGTTTATTTATTGTAAATATGAAGACATGAAGAGAGATTGGTAATAAAAAGAGGAGCCCAAGAAAATGTATTTTAACTTGCTTCACGCTTGTAATTGTTTCTGATTAGACAAAGCTTTTGTTTTGTTTTTGCTTTTTTGCTGATTGTTAAGTCTCTTGTTTGATAAATATACTAAACAAAATGAGATCCCTTAAAAGAAACATTCTGCAAATTATTCTAAACTGCCATATAAAAAGAGCCTTTAAATTGCATTTAAAAAGAAAAATCATTAGCTTTCAAATTTGAAAATCCTTCAGCATTCAATATTTTTCTTAGATGCAAAATAACTTATGATGTAAAATAAACTTAATTGGATCACTGAATTATCTGAAATCTATTTTGAACATTTTCAAAAAAATTTTATTCAACTAATATATGCTTTTTGAATTTCACAAAGTATTTTCAAGGAACAAAATGATTTTGGAGTATTTTATTAAACTACATGCAGTGTTAAAACTTAAAAATCCATTTAAGACAATTTTCACATTTCAGCGCATAAATGACTTGTGTAAACGCATGGGCATTTCAGAGGATGTTATTCAACGTAAACTGCAAGGGTTTCTGTCCATGGATTCATTGGATGGTGTGTTACTTGCAGAACCTAATGAGGAAAATTGTGGTGAAAGATTAACAAGTACCAGTCTTCCCCTGACTAAATCTTTTGATTCTGATAACAATCACACAGCTGGAAAAAGTGATACAGAATCAGGCTTTGATGAATCAAGCTCACAGCTCTCTCGCTCAGGCTTTGAAGATGGTCTAGGCTCCAGTACAATTTCTTTAACTGGTGTTCTTGGAAATTCGGAGCCACTGACAAGAGCTCAATTTCAAGTTGAACTCTCATCTGTTGCTGTTGATTGGAAACCCTTACGAAATGTCCAAAATTGTAGTTGTGCTTATTCTTTTGAACATTTCTCCAAAAAGGTAAGTGTTATTGTTCTTTTACTGTGGTGATACTTTTGGAATATCAAGCTTTCAGGAATTGTCAGTCCATTCACCATATTTTCTTAGTTGTAGTTGATTGATAAATAGAAAGCAAGTCTGCCATTGATTGTTTGTAAAAAAAAAAATAAATAAATAATCTCTCAGCTGGAAAGCAGTTTAAATTTTTAAATTAGAAATTAATTTTCTGTTTTTAGGTCTGAACTCAAATAAGAAAACTGTTCATTCAGTTCATTGTTACATTAATTACTAACAAAAATTAAAGGGCCTTATATTCTCTTTATTAATAACTTAAAAAAAAAAAAAAAAATCTGCATTTCATGCAGATTAATTCATAAATAAATTTTCAAAAATCAGACTTATATTTTTCAAATTGATTGAATGCTTTCAAGTGTCTATTCATCATTCAATTTTTTTTTTTTTTTTTTTTTCAGTACCATTGTTGGAAATGTGGTGAAGTTTTCTGTATTCGCTGCATTGCAGCTCATATGCCACTACCCGGTCACTTTCCAAAACGTCATGCTCCGGTCTGTAAATCCTGCTACACTCAGCTGCATTCAATCTCGCCTATTCATGAAATTGCATCTCATGTAGCCAGTTGAAAGAAGCAAGTAAATCATCAGTAGAAACAAAGTGTCTTGAAAATGTCAACCATTGGTCTAGAAAAACAAAATGGCTGATAAAGACATAAAGCAAATTTGCTATTGTTGTTTTAGTTTTCTAAACCATTCTACATCAGCAGTTGTTACTTCACTTTGGTTTGAACCAGTGCCCTTCAGATTTGATTATTAACCTCAGTTAAGTTGCATTAATGATTCTTTGTTAGAGAGTATTAAAAAAATGCTTCACATGTGATCATTAATAAAACCAAGTTACAGATTCAGTCTGTGTAATTTTTCTCTCAAATTGTAGAAATAAAAATCTTCAGAATTGGCATAGATATTATAGAAATTGACATATTTTAGAATGACTTTCTTAATTTTCTTCATTGAAATATTCTTTTACACCTAAGTTAATATACATAATAGCTTCCCTCCCACATAAAATTAGTAAACAAAAAAAGAAAAAAATGCAACACATGTTTTGGGGAGATGTTTTTTCTGGAGGATTTTAACAAGATTTGTTTTAATGGCTGTGCTAGATCAAAAATTTGGAAAATATCTTCTGAAATATTTGATACAATTTGTTGCCAACATAAAGTTATGTCTCGGTTATTTAGAACTTTAAATATGAAGAGAAATAAGAAAATTATGTGACCAGATGTAAAGTTTATGAAATTAATCATTGCATTTTTAATTTATGTTTATAATTGATTCTATGTATATATTTGCATTTATTACTGATAGTATGTTTATAATTGTATGTGTATATAATATATGTGTGCATGTGGATGTGCATACACATGTACTTAATTAAGACATTGATAATATATTGGCTTATAACTTATATGTATGTTATATAAAACATCAAATTTATGTCTCATGAATCTTCTGTTTTCATTCCCATTATGACAATGTATGTTATGACATGCTTTATTACAAGTTGTTATAATGTGACTTACAACATTTATATCATATAATAGGTTATATGTGTTATGTTCTGACATGATTATTCATACAATAGTTGTTATGTACACTATGACATGTCACATATAATGCTTCTAAAATAAACCAAATATGGCTTGATTGTTTTTAGTTGTGTGAATATATATTTAAAAAATGGTAATACTGAAAACAATTACTATTTTTATAATTCAGTTAAATTCACACCAGATTGCATTTGAATGTTAGTTAAATTATTACATCAATGTTATATTTGTGTTGCTTTACAGAGGTATAAAAAATTGTAATTATGTGCTTATAATAAAATGCAGAATAAGAAAATAACCCATGTTTGTTTATTTTTTCTTAAAATTTATGCCCTTTTACAATGCTAAAAAAAAATATACTTGAGGAATTGAAAGAAATGCAAAATATGAGATTTACTGAATGAAATGGAGAATAATAAAAATAATACAAAGTTTGTGTAAAACTGAAAAAATATTGAATGAAAATATGAAATTAAAATGTAAATTTCATAAAATATGGTAGAAGCGGGCATAAAATTAAAACTAATATGTATGTAAGATAGTATGTGATTTTAATAACTCATTAAAATGACAGTGGAGATTTGATTGTTAGAGATTCTTGTCCTTAATGAAAAGCTCAGATTTTTCTGTGGAACTTTTAATCTTAAGCTGTAAAGTCTAAACTAAAACAACCTCTTAGAATGTAAGTGGGCACATTTTAATAAAATGGGCAAAACCCCATAACCCAACCAAACATCTTAGTCTTTTCAAGATTTTAAAATATTACAGGAATCAATGACTAAGCTGTAATTTTCTAAAATTTAATGAACCGATTCCTTTTACCTATTCAAGTGTTGAAAAGCATCCATTACTTTTACAAATAGCCTTTTTTTGAAATCATAAAAATATTTAATCTTCTTATCCTTTTGTTGAGTTGTTTGTGTGATGTAGAAATTTTCTTACTATAAATAAAACCATTTGAATTCAATTTAGCAAAATCTAAAATTATAAAATGCATGTTGATCAAGAGACTCATTCAATCACAGAAAGATTGAAAATGGAATAAAAATTATAACACATTTAGTTTAATAGATTTAAAAAAAAAAATTGCAAGTTTTGAGGAGGATTCTTCTAATCTTTGGATAGATTCTCCCGTTTGCAGTAGGGAGTGTCTATAACTAATTTTTGTAGTTGCCTCATATATTACAGTAAATGGAAAAAAGATTTGGAAATTTGGCAATTTTTACTGATATGAGATACATTTGACAATTTCAAATGATAAATGCACGTGTAAGACATTGGTGAGGGCATGAAATTACCGACTGAGGACTCTGAGGTTCCTTTTCAACATGACACTAATGAGCAATTTCTTACTTTCACAGGTAGACCATAATTTATAAAACAAATGTTATAGAGCAGTATTTCCCAACCATTTTTCAACCAGTACTCCCTTTGGGAACAAACAGTTTTGTCACCCCCCCCATTTCAAATTAAATTTTGAATATTATACTGAATCCGTCATTCATAGCAAGATAACACTTAGGTATAAGTGCAAAATTAATTTTAATATTGTTTTCATTTCTATTATAAATACCCATGATTAAAATGCTAAAAAAAATATTTCTTAGCTTATGAAATGTTTTCAATGCGATGGTTGACTTTGGTGCTTACTGGCTAAGGCTCTTACTCTATGTTCCATGCTGCTTAGAAGGAATTATAGATCTCGTTTTTGTAATTTGTAGGCGGTTTCTTTGTTTAGTAAGAAGCTGTATAACTGCGTTGAAATCACATTCAGCCATACGCAAGTTGGAAAAGCAATGAAGAAAAGTTTGATAGCTTCCCATGGCTTTAGATGCCCTTTAGAAATTTTCTTTTGTAGCCAATGGCCCACAACTCTCAGTGATCCCTTTCAATGTAACAAAGCCTACAAGGTGGCACTAGCTTCCACGCTTGGAAACACTGTTATAGAGTTTGAAACATTTTCTTGTATACTACATGGTGTAAGGGAGACAATTGGACCAAAATGGGAAGCCAATCGCATAAATGTTACAAAGGGAAAAAAGTGAGACATTTCTAAAATACGAAATTAGGTGGTTCGTAAATACTCCACCGATTTTTTTTTTTTTTTTTTTTTAGAAGAAGAAGAAATCATTACATAGTTTAAAATAATAATGATAACGGTGAAATTATCCGCTTTTATACAAGAAACATTTGGTATTCATTAACCGAACTGTTGGTTTAAGTACCATCAACAACAACAAAACGGATGCGTATTTTTCCGAAGTGAAAACAAAAAAATTGCTACGCACTTTCTAAAAAATTTACAAAAAATCAGGGAATTATTGTATTTAAACGTAATTTTTAGTACTCATTCAGTAATGTATACTGAAGGTCATTTGGATAGAAATCTTTGTTGAAATATTTATATGGGGTCTGTTTCACTTTCGATATTTCGTATACAATTTGTGAAATCTATTTTACAAAAAAAAAAAAATCCCTGAAGGCGTTATTTCAGTAAAACATTACGCAATATATCCTTCCCATAAATAATTCAATAACACACAAAAAATAAGTTTTTTGAGAGTTGATGCTTGCATAATTTAATAAAACATTATTTTCCTTCAGATTCATCAGAAAAAAACCTTGTTAAATTAAGGAAGTAAGAGCTATCATTATATTCAGGCTGGGGAACAAATCCGTTATTAAGTTGAAGGAATAATTCAATAACAACTTTTATCACCGGAGAAAAATGTTGCAGTCATAATTCTGAGCTAGACACTCTGGCCAAAGTTCTGGAAATGCAAGAGGTTGGAAAACGTATAGGCTGGACGAGAATACTTTCAGTCAAGTTTTAAGTGTGTGTGTGTGTGTGTGTTTTTTTTTGGGGGGGGGGTTCCTCCATGAGGTCGAGGAAGAGGAATATGAATCCTGTATTTTATGTACACAAAAATTATGGCCCGTTCGTCAGTGCCTTGCACTTTTGAGAAATTCCATAGAAAAGCCATCAACGATTGGTGTGCCTGTCGTCTATTATATGTTCTTGATCGTATAACTTCTTGTAGACAGGTTTCTTAATTCCTGCTACTAAGGCAGATGAGTGAAAGGGGGCCCACTAAACTTCAAGCCATTTATAAAAATGCCTGTTTCTGAATTTGTTTACGCCGGGTTCTCATCCACCTTTTTGTAATTGCGCACGTGGAAAATGTATATTGAGCAAATTACTTTTTTAACACATTCTAACTGATCTACACAAACATTGTCTGGTTGATACTCAGATTTACATTAGGTCACCATGTCATATTTATTATACTGTCTCATTATATTCCACTGTGGCTAATACCGAAGATAATACTGTTTTTGGTAAGCTTTTAGGTAATGTTTTATTACAAAGGCGTTTTCTTATGAAGAAATATTGTCCTATGACATTGCACATCATATGACTACCAGAGAACTAGTCTTCTACATTACATCTAGTTCTTAAAAGCAGTGTCAGGCTTGTGGCTATTGTAGGGTCCTCAACTGTCACAAAACTACATAACTACTCTATGCCCCATATCCACAATAGCACAGCAATCGCCCAAGATCCACCAATCTGGAAATCATCAGAGAGACTATCGCCAGATCCTGATAGAACATCACAAATATTCCCATTACTACTTTATATGCATTTTTTAGAACTTTTGTGCATTCCTTTCAGATTAAGTAACAAGGTGCATTCCTTCCAGATGGTCATTAAACAGCTGGTGCATGATTTAAATCTTGTTTGCGCTTGCGTAGCCAATTATTTCATGTAAGGACGTATGCAATGGGTGATTTGCACATTTTGTTTGAAGCTGTTATCAATCAAAAATGACATCATTTTTGTAGGGTAATCATATTAGCTATGATGGTATTTCCCCTTTTAAAGGTAACAGTTATTTTCTAATTTTCCTGTACCTAAAATTACCCCAATTCAAAATTTTGACACTTTTTAATAAATTAAAAATATTACATGTTTTTGTCTGATTTTGCCCTAGCAGCTTTTCATAAAATCAATCTATTTTCACTCATACAGTGAAATTGTCACATATTCTTTTAGGGAAAGAGGTGTGTTTGGCAGTTGAAGCTTCTTCCATTGGCGTCGGTGTTGTTTTGCAGTAAAAGATTGACAACGACTGGAAACCAATATCTTTCTTTTTCACTCCATTGCCGTAATATAGCTCCCTGTGCCCTTTCTATAAACAATTGTTCTGAGTACTAGATCGGCGGCAAGGTCTCACCATTTTACAGCTGAACTGGTTAGATGTAACCTTAAGTAAGTTATGTAAGTTCTGTATTAACAGTTTCTTCTATCGCACTTATCGCTTGTGGAACTCTCTTCTGGATTTTTGCTTCCTAGTCAACGCCGATCTTCAAAAATATAAATGCAATATCTACTGTTTTCTGAATTCTTGTCTTTTTATTGCTCTATTTCTATAATATTTTTCATTTTGTCATATTCTCTAACACTCAGTGTCTTAGTGGCTTTGTTGACTTGCGTGAGATGAAATTAAGATACTGCATCTCGCTTCGAATGAACATTGTTCAGCAGTACAATATATTTGCCACTTATTGGAGTGGCACACCTTTTCATAAACCTTTTTGAGATGGATTTCAATTAACTTTGTTTAAATACGTCCCACGGGTGATAAGATATTTATATTATCTTATCCAGTTTATCTCAGACTCCGTTTTATTAAAGGTGTGGACAATATCCACACAAATACCATGTCTTAGAGCATAACTGCCTTTCTTTCGTACCCTTCTACAAATTACCATTCGTTTGTTGAAGCGAAGAATTAGCAACTATAATCGTTTCTCTTGAATAACTATTTGTCTTCGAAACTTATGAAAATGATGTTTCTATCGGCAATCTGAAATTATGACAATGATACCATTTGTCTACATCCTTTTGTTCCTCAATCTTTATAACAAACCTTTTTTTTTTCCCCCACTTAACTTTTCTTATTCAAATGCAAATGCCTCGATCAAGCTAGTCACAGACATATATGTTTGGTCACAAATGAACACGAATATTTGGCTTTGGTCAAAGACTCGTGTTCAATGTAAAAATGTTAAAGTTGGAAGATACACAAGCACACGTGAGGAGCGGTTTACCCGTGTGCACGTTGACCCCTACTACCTGGTGAAGGATATGCCTATTTGCTAATATGTAGTGATTGTTTTTTGTTTTTTTTTTGCTGATGCGAAGCAGAAAAACAATCACTACATGTTAGACATTTCCACACGGCAGACATTTCGACATATCCTACGATAGAAATGTTTATTTCTGGTTGGGTATCTCGTTTTCATATTGTAACTGTCATTACAAACCTCGGTAATTTGAATCCGATTTATTCTGTTTGTTAATGAAACTTTTGTTTAGTAATCTGTGCCATTGCTTATAATGGAAAGTTTCAACCTTGAAAGTAATGTTGAACTAGTGTAATTAGCTGAAGAAATTTCCTTTAGTCCATCTAGGACTTTGCACCGTAATAAAGGATGACAGTCAGTGCTTACCTATCAGACTTCATGCACAATTCTTTTGTACGCGCTTTTTGCTAATTCACACACTCTGCAATCACCTTATAGAAGAACTTTCAAAATCCTCAAAAGGCATCCCAACTACTTTAAAGATGTACATCAGAATATCTCTTTTGACAGTCTTTTTGGGTAGTGCATGGCTTGACGTGAACTTTACCATACGACATAGTGTAGGATGTACCAAAACAGAATGTGACACATTTACGGTCGTTATATCTGATGGCCTAAAGGCTTATCATGTTAATGTTTTACCATTTAAGTTACACGTATCAGGACAAATTCAATTATATTATTGCTGTCTAATTTGAACTTGCCAATACTGTTCTTTCACTATTTGTGAATGGACATTTTTATCTGTTTACTTGGTTCGTGCAGTGTTTATTCATTTTATGTGTTGGTTTTTAGTTTCAGGTGCAGAAATTCGTTCAGGTTATATGATCTTCTACATCTAAGTACTTTTGACCTTAAATGGTAGCGTTTTAAAAACCCGTTTTGTTGAGGGAACTTATAACTTTACGAAACAGTATGACTAAAAGTGCAAAATGTAAGTCGCCTTTCCATCTGATTATCATTCCAGGCCCTCGCATCACGTCTATCCTAGACTATCATCATCTTACACATGGTTGAGATTTAACAAACTCACTCCACGGAGAATTGTGTTGTATATAATTTAATTAGTTTCGCTAAAAACAATAGTAGTTGTAGGCTTCCGTTTATCTCACGAGATAAGTTAAAATTCAGTAATGAGAAGCGTTTGGAGTTGGCTTAACAGTCCAATCTTTGTATGACAATCTCTTCTGCACGTGTGACAGACAAAGCTGCAATGTGTATTGAAGGTTTGATATTGCTTTCTTTGCTTCATGTGTTGTCTTCTAACCTACAACAGTTGATTCCGTTTTTCTCCTCCTTCATGACTTCTGTTCGAATCGCATTGTGCTAGCCATTGCGATTGTTTGCTAGTTGTTACAAGTTACCAAATTACTGTGAGTTGCAGGTCTCTCTTGCAAATATCTTTGAAACGTAGTTTGGTATTCATTTGATGTACGTGGCCATCGAAGACAATGTTGACAGAGAGGAAGATGCATACACCAGCAGTCTGCTTTCAGAGCCTGCATATACTGCTGGCAAGAGTCACTCATGAATATAATCAGCGCGCTGCACTAAGCATTGATGACCGGCTCTAATGGGGAGATATTAACACTAAACCAGTCTTTGTTCTTCTGTACCTTCTTTACATAGGTCGAAACTGCAGCATTGTTTCAAAGGGAGTTCCATCTGTCTTCTAAGCACTGTGATGTGTCACTGGGAAGGTTCTCCATAAGCCATCTAAGAACTTCTGATTTTTATCTGAATTGGCAGCCTTGTTAGTGTTAATTCTCAACTGGCATTTCCTATTTGAATGATGGAGATTCTTAGGCCTTAGCTTTACCTTTGAGCTGATCAGAGTGTTCAAGTATCACAGTTGATGCAGACGTTTAATGATTGATATTTAATATATTACTATAGTAATATATAAATTAACACTCTTGATTTACAACTGACGTTGCTATTGGAGACTATAGCGTCACCACTAGCTGGTATCTAGACTACAGCGCAATAAATTTCACTCTTATTTCATAGAATGAAGTAATTAATCATTGTAATTCTATTTGAATACAGCTATGGAAAAAACAACAACAACACGCAAAACAATTAAATAGTAACAGGGTAATATTATAATATTAATTAACCCCCGTGGCCGTTCGTTCTACATAATAAATTTCTTTAAGAGAATAAAAAATGGTTGCTTATACCACCTATCGTGTGTTTCTTGTCCATGATATATGAAATATTTTTATAGTGGTAGCGGTAAAAAATGAACAGAACGCGGCAAATTCCACAGAATACGCTTTCATAGAAACGAAACAAAACAGCGATAAATGTCAGAAAATAAGTACGAAGCGGTTGTCGCTATAAACATAATGCGAGACAAAGACACGTGGAGATAAAATAATAATAATAATAATAAATTATATACCCACCATCCTACAATTCAAACCCTTTTAGGCATAAACGTAAGTGCATTACGTTATTGCTTATTTTTACTGAGTTTAATAAAACAAAATAAATATGATGTCGAAAGTTACCAGCAATGAACCTGATATGTGGTGGAATCATTCAAATTTCTCCGACAGCAATGCAACTTGTACTTCTCTATAAATAGTAGAGAAGCAAGCTAGTCTCCTATTAGTGGGAGAGTATCTGAAACATTTCAATTCATGAATGTTTGATAATAAAGCAAAGAAACAAAATCCAAGAATAATTTGGCGGAAGTTTAAGGAACAATTAGAACAGAAACTAATTTAAGAATTGCACGGTACTACCTGCGAAAATATAATCAAAGAGAGAAATTTGAAAACATTTATTGATTTCTTGGTAAGATTTTGATTGCAGGAAAAAATGAAAATTTCGGGATGCTCAAGAAACTAAAGAACGCCTGACTGAACAAATTATTGCAGGAAACAGACATCTGGATTTGCAAAAACAGCTCCTGTCAAAAGTTTGAGACCCCCACACTCCAAGAAGCCAGGATCCGTGAAGCTTCACAAAGTCACATGAAGCTGTTAGCTGAAACACAAGACCGGGATACTTAGGAAACTAGTGCTAATAATTAGACACAAACCTGATAACCGTCAGTGTACAAAATGTGGTGGGACTCGTCCCAATAAAAAATGAAAATACCATGTTTGGAGTAAAACGTGTTCAACATGTAGACAGTCAAATCATTGAGCTATCGTATGTTTTGGCAACAAATATAAATGCCACAAAGGTACCAAAAATGGAAGCTAGGAATAAGTAAATATTATCAGTAAAAGCACGATTTGAAGCATAATAATAATGTGCATTCAGTGAATCAATGCAAAGATGATGTGCTGCATAGACAAGTCAAACAAATGTTGTTCAATACAATACAAAAACAGGCTGGAAACGATAATAGAACTGGGGAATTTGTAAACCTTGACATCACACTTCCCAACAAACTAGGCATTTATGCATTAAAAGAGGTTGCCACCAGATCTGAAGGAAATACTTTCCTTTGCATATATTCTAAAAGACGTTTCCAGAGAATGCCGGGCGTAACACGCAATGAAACGGGTGTACTGATGGCATGCAGTGTCTAAAGCATACCCCAACATGAGTCTGTAAGCCCACAATGTACCTAAAATGGTGAATGAAATCTGTTGAAAGTCTACGTAGAATTCAGAAGGAAGAACCATAATAGGTCTGCCTTCCCTCAAAGACCTAAATCTGGTGACACTGCATCATCACCAAAGCAAAATGAACCCAGTTAAGTCCGCAGAGTATCTGATTGAAATGTACCCTGACCAGTTCGATTAATTAGTTATTTCAGAGAAGAATACCACATTGTCCTGGAAACAAACGATCACTCCATTCATTAAGCCAAAATAGTGTTTCATCCACATGAAAGATGGAATTAAAGTGGAACTAGATGGCATCTTCAAACAAGTCACCATCCGCAAAGTACAGTCAACATTATTGTGTACGTGTGCAAAAGCAAACTCTGAATAGGCCTAGACCTAAAAGATGTAAATCAGACTATTAAAAGATGCCATTAAAAAGCTCCTACAATGGAGGAGCTGGCAAACAAACAAACCGGAGCAAATTTCTTCTCAAAATTTGATGCAAAAAAACGGGTACTGGTCAGTTAAGCATGACCTAGAATCATAATTATTGACCATTTTCAATTATCCTTTTGGAAGATATTGCTTCGAAAGAATTCCTTTTGGTCTTGTGATGTTTCAAGACGTGTGTCGGAGTTAGCTCCTCCTTAGCAACAGGGGTCTCTCTTCCCTGGCTATAAATACTCGCTGACCTTTCGCCTCTTCCTCTTTTTCCCTCAGGCCTTTGGGCCGCCACCTTTTCTTCAAGCTTCGGCCTTATACCAACTCGCAGATGTGAACGCTCACAGATACAGCGTTTCCCAAATGCTGGGAACACGCTAAGAACAATACACGTACGTACGAACATTAGGTCTATTTTGATCAGTCCTCATCAGAGAAGTTGGCATCGATCTTTCAGGCAAATAATTCTGATCAAACTTTATGCGATCCTATGCCAAACTAATTCAGAGATGTTAGAAAAAACATGCGTTCATACCTGTCCATCCAGGATGAATAAACCATAAAAATGGACTATTACCTCAAAAGCAATGTAAAAAGAATTGATGCAGAAGATACATTACAGCCATCAAGGGATGGGGAAGTGCAAGCTTAGGACAAAAAGGTGTCATCAATATATCGGCAACATGATACAACAATGTACCATCTGCCAGGAGACGAAAAGAATCAGAATATGGAAAACCTTATACAGCAGGAAGTCCCAGTAAGACAATGGCAAATTGTCGCTATGTATCTATTTCATTTTGATGGACAGGGGTTCTTTCTGATTATGGACTATTATTCAAAATACTCCTTTGTGCATAAGCTAAAGGAATTCTCCAGTAATTAAGCTAACCAAACAAATATTTGGAGAACAGGGATCCCTGAAAGGATTATAAGTGGCAATGGACCCCACTATAGCTCTTACGCCATATATCGTCTCCGAGGTGTCTAATGGTTTAGCAGAACGTTGCGTAAAGTCCATCAAATCATCTATGAGAAAAACAACACTGAGCAACCGAAACATTGGTATGTTCAACACCAAAAGACCATGTGATTCCATCTCTGAGAAAACTTCGATGCAACAAAAAAATGGTCAGCAACTTCTCAGTGAATTGTACCAATAACAATGCATGTACAGATGAGATAGCAAACCATCTCTATCAGAGGCAAACATCACAAAAAACTACCATAGTCAATATACTAAGGACCTCTCATCACACACTGCAGGACAACAGGTCAGGTTTCAAAACCAAGCCACAGGAAAATGAATCCCCGCAGTCATTCATTAATCATGCAATTAACCACGGACAGGTGAGCATTTCATGAATAGGAGGAATATAATATTGAAATATTAATTACCAACGGCAGCTAAGGACACACATATGAAGAATTTTTGCAAAATTTCACAACAACTATGCATATATTATGTATATTTAACGAATACACGTTGTTGAAATTTTAATCTTTGTTTGTTCCTTTCCTTTGCAACGAAACACTCTTTATAACAATATCTTTATAAATACCATGACATTGACAAAGAATATCAAAACTTTTATGATGATTGTGTCCATAATCACTGGAATCTTCAGAAAAGTTACAAGGAAATAGTAATTGTTAGAAATCAGTGACAGTACAGATAACATTGCGGTTGAAGTCGAAATGAATACTACAGTGAGTGCTAGATATTTCATTTCAGGAAATTTGCTGTTGCATAATGACGAGAAGTGGCTTCAAGATATCCTAGATGTTATTGAGAAGTTGTAACAGCAAACATTATTACTGATACAAATACACATACTGAGAAAATTTTCTAAAATTTAATATTCATCTGAAAATTCTCAAGTTAAGCTCGAAAATATCATTCTCGAGTTTGCAACAAAAACTACATCAGCAGCAGCAACAACAATAATAACAGCATCTAAATTTTTCTTCAAAGGTTTTAAACAAATGTGTTTTTAACTTTTACTTTTCTCATTTCAAATTAGAAATCCTACGCCTTTTCGCAAGTATAAATAATTCAAAAAGTCAGTGACTGGGAAAATAGTTTGGCTATAATTAAATCAAACTCAGTGAAATCTTAACAATTATTGATTAGAAATAGCGTTATTTGCATTAAACGAACTTTCAAAACTTTTCAGGAATATTTATTTTATTCTGGAAAGATTAATAAATAAAAATTCTTCTCTATCATAATATCATTCTTCCTGGATATTTTTATAAAATTTCACTGTTTGGATAATGTATTCTCGAAGCACTCTATTATAAATTATCATCATCGTGTCGAGCTTACTTGGATTTACTTGGATTCTTAATGCCATCCTTCCAGGTCATCCATAGTAGTTGGTAATGTGTCCATATTGCATTCAAGATCTTCTTAAGTGAGTTGGTTAATGCATGTTTTCGAAGGATGTTTAATGCTTTTATGTTTATGTAGGAACCTTATGAGATCGCTAAAAAAACAGAGCATAGCATCATGAAAAAGACGCCAAACTTGATGAAAACAAAATTTTAGCGTCTAAATATTTATGTTATTACTGAAAGGAAAGATTAAAGTATTTTTTAATTATTTTAAAAAAATTTTCCTTCTTTATTTTACATTCTAAATTTTGATTAAAAAAACCTTGTTTCTCTTTGTGTCACCGGAACTAGTAAAATAACATAACATTTTAGCGCATTTTTTTCTGTATAGCAGACATTAATTTTGAAAATCTTGTAAAAATAAAAATAATTGTCGGATTTTAATGAAACTTTCAGAAACTATTCACAAATGATGGAACTTATTATAAATATGTTTTTCTCTTTAAAGTCATGGCAAAATTTTTTTTTATATGTATTACCCCCCCCCCCCCCAACTAATTGTACGAAAACTCTATAATTTCAATTTTGGGTTAGATTAGTGATTATATTAGTTAAAAGCACAAGGTTTTGAGGAAACCAAATCATGTTTTTTTTTTTTTTTTAGTTGGACCACCTCTACCTGAAAATCATCTCTGAATTGTAATTTACAAAACTCAATAAAACAAAAATATTATTTAATTTCAAAAGCTTTTAATTGCTTTTATTTATTTTAATGAACATGCACAATATTGTCTGAAAGCAAAAAGTTATTTTGATGAAAAATGAATTTTTAAAACAATTATTTATTTCTGTATTATTTATTATTTTTACATTATGTTGTTAATTCTTCTAAAATTAGGGAAAAGTTTGTAAAATTTAACGAATGTTGTTATTAAGTAGATATATATTTACAGATTATAATTTTCAAAGCTTCTTACAAACTAACGAACAATAGTATATAAAAAATATAATCAATCAATGTCAATAATAACACTTTAAATTTGTATTTTATGTACACTTCTGATACAATTTCATAAGAAAGGTACCTATAAATTAATTAGATACCTTTCTTATGAAATTTAATCTCACTCTCAACAGTCTTATTATAATTTCTTTATAATATATTTTCCATAAAGCATTGTAAACGTAAAGGTGAAAGCTAAGTACAAAAAATAAAAAAAATTAGAGCGCTGAAAGTTTTCCTTAAAAATAATGAGGTAAATAATTTGTTCTCTTAAATCTAAATAACTTCACATCTCTCCTTCCATACAAATAATTATCCTCACGTAAGCTATCAAAACGTCATGAATGTCTTTTCATCACCTTGTCAAGTGACGCGAAAGGTTATGACCTGCTTTGTTTTATTTTCAAACTACGTCTTTTCGGCGCAGAAACTAAGTTAAGCTTGGTTCAAAATATTTTAAATAAACATTATAATTTCTGATTTTCCTAAAATAAGTTTTGAAAAAAATTACAATTGATTTTTAAAAGAATTTCAAAGTGAGATTATCATGTTTGTTTTTTTTATAAATTGGGAAAAAAATGGCTGACATGATCGATTATCTGTAAATGTAATAATAATCGTAGCAGTAATTCGCTTTGGGAAATAAGTTATTCTAGATATTTTAGCGTCGTGTTGGCCGTGAGATTGACTCTTCCGTTGAATCAGCGTAACCACCATACTGCATCGTATGGATTCTTGTGTTTCTCATTTAGTTTGATCCCCATCGTCCAACCTGCCCGACTTGATTGAACCTGTCAGGAATAATACACTTGCTGCTACAGCACTTTGGGTCGGTTGCAGGGGTAAGCAAACCTCATCACTTATGTAAATAGATCATAACAATTTAATGCATTTGTTGGCGGTGCTGACTTTTACAGGAGCAGGTTATGGAACTAGCTAACTTATGAGGCGCGGAAAATGTTTGGTTCTTGTGGCTAATTCGTATAAGATAGTGGCAGCGATTATTAATTATTCCGGGTGCTGTCCAGAATAAATGAATCTTAACCCAACATACAACACAATGATTAAGCCAACGAGTGAATCTAAAACGAACAAGAACATAAAGACTTGTTCATCAATAAATAACAATTTATTTGGGCATTATGTACATCTGTAATGCATATAATAAGACCCTTGAAAAGAAATATACACATTTACACATTTAAAGATACACATATTTAGGTGTGTTTAATATAAACTCTTTGAAAGGGGAAAGTTATGTACACACATTCAGGCGTGTTTAAATAAACCCCTGAAAATGGAAAGGTACAAAGACACATACTGAGGTGTGTTTAATAAAACTATGAAAATGTTTCGGTGGATTAGTAAATCGGTTGTGTCGGCAACAGGTAATCCATTCGCCAACTGCCTTTGTTTGCTTTATAGTCGGTATTTATAGCTTCCCTTAAGCAGGTGCTGGCTCATAAAAAGTCCCTCGAAAATCCGAGGAAACGCTGTCAGTGGTCGATTAATAATTTATATTATATTTTGAATGTTTTCAACGCTGCGGGAAGTGCTACTTAGAGCCTATTAGTAAATAAACGATTTTGGTTATTCGACTCCTAACTCTTGAAATAGAAACTTTCGGTCGACCCGATACATTAAAACTTTAAAATATACCTTGCTGCTTCTTTATCAGCAATTAATATTTACCCTTGCTACAAATTGGGTACCAGGGCCTAATTATAATCAAGTGATATCATAATATATATGATATACCGTATACGCACCGACAGCACAAAGTAGAAAAGAAATCGAAAGGTTCTACTCTATGCTAGACAAAACCAAGGCCCAATGTAAATCACAGGAAATTATAATTGCCACGGGAGACTTGAATGCTAAAGTAGGCAGCGAGGGAAGAGGCAATAGTTGGCATTTTCGGACTAAGAACCCTCAATGTACACGGAGAAAAATGGGTCCAATGGTGTATGGTAAAGGATCAGTTAGTAGTCAACACCTGGTTTCAAAGTACCCAATACGAATACGGACATTGAGAAGCTCCAGAGGAGAAACGAAAAACCAAATCGATTACATAACTATCAACAAGAGATTCAGGAAGGCAGTTGTGCACTGCAAAACATATCCAAGTGCTGACTGTGGAAGCAGTCGCCTCCCAGTTATATATAGACTTAGAGAAGGAAACTACTGAAATTGAAGAGTCCTAAAGCAGCAGCTAAATTGCAATACGACCGACTCGAATCTGAAAGAGAAATATATGGATAGCGTGAAAAGCAGATACGAGGGACAAAAGGAAAATTGAAATTCGATACACAAAGAGATCATTCCATAGGAAAATAGACGAAGAAGAAAAAACAAGTGGAATACATTTCTCGAAATGATGTAAAGGAGACAAAAACAAGGTCAAAACATCGAACAGAATACTGAACACTACACAAAGAAATAAGGAACAAACGCAAGCAAGCTAAAGAGGAATGACTCAAGAATAGAAAGAATGAATAAAGCAGATAAAGCAAATATGTATAAACAAATTAAGAAAACTAACAGTACAAAAGTGTGCTCATCAACAGGATGCATAAAAACGACGATACTAGAGAAAGAAAAAATACTTGAGAGATGGAACTAATATATCGGAGAACTCTTTCAGGGCGAAAGAGAACAACCGGCGATACACAGAAATTATCGACGGACCTGAAATATTAATAACAGATGTAAAAGCAGCACTGGCGAAATTGAATAGAAACAAAATGACAGAAACAGACGGAATTGCAAGATAAGTGCTGGTAGTCTTAGATTATTTCGACATAGACAAGATTACAGAAATAACAAATGAAATCTACAAAGGTGGCAATATATTGGAAGACATAAGTATATCTATTTTCATGGCACTGTCTAACAAATTATGGGCAAACGAATGTAAACTGCATAAGCTATCAGCCTAATGAATCATATAAAAAACTCATTATCCTAATTCTGATGAATAGAGCGCGCATCAAAATCAGACCGGAGATAAAACGAGAACAGTGCGGGTTTACCAAAGGCACTGAAACAAGGAACACGATATTTATCCTCAGAATGTTATCAGAAAGAGCAATACAAATACAGAAGGTCGTGTAACTGGGCTTTATAGACTACGCAAAGGTATTTAATACAGTACGCCACAAAGATCTGTTGGAATTACTCAGCAACCATGACATAATTGAGAAGGACATTAGAATAATCAAGAACCTATATTGGCAACAAATCGCTTGCATACGGATAGTAAATGAGTTCAGCAGATATACAAAAATAGAAAATGATGTAAGACAAGTATGTATCTTCTCATCGGGTTTATTCAACCTATACAGTGAGGCAATTCTGAGGTAATTAGTTATCCTACCAGGATTCAGTATTGGCGTCCACAATCTTAACAATATAAGATATGAAGATGATACAGTGTTGATAGCAGACACGGAAAGAAAACTACAAAAGATCCTACAGAAGGTAGTAAAGGAAAGCAAGAAGAAAGGACTAAAGAAAAACTGCAAGAAGTCAGAATGTATGGTTTGCAAATTACAAATCGGAGATACCAAAATCAAAAATTTGAATATGTAGGAAGTGTTCTAACAGAGGACCGTAAATGGAATACTGAAATCCGAATACACATTGGGATAGCATTCAATCCGAATACACATTGGGATAGCATTCAATCCGAATACACATTGGGATAGCATTCAATCTGAATACACATTGGGATAGCATTCAATCTGAATACACATTGGGATAGCATTCAATCCGAATACACATTGGGATAGCATTCAAAAAGCTAAGCAGAGTATTAAGAAATAGAAAAACTTCATTAGAAACAAAGAAAAAAGTATTGAAAGTGACATCTCCTACTGTATGGTAGTGAATGATGGACAATTTCCTCAAAGATGAACAGACAGCATCAGAAATGTGGTTCTTCAGAAACATACTGAGGATAGCATGAACCGAATATGTAAGCAACGAGGAGGGTTTAGAAAAAATGGAAACAAAAAGGAAACTTGTACTTAAAATTAAGAAGAGACAGTTCAAATTTCTGGGGCACATAATGAGAAAGGAGGGCTCGGAAAATCTGTTACTGCCAAGACGGTTTGAGGGCAAGAGAGACTGGGGAAAACAATGCATAACATACTTGACGAGTTTGAGAAAATGGATGGCGGAACAGGATTTAGAAATAACAAAAAGACATAATTTATTTAGAGCTACAAGGGACAGGATATTGTGGAATGGTCATGATCGCCTACGTCCCGAGGAGACACGACACAGAGAGAGAGAGAGGGAGGGAGATGTCATAATCACAACCCAAACATGGCGTTCCAAATCGCTGCTCCTTGAAAGTTAAAATATCTATTTTTCTTTGATATTGTGTAAGGACTGAGAAGCATGGAATTTAATTTAATTTCGGACTGATTGGCAAGGACTAATGTCCTCATCTTATCATCAGAATATTTCGTCCGTTTTACTCCCTGGACTTCGTCAGGTATCCAAGTTTTCAAATGTCTTCAAATCCAACTAACTGACCGTCAATTAAATTGATTTGCTTAACGAACACTCCGTTCCATATGCTATGTTTATTAAAGTACAATTCTGTGTTAGAACCTTAATCCTAATATCGCTTGTCTACCTGTTGAGTGTATATGACCTTTACACTACCTATAATGTAATTAGTAGAATCATTTAGCTTTATAGATAACGTTCTTTCTTAATTAGATGCTTCCATATGGTGATCATTTCTATGATAGGCTTTTTCAATTACCTAATCACTGACATTGTTTTCTATCTGATTTTTGATAATTGAGAGCATATTGTAAGGACATTGGAATAGTGATACTTGTCGAGGCAACATAGTTCATTCTAACCAAATCTGATAGTCATTACTAATACTTCTACTTCTTTGTATTATATTTCTGTTGTAATATATCTTTGTATTCGATACCTGTGTTCGTGTTATTCTTTCATTGGTTCTAACCTTGGACCATCACCGTGGTACAAGGAACTTGGACCATAACAAGTGGCGACGAGGAAACCCTAAAAGAACAAAACAAAAAAACGAACTCTCTACGCGGAGGACATATCTTTTTTGCTATCCGTCATACATAACAAGTGGCGACGAGGTAACCCAAGAAACCAACTCTCTACGACAAAGCTTTTTGCTATCCGTCGCACATAACAGTGTCGACGAGAAAACTGAAGAAACAAGTTCTACGTGGAGATTCTAAAAAACAAGTTCTACGTAAAGATTTCTAAAAAACAAGTTCTATGCGAATATATATATATAAAAATATAATATATATATATATAAAAAAAGGAAAATTTTTTTTTTTTTTTTTTTGAACATCAACTTTACTGTGGTAACAAAGACACAAGTTCTACACAGGGATTTTTTTTTTTTTTTTTTGTACACAGGTTCCAGAATATCAGGCTACACTAAAGGAAAATACTTGCACAAAATTACGTTAACATGGAAGATTTTAAGCCAACCATTGTGGAACTTATGAAAATCCAATTTGAACAACAACAGAAAAACGAACAGAAACATCTTGAATTACAAGAATTATTGCTACGTGTAATGTCAAATAAAGGGAAAAATTCCGAAAATGAAACAGTTCTCTCACAAGACGCTATTTGGAGCACTATCAAAGATTTCACGTATGCACCCGACGAAGACAAAATCTTTGCAACTTACTTCCGAAGGTACGAAGATCTATATGAATTTGACTGCAGAAATTGGTCAGACGCAAGAAAAGTACGACTACTACTAAGAAAATTCGGCACATGCGAATATACCAAATTCGTAGATTATATCCTACCTAGGAAAACAAAGGAGTTAACTTTCAAAGAAGCTATAAAACTGTTAACAGAACTTTTCAGCCCTAATACCTCACTATTCCACAAAAGATGGAAATGTCTGAATCTAACAAAAAAGGAGAGCGGAGATTACATAACTTTCGCTTCCATTGTAAACAAATATTGTGATGTTTCCAAGTTATCGGAACTCAGCCCGGACAATTTCAAATGTTTAATATACGTCCAAGGCCTGGTTTCAACCAAAGACGCGGAAATTAGACGCAGAATCCTTACAAAATTGGAGAGTGAACAAGATTTGACACTTCAAAAACTGGCCGAAGACTGCCAGAGATGCGTAAGTGTAAAGAAAGACTCAAAAGATATAGAAGCTGGCATCGCGCACATACGTAAAATACGAAGACAAATCAACTTTCCCTCCTCACAAACAAACCAAACCAATTTTCCCTCCTCAAAAACAGGTAAAACAAATTTTTCTACTTCAAAAAGTCAATATCAGAAAAAACTACCACCCAGTCCATGCTATCGCTGTGGGACTTGGCATTGGTATAAAGACTGTCCATACCGTTTTAAAACTTGTCTATCATGCAAAAAAGTAGGACATAAAAGTTCTCATTGTTGGACTAGAAGAGAAAGCAAAAGCAGAATATGAATCACGAGGACTGGACCAAGCGGATGAGACTAACATAAGAAAATACGTGCAAGTAGAAATGCAAAACAGAAAATTCAGACTACAGTTGGATCCCGGGTCGGACTTAACGTACAAACATGGAGAAAACCGAACAAACCTACCATGTTAAGAACCGATAAAATTGCTAGATCGGTAACTGGGAGAAAAATAAAATTTGAGGGTGAAGTGATTACAAATGTGACATTCAATGGAATGACCAAAAAATTGAAAATGTATGTGCTAAGAAATACAGAAAACTTATTCGGTACGGACTGGATGCAAAAATTCGAACTTTGGGATTTACCAATAAGTACGTACTGCCAAAATGTAACAAGTTTATCGACCGAGGCAGATAAATTAAAAGAGAAACTAAAAGAGAATTTCCCCGAAGTATTTTCAGCAGGTCTCGGAAGATGTAAGAAAATGGCAGCAAATATAGAAATAAAAGAAAACGTTCAACCTATCTTCAAGAAAAAAAAGTAGCGTATCGTTTGCTTCAATAGAAAAAATAGATCAAGAATTGGCTAGACTCGAAAACACCGGCATATTGACAAAAGTAGAATACAGTCAATGGGCCGCACCCACGGTTTACGTAAAAAAATAATCAAGGGAGATTCGAGTATGTGCTGATTTCTCAATGGGTTTGAACGCAGCGATAAAAGACTACTACTATCCTCTACCCAGTCCAGAAGAAGTATTTACGAAAATCGTCCAGAAAAAGGAAGTTCACAGAACCTTTGGTAATAGATCCAAAGAGAAAAATATATTAAAAACCCCTGTTACGCAAAAGCTTTGGAAGGGGGGTGTTATGGGAACTTACCCATAATAATAATGGACTATTCCTGACATTATAAATACTGCGCCTCTCAAGAATATGAGGAGGTTGTAAGACGAGGAGAGATAATTGAGAGCATATTGTAAAGACATTGCAATAGTGATACTTGTCGATACAACAGTTCACTCTAACCAAATCTGATAGTCATTACTAATACTTCTACTTCTTTGTATTATATTTCTGTTTGTAATATATCTTTGTATTCCATACCTGTGTTCGTGTTATTCTTTCATTGGTTCTAACCTTGGACCATTACCGTGGTACAAGGAACTTGGACCATAACAATAAGGGTTCCAATAACTTCCCTTGGATTTCTGATTTTCGTTCAAACTTCCTTGTCTCGCCTTTGGATTCTATGCTACTGTTGCCGATCCTGGGATGTTTGGGTAAATATAGTCATTATTATTTTTCGGGAATCAACAGTTAACAAACAAAATGGGATAAATAATTTTTAACAATTTTCTACGCAATTTTAAAATTAGCCTTTTAAGTTGCATTACAAACATCACCTCGTTATTACTTGGCATAATACCATTAGAAACTGTAATGCTTCTATCTCTTTTAGTATCATAAGTATGAGTTCGTTAATTTAGTTCTGCCTGTGTGACACAATTTAATTTCTTGGAACAATAAGGAAGAATGAAACCAGGTATAACCTAAAGTTTGAGAAATAAAATAATCGGCTGAGAGCGTGATGGAGATTCGAACATAGAATAACACAAGGTTTATTAGTCAGTCCAGTAAGGATCCGATAAGATCCATTACTCCTCATTTATCTAAAGTCCTGATAGGATGATCAGTAGGTCTGAACTTATAACATAGATAAAATTTGGAAAAGCCATTATATATACACGCACACAGACACATAGACATACACACGCACACACACACACACACAAATATACAATATAATATAAATATGGATGTAAAGAATCTCAAACATAGTTTTGGTTAAATGTAGTTTGTCCACAAATAACTAGATTTTCTGAGAAGAACTGATAACAGGCTAATTAACTATGTCAAATTATTGACACGCCGAAAAATTTGCCTTTCTTCTTCAGAAAAGTAGATAAAAACTACCTGTTAATAATTAATGACTACTGGTGGGAACGTATTGAAGACCAAGGCAAACTAAATATGATTAATTTCCGATTTTCCAAGCGTGGAATTCGCGAATGGTGTAGGAAGTTGATTTTTCACAGAACCAAATAAATTTCTGTGCAAATATAATCAGCGCATTTAAATTATCGGACTTACTGAAGATTTCCGCCGTGTCATGCTAATGTGAAACTAAACTGTTTCAACAGGGACATTGTACACGCCTCATCTCGAAGAAGCAATGTATCTTGTCAAAATAGAATTTAGTTATAAAACGAAATCATATTCACTCACATGTTGTTATGCTCAAACATGATTAAACCTGAAGGAGAAGCTTAGCGATTAATTCTAGTTTATTTTTTTATTCGTTTATTTGTTTATTTTCAGATACAAAATAAGATTAAATATCGAAAGCCAAGGCACATCAACAAAAGAAAATGACACATGACTCTATTAGGAAGAAATAAAACCACGTAAGAAGAATAGAAACACCAATTATATCTGACTTCTTCTCTACACGGTCTCTATTTCGGTAATAGTCCACTGGTTAAGGAACATCGCTTTCGCCTTCGAGAAACAAAATTAAAAACATAGTGGTTAAAAGTTCGCGTTAACAAGTTTCATGAAAGAAAGTGAAAACAACTCAAAGGGAGGAAGAGAAAAAGATTAAGATGTGAAGAGGGCTGCTAATTATCTTATAACTGCCTAAGATTTATCATAGGTTGTAAACTAATGAAATTTATGTTGCATAAATATTTATAAAGTCTGAAATCTCTGTTGCATAAATATTTATATAAATTTAAGATTGGAAATTGTTATCTCTTTGTATTTCTGATCAATCAAATTATTCGAATAGTAACATGAGTGGACAGACAACACTAAAATTCGACAGAAGCTAAAAATATTTTCGATTGAATCAAGCCCTGTTTCGCTAATTTTATTAATGACAGCAATTATAAACTCTATAAAAATGAAATGTTATTAGGTTGGTGCAAAAATAATAACGTAATAATGTCGTTTTTTGACGTTAAAAATACGTCAAAAAACGACATTACTACGTCATTATTTTTGCACCAACCTAATACATGAAAAGAGTAAAAGTGGGGAAAAGATGGACATTCATTTTACAACCAGAATTTTAATTACGCAACACAAATTTATATACTCCCTTGCAGCTTCAAAGGAAAGGCAAAAACTTCGATTTCAGAACAACATTCATATATTCTAACTAGATAGTTTGTGGTCTCTATTAACAATTTCACATTACTTCTGATTTGATAGATAAATTAGATTATTCCTTACCAAATCAAAATTCTTGTGACAGACACAAAACTTAGTCTAGTAGAAATAGTAAAACATGATAGACGTAAAATTACAAACAAGACAACTATTGCGTAAAATTTTAAAAGGGAAAACATTTTTATTTTCCCAATTACGAAAAAAGGTACAAGTTATGCACCGAAAAATTTCTGGATGTAACAAGGCCTTTAGACTACGTCTCTCAGTATATATCAAAAATAATTTTCCATAAACTTGAAATGGATCCTTCACAAATGTTGGCAGGTTTCAACCGCTGAGCTGAAAAGGTCATAAAAATGTAACAATTTTTTCATAAATCGGCTGGCCTTCACAAAAATACACGTATCTAAAAAAAAGTGTATCAAAAATCAACCTAGTCGACTAAATATCTATACAATGCTAACATTATTAAAATAATAAAAATAATTTTTTTATAATATATGAATAAAAAAACTTGTCTAGAATAGTTACTTCCAAGATCCGAAATTATAGTATTTGTGCCTTGAGTCAAAGGTCACCTACTGTTATATTTTAAAGATTAACTTCATATCATATTTCATTTTTACAAACTACCAAATTACTTGAGCATATGAACCACGAAAGTCTTTATAACCAGTACTTTGCTATATTTGACGACAGTTACTTTCAACGATTCATAATTAGTCTTATATTCGGTGAAACACTGATTTACTCTATCTATATACAAATGATTTAGCTTCACGCTTCTAAAAGTCACAATATCCTTATATGTAAGGATAATATATTGTGCTGATAGAGAAATAAATAAATAAAAATAAATAACAAGGAGATCAAAAGTTCGCCATATAAATAGTTCGACTAACCAATCAGAAAGCTTTCACAAACAGAATATCAACTGCGATCCAATGAGAAGCGAGCGGCTTTTTTCAAAGCGGAGTTATAGATGTGTATATAAACAGATAGAAAATCAACCAAAGTCTGAATTGATAAATTAATTTTTGTCTGTTCTCCTATGCCGTGGTCATCATAATATATACCCAGAGACGAAATACGAACATTTGCCCAACTAGCTGCCGACCTTAGACGGCTAACCCGTCCTTACTGCATTGAAAACAAACATACCTTTCTTCACCATGTAGTCAATTGTTCGCGATTAAATTTGGATATATGCATATCATACATAAGGACTTTTTCTCTTTCTTTCTTATACGTCAGGACATTTATACGTGAACTCTTGAAACTTCAACTTTCACATTATCCTTCTGTATTATTATATTGTGTTATATAAAGAAATACTTCTGCATTTTATTTTAATCATGACACAAGGCCAATATACACCCAAATCAATTATACCAATATATGGGGGTAACAGACATTGTCGTAAGATAAACAACTCATCCATAATTAATAACCGCTTATCCACCATAATGTATAAGATGATTTCTCTGATAATTTGAAAGAGAAAAGCAAGGATTAACAGAAAAATAAAGCAATTTTCAGAATACGAAAAATTACTGTTCCACAGTGAAATCATTTGCTGCACGCAACACAAATACTTCAAGGAGACGCGAAAAAGCTATGCAAAAAGAGGATCCACTCGCGCGTGCGCGCGCACACACACACACTACATACCAGATTCTTTCAGTCAATATGCTTCTTTTTTTATCTCCTATAAATTGTAATATTTACAAAAATGTATGAACTGATTCTATATAAGATATGTCCATTCTACAAATATTTCAAATAGAACTGTTTACTATGAAAATATGCATTCACAGAAATCAACTGACACTAAATTTTAATTTAGTTTACATTTAAATGCAAAAACTTTGTTGTAGAAATATAAATAAACTAGTTTTATTTTTACCACAAACATTGTAAGTTTATTTCTAATAATAATTATGACTATGACAAATTACTAACGCCATTATAAATCTTACTGACACAACAACTTCAGAGCGTTTATCATCATTATCATTATCGTATGTACAGGAGTTTAGCTATAGCAACAACAGACATAGATGAAATGCCTTGGTTATTTTACATTAGAACATCATTTTCATATCAACAGGTCACTTTAAAGATTAACTTTTACAATTATACATTCCGTTCGTAATCTAATTAAGTCGTGCTTAATGAAATGTTCATTTCGATTCATGACGTGTAATTAACACGCATAGATTATTAATCGTGCTAGTACTAGTTGTCTATGCCAATTTTGATCTAACCGCCTACAGTTTCAGTATTAGTTTATGATAGAATTGGACAATTTATTTGAATAGTCTTAGTAGTATATTCATTATATTCAACTTTCAAGGCACCATACACCCGCTGACGTAACGCCGGATGAATTAGTTAATGTAGAGCTAATCTTAACGAAATAAAACATTATTCATCTCTATGCAAATTTAGAATATGAACATCAAAATTTCAATAATAGGAATATAAATATTATCTCATCGAGTTTCGATACATGGATATCGGCGCATAATCAAAGGAAAATATAAATAAATGAAACTGTTGAGAAATTCACAATCATACTAGTATAAGCATTATCATACCCGTGATATGATAACACTTTGTTCATGAGTGAAAACGAACGAAAACAAACCAGAACATATAAGTATGTCTGACAGAAAACACATTTTACATAACATGTAAGCGACAATAATTAGTTCTGACAGTGAAACAGATACACATTAGCAGATATGAAAAAGAGAAGTGAATTAAGGTCTTATTTGGTTGGTTGATGTGATCGTCATTGTATCAATGATTTAGTTTCGGCTGTAAAAATCGAGAGAAAATGGAGGTCTCGGATAGACGTGCAGTCACTCCGATGAATTGGCTCCAACTGGCCAGGCGACTTAATTTTCGCGCATCTAGCCAGATCGTCACCTGATGCAGTGGCGTAGCTAGAGTAAACGTCACCCGGGGCGGTCCGTGGTTTGCTGTAGCTAAATTTTCATACATGCTCTACCTCTACTTTACTCTACTGACCGGTATGTTACTGTTTACATGTATGATCCAAGACAAAATCCAATACCACAAAATAATCAGTTCAAATCAAAAGATTTTTAAAATGCAACTGTTCACTTTCAGAACAACTAAATACAAAACACGGTAATACACAAAAGAATGACATTCGATACTATGGTCTTAGAATTAATGTTTTCTTGTTTTCATTGTGGCAAACTGGTCAATGACATCGTCAAAATCTGTTTGTCTTGCAAACTCGTTTTCAATGGACAGCACGGCCAGATCTGACAGTCTCGACTGGCTCATGGTTGACGTAATTTTCTGTTGCTAATTTTCCAATGTCCAATTTTCCGTTGCATCATTTTCTGGGTACCATTAAATTATCAATAATGTTTGAAAGTATTTTTCTTGACAAAAATGTTCTATTTAATTTTTAAGCATTTTTCGGAACATTGTAAATCAACTGCATTCTTTTAAAGGTTACCTAGAGAATTTATGCAAAGTTTATTTTTTTGTTTTTCTTTATACAAGTAAAATAAATTTACATCGTATTTTGATGTGATTATGATTTTAGTTTTAGTGATAATTTAAAAACAATAAATATTTATCATTAGTACCAATAATGGAAAATTAAGTTAAAAATTTAAAAGAATCGTTTTTGGAATCGGAAAATAGGCAAAAATTTTTCCGATTCCGATACCATTTCCGATACCCCCAAAAGTTCCGATTTTTCCGATTCTCGAATCCGATTCCGATTAATCGTCCCAACACTAGTAGATATATTCAAAAGTATATCGTTCACTCAATGGAAAGTTGTATCTCAGCGAATTGATACACAGGCAAGACTGAAATTGTTGCACTTTTGGCTTCGTATTTCGCTTTGTTGTTATCAATGATGCAGAGTTAAAACACCATATCATCCGATAAAATGTTACAACAATGTCTCTTGTTAATAACCAAGATTGTAGCAACTGAAACACATGAGAGCTGAAATCATTGCTATTTTTCCTACTCACAAATTTCCCGACAATTTATTAGAAAATTTCTGACGGGGGGACAAGACTAGGGGGTCATAAATTATTTCTGGTGGGGGGGGTCATATGCCCACCTGCGAAACCCTGTGTCTCCACCACTGTTTTCAAACTATTTTTGGCACCATAGCCTAGTTGAAAAATTTTGTTGGGAGTGACATTGTGTCACTCCTCCTGTGCTGGCACCCGGGGCGGTCCGCCCCCCTCGCCCCCCGTTAGCTACGCCACTGACCTGATGCATTTCTTTCCTTTTGATGTAATGCATAAATTATAGCTAAGTCAAAGGCAGGTAATTTTTACACAACCATCATGAGAAATTTATCAATCGTGCAGTAAAGGATTATATTATCCTTGTATTTGGTTGCTGTGCACCGCCATCATGTAGTAATCGACCTAATCTGAGAAGTTGTTAAATTCTGTTATCAGCAAGTGCTGTACAAAAGGGACTGAGACTAAACTAAACTTAGTAACTATCTATGTAGGCATGGTTACTACTACCACCATTGGTTTAATTGCTAGCATTTATTTGAGATGCACGGAGATACCAAAAATATAACAAAAATAAGAAAAATAAAACAGAAAGAAAATGAATAATCATTATATTGATTGGCGTTTTGAAATGTAATATTTATTCGTAATTAATGATTTTCGTTTAGTAATCAAAATAATGAAAACAAAAATGTTTGGCTAAAACTTGATAGGAAATTGTACGATCGGAATAAAAGATTATTAGTCTTAATTTGTTTTAGGTTAACCAACTTCAGATCCTACAGGACCTGGCGCAAATCGTGCGTACAGAAGCATTGTACATACTTTCAAAATACTGTTGTTTTCCTAGAGCAATTTAGTCTTTTTTTTTTGTATTTATAACAGTATAATATTAATTCGAATTTAATTTACTGCTTTGTCATTTAAAACAATGCAGCTTTTTCCAACACAAAGACATTCTCAGCATTGTAGAAAACCTTCTAACAGATTCGAGTCTTGATACATTCAAACGCAAGTTCAGTTGGTACAAGTTAACATAAACACATACACTGAGGTCGCCACAAAACGCAAAGAAAAGGAAACATACGTGGGACTGTTACGGAAGATTATTGATTTAGTGTATTGCCGGTTGAGAGTTCAGAATTTCGGTATAAATCTTAAAATCTCATTTAAAAAGAGAGTTTTGTCTTCTGCATCGAGGGGAATACACATTTATGCAAAGATCTATGTCTTCCATCACACACACACACACACACACACACACACACACACACACATGTATACACGCAATATACAGTCCTGAATAACTACGCGTTTTCCTCAGTACTTGTCATCGAATTCAAGTAAATTTAAGACAAGTCTACCTGAAAAATATAGGCACATTACACAGACATACACACACACGCACAAACACGAACACAAACACATGCATATATATATATGTGTGCGTGTGTGCGTGCGTATGTGTGTGTGTGTGCGCGCGCGCGCGTGTGTATAACTTAGTGTAATTAAAGAAGACATTTATCCAATTCAGATGACATGATTAAATGAATACAATACACATCGCAGGGTCGTGTAACTAAGTACACGTCATGTTGATGGGGATATAAATATAGAAATAATATATCAAGCAACAAGTAAGCAATCTATTGAAAGAATGTAACTTTGTAACGTCTCTCTTCCTATGTCCATTCGACATAAAATGACTTCCGAATAAAATAATTGTTCCCAACCACTAAACAGTGAGTGGAAGTTTTCTATTGTCTCCACTGCAACAGATCTGTGACCATTGCAAGTAAACATTTAGTACAATGACTAACATGCCAACTTATTACGCAGTCTGTGTGTGTGTGTGTGCGCGCGGGCACGCGCGCAATGGTAACATATTCAGCAAGTGGTGTGATAGTAAAGAAATCTGGTTGGTATGATCAAAAGACAAATTTCTCATATTCAGTAACTTGACGTAATTAAATAATGACGTGACGCATCAATACTACTGTAGCCAACACAGCTCAGTAGAAGAAAAACTGGCTAGTTAGATTCAACGCATTGAAAGCCAAACTAGTTACGTTCCATCATCGCCGATCCGATCCCGAATAACCATCGGTTACGATGAATGGATCGTGGAGGCCCCGTCCATTGAGCGACTGTTGGCCCTTAAACTCACCCTAGATCTCAAGAGGAACTCATACATACGACCCATCGCTGAAGATACAGGGAAAATGGTCAGTTTCTTGTACCGCTCCAGTAAGTACCTAACTCCTAGTGCTATCCTCTACCTTTACAAGAACCAGATCAGACCAAAAATGGTGTACTGTCGTCATATTTGGGCGGGAGATATCCCGCCGTCACTTTCCAGTCTCGATAGAGTTCATAAGCGTCTCCACCTCCTAGTGGGTGACAAATTATTTTCCACATTGCAAAACCTTCTCTTCCAGATGGGATGTGATAAGACTTTCACTACTCTATAGTTACTTCCATGGAAAGTTCTCGGACTTGGTTCCGATTATGCCATTCACATCCATTGGTGAGAAGTAAGTTCTATTCGAACAACTTCTTCCCGCGAACCACTGCCCTGTGAAACAAACTCTCAAGGGGATGTTTTCTCGATCATTACAATTTTAACCTGTTCAAGAATATGGTTAAACGTTATCTTTCCTACCTTTTCGCATAAACTGTGTTCTTACTCTGTAACCTGCTACCTCGATTGGCCCCCCGGACTTGTACCTGTAAAAGTCGCCGTAGAACAAGCCACTGTAATAGTCAAGACTTCTGTGAGACACAGATGATCTCAAGTATCTTTACAACTAACCAGATACACTTCGCACAGGAAATATGCAACTCCATTCGTGAAGATAGATTCACAGATCACAATTGCATCGGTGCTTTAAGAGTATTGTACTAAACTTTATCTCTAGGCCGACTGCTGATATGTTAACAATTATTGCTGAATGGTGAAACTCGAGCTGTTGCTTTGGATATTTCGAAGGCATTTACCAGGGTTTGGCAGGTTTTGAAGATATATGTTTAGATTAAACATAGAGATTCAAAGATTAAACATAGAAAAGTGAAGCAAACACGGTAACGAAAATGGTAAAATATCGCAGAAAACATTTGTTAATTATTTACAGTCAAAGAATTTACAAAAATTGTTATCTGTTCATAGGAATGCTTGGTGGCTGAAGATAAATTAAATAATCTATTAGGAAACTGAGATTACAAAGTCTACCTTCTTTAACAATATCTTTGATCACATAAACTCTTTTGTTCTAGAAGTCATTTTCAAAAAGCCACCAAAGAAAAGGTAATTAAATTTATAATGTAAAGGAAATAATATCTTAACATGAGCTGAAGAAAATCAATGATTTGAATTAATACAACATATATCTAGACCCATTTTCGCACGTGATTTCAACTTTTACTAGACTAAAGAAAAATCTAACAGCATAAATTTACTTTCTTGGGATTAATCTCACTTGTTGTTAGAGTCAATATATTTTTAATTTTCGAGAAATGTGACGACCGTTCATTGTGGTTTATTTTCTTGTTATTTGTGTATTATCTAATTATATTTGAATACTGTTATGCAACTATGGAATTTCAGTTTGAAATAAATAAATTTTATTTTTCTAAAATTAAATTCTTGTTTAGACTTCAATCACAAATGAAAGTAGGTCTTGTTCAGGTACCAAATTTATTAGATAACTAAAGATTATAATAGCAAGAAGATATAACTGAATGCAGCTGGATGGAGACGGGTATGGTCTGTGAGAAAAGTCTGATAGGCCGTTTGCTTCGAGACAATTTGGATATATGCAGAATAAATGTATGCATCAGTAGAGTACTCTGACTGGCTGGCAACAATTTGGCTAGGTAGTTTGATGGACGACAAAAAGCAACTGAAACGACAATCTATCACGTCGATTGCAGTTGAAACCAGTGTGTCATTCTGAACTCCACAATCATTTCGTTGGCTGCATAGTATTTGCTTTGCCAGAGCTACATACGGTTTGGAATCCAACGTTTTTCCTTCTCTTAGATTAGTTGCAAAGTACGGATAGAGAGTACAGTACGTCCTATCATTTAACCTATAAATAAGGAAAAGGTGATGTATTGATACCCTTTTGTGCGAAAGTGAATTTAATGAATTTGAGTGAAGTTCGAACACGGCTCGCTGATCTCACGTTCCAAGCCGCTAAACATTACACCACCTGCATATCCAAATGTGAGAAACGCATTTGCCTTGTGTCCGAATCATGGTTTTCACAATGTACGTACTTTTCATTTGACGACCATTTCTTCGTAGGGAGCTGCTTGTTGAATATGCGGAGCAGGTGTTCGATTTGGTATCGTAATGCTACAAAAAGCCGCAATATCAGAGCAAGTAACTATGTTCCAGAGATTGCCAAAAAAAAAAGAAAAAAAAAAGAACAGTTCTTTGTTTGCAAAATTGATATTGGAACAAGTGAATTTAGTTTTCTACCTCGGTAGTCGCATTTATTGCCTTCAACGCCAAGTCGGTGAAATGTGCATCACTACTCTCTCTTTTTCACACACACATACGCACACGCGTGCACTCATACATTCAACCTGTCTCTCTCCTTTTTTTCTCCACTCATACATAGACGCGCGTGCATACGCACGATGTACAGTGCTACTCTCTCCCTCTCTCCCCTCTTCTGTCTTCACAAACACTCACACACACACACACACACACACACACAATCAGACGTATATACAATGTGTATCCCTCCCCCGCTCCATCTTTCTTCATACACATACGCACACATATAGAAAATAAAATTAAGGAAAATAGAATATTAGAATGTATGCTAGATATACTTTTTCTAATTGGAGAAAATTTATTAACATTTGAACATTGAATCAAAAGGAAAATAAACTTAAAGATAAATGCATAATTTATTACTTTGGTCATATCTGTGTGCATGTGTATGCGTGTGTGCGTGTGTGCGTGTGTGTGTGTGTTTAAAACGATCCGTTTGCAGTGTTTACTTCAAAGAAACCGATAAAATCGAATCTGTTTCAGCACGAGTGCAACTCGTGACTGCGCGTATGCGTACTTACGGAGAAGGCTGATAATAAAAATGCCGAATGAAACGTAATAGTATTGTTTAAAATTGTAGAAAGGAGTAACTCTGTATATATTCGTTTGAATTACTTGTATTTTATACGTAGATTGATATTGAGATTATAATTATGTATATACTATTGTATGTACTATGCTTTCAGAAATGGCATTTTTCCACAGACTTCTGGCTTAGTAAACATTCTGCCATTGTCATAACAAACACACCGACACCTGGCGCAGATAGTGCAAGGGAAATTATTCAAGTAGAGCAAAAAGTTACAGACATTGCAAACGAAAAATATCCAAATACACTTAACGTGTTTTCTCCACCCAAATATCATCGAAGAACCTAGCCGTGTCCCGGACGTGACACATCATCAAGCAAAACCTCTTCGACCTCCTTTCTAACCTCCTGCCTTGATAAATACTTAGCAAAAGTTTACAGATCAGGCCAAAAATGGAGTAATGTTGTTATATTTGGGAAGGAGCTACACAGACTTCACTTGAAAGAGCCCCAAAGCTTCTCCGAGCCCTAGTGGGTGACGAATTATTCACCACCTGCCAACCCCTTCTCTTCCACAGGCGGGATGTGGCAAGCTTCTCTCTCTCCTTTATCGCTACTACCATGTAAAATGCTTGGACGAATTACATTCCCTGCTCCCGCCAATTCAAACATTCACGGCTAGGACACAACATGCCACTTGCATAGTAGCATCCCACCTACACATTTCATCCGTATTCCATCGGTTTTACACGAACAGCTTCTTCCCGCGAACCACTGCCCTGTAGAACCGACTCACAACAGGAAGTTTCTCCGATCACTACAATCTTAACCTGTTCAAGGCTAAGGTTAACCGTTATCTTCTCCTCCTATTCACACAAATGGCCTCCTAACGTAACCCGCTACTACACGTGTTCCCCCAGTGAACCTTACTGTAATACAAACATACAAACATACATATATATATATATATATATATATATATATATATATATATATATATATGAGTGTGCGTGTGTGTATGTGTGTGTATAATAAATTATATATGGACATATATAATTTATATATATATTTTATACATGTGCGGTGCTTATTGGAAATCGCTCAATATCAGTGATAGAGCTAACATATTTAGTAGAATGGATATGAGTTTGTAACCCTGGGTTTCACGTTTATTCGGTCCTCAGACAAACTGATTTATTTTTTTAAATTTGAGACTATTTATGTCAGTTTTGGTTTGATTATGTTTGGTTGGGGGGGATTCACCTCTGTGTGGGGAGCGCTGGGGTGTTCTTGTCATCTTTCAGGTCGATTGACTATGTTGTCAGACGGAATAAGACTTATTCATCCACCCATACACACGCATGTATACGTGTACATACATATTTTCCCCTTGTTGAAAAAACTTTGCTATACACAGTCCCAACTTTCGAAATAAGATTGCAATTGAATTGTGTATGTATGCGTGCTCGAACATATGGATACATGTCTGCGCCTGGTCCTGCATTGTTTATATGTATATGTGCCGGTGCGTGCGGGTGTTTGTGCGAACCATAATGCCTACACCTGTATATGCGTATATCTACGTGCCTATTAGTGTCATCCCAAAACGGACACAGTTTACGCCTGGAACCATATCCCCCTGGTTAGGGAACTCTATCTTGAATTTCCAAACTATTCATACATATGTCTCCGTCTATCTCTCCTCAATTCTATAAGCTTTCTCTATTGTTGTCCATCCTCCCAAGACTGTGGTATACTCGATAGCATTTCCGATAATATAGACAAGGCTATCTCTCTACATCCGTTTGCACACATATTAACTTTTCAATCACTCAATCACTCTCACAAGTGGTTGACTTTCCTACGCGTTTCCCCAGTAACCATGGCGGTAGGGTTCCCATTCTCCATCTCTGTTTTACCTCCATCCCCGAGTTTTGTCGTACCACGAAGCTCTGCCTTCTTGGCAACTCTGACCATACCGTAGTGTCTGTTAACATTTCCTTCTACTCCTCCCGCATCAAAGAACCTCCTACCAACAGAATATCTTTCTGTTATCAACGAGCAGACTGGAAATCGTTCCCTGATTTCCTTCGCGATGTCATCTGGAATTTGGTTTTTAATCTCCCCGTTCAAAAGTTTGTGTCTGAGGTCTCCTTCTGGATAAAAGCTGGAATCGAGGCTTTCATTCCCGCAAGAAAATATAAAATCGCGCTCATCCCCTTGGTTCTCAGCTGCTTGCTCAGCTGCTATTGACCATAAGAATCACTACTTCCGTCTACCATATCGACATGTCTGATTGCAACAGACGTCTCTTTGTCACTACCCGTAATGAGTGCAAATGTGTCCTCAATGAGGCAAAGTTACTTTTGCTGAAAGAATGAAACAACGCATTGCATCTCGCAAGTTTGGTCCTAAAGATTATTGGCTGTGAAAGAGCGTTGCTGACAAACAGCAAATCCACAATTCTTCCTTTATTCAATCAATTTGAGGTCTTGACTTCCTCAGCTGATAAGGCTTTGCTCAGAAATTCTCATCCACTTCAACGCTAGACTCTTCCGGTGTACCCACACGCTACTAGGACTGTACTGAGTGAGATGGATATAACCCCATCGATGGTATTCGTCTCTAAATGAAACCCCCCATAAGGCTCGTGGTGAGGACGGGATACCAGCCATTGACCTGAAGAAATGTGCTTCTGAACTGGTTCCTGTCCTCTCCAAACTATACAATTACTGCCTCACTGACTCTTGCTTTCCAGCCTGTTGGAAGTCCTCATCTGTTGTACCTCTCTTTAAGAACTATTAAGACCGCTCTGATCCATCTACCGTCCTATCAATCTCCTACCACACTTCGGTAAAGTCTTCGAGGCTTTAATCAATGCCGAAGTGGTTAAGCACCTTACATCGGATGATCTGCTCTCTGACAAGCAACATGGTTTCCGCTTTGTACGATCTACCGCTGACGTGTTCACGGCCATAACTGAATTTGTATACCAAGCACTTCACAAAAACAGAGAAGCTCAAGCCGTCGTTCTAGGTAATCTCTATACAACATTACAGGACAATAATCTGATTTAATACAACTATTCCTATTGAACCATCAAATGAAGGATGTCCTAAACGGGTTCTCCCCCTAGTTCCTTTCACACGAACGCTAGTATTCCCCAAAGCTCTATCTTGGGTCCTACACTGTTCCTGATCTTCATATAATTTTCCCGATTTCATCAGTTCCCAAGTAGACATCTACGCAGACGACACCACTATTTAATCCTGCCTGAATAGCAAATCTGGTATCGCTAACAAAACTAACATGTCCGTAAGTCTCGAAAAGGACCTACAATCTATGGTTGACTGTGGCAGGAAATGGCCTGTAAACTTTAATGCCTCCAAAATGAAACTGCTCTCATTTACGAACCACGGAGAACCCTCCCTGCCCTCCCTCCCTGAATGGCTGATACCCAACTCGACGAGAGCGCCTCTCTGCGCCTGCTTGGTCTTATGCTGTCCGCTGATATGAGGTGGAATCAATAGCTTCATCTACTACAAGGAAAATTGGTTTTCTGTGTCGTGACAGAAAGTTTTTCTCGCCTGAGTCCATCCTTCAAATCTATAAATCAACCATTCGTCCTTGCATTGAATACTGCTGACATATCTGGTCTGGTGCCCCGCTGTACGTCTCGAGGTACTCGACAAAATCCAGAGACGGATATGTAATATGATGTGTCCTGATCTGGTATCTCGTCTACATTTCCTTTCTCACAGACGTGCCGTGGCTTTTCTCTGTCTTTTCCACAAGTATTTTCACGGGAACTGCTCCGACGAACTACTTTCGCTGGTTCCCAGACTGCATGAATTTAAGCGTACTACTTGGTTGCCATCTCGGTCCCACGCTTTCACTGTCGAAACGGTTAAATGTAACCGTCTCTTCTACTCAAACAGCTTCTTCTCTCTCATTCCCCGTCTGTGGAACTCCCTTTCTCTTACTTGCTTCCCTGATAGCTATAATCTTCAGCTGTTCAAGTGTAATTTCAATCAACATCTTCTGATGCCATGATATTGTTCCCCGCCCTTCTCTTTATCCTTTCCTCAAACACGCCTCTTTACTCTTGCTCTCACCCTCTGTAATCCATTGCGTGCTAGTGGCACTCCCCCTTTGCTTGGGGTGAAATGCTAAAAAAAATATTGTATCTGATTTTATGCAGCGTTATTCGTCGATGGATAAATTTATGAAAAGATGCAGAATATTAAAAACATTGATTAAATGCATAAAACTATCATAACAAAACTATCACCTTTTAAGGTTGGTTGAAAAGTACATAGGCTGACTATAAAGGCGTGATAATAGAGATATAAAATCTTACATGCATTAATTTCAACTCTTCTTCTTAATAATTGCATTGTTTATTTTCGGGTAAACTGACAAAGAAGACTGTTCTTTCAAAGAAGACTGTTTATCATGTTGGTTTAAAAAATCATCAACAGCAGATATGACATCGTCATCATCATTACGATGCTGGTTCCCACCAAGTGTTTTTACGTGTTGGTGAACAGATGGTAATCAGGAGCTGATCAATCAGTTCAATGCGTCCTTCCCAACCGAAAAGCTTTGCGCTAAAAGATATATAATTTTCTTTCATATTCTACAAAGCTGTCGACTACCCATTTGACAATAAAAGGTTTTAAAGAACGTAAATTAATGGAATGGCTCCGAGTCTTTTGTAATATATTAAAATTATTGCTCCATCATTAAAATTATTGCTCCATCATTAAAATTATTGCTCCATCATTAAATCATATCTATATGAGAATGTAAAACAATATTCAAGAAAAGATCTCTGGAAGTTATGCTAAAATCGAAACAGTTAAAAAATTAGCAAAATCAAAGGATAAAAGCCTGAGAAAAAAGAACGTTATGGAACTTCTAATGTAAAATTGTAATAGTATATTAAAGTATATGAGATATTGTGCTAATCAAATATATATATATTTTGGATTTATTTATAAATAAAATTTTCTATTACAATTTATATAACAAACTATTTCATTCAAAAGAAATCATTATCAAAATATTTTTCGAAAAGGATAAATATTATGATATATTGGTTAGTTCGAATTCCAGTCGAGTTCATTACACTCAATTACGCACAAATACCCTTGGGGAAGTTATGAATCAATCTCTTCTCCCCCAGCTATGGATTGAATAGCAGGACAGACTGGGTTCTTTAGCCTTAGGTGGCAATCAATCTACCACGGAAAGAAATGGCAACGTACTGCGGGAAAAAAAACTGCCTCGCCAGTCACGTATCGAAAAATACATGATCACACAAGCGTGTATCACGTATGGCATATTTTTTTTTTGAGAAAACATTGACTGACAAAAAATTTTGCATACTGTTTGTATTAATCACTTTAAAAAGCTTTTAAAAGCACAGATTTCGGACTGGGGACGTTTAACTTGCGTTTTACTACTTAACCAAATTTACGAGTAGTTCGAGTTTAAGTAAGAACTTCTTTGTAAATTTGGCTCTTCTACTATTGGATGATGATGAGTCGAGCATAAAAATACTAACAACCGGAGATTATAAACGAAAAATTATATCTGAATAATTGCCTTCTACCGGAAATGATGATTACTAGTTTTACTTGTTTTTGTCTGGATGAATATATTGACGATTCATGAAGACTATTTGCAAGACTAATTAGACACAAATCGATATTTTGGAAAGCTAACATCTATTCTGCATGAAACGGAGAAAGTTGGTATTCTCTGTTTCCAAGTTTCCATGTATCAATCTATCTCAGTTGATATCCAAGTTCTCGCAATTAAACAGTCTCATCTTTCTTTCTCTCTCCCCCTCCTCTCTCTCTCTCTCTCTATCTATATGAACTTACAAATCTGACCAAACACCAGATATTCTTGTTCAGCATCCTGTCATAGAATACACATATGAACATGAGGGGTACCCATCAGAACATATATGAAAAAATATAGTTTAAAGGTGCGCTATATTTATGGGATAAAGTGTTCAATACCAGAGATAGAGCGTATGTAAATATAAATATAAAAGTGAATATTAAAGTCAACACTCAGAGGCGACAGGCTGTTTCATACTAGACGCAATCGTCAGGCCGCCTGAATATGTATATATATATATATATATATATATATATATATATATATATATATATATATATATATATATATATTAGCATTCATTCACAGATGCACACGAACAAAGCTTGACTATCAACATGTATACAAGACCACAGATTATCATGTACTAAAATCTATATGATATATATATATATGTGTGCACGCGCTTTCATAATATGTATGTTATTCGTGTTTTTTTGTATGAAAATATTTTACTATCTGTTGTCGCTAAAGTCACAACATTCACCGCCTTAAACATCACTATTTTGTTAATGTAACACCATTGTAACTAAATTCAGAGATCTATCCTGATATTGACTTTATTGGTACATTCTTCATTAACAATTATCTTTGAAAAATCATCTGAAAACGCCTTGTTCATGATACAAATTTTATTCAATGTCTTCAGATTCAAATTCGTACGATAATTTATTATTACCTATTAAAATTTGATTCATTTGCGTTTTGTTGGGTATTATATATAATTGAATTTATCCCTCTTATTTAAATAATAAACTATATAGTAATTATATTATAACAGAACTTGAGTATTACAAATCCTGCATGTTTAACGCGCGATGATTCTCTTCTTTACAGTGTTCAACTGGTTTGTCTTTGTAAATTTGTGTTGTTATGAAACATTTCCTTGTTTGCTCAAAAAATTACCATTGGTCTCCCATCTTAAGAGCGAAGATTGCCAAGTTAAAGACGCAATCGTTTTTTGAACATTCGCTAAATAATGCAATACATTTACAAAACATATTTTTAATAATGGCTCTCTTTAACGACAAGGCATCAGAACGGCGTGGGAATTAAATATTTCTAACATCCTCAATTAAAACAGACACAGTAGTGTCACTCAAATATGTAATAACAATAGTTGCTGTTTTCTAATTCTATCGAAATAATTATGCAACATTTTTTAAAGACATTTTTTAAAGACATTTTTACACTTGGCTATCAATAATCTCATATCTTTTATTGAAATTTTGTGATCCTAATAACCCTAAGCACACATACACCCATGCATGCACATATACACAGACAAATGTACACGTGAATTTTATTGAACAAACATTAACTTGCTTGAATTATAACACGCAGGTAGTCTTTATTTCACATTCTCTAGTAATTTTTCTTCACAATGAAATAATTATATTCACAGATCAATTGATAGAAGCATACATATTACATATATAATTCTGCCATTGTTCTTTTCAGCAATTTTAAAGGTTTAAGCAATGTCGAATACTGCATTAACCTAAGAATAAAGATTTTCGGATAATCTTAAATTGATACAAAACTTGCATGAATCAATAAATATTTACACAAAATTAAATAAAACAAGCGTATACCATGTACATTTTTCTGATAAACACAATTTCATATAAAAAGAAAAGAAGATACAAATACCTTTAAAGTTGTTTGTATAATTTTATTAGAAGACACATTCACACCATTTAACGCACATTTATGACTTTATAAAAACTCATAAACGCCTTTATATCCTTTCATTCAAAAGATGAAGAAGAGACTTGAAGCAACAGAAGTGTGGTTCTACAGAAGGATGCTGAGGATACCATGGACCGAATGTGAGCAACTGTGACGTTTTAGAGAAAATGGAAACGGAAAGGAAACTTATACTTAACATCAAGAAGAGACAGCTGAAATTTCTAGGGCATATAATGAGAAATGAGGGCTTGGAAAATCTGATACTCACAGGACAGATTGATGGCAAGAGTGACAGAGAAAAACAATGCATAACATACTTGAACTTGACTAAATCGATGGCGAAACAAGGTTTAGGAAAGATAGCAAAAAGACAAAATTTATTAAGAGTTGCAAAGGGCAAGAAATAGTGGAGAGCCATGATCACCAACGTTCTGAGGGAACACGGCACATAAAGTAGAACACGTAAAAGATCTTGGGACGGAACAAAAATTCATAGCATTTTTAAAGTGAATTTCATACAATATTTAAATATTTGTACATAGATTTATTTAATCATTTTATGCGCCATTTTATTCCACTTCTTTTCATCATCTTTGGGGTAACTTCATGTTTCCATCCACCCAGAACGTCGAATCTTTCTAGGCGATGAATTGGTATAAATGGTTTTTACAGGTTTCTATAGAATTAAGGGAATATTGTAGGGATTGAAATAAGTGTTAATCTGAAGGTGAAAGGTCAGTGGGTGTAGTATGACATCCTAGTCAAGCTGTAGCTAATTTTTGCTGGGCCTGCAAAGAGACATGAAATCTGCTGTTTTCCTGATGGAAGATGACACCCTTCCCCGATTGGCTAATTCCGGACTCGTTTCAATGATTGTTGCCATTAATTAATTCCACTTAGGAATAAAAGTACTTGTCTGAATTCAACGTTTGAATTTACGGAAGGAGTTCATAATACAGAAAACCTTTTCAGACCCACGGCATCATTCCCTTTGGAATGCAGACCAACTTTGAAGCGGTTATTTCGTTTTCCCCAAGAACTTTTACACTTCACATTTTCAAAAAATGATCGTTTTGTTGTATTTAAGCAGAGATTCGCTGATGGAAATGCAGCTCATTAAATCTTTTTCTCTTAAATCGTGAGGTATACAATCATCGTAGCAATTCACGTATTCGAGTGTTTTCAAATGCTTTATGAGGTTCATATGAGATATATGGAATATCTCTTCGATGTTCCATGTCATGTGACCAGAATTGTCTCATGCCTGCCGGATCGTTCTCAGTCTTCCAAATCAAAACTTTCACTTCTAAACGTACACACAAACTATCAGCTATGGCACCATTTCTATAAATGGCAAATATTGTTTTTGCTCTTTGTACAGCGTTTTTCCCTTTCTGGAAATAAAAGACCATCAGATGACAAAAATGTATCACATTTCCTTCCATTTTCACTTTTAACATAAACATTTAAAATTCCCAACCCACACGATTCATATAGAAGGACGCATTGAAATGTCACTTTTCATAATATGTACATATGTCATAAATTTCAATCATGTGTAAAACGTAATCACATGTTCAACAACCCTTAATTGTAGAATCACGACTAACTTTCGTTCTAATCCAATATAATGAAGGCATTTGCTAAAACATCTTTATTTTACCGTTTCATGAAAGTTTATATACGAAGGGGATGTTGAAAATCTTTGGACGGGCCGACTTACCCAACTATGATCACATTAATTTCTTTTGGAATCACTTTTCAGTACCCCACTCTTATATATTTTACACTGAGAATTTTAATTTTTACGCACTTAAAAAAAATGCAACAAAAAGTGGCGGTGGAGTAAAAATGTACTTTTTTTCCACAAATAAAACGAAAGGAAAAAGTTGCGAATTTATTTATTTATTTAATTTTTACTAACACTTGGCTTTGGTGATTTCCACACATTACTTTTTTTATTGTTAAACGTTTCACTTCCGATTTTATCCAAAACGAGTCTCTTCGAAATATTTCTGTTGATTTCACTTTATTTCGTTTTCTTTTACTGGGGACAGCTTAAAAGGTTTGATTTATTGTTGTTATGTTCATTTTCCACCATTTTTCTATTATGCTACACGAAAAATAGGTTATATGTTGTTTTTTTTTAACATGTTGAGTTTCAAAATCTATTGCATTCGATCGATGTTGCTATAATAATAATAATAATAATAATAATAATAATAATGAGAAGAAGAAGAAGAAGAAGAAGAAGAAGAAGAAGAAAGGCCAACAAATCCGAAAATAAGAAAGAATCGTCAAGTGAAGGAAACCGTCAACCTCACTAACCAAGCAATTAGTAAAATAAGGAACGAAATGGAAAGACCGATGAACTTAACTGAAATGAATCATCCCTTATATACGCGGCCTTTGCAACGATAGCAGGAACAACAGGTGAAAAAGTAAAAACACAACGTAAGCGAAAAAGAAAAATGAAAAAATTGTAAACGAAATATATAAACTAAGAGGACAATTGTCACTCGTAAGTGAAATAGACAAAGGCTCCAAAATGTAAGAAAAAAAGGAGACAAAATAAAACAAAGCTTTGACATAAATAATATAACTGGCCTAGCAAAAGTTAAAGAGCAGTTGAAAAAACAATTTCAAGCGAAGGTCACAGCGAAGGTCACAGCGAAGGTCACAGCGAAGGTCACAGCGAATCAGGCGGTTTTGAAAAAAGAAACCAGATTCCTTCTGGTAAAACCAGATCTTCAAAAAAGATGCAAAGAAACTATATCGAGAACTGGGGAAAATAAAATAGTAATAAATGACCCTCCTAATATCGAAGAAGCCGAAGAGTTCTGGTGTAAGATGTGGAAAAACTGCAAAATACATAATTAAAGAGCTACATGGATGAAGCAACAACCCACATATGTAGAGTGCCAAAAATGGACGGATATCAATATTACTGAAACAACTGCTGCCATCTGCAAAACCCAAAACTGGAAAGCACCAGGAATAGACCGAATAGCGAATTTTCTGATAAAAAAAAAACTATCTAGCACCCACCAAGACCTCCCACGGGCATCCAATGATATAATGATAAACCCAGAAAGATGCCCCAAATGGCTTACGTGTGGAGTAACATACTTATTCCCCAAAACAGAAGAAACGCAGAACCCTGAGAACTATAGGCTCATCACCAGCCTACCAGCAATGTACAAGATCCTCACTACTATCATAACCGAGAGGACATACAACTTCCTTGAGAAAAACAATTTACTCCCAGCAGAACAGAAGAAATGTAAAAGAGGATGCAATGAACAACTGGTTATCAATAAAACAAAATTGGAAGAGGTGAAAACAATGCAAAGAAAATTATCGACTACAGAAAGGCCTTCGACAATGTACCACACTCATGGATAGAAAAGAGCCTAAAAATAAAAATAAAAAATAAACCTAAAAAATATACAGAGTATGGCCCAAAACGATCAAATTCATAACGGAGAGCATGAAAAATTGAAAGACCACACTAAATTTAAACTATACAAACGGGTCATTAATATTGAGACCAATGAATATGAAAAGTGAGATCTTCCGAAGAGATTCTTTGTCAGCACCTACTCTCTTTTGCCTTGCATTAGCGCCACTCAGCACAACAATAGCTACGGATACAGATCACAGAATGGCAAACTGAATCACCAAGGTAGCGACATGTGTGCGATATATGTGCAAGAAGCACAAAATCGAAACTACTGAGGGATGGTATGAGCACCAACCAGACAAAGTTACCCCAAATAACGATGTAACTACCAATTCAAACTGACAGGGAAATAAAAGCCAACAGACCTGATATTATCATAAAAGACCAGAAATTCAGGAAGTGTATGCTTATTGACATAGCAGTGCCATCTGATAGTAACACCTTCATGAAAATTATCGAGAAATTGTACAAATACAAGGACCTGGAGATCGAGATTAACAGGATGTGGAGAATGAAGACTGAGACTGTACCAATAGTAATCGGAGCTCTGGGCCTCGTGAAAAAATGAGAATTCTCCTATAGGACCTAAGGACCACAGTTTGGACCCGGCTCTACAGGATACAAAGCAGGAAACATAGCATACACAAATAATAATAATAATAATAATAATAATAATAATAATAATAATAATAATAATAATAATAATAATATTTTATGGACAGTAAGACAGTAAATAGTTTTTGGTTTTGCATAGAAACATTTTATGTTGAACAGTTTAATGTAAAATAAAGATTTTATTTAAACTTTGAGTTTTTTTAGCAATAAAGAAAAGTGATTATATTTTTTGACACTGAGAAAATGCATTCACTTTTTATTTCATTGGAACAAAAAGGACGACACTATTACGAAGGCGCTGGTAAGCTGGAAATAAGGCTTTCAAAATAAACTGGAAAAAAGAAAAACAATGTTTTTCGATGGACTGAAAACTTAATGATAAGAAAGACAAAGGGGAATAAGGAGAGAGGATTCTTTTCCTTTCTCACTTACCTCGGTGTGCGGGTATCAACGATTACTAGCGTAGAAGCCATCTGTACATGGTCAACTTAATCTTAAGTGATGGTAATTTTCTTAAGTGCTCACTTGACCCGTGATTAGATTTTAACGACTTCAAGTATCCACGACGATGTAGCCAAAATTCGGTCAGTTGATAGGACTTGGAAAACAGGAATGGCATTGTAGTTATCTTTTTCTTTCATTTGCCTAAAGACGCGATAAAATGTATTAAGAGGAATTGTCTTTTTTGTCAATTGTTGACCATAAAGCTGGCGTGGAGAGGCAACAGGTAACAAATTCCAGATGCAGCCGGCCGCACAAGGACACGATAAGAATTCTCCGCTGATGGAAAATTTGGATGATAATTGAATTTAGCAATTGGTTAGAAGACCACGCCTAGCCTCAGGTATAGACAGAATTCCAAGGAAGGTCGAGGAATCGCCTGCACTCTGCCCTTCGAGTGGTGATGGTGAAAGGCATCCACATGAGATGGGAGGAGTTAGGCGGATCGATATTCTACCACCACCATTCTTCAGGGGAAGGGATCTCCCAAAATTTGGTAAGGCAATGAATTTCCCAACGGCCTCATGTCCTGCGTCGTGTTTGCGCGAAGATCCATAAATATAGAGAGTAAAGCGAGAAGACAGTATAGAGCATTGGAAGAAGGAACCAGATAACCCGAATTGCGGGTTGAAGGAGAGATATGTGCCAGTTGGTTCAAGACCCCCTATGCCAAACCCCGCGAAGCTTCTGTAGAAAGAACTTAGACTCCGGCCTTGTTCCTAACTAACAAATACACTTAAATGTTTGGCCCGAAGTAATCACAGAGTGGTAGAAATCAGACTTCAGACTTATTGAACCAGTTTACTGAGCGTGGCTAGATATATTGTTAAGGGGAAGCTGCTGAAAATCTGTATGCTGTTAATCTAGTATACAACTCGGTCTTCGCCCGCCCTGTGATCTAAAACAAACACAATGTGGGGCAGGGTGGGAATTGAAGATCGAACAACCAACTCAAAGGCTGGCCGTAAGTATCGACCTTGGACTCGCCCGGTGATTGAGGACGGGATTGTAACGTCATAAAAGGAACAATAATATGTTTCTCTAGAAAAAGATTTCGAACTTTTACAAGATTAGATCTTTTATCATCATTTTATTTCTTAAAGTACCATTTAACAATTAAAAAAATAAATAAAAATAAATTGGAGCAAAAATGAATTTCGAACACTAATCTAAAATTATAAATTTTATGTGTCACAACTTAAGTTCAGTGATTATTTCCTGCATATATATGCGTTTAAAATATATTATTGCAGTTCTTTACGCACTCCTTTAATATTGATTTTCGCATACGAGTATCAGTCAGTTTTGTTACTGATTGACAGTTGTTACACTTGCTGACAACCATATATTCTATCTTCTTATATTTTAAGGTTAGTCCTTTCTACTGGTTTTTGTAGTGACTGCAGTTTTCTTTCCATATCGGCAATTGAGACTCTGTCATCTTTATATCTTATGGGGCTAAGATTGTGTCCGACACAAATAACTCTAGTAGGAATATTCGCTATAAAAGTTAAATAAATCCAGCCAGAAGATAGATCTTCTTTGTCTTACAACCATTTCTATTTTGATTCTATTTTTAGTTCATTTTCTCTCTGTATGTAGATAGTATAAGTATTCCTGAACTATTCTAATATCGCTATCAAATAAATAAAGTTTTCTAGCAGTTTAAATGGGTCTTTGTGCAGTACCTTTTTGTTTTTGCATAGTATACTTTCTTTTGCACTTGTATTGCTCTTTCTGATATCATTCTGATCATAAATATGGCATTTTGGTTCCAGGGTCTTTGATCCCACACCGTTAAGTTCTTTATTACCAATGAAATACGAAGGAGATTAGGCTGATTCGAGCCTATATATAATAATTTTCAGTTGAATTATGTAAACGCACATTGATAAAAATATTTCTTTTGACCTATTTTATTTCATAATAATGTCACATGACACTGAATGTAAGACTCTAAAAGAGAACTGCTTCGTCCACATAAAAATTGGAACGGAATTTTACTTCGTTAAATTATTAACTTGAATCTAGCTACGGCCACTTTTGCTATTTGGTCTTGGAATCGGTATGTCTGTGCTCAGAAAAACATGATCAATCTGTGAAAAAAAATTTTTTTTTCTAAATTAGCATTGAAGAAACTATAGAAAATTCTCAGTTACATGGAATTAGAATAGAGAATTGTGTTAATATGTAAGAATAAACAATTTCGTGTACTTTCAAATCAATTGCTGCAGTTGGCTTGTTGGATGTACAGAAATTCTTATAACGCATTTGTCTGTCAGTTTTATCTTGAAAGAAACTTCCTTCATCTTCCGACATAATGCCATTCATATCTTTTTAATCGCAGTTCAGTTGTTGACAGATTTAATTAAAGACAAAAGAAAATAAAAAGAATTGAAGAAATGTGAGAAACCATAAAAATAAAAATAAAATAAGAACATTTGAAAAATAGAGACGAAGGATAAGAAAACAAAAAAAATAAATATAAAAAAAAAATGTTAAAAACTAGAGTTGATTAGAAGACGAAGAAGAAGAAGAAGAAGAAAGAAAGAGGAGTAAAAGGAGGAGGAGGAAGGGCAGAAGAAGAAAAAAAACAAGAAGACATTACAAATAATCGTTTTCTAATTTTTGTTGATACAAAGCTTGGACTCTAATATAAAAGAGGTTCTTCATTTGTTTTAATAGCTAGGTAGGTTGAACATTTTAACGACTGCATCTGACGCACAACTATATAATGTGTCATGATTAAAAGAGAATATTATCAGTTACTTAAGTACACACATTCATCATTATGTTTCGGCTACACGGACGAAGATTGCGGATGAGAGGATCACATTTATTGCAGGACTGCCGACAGCACAGGACAAACAAGATTTTTTCACAGCAGCTGCAGAAGAAGATTTGGCAACGAAAAGGAGGTACAGTTTTATGGTGGTGCCTATTTTATTTTGCTCTCGTTTGACTCATATAGGGTGGTTGCTTTGATGAATTCAATGGTCATTAATAGTAGCCACTAGAAATAAGTGTCTTTTTAAGGTGTCCAATTATCTCCTTCAGTGATTTTGGCACAGACAGCCTGGAGGACATTAGTGTTTTTGATGAATTCCCTCCTGTGCCCATTGAAAATGAGCCAGTTCATAGATTAAATGTTTTTTTTACGGCTAATCAACCCTTTATGAGATAATTAAAGCCAAAACATTTTGGTTTATACGAATAATTAATTCTTTTTTGGCGGGGAGGAATGAATATTGCATTAACAATTTCTCGATAACAAGTGATTTTCCAGATACAAGTCTTACTATTTAAATATAGGTGGAGGGAATGAGTCATAGAGAATGAGGCCTTACGCAAGACAGATTTTGATCGCGTTCTTTACAACAAACAAATTTTATATATATATATATATATATATATATATATATATATATATATATATATATATATATATATATATTATCTGCGTTGAAATGAAAAGTGCGTATTTTTGTACTAAAGTAAAATCGTATAAAAAACAGGGGTAATTGGAGAATATGTGTCTGTCGGTCTCTCTCTCTATATATATATTGATTTTCTAAGCGTAGCGTAGATGTGGCACAAAGCCGAACGTATGGGGTACCCAGTGGGGATCGAACTCACTATTCTGTAGTTACTATTTTAGTGACACAATCTAGCTAACCATTACACCACGCTGAGCTAGCTATATATATATATATATATATATATATATATATATATATATATATATATATATATATATATATATATATATATATATATATATATATATATATATATATATATATATATATATATATATATATATATATATATATATATATATATATATATATATATAGAGAGAGAGAGAGAGAGAGAGAGAGAGAGAGAGAGAGCTCAGCGTGGTGTAATAGTTAGCTAGCTTATATATATATATATATATATATATCTGCACTACGTTATATAATTAACATAATTTTTTAATTTAAAAAAATATTCTTTTATCGTATACTTTATGAAAAAATAAATTTGTTTATAAATTTTAAGGAAGTCAGTACATATTTAGATTCAGTGAGATTTATTCTCAAAGAAGAATATGGAATTTTCCTGATATCTACAAACGGTTTATCTCCCATATTGACCACCCTTCCTTCACAAAAATAACAAATCATATATATATATATATATGAAATGAGATCGAATCGAATATAAATTCCGACAACAGTAGTACTCTAAACCAATTCCCAATCATAATGCAAGCAATAATGAAATATTATTAACGACAGCGAACAATCCCAACATATGCCCATTGTCTAACAAATGTTTAACCGAATCTATTGTGTATCTTTGTTCTATCTCAACGATAGAAAATCCGAAGGTTGAAAAGTTTTATATTGGTAGTACTAAGAACTCTTTCAAAATCCAGTGGTATCACACTTATCTTCTTTTATTAATTTTACTTATAGAAATAATACTTCACTTGGAAGTTGAAAGATGAAAATAAAACTCCTAAAGTTAAATGGAAAATATTAAACTGTCAAGGAGATGTAGATCTTTATATGAACCTTGTTTTATGTGTTTACAAGTGAAAATGCAGATTATCAGGTTTTTGAATAGGGATGATTTGTTAAATCAAAAATTTGAATTAACGCGTACTTGTAAACATATATCTTTGACGCTACAATCTTGCTAGATCTTGAAATTTGTCAACTGCTTTTTATATTTTATAATAATCTTGTTGCACCATATAAAGCTTATCTTTTGTCAGTAAGATCAATTTCGACGTAGTATAATTTGTATATTATTCTTCTATTACTGCTGGCAATATTTAGTCTAGAAGTGTATGCGTTTGGCTGATATTTTGACATTTTCCATTGATTGGTTTTATTAACACCCTATAGAGCCTTTAGTTAACAGTTACATTTTATTTTATATGATCTATATTTTAATTAATTTTATATGATCTATATGGTTAAAGTTTTGTTTGATCTATTTATTTTAATATTTTGTTTGATCTATATATTTATAATAATTTTGTTAAACCCGTTTTTGTTTTCATTTTATTTATTTCTTAAGATGTGTTTCCGAGTAACCATGATGGTAAGGCTTTCCTTCTTGATTTCTGTTTTACCTGCATCCCCGAGTCTTGTCGTGTCATGCAGCTCTGCCCTCTTGGCAACTCTGATCATACCGCCGCGTCTGTTAACATCTTCTATTCCTCCCCCAGTAAAGAACCTCCTACCAACAGAACATCTTTCTATTATCAACGAGCCGATCGGAACTCGTTTTGAGATTTACTTCGTGATGTCCCCTGGAATACTGTCTTTAACCTCTTCGTCCAAAAATGTGCGTTTGAGGTCTCATCCTGGGTAAAAGCTGGAATCGAGGTTTTCATTCCTGCAACAAAATATAAAGTGAAATTTTGTTCATCACCTTGGTTCTCATCTGTTTGCTCAGCAGCTATTGCCCACAAGAATCACTACTTCCGTTTGTACTGTAGTGACATGTTTGATTGCAACAGACGCCTCTTTGTCACTGCCCATAACGAGTGCAAGCATGTCCGCAAAGAAGCAATATAACTCATTGCTGAAAGAATGAAATAACGTATTGCGTCTCGCAAGTTTGGTTCAAAGATTATTGGCGGCTCTTCAAAAGTATGCTGAACAATAGCAAACCCACAATACCCCTTTTAATCAACCAATAAGGCTGAATGCTTTGCACGGAAATTCTCACCCAATTCAATGCTAGTGTATCTGGTGTATCCACACCTAATTTACCCCCTAGAACTGAGGCTCTACTGAGTGAGATGCACATAACCCCAAGGATGGTACTGGACATCATCTCTAAACTAGACCCCCATAAGGCTGGTGTTGGGGATGGGATACCGGCCATTGTCCTGAATAAATGTGCTCCTGAATTGGCTCCTGTCCTCTCTAAACTTTACAACTACTGTCTCACCGACTCTTGCTTTACAGACCTTTTAAAGCGTTTGATATGGTTTGGCATGCTGGCTTTCTTCGTAAGCTTCAGGGATACGGTATTACAGGACGATTATTTTGGCTTAATACAATAATTCCTGTCAAACCGTGAAATGAAGGTTGTCTTAAACGGGTTCTCCTCCGGCTCCTTTATCACGAACGCTGGTGTTCCCCAAGGCTTCCCGATGCCATCAGTTCCCAAGTAGGCATCTACGCGGACGACACCACTATTTACTTCTGCCTCAATAGTAAATCTGGTATCGTTGACAAAATTAACCTGGCTGCTGATCTCGAAAAGGATCTACAATCTGTGGTTGACTGGGACAGGAAATGGCTTGTAAACTTTAACGTTTCCAAAACGAAACTGCTCTCCTTTACCCACCACAGAGAACCCGGCCTGCCTCCGATCAGAATGGTTATTCCCAACTCCTCGAGAGCACCTCGTTACGTCTGCTTAGGCTCACGCTGTCCACTGACATAAGGTGGAATAAATACATTAAATCAATTGCTTCATTTACCGCAAGGAAAGTTGGTTCTCTGTGTCGTGCCAGAAAGTTTTTCTCGTCTGAGTCCATCCTTCAAATCTATAAAACAACCATCCGTCCTTACATGGAATATTGCTGTCATATATGGTCTGGTGCTCCCGCTGTTCATCTCGAGGTCCTTGACAAAATCCTGAGACGGATATGCAATGTGATAGGTCCTGATCTGGCATCTAGTCTACAATCGCTATCCCTCAGACGTGCAATGGCCTCTTTCTGTCTCTTGTGTATTTTCATGGCAACTGTTCCGACGAGCTACGTTCGCTGATTCCTGGACTGCATGAATTTAAGCGAGCTACCAGGCTGGCATCTCGGTCCCACCCTTTCACTGTCAAAACGGTTAAATGTATCCGTCTTTTCTACTCAAACAGCTTCTGCTCTCACACTTCCCGTCTTTGGAACTCCCTTCCCCTTACTTGCTTCCCAGATGACTATAATCTTCAAATATTCAAGTGTAATGTCAATCGGCACCCGTAGCTTGTTCCCAGAACTTCTCTGTATCCTTTCCCCAAACATGCCTCTTTACTCTTGTTCCCAATCCTCTGTAGCCCCTTGCGTGCTAGTGGCACTCCCGCCTTGCTTTGGGTGAATTGCTTAAATAAATAAAATTGTAAAATTTTAACTTTTGACTCACAAGGTATGATGTTTGTCAAGTGCCTTTTTAAGTATCATGTTTCTTATGTTAACATTGCATCTAACGTGTCTACAATTTTAAATTGGTTGGTTATGACCTCTACTTAGTGTAGGCAATTTTGATTGGTAGATCTGATTATAAACAAAAACAAATTTTGCTGCTATCTCCTCCCTATTCTTTCCTACCTTTTTTCCTTATTCTTCCTTTTCTCTGGAAAAGAGATTGTATCTTGTGTCTTTCTTTCTTACACTTTTTCTTTTCTTTTTTTCGCGCGAAAAGAGGTTGTATGTGGTTTTAAATCTCAATAAAATGTCTAATAACTAGTTATTTACTAACGCCTGGTGAAATGTGACACATTAAAATGATTGCATTTCTACATGTTGATGTAATATCCTAAAATAAAGCATATATATATATATATATATATATATATATATATATATATGGGAGAGAGAGAAAACTGTGTCCCATATTTGAAAACGAAAATTTAAAAATAAAACATTTACAATTCTACAGATTCAATCGTCATAAAATTGCAATAAATATTCCTAAAAACTTATTCTACACTATAGTAAATTTCTATAAAACTTTCTGCCTTCAAACATAGAAGAAGTTTGTAGAATCGTACAAATTGTTTCCTTGGTGCGGCCAAATGATAGGAAGAGGTTGTAGACAAGAATATGTCAAATAGCATTTTATGCTTTCTAAAGCATAAAATGCTATTTTGACATATTGATATATTCAGACATATTGTCAATTGTTATCATTTTCCCTACTTCAAAACCATCATATTTTTCCTATAGGAACGGTTTGTATATATTTTTGTATATTTTGATGTATATATAAAAAAATGATGCATTACTAGATTTATGTATGCGATGTTTTTCATGACAATAATGCTGCATCGTTTACACAAATCTGTTATTAGAATGGGCGCCCGCATTGATTTGAAAATTAAACTTGTAAATGATTGCTCATAAATTGCAGAGCTTACCTTTATCTTTAAAAATGAATTATTTAGCACTTACACACACATACACAGGTGCATACAAAGGAACATGCAATGCACACATACACAATACAAATTTATAACAATAAAAACAAAATGTATCATAGTATGAGTAATACACAGAAATGATATTCATTCCCCACAAAATGTAACACAAGATCATTTTTAATGTGAGCTTTTGCACAAAATATCTGAGTATCACGATCAAGCTGCTGAGGGACCTAGACTCCTACCTCCATTGAGAATCTCATGCCACAAATTAAAAATAAATGCAGATTGTTACATTTTATTTTCTCATGTGATAAAATGCCATTTAGTTGTTTTAAAAGGCTTCAGTTGCTTTAGACTTTGCTGTAAAATCTTAACCTATTCAGAATAAAAGTGATACATTATGTTTTTGTTTTTTTTAACATAATGTTCCTGTTGCTCTATCAAAGGTTTGTGGAAATTATTGAAAGTATGTGATTAATACTGTGTCCGTGATTAATACCTACGACGATGTCATGTAATCCTTCGAAACTGACTGTTGCACATGGATATTAAAAAAAGAGGAATACACTTTATTAAACTTGATTTGAAAACCAATTGCATAATTGATTACTGAATTTCATTTTGGGGTATATGTTGCTTCGTTAAATATTTTTTAGAAAATAGCTTATCAATTCATGATCTTACCTGTCGATGCGACACGTAACCAAATATATAACGACTATAGATTGAGAACTATCGGATGCTTGAACTAATTTTGAAAAAGAGAAACAATGGTAATATAAGGATGATGATAATGAAAGCCCGGAGAAAAATAATAATGATAATGATAGTAATTGTTTTGGAATCTGAAAGAAAAGTAAAAAAAAAAAAAACAACAACCTACTGGCAATACTGAGAATCTCCGGGGGGTGATTTTAGGTTTAAACGTACGTGATTAATGGAGTGTATTAATTTCTCTTGAAACAGCAACAATAATAACATTGCTATTACTTGGCACAGAGGGAAATGGTGGGTGAAATGCAAAGTAGAAAGATTGTGATGTGCTAATCTTTTTAGTGAGGAAGGTCTGTCTATTTTAAAAATCAACATTCAAATCTTGGTGCAAATTGCCTTGCTATAGACAGTCAAAAGACACTGAGATATTTTGAGATGACATTGTAAAGTATTGCTCTAGCACCATATCTTAAACCAAACTTGGAAACGTCTGATATTAAAATCTATTTCATTTTTGACTAATTTTCTTCCGAAATGCGCAATGGTCAATTGATAACATAGTATTGTTAACCACTTTGCTGTAAAACGAATTTAGATTTCAGGATCATTTTTCTCTTATTCTCTACTAATGTATAGTATATATTATGTAAATGCATTAGACTAAAGATAGTATGACAGAAATATGATCAGTCGATCCGTTTGACTTTCTAATAAGAATTTATTATCTACATTTCAGGCATTGATATGTCATAGAATCAACGAACAACATTCTCATTTACAGATATACTATCTATATTATCGCTAGTCAATAATTTTTGATCGATTATTTATTCTGGATTTCAGCAAAACATATGCTATACGACGGACTGGTAGACAAACATACAAAGAAGGCAGACAATTGCAGTTAAAAAACAAATTAATCTCATCAGATCCTAATATCACTGCCTGAAAAAAGCAAGAAGAGTTATAATTATTTGTTTCATTTTTATCACTTTTGCGGTTGTATATGATTTAATTCTCTTACTTGTAAACGCAAATGAAGAAATGAGTAAGCGACGAGGAGAAAAGGGAAAGAGGAAAATAGATGAAAATGAGAGAAAACTTTTTTTCCTTTATGCCTCAACTACATGAACTTAAGCGTGCTACTAAATTGGCAACTAGATATCACAATTTTAATGTTAGATTAGCTAGGTGCAACCGCCACTTCTATTCTAAAAGTTTCTTTTTTACACTTCTCATCTGTATAATTCCCTTCTGATTTCATTCTTCCATGCCACCTACAATCGTCAAAAATTTAAATAATCAATCATCTTCCGTTTTCCTGAACCCTGTTCCTTTACTGTTCTTTCCTTACTCATTAAAGTCATCTCATTCTCTTTCATTCCCTGTACGGTCCTTGAGATTTAGTTGCATTATCGCCTTGCTTGGGATGAAATGAAAAGAAAAAAACTATTGAGTCAAATGTCGTGCAGATTCCTGCGATCTTTCGATAGCAAATTTATTATCAGGTCCTATTTCTTCAGTAGAATTGCTTTCCTTGTTTTGTAATATTATGTTTATATGGTTTTTATCCCTACTGTGACACTCACTGATGGTTGCCCCGCCAATATGTGACGTCCTCTGGTCGCGACGCCAATATGTGACACTGCGCTGTCGGCCAGTGGTCAACTCCCAGTTCCGGTGCGAAGCTGTAAAGTTTCTTCCACCAGCGTTTTGGGGTTGACTCCTTGTCGTTGCAACCAGCCTGTGTCCCGGTCGATCTGGTCGTTCCCGATTTGATACCAGCTTTGTCGTTCCCAGCTCACTTCCAACGTCTGTTTACCGAAGTAACTACTTTGATCTCAAATCTAACCTACCCACGTTGTGACTTTGATCTTAGGTAGACGAAATCAATCAGGCGTCGGGCCGTAGTGAAAAGCTGAATCCGGAGTGAAGGTGATATCACACAAGCGTAAGTAAAAGAAGCAATAAAACAAAACTCAAGAGGTTAAAATATGTTGAGAAATAACAAATTATCTTTATCCATCTGTTATATACAGGAGTGTATTTCTCTCCCAGCCGGTTTCTATGGATTTGTGACACTTTTGCGTTTCTTAAGCGAGTTTTGGTATCAAGTCGTTCGTCAATATAACTTGCTTTTGGTGGGAAGTCGAAGTCGAAAGGACGTGGAATTTCTCGGTCAGCTTCTGCGAAACAACACTCTGACTCTGTCAGGAATTGAACCCCAACTCTAACTGCGAATCAACTGCCAAACTGCCCGAGGACGTTCGTTTATATGGGTACCGACCAAAACCCGGTGTGGGGCCTGACGTGGTTTGGGTTCCTCGATAATTCTCGATTCCCAACAAGAATTCTCTTTGTTCTTAGACCAGGAAAATTAATTACTTTCCATTTTTGGAAGATTAATCACTTTCCATTTCGAGGGTTTCTCCCTCGTCCGTGAGGGAAGGTCGGAGGATAGTTATCCTCCTGGACTCTTCCTCTCTCATATTGGTATCTCATACCAATCCCCTCAGTCGGTGTTAACAACTTCTCCGTCTTTCTCATACATTCACCTCCGCCTACCACCCATGTTACCACTTGACCAATGATCTCTCGGCAGTGTGAGTGTGGCTAGACTGGCCCTCTTAAAATTATTATCCAGAATTTTGTTTACAAAATCCTTTTTTTCTTTTTTCCTTCGGCCAAAACATTTTCTTTCACAAACCCCAGATTGCCAAATAATTCTTATCACATCTTTCTTTTTGGGACACCCAAAATTCACTTAGTCAGGTCTCTCTACCGACTAATCAATCACCTTGACATCTGACTTCTCTGCTAAGTCAACTTTTAACTGAGGGTTCCGTATTTTACCTGGGAATCAAATTCTTTATTTTTCTCATGCCTTAAAATCCTCTTATCACCAGATGCCCATTTTCGACGATGCTGTGTCTGACGTCAACAGTTTGAAAAAGAATTAATAATAATTTCTTCTACGATTTCTCTTCCTCATGCCAGAATTCTAATACATACCAGATGATTTCCCTTCCCAGGAATCAAAATTAAATGATATCTCTGAAAGATAACTAATATCGATTCTTTCTGCCTGTATCGCGGTCGCCCGAAAAAATTTTATGACCGCCATGTGTCGGTCGGTTTTTGTTTTTCTTTCTGAATTCCGTTTCCTTTGTCGCTTCATTCCCTTACCATGACATTAATCAGTTTTGACAAAATCTCATATCTCGCTTTTTCTTAGGGATTTTCTGTCTCGTGCGAAAAGTATCTTTCTTCGTAAATAAAATAAAATATTCTTTTTAACATCGCTCAGTCTATCTTTCGATAAAGCTCTTTCTCGCCTTAAGACTTTCCTGTTTTTAAAAATTTCTATGGTTAATTAGTTAGCCAATTACCATAGCTAAATAGTGTCACACTACTATCATTTCATGTTTCTCCACATTTGAATCTTTATACAGAAAGTATAATTCTATAAGATAACGCGGAGAAAAGGAGAGTAGTAAGAATAGAATAGGAGAAAACGGTAGATGATTAATAATTCCATTAATCAAGTAATCAAGTGTTAGACCAAGATATAAAAAAATATGTTCTGGGATACTATCAACTATCTGATAGAAGTATGGCAGCTAAACTAAATTCTTTTTTTTTTTAAATATATCTATCATAATTGTATATGCACCGACAACACAGAGTACGTAAGAAGAAATTGAAAAGTTTTATTGTATGTTAAACAACGCTAAGGCTCAATGCAAATCACAGGAAATTAAAATTGTCATAGGAGATCTGAATATCAAATCATGGAATAGGATAGATAATGAAATAACTGGCAAATTCAGACGTAATGAACGCGGAAAAAATTTGTCCAATGGTGCACGGCGACCAACACCTGGTGGTAATCAACACCTGGTTTAAAAAATATCCAAGACGTTTATGGATAGGGAGAATCCAAGGAAGATAAACTAAGAACCAAATTGACTACATAATTTTCGATAAGAGATTCAGGAATAAATGCAGTTTTACACTGAAAAACGTACCCAAGTGCCATCTGCGATAGAGAGAACATTCAAGTAAAAGTAATGAATTTTCACACTGCTGTGTAAGAGAATGTCAAGCAAGAGTATTAATTCGAGGATATACCTGTTAGTTTTCCGTGTTTGTATCCGGCTTCGAATAATTTCTGTGTGAAGGTATATCCATTTATTTAACTTTAGTTGAAAAATAATGAAAATTCTACATCCAAGAAATGGGGACAACTTAATGACTATCTACTACTATTACTACTCTTGTTACTAGTTTTAGGAAAAGCGGATGAGGAAAAATCAAAGAGAAATTTTTAAAAAGTTTGAACAAAGTAACTATAAACAAATTTTTATCTATCCTCTGCCAGCCGCAATGATGGAGAAAGCATTACCTTGAATCATCGCCAGTGAGACACGCTGCAAGAGCCATTCTGTTTCGCGAGGCTCGTCCCTTAATCGAGGAATTAAGTGAGAATGGAAATTCGAAGTGCGACACATTAAGAGAAGCTTTAGTAACATCAGAAAACGATATCACCACAAAGAAAAGTAGAACAGATGAAACTTTTGATATGATGAAAAGGAGACGAAAGACAATGCCAAGTTATGGCACAGAAAAGAGTACACAGAACAAATGCAAGCAGGAAAAAGAGGAATGACCGAGGAAAAAGTGTGCAGAATTAGAAAAAATGAGTATTACAGATAAAGTAGATATGCATAAAGAAATAAGAGAACTAACAGGGCAATAGATATTCTCATCAAAAGGACGCATAAAATCCCAGGACAGGCCATTGATATTAGAGAAAGAAAGAATACTACAGAGATGAAACAAATACTTTGGAGGCAATAGTGGACAATCCACAATAAACAGAAATATCGAAGGACCAGAAATATTAAAATTTAAAGTAAACTCAGCATTGAATAATTTGTAATAAAACAAAGCACCAAGACCAGATGGAATTGTAATAGAAATACTGGCAGCTTTAGAGGATTTCAGCATTGACAAGATTACAGGCAAAATAAATGAAATATACAACAGTGATGATTTACCGGAAGGCCAAAGTAGATACATCTTTATAGCAGTGCCTAAGAAACCAGGTGCAAACGAATGTAAACTCAATTGGACAACAGAATAATGAGCCACATAACAAAAGTGATCATCCGAATTCTGATGAATATAGCAAGCAGTTGAACTAGACTGGAAAAGGGACAAGAACTTTGCGGGTTCATTGAAGACATTGAAACAAGGAATGCGATATTTATGCTCAAAATAATATCAGAAACAACAATACGAATGCAAAAAGATGTATACTTGTGTTTTATTGATCTATGCAAAAGCATCTGACAAAGTAAGTCACAGTGAACCGTTGCAAATGCTAGGCAAGCTTGATATATTCGGGGATGATACTGGGAACAAACCGCTTGCATATAAATAGAAAATGAATTCAGTAAATATACAAAATCAGAATGGAGTGTAAGAGAAGATGTATATTCTCACCAGATTTAGTCAACCTATACAGTGAGGCGATTCTGGTAATGAATGCCAAATGATAAATATTATATCGATTAATTTAAATAAAGCGTCAAAAAACCACCGGGTGATCTTTATTGCGAATATAACAGAGAGATATGTGCAAACTTCCTGTAAAAATTCTGTCCAATTATTCTTGTCTATTCTGATGTATTTTCACTATTCAAGGGACTTTACATTCACTCACGGTTTATTTGACACTAAAAAGTCGAATTCATAATTTTTTATCATTTTTAATATTGCCTTGAACGAATCCTTTTTGCATAAAATATATTGAGTTAGCGAAAAAGTTCATTCGGTGCATTAAGTAAATTTTCTGCTTAATAACAACATACGCCTTTTTGTGTCCGCTCATAATAATTGTAAATGTATCTTTGTTTGCTGATAGAATGAGACATCGTATAGCATGTTTGGATCTCATAACTCCTAGCAGCTCAGAAACAAAGTGTTAAATAAAAGTAACTTAATAATTTTAAGAACGTTTTCCTTACGAAACAGTGAAAGAATCGTTATTTAAGTGTAATATAAACTTAGCTATTTTTACTACCATTTGTAATACCAGTGTTTTTTTAATATCTATCAGATCCGTGAAATACCAATTAATTATACAAAAACTGCTTTTTTCACATTTTATTGGCTTCAAACTATCACGTTCATAAATACTATTTGTTCTTTGTTCGGTTGGTATAAGCAAACAAATTTGTGTGCTTTTTGCATATTGATCCTTGGAAGTCAATTGTTTTATCCTTTTTCTCTTAGATGAACTATGGAAGACTGGATGTAAATCAATGTTTTGGTCTTTGCTTGAGATTTTATCAGAGATTTACCATGAAATTCACTAAGAAAAAAAAAGATCAGAAATTGAGATACGTAGTGCATTTCAGCTTCTTGACATTACAAAATCTGTAATATGCAATATTAAATATCAAATAATATAAAATATTTGATAGGAATAGATAGGTTGGACTATCGCCAGGACAGTACTCCTTCCATGTTTATTGAACAGAAGGAGAGGTTTATCTTTTGTTTCTTGTATAGGATATGGTTTACCGGTTTCATTCTTCCATGACCATAATGATTTAACTGTCTTAACTGTCTGATCAGTAGCTCTGACTTTTCATTATGAGGGCAACGAATTGATAATTTTCTGGTTGGTACTTCCCGAATGGCAATAAGGAGGCCTAACTCTTGGGTGGCACTTAGAGTGGCTGCTCTGGACAACATTCGTGTAATTCGGGGTATCTGCAGTGCTATATCGCACATAGATAGGCATCTCTGCATGTATTTCAGATGGACAACCCTGAGGCTACAATATGCTTTAATTTTAGCCACCTTCTGGCAAGTTTGTATTGTCATAGATGATGAACAGCAAAAATTATTTTAACCTTTTTTTTTCCCTTAAAACATAATCTTATGACAGTTACAATGAAAATAAATACGAGTAAACCAGAAAAACAAAAGGATCACCTACACATCTACTTTCTTTCTACAATATTCGCGGTATTCATGCCAATTTCTCTAGTGTAGAATATTTTCTCTTGAAACGTTCTCCAGATATCTTAAGACTTTGCGAGACTAATTTAAATTCTTCTATAGCGATCAATGAATTCTCTATTCTAGTTCTTCCTCCTTTTCGAAAGGATTCTAGGATACATATGCATGGCCCTGGCGTTTACATCCGTGGAAACCTTCCAATAGCAAGGAAAATGAATCTTAAGTCCTCGGATGATTCTTTTGTGTAATTTCGACTTTCTTTATTGCACTATACTAGCCATCTCTCTCCTTTATCATCCCTCTTATTCTCAGGACTGTAACCTATTAAACAAAATATTTGACAGTATAGAACTCTCTCTCTCTCTCCATTCATCTCCGAACATTTTTGTGTTCGGTGATTTTACTGCTCTTCATGTCAAGTGACTTAATGTTACTGATGTTGCCGGTATTCAGACTTTCAATTTTTCCCTCTCTTACGCAAATAGTGGATTTCTTTACTCGTTTCCTTAATAATTGTGATCATCATACTTCTTTACTTGATTTGTTCCTTACCTCTTCCACTAGTTCATGTCGAGCATCGCATCTCTGTCTTCTTGGCAATTCGGATCCCGCTGTAGTATCTTGATATTTCTTGTGAGTCATCTAATAGAGAGGAACCTCTTATTCTCAAGACTGACGAATTCATTTCGTGACTGTCTTCGAGACGGAGTACTATTTTAACCTTACTATTGAGAATTGTATCACTGAATATTATTCTTGGGTTATAGCCGGCATCGATGTTTCTCGGAAATACCAGGTGAAACCACAGTCTTCTTGATTTACACCTGTCTGTTCAACCGCTATAATCAGCAGGAATCCCTTTTTCCGGCAGTACCAGTGGGATAGTTCCGATCACAACGCACGTCTCTTTGTGTCTGCCTGTAATAATTGTAAATGTGTTTTTGTTTGCTTAAAGAATGAGACACCGTATAGCTTAAGTTTGGTTCTCATAACTCCTAGCAGCTCTGAAACAATGTGTTAAATAAAAGTAAGTTTTCTCTCTATCCATTCTTCACTCAATTTGTTAACATCTCCTGTGGATAAAGCAGGATGATTTGTTCGTAAATCCCCTTTCAATTCTACCCTTGATCCATCTGGGGTATTTTTCCTAGCTTTCCACTTAAAAGCGAGTCTCTATTGTGTAATATAACACCGCCAATGATTTCTGCTATCATCTCTAGACTGGATTCCTACAAAGCATATGATCTTGATGGATATCTCAGCAACAGTTCTTAAGAAATGTTGTTCTTGAACAAACTTCTATTATCACTAAACTCTCCAATGCTTTTTGTTTCTTACTTTCCTGTTTGACGAATGTCCTTTTTTGTAGTTCTAGTCTGTAAGAAATCAAGCAAACTGTCTGTTCCTTCTAATTAGTGGCCTTCTACCTCTTTTTGGTAAAGTATTAATCAACTCTGAATTGGTTAGGCATCTCACCTCGCAGGGTTTCCTTTCAGATAAGCAATACCATTCGTCTATACATTGAATATTACTGTTACCTCTGGCATGGTGCTTCAGCGATGTATTTAGAGATAATGTACTAAGAAGAATTTGCAATGTTATCGGTCCTGACCTGGCATTTTGGCTTCAGTCACATTCCTACCGCCATAATGAAAGCTTCCACGTGTCTCTTCTATAAATTCTTTCATAGTAATTGTTCTGATGAACTTCACACGATAGTACCTAGAATTTATGAATTTAAGTGCAGTACTAGATTGGTGGCAACATCTCATCATTTTACTTTTGAAATAGGGAGATGTAACCGTAAGTTCTATGGTAACAGTTCCTTCTATCGCATTTCTCGCTTGTGAAACTCTCTTCCGGCTTCTTGCTTCCCAGTCAGCTTTGATCTTCAAAAATGTAAATGTAATGTTAATCGTTATCTTCTATCTTAATTCCTGTTCTTTTATTGTTCTCACCCTTTAATAATGTTTTCTTTTCCTCATAATTCTTTCACACTCAGAACTAACCCATTAATGGCTTTATTGTCTGGGGGAGGGGGTAAAATGATTAAAAAATGATAAAAAAATGTGCAAATATAGAGATGATAATTGTCTCTTGTGGAAAAGGGGATATATGTTAAAATGCGATGAAATTTGCGAGCAGAGTTTTCAGATTTGTCCCTGAATTTAGTGACTATTCACTGTAAAATCTAGATTCAGCTACAGTTTGCGTATACACACGCGCGCGGACACATGCACACATACAAACAAACAAAATTACAAAATATGAGTAACGAATAAACCCTACAATTATAGAACTTATTGGATTTCTTGCAGTAAAATCAACTTCAACATCTGTTTCTTATTATTTTTCTCAAATGTTATATTATTCTCATAAAAATCTATACCTTCATCTCTATATATTTTGCATAATTGTCCAAATATATATATATATATATATATATCTTTGAATATTAGTTCTTTTTTTCTATGACAGAAAATCCAGTCGCGTGAGGAGCAAAAATACATTCTCAAAAAACGGAAGCTTTTATAGATTCACATCATATTCGACAAAATTTCCAAAGAAATTCAAGAAAAATGCTGAGTTTTCTTTCAAATTTTTGATGTTCAATGAGACGTGACCTGAGTGTTCGTGTTTGTTTGTTAGCTTGTTTGTATATGTATGTATCTGTGTGTGTGTGTGCGCGCGTGCGCCTGTGTGTGTTTGTGTAATGGAAACTAGCGTCTTTGATGCTTGATTTATTAATAATTGACAAAAAAAAAAACCTTTATGGCGGCACACCTTTTCTGATTCAGTACTGTGTGTGGCTTCGATTTAATATAATTTTTCAAGGATTAATAGACTCCGTTCGTATTATATCTTAGCCTTGTTTCTAGCCAATGGGCTTCTCTTAAATGAAGCATTTTACTTTAAATGGTTAATTAAACCCGTTAACAATCACAAGAATAGAGAGATTATTGAGCTGGACGCCTCTTCCCATACTATACTGTAATACCGATTCAGACAAAAATTTGTAATTCATTTTATTAATATTTTTCATATTCTTGCTGTTATTACTTCGATTGTCTGTCCATTGTTCAAGTTGCAACGAACAATCTATTTTACCTTCGAGTATTTAGTGCGTTTGTATAAAATCTGCCATGTGACATCGTGTATCTGTTATTCTATGGGAATCTAAAATATAATTTGTCCTGGGCCCATTTACCGCTATTCAACTAAAGTTTAAAATGACAATTTTACAACCAGAAATTAATGTAAAAAGTTTTTATTCTGCTTCAATCTGTGGACATAATTATCTACTTGCAAAATCAGCATACACATTTACAATATGTACATGTTTTCACATATATACTACAGTTCAAAAGTTTGGCGCAATCACTGGTAATCTTTTAAATTAGCTTCAAAAGTAGTTGTTTTGCATTTTAAAAAAGAGAAAATTATTATACATGGTTAAAAAAAGTGAGACATGTTTGTTTGTTTTTTTATTAGAAATGTTATTATAACAAAAAGAAATAAGTAATTTATGATTAAATTTTGCTCTCGGCAAAATATCCTCCTTTAACCTTGATTACTGCAGCACAAATTTTTGGCATTGCAAAAGTTTCTCAAAGTATAAGTTTGATAATTGATTCCATACTTTTTTCAATGACTCTAAGAACTCTTTTTCATTTTTTCACTTCTGTCAAGTTCATCTCATGCTAATTCTGCGGTTTCATTTCACATGTTCTTCATTCAATATAGTTAGAATATCACTTTCGAATGGTAAGGACTTCCTTATAAAAAATCGTTCACATAGAATTTGAACAAACAACTGCATGACAGGCAGCGGCCGAATGGAAGACACATTAAAGCATAATTATCAACAGACCCTTCATTTAGCTAAGTAGCTGGATTAAGTCATGCAAAGTCCATTTCTGATCTAATTGCTTCACTTCCTCCTTGGTCATTCATGCCACTGGAGAATATTTTCTCTTACAATGAGATTCTCTTCATTTTCATTAATCCACTACTAATTTTCGATTTGTCGGTTGGAAATAGTGTTTGGTTCGAAGTCAGTAAAAGTGTATTCTGGGAAAGCTCCAACTTCGAATGAGATAAACTGGTCAAAATATTTTGATAAATAGAATAAAGCTATTAGTTTCAAGATCAATACGAAATTGACTTATAAACAAAAAGGCAAAGAAGAGGACAATTGTTCGAACGTAAATAATTATTTTGAAATTACAAATATACTGTCAAAATTAAACAAAAGTTTATTTTTACTTCCAATATTATCACTGATTGATAAGTTAATTTTTTTCAAATTTTCTGAAAATGTTTATTTATACTATTTATTTTCGCCGGTCTATTAAAAAATTAAATGTTTTGAATGTGTCTCGATATATATATATATATATATATATATATATATATATATATATATATATATATATATATATATATATATATATTATAGATTTAGATACCTTTATTACTCAGTGGAAGAAAATCGATTTGAAGAATAAAAATTGATCAGATTTGACGAATACAGATGCAGAGACATGACATTCACATTCGCTAACATTTGTTTATTTGTATGCGATCTTCCTTAGTGATATTATATAAAGGTCGGATATTCGGTCATTCTAATTGTAAAGTTCATAGTCTATGACAATATTTTATTCAAGAACGGGTATATTTTAAATAGAAAAGTAGTTTGATACTTTATTTACATTATTCGGACTATTGTCCTCATCTTTGTGGCCATATTTATTACAATGTTTCGGCCGTTGTACGCTCCGGTAGTCTTCAGGTGGTTGGAATGTCGAACTTAAGCCTTTATTTGGCTCGCTGGGGTAGACTGTTCTAGTTCCACGTGCCATGTTTAATGGATGTCAGTTATCAGTTATCTCCTGTTAATTTCCCTCTGAAAGTTCTCCACTGCCTTAACTGGGAATTACTCACACTCTTTGGTTCCTGTCATTGGATCTAACCAACGCCTTTATCCACTGTGCCATGTGTTCCTCTCTCTCTCTCTCTCTCTCTCTCTCTCTCTCTATATATATATATATATATATATATATATATATATATATATATATATATATATGCATCTGTATTTGTTAAAAGAACTTTAGGCGATCAATCTGATCAATCTTTATTCTTCAAATCGATTTTCTTCCACTGAGTAATAAAGGTATCTAAATCTATGATATGGTGAATCAATAGGAATAGATAGATTCGGCTATCGTCCAGTTCACACTCGTTCTCGGAGAAGTGGGGACAGGACGATAGGCGGACTTACCATTTCTTGAAAAAAACGTTCATAGAAGAGTCCTTAGTTTAAACATATTTTAATGACAAAGCACCAGGAGAGATTGTTGAAGTAAATAAGTTTTTATGCTTGGTGAGGGTGGACCGTTTAAATCTCGCTGAGTGATTAATAGTCTACAATAGATATGCCAATATATATGTCATAGTTTAAGTTAATGGAAATCGAAAAGATCCTTTAATTGTGATTAACGTCCCGACATTAAAACCACTATTATTTCAATACAACCCGTTCCACTGAGCTTAGGGTGGAAAGATAAATTATATTAGACTGGCTGTTGAAAAGTCGAATCAACACAAAGACGACACGAGAAGTTGTAAATTCAACAACTTTATTCAAAACTCCCGCTCGATCCGTTTTACTCCCAGCATTCCCTAGTGGAACCGAAAATGTTTACAATCATTATAATCATCATCAAAATGATTGATACTGTTATAAACACAGACTATACAGGCTTATAGCCTACAGGAAACACAAAAGTGCCACCCGAGGCGGACCGCCCCCAGCCCTGCCCCACTCAATCTATGCTACTGACTCCGTATTAATAAAAGACAGGATTGCGAATTAAAGAATGGAAAAGAAAAGGAATAAAATTTATCTATAAAAATAATGATAATTATGATCTTTGACAATACAGTAACATCTATTCATTGATTAATATCAAGCTAATATCATCTAAACGCTTGTAATTTTCTATTTTATCGTCCAAACTGTGGAGAAATTCGAGGAAATTAAGAAGACGCTTGATCAAGTACAAGAAACATCTTGAGTAGATTTTTAACTGGGTTTAAATTTCAAATGCTTATGTAACATTTTAAAGCTTTATATTATGAGATTCTTACACTGAATTTCTTATTTGTGTTCTACGTAGACAAATACATCCATTTCTTTTTCGACTAGACATTGTGATTTCTTGGCAACATTTCCCTTCATTTTTCAAAAATCTCTCTCGCGATTAGATAATGCACGATTTCTTTTACAGACAAATGATCAATATTCATGACATGGAAATAACTCCAAGCTTGATCAATGAATGTACTAAGTGACCAGAAAGGATACACAAGCTTCAAAAGTAAAATTAATTCTGTGTTAAGAAAGTGGATTCTGTCTCGAGATCGTGCACCTTACTAGTACCAAAAATAACTTTTAATTAATTTCCTCAGAATCAAATAGTTTGCTTTGTGGCTAACTAGCACTTACATGTATTAATAAAATATCTTTTCATAGAAGTGCTGCAAAGTTCTAATTTCCCAGAATCTAAATGTTGTTTTTGCTATTGAAGCTGAAAAGAGGGTTATTTTATATTTGCAAGATTCTTGAGAGTCTTGTATAAGATAACTCCAAATTAAATCTATGTGTGCATGATGCAAACATTGGGTGATAAGAGCCAATGATACTCAACTGTGAAGAAGTGGTATGCCAACTTCTGCTGTAACATATTAAGAACAATGATGCAAAACGGTCTGGGGGGCTTTCATCGGTACAAACGCCTGATATGATTGATTTTCATTACTTGATTGGGCGAAACAGCGAATCTCAACCAAAATAATTGCTCAGAATTGACAGATATTCTAAGGAACGCTTTAGGTTTATAATTTATGAACAGTTAGGAACTCAGAAGATTTCAGTCAAGTTGTTATTATAATGTTTGAATACGGATCAGAAGCGATATAGAGTTGACACCTCCATATTGAATTTGCAACATTTTCACCAATCTAAGGAATTTTGTATATGTCTTGCCACTGCTGATGAAACATAGTATAACCTGGAGATGAAAATCGACTCGTAACACAACTAAAAGAACCCACTGAAAAGAAATGTATTCCCCATAAATACCGGGACCCACCGGCAGGAGTCCATAATGTTAATAATGGAAAATAGACAGAATCTCTTTAAAATAACTAAATAAAAGTTGGTAGTTCTTGTTTCCGCAATATAAATTAGGATGGGATGGGTGTAACACTGCACATTATATAAAGCTAAAGTTTAATAATATTAGGATATAAATTAATAAACTAAAAAGTCTAGGTAGACAGAGAAGGTACAAAGTGAGAAAAAGCATTAGAGGAACGCCGTGTAACCCGTTACGTATTAATGGACGCTTAATGTCTAAATCGGGGGGGGGGGCGGGTTAATAAGTATTTAACCTAAAATATTTAATGTACAGTTAAAGTTGGGTGAAAAGATTTATCCAGAATCAAAATACTTTAGGAGAGAGCTCTTTTTATGGGTACAAGCTACTATGAGTTCACAAAGTTTGTTCAGCAGGTTGGGGTCGTTAATATTTTTGAGAACTAATCTTTTTCCAGCAAACACAGGTTACATCGGTTGACATGGCCGGAAAAGGTTGCAGTTTTTTAGTGCATCTCCATATTTAGTTTTATATTTGTCAAAAATAATGTTGTTGCTAGAGTTAGTTAAGAGTTTGTATTGCACCGATTTGTGAAAGTTGTTTAAAATTCCTGGTGGGTTGTTGTATTCCTTGCTAATGTATATATTGTCATAAAGCTCTTTAGTATAAGGCACGTATATTCCTTTGGATAGGAAAGTTGAACACTTTGGCATTGGTGTTAGTGATCATTGAAGAATTTGTCACATAAACAGTTTCCACAGCAGCAAAATACGAACCAATTCACAAGTTTCTACAGAATCGAACGCTCCCATCGTTATAGAAAGGACTGGTTTGTCTTTTTTGATCGCCATAAAACCATTGTGGTATAGGAAGGGGTTTCTGCACTTGTTTAATGATGTTGATTTCCTGGTCGGTGATGGTGCAATAATTCTTGGCCAGATTTATAGCTGCAATCAACAGGTCTTCTGTGATCGACGGGTAAAAAATTGAGATGTGGAATTGCATAAAGGTGCATTCGTTTTTCCTTTTTATTTTAGAGAACCGATTGATAACATCTTTTGTGGCATTCTTAGTGTATTTACAGGCTTTTTCTAATATAGCCTTTTGTTGATTTTTGCCTATATTATTCTTGGAAGGGTTAAGTAATCGGAACTGATATAGTATTAGTATATATATATATATATATATATATATATATATATATATATATAAGTTAGGTAAAAGTGCTGAATATACGGGATAGAGAATGTATATATATAAGAAATGTGAACACTGATGTCAACATCGAGTAGTGACAGTCTGTTTCCTGCATGAACGCAATTTTCAGGCCATAACTGCCTCATAATCCATCAATGATTAACATATATAAATAGTCGAGCTATAATCCGACTCGCATGACCTTAAAATATCTACCCTTTAAATATAACATACCTTAAAACTATATTCCCAAACTTCTTAAATTTTAAAACATTTTTCTTTTTATAGATACAAATATTTAAGTAAATGCTCTGTTTATAAAAAGAACGTATAAACATAAAAAATGTCTTAAATAATTGTCGGACTTTGTCCATTTCATAATATATATATATATATATATATTATCCTTCATATACTTTCATCTCATCTTTATTTAATTTAGGTTGTGCCATAGCGGTTAACAGAATGGTAAATGGAACTGACGCGCGTGCCAGAATCAAATTCCAGTCCGAGACAATTTATGTTCACTTCACATTAATCTCCTTGGAAAAGGCATGAGTATCCCTTCTTCCTCCAGCAATGGGATAAATAGCAGGACAGACTAGAACAAGAATACTTCATCAAAACCCACAGATTGGAGACTCTTTTACTGAAATTGATTCTTTCTTTCTTTCATATATTTTTATTTATAAATATATCCAATATATAAACAAAAGAAGCATATATTTGATTAACAGAATATCCAATATACCTGTAAAAATTTAGTATTTTCATTATTTTACGTAATTTAATAAAGGTTCCTTGGAATTCTATAAGCGTCATCAATTTTTTACGCACTAATTCTTTTAAAAATTCTACTGCTTCAACTTGAACATTACTTAAAGTAAATTTTATTGTTTCAAAGAAATCTTTGCTTGAATATTGTTTTCCATTCTCATATACGTTTGTTAATGATAGGCCACGTGTTTTATATTGAATTGTTATCTGTAAAAAATGGGAGACCATTTCATTAATTTGGTATCTTTGAACGAGAATGGACAAGAGAGCAATATTTAGCTTTGAAGAATGGAATGTCTTGCATGAATATGCTCTTGTTACGGACAAGAATATGGCCTGTGGCGCCCAAATAAAGATAAGTCACAGGAGACCTGCAAACTTGTAAAAAATAAATGACTTAAATCTGAAAGGATGAAACAAGAACAAAAAAAAAAGGAGGAAATTAAATCAATGTAAAATTTATTTACATAATTTATACAATAATAGTGTTTTGGTTAAACGAACCGAAAAGTGATGACAACTCAAACATGAACAAACAATGAATTAAGTAAATGGCCGGTATAGTAGAACAGAAATAAAATAACTGTAAAAATGTTAAAAGTTAAGTTAGGTTGGCGGAAAAAGTCAATGTTTGGAAGGTCAATTTGATGTCCGGTATGGCGATTAGCAGATGTTGTATAAAGTCAAAATAATAATCCTGCCCGTAGTAATTATCCGATTGTATACTGCAAAGGATGTTTGACGACAAGACGATAAGCTAGCCGTAGGATAAACCAATGCACGGCTAGAAATAGGTAATAAGCTGAAATGCTAGCGTTGACCAGATGCTGGTGATAGGCCGAAGTATATTTAATGTCCGGTGCTGGCGTTGAAGAAAAGCGGCGAGAAATAATAGAACGATGATGCGCTCGTAATGTCCGATGCTGGAGTTGGGAAGTTGCTGAGTGAAGTTAAGACGAAAATCTATCCGTTGAAATTAACCAAAGTCTTTACAGCAGTATATGTTTGACGTCCACACGATAAGCGGGCAGCAACTTCCTAAATCTAAATAAGCATGTTATGTTGCATAGAAGAAAATGGGGTTATGCAACGAAGAAAAGGCAAAAATCCCGAAGAAATATCTCGTCTGCCATAATATGAACAGAGTAGCGGGGGCGCTACGATACTCTTTAGCTTAAAGTTTCTTGGTTGTCACTTGTATTACCCACAACATTCTTGTCAAAGAACTTACAATAATTCTCTGTGTTTCTAATAAAAGAGATATTATCAGCTGAAAGTCATACAATATGTTTATCGTAAAAGTATGTTCTAAAATTTTATCAATATCAGACGATGCCTAATTTATTGTGAAAATTTTAAGTTACATAATAAATTCTTACATAGTGTGAAATCAATGTGAAAAATATTACTGATGAATCGTTATTTTAGTCAATTTAAAAAGTATAATAAAATAAAATTTTGAAGAAATTTAACGTCAAGAATTTAACATAAAGAAATTCATTTATGCGTCAGTAATTTTCCTTAATTATGTTGTAAACTACCCACGCAAAGCAGAAATGGTATAAGTTTCTTTTAATCTGTCTTCTCAATAAAATCAATGTTACAAGCGAATAACTTGCTTACAAAATATTTTCTTAAAAACGAATTTGTAACTGCTGCTGTAATTCTTTTGCAGGTGTAATCAAACGGAAAAAGTTCAGTGTGTTAAAAATACTCTAATCGCTTCTATGCTTGAATGATAAGCGTTATAGCAAAAACGCTCATTGAATTTGCTATTGTTTGGATTATGCATGCGTGCTTAGTCACATTAAACTAAAGTGGAGGTAAAAATTAGGACGATGAAGAACCACTGTGTTTAACTGCAAAACATTATTTTTTTATTTTTTATTTATCGTCACTTGCAATTGCGTTAAAGTCAACAGAAGCTAAGTTGAACTCATAAGATCTGTTACGAAGGAGCTGATAGATGCGCGTTAGATTTCAAATACAATCAATAGACCAAAGAAAATATTGGTTTCTTTTAAAATGACAAATATAGCTATAGCAATGCCTCAGAATTCAATTTCCTATTGATTAGTTGTGGCCAAATGGCCATTATTCTTTCTATTGCAATAGAACTTCAGAAAAAAAAAAACCTGAAAAGCTATTTCTGCTGTCAGTAAACGATTCCTTTATCCATGGTGATTAACATCGCTCGTTACATTGTCGGGTCGACGGAAGTTGCCGTCTCAAAGTCAGGAGTCGAACGACTAATCAGACATTTACGCTGTGGGTGTTCAATCACATCATAGCAGCAAAAATTAGCTTCGTGTTCACGGAGATAAACGCATACATGACAGAAAATAAAACATACAATTTATTTATATATTTGTGTGTATTGATGCGTGTATTGATGTGTGTATTTTTAGGTTACAATTATATTATGCTATGTGTGATAAAAGGAAGAATTTACAATCTATAACACACAGAGAAGTTACACACGTGTTGCTCGTACCAAGGAAGAGATTTAATTTAACGTCTTTTGGGTGGGTGTTCGTATTTCCGACAGGAACAATTTTGTTGCATGCCGGGAGTATTTTTATTATTTTTAATTTTTATTTAATTTATATACATCTTTTTATGCTATTGTTTTATTTTATTTATAATTTTCATATTCATTATTTTACATTTTATTTTTATTTATTTATAATAATAATAATAATAATAATAATAATAATAATAATAATAATAATAATAATAATAATAACATCCCTATAACGCATAGGCTCCGAGTAACACTTCTGGCAGCGTTTTATTCGAAAATAACATTTATATTATTATTCGACCACTGACAGCGTTTTCCTTGCATTTTTGAAAGTCTTCATTATGAGCCAGCACTTGTTATCTGGAGACTATAAATACCAAAGATAAAAAGGAAGGAGTTGGAGGAAGGGATTGTGAACTCATGTTGGAATTTTTGGGTACCCTGGTGTACTAGTGAGCCAGCCAAAATGAACTGACTCATTTTATAGTTCACCAATAGAAGGGCTAACCAATCAGAAGGCTCAAAATATTCAATGCAAAATATTGAAAGGCAGCCATGTTTTTTCCCGAATATTCACTGAAAACCAGCCTTTGATATCGAAGACTGAAGAATTACAGAACAGCTGCTGGTGGTATTGGCGATATAGGCGGATTCAGTAGAGTGTCTGACTCGTGAGTATTAATCTTTAACGTTGTTTCATTGAACAGATTACGTACTGCGCTGTATTCTATATTCATAGACTATGGTGAACATGGTTAACAAAGGTTATGAGCCCAGATTACGACTGCATTTTGACGGAGACGAAACCAAGTACGAATTATGGGAGACGAAATTAGAATACAAAAACTTCATAACATCATTCTTTGCCAAGATGACCAGAAAGAAGATGATGATTTTATGGAAAGAAATACGACCGTGTTCGCCGAATCAATACAATGCCTGGATGACAGGAGTTTGTCTTTAATAATGAGAGAAGCCAAGGACAACGGACGTCGAGCCCTACGAATATTGAGTGAACATTACTTGTCAAAAAGTAAGCCTAAAATTATTGCTTTATATACTGAACTAACTGCGTTAAGGAGACGAAAAAATGAATCTGTAACAGATTATATTATACGAGCTGGAATGTCACAAATGCCTTAAAAATGGCAGGTGAGACTATCTCAGATGGGCTGCTAATAGCCCTGGTTTTAAAGGGATTATCACCGACATTCAAACCATTCACAACAGATAAAGATTAACTTTCACTGAGTTTAAGATAAAAATTAACTTTCACTGAGTTTAAAATTGCGTTATGTAGTTCTGAAGAAACTGAAAAAATGTGTACCCACCTCCAAATCAAGGCAATAACGTAATGCAACTGAGAACGTCATTTAAAAAATTCAGAAAACCAGTCCCTCAAACCTATCAGACTAGGAATTATGATATTAAAAACAAGGTGCTTAAAAACAACTTTTACAACAACAACAACAACAGGAACAATAATAATAGAAAATCAAATATCATCTGCTTTCGTTGTGGAAGAGCCGGGCATGTACGTGCGAAATGTCAATTTTATACAAGGAATGATTTTTGTAAAAATGTAAAAACTTTTCGAATGAGCGAACATATGCTTTTTCGTTTGGGTTGGATACTATACCCAATAATTATAATTCTTACCTAGTCGATACGGGTGCGACAAATCATGTAATTACAGTTGAAACAAAATTTATTTATTTTGACCCCAACTTCGAGCCTGGTTCCCATTTTATCGAGTTAGCTGACGGGACCAGAGCTAATAATTTAGTTTTAAAAAGCGGCGATGCCTGTATTTATTTACGAGATACTAAAGGAAATATTTGTAAATGTTTATTAAAAAGGGATTTATATATTCCTAAATTTAAACAAAATATTTTCTCGGTTCAGTCTGCTGTTAGAACTGGTGTTAAAGTTAATTTTCACCGAGACAATTCAAAGTTAATATACCCAGACGGAACTGAATCTAATATACAACAAAATGGACGTTTGTATTATTTGAAAAGTATTAAATCTGTGAAGACAGCCACGCAAGACTTAAGGACTTAGCATAAAATATTAGGCCACTGTAATAATTCGGATGTTAAAAGATTGCAAGAACACGTCACTGGAATGAAAATTACATCTCCAAAGGGCTTACAACATTGTGACACATGTATTAAAGGGAAAATGACGAAATATAGAAATAGGGGTCAGATCCCAAAATCAACAGATATCTTGTTCAGAGTTTATTGCGACTTAGCGGGTCCAATTTCACCAATGTGTATTAGCACCTATTCATATGTATTAAACTTTGTTGATGAATATTCAGGACTTATTATGATATATTTTTTGAAAAACAAATTTGATACCCTACAAGCTACAAGAATATATTTATCTGATATCTCACCTTATGGAAAAGTGAAAATAATTAGAACAGATAATGATGGAGAATTTACTTCTGATGATTACGAAAACCTCCTAATAAATGAAGGCATTAAACATGAGAAAACCTGTCCTTATTCCCTGCACCAGAACGGAATCGCTGAACGTAATTGGTGAACTCTTTTCAAAATGGCTAGATGTTTGCTAATAGAATCTAAGTTATCCAAAAATCTGTGCATTAAATACAGCCGTATATATAAGAAACCGTTGCTATAAAAGTAACATTAAAAAGACTCCTTACGAAGCTTATACGAACTACAAACCCAACGTAAGTGGTATGCATATTTTTGGTACAATTTCCTACACATATGCCAACCACAGGGCAAAACTAGATCCAAAAAGTAAAAGAGGCATATTTATTGGGTACGACAAAGCAGGTCCGGCCTATATGATTTATTTCCCACAAAGTAAAATAATAAGGAAGATCAGATGCGTCAGATTTACAGATCCCTTTGAGGAAGGGGAGGATCCCGAAGAAAAGAATATTAACTGCGAGGAGCTGGTCCAACACGAACTAGTATGGCCTAATTATGAGATAGGGCCTATAAATAGAAAACCCGTTCAAAAACCACAATTAAATAAAGGTGTTATACCAAATGATATAGACGAGGAAAAATCAGACGCAAAACCTTGAGTTAAATGAAGATACAAACAAAGAGGAGGGGCAAATTCCACGTCATCCGACCAGAAGTAGAAGAAAGCCAGACTATTTTGGAATGGGTCAATGTAATATCTGTGACATTGACTGTTGCTATTCGATGCAATGTACACTGAAGAACTATCTAGAAGCTATAAATTCTGACAATTCCAAACGATGGATAGCCGCCATGCAAAAAGAAATGGGATCCTTAGTATAAAATGATACTTTTGAATTTAAAAAGGCCCCGGATGATAAAAATATTATCGGCAGCCGTTGGGTTTATACTATAAAGCGAACTGGGGATGGCTCGCCAGTGTATGAAGCTCGTTTTGTAGCAAAGGGATTCTCCCAGATATACGGGGAAGATTATGTAGAAACATTCAGTCCAACAACAAACATGACAATTAGAATTTTGATTCAAATGGCCGCACATTATGGTATGGATATACACCATATGAGTGTTAAAGCAGCGTTTTTAAATGCTCCGATCGACTATGAAATATACATAGAACCGCCAGAAGGTTTTGAAAAAGATGATAATTATGTATGGAAACTCAAAAGTCACTATATGGACTCAAACAAAGCGGAAGAACGCGGAATAAATTAATATAATCCTATTTAATTGAACAACATTTTGAATCCTCCAAAGTTGACCCATGACTGTGTACAAGAATATTTAATAATGAAATATTAGTAATTCTGATTATTTGGGTCGACGATATGTTAATTGCTTCAAAATGTGAAGCTGCTCTATTAAAAATTAGAAATTCCTTAAATATAAGGTTTAAAATGACCGATTTGGGTCGACTATCATGGTTTCTTGGTATACAGGTCGAATTTAAGGACAACACTACTACAATGAATCAATCCAGATACATCGAAAAACTCTTATCTAAATTCAGCATGCAAAATTGTAAAACACGAACTACTCCATGTAAAATGGATTTAAACACAATTATGAATAATGAAGATGGTATAGCGGCGTGTGAAAAAGAATACAGAATATTGGTTGGAAGTCTTATTTACGTCATGACATCAACCAGGCCAGACATCTGCTATACGGTTACTAAGTTGTCCCAAAACTTAAATAAACCGGGGACTATGCATTTAACAAGAACTAAGCAAGTATTACGTTATCTGAAGGGAACTAAGAATCAGTGCCTAGTACAATCAAAAAAACCATTACAACTTGTTTATTAACCTGAAGTCTGAATGAACCCAAAATTCAAATACAAGAATCCAAATTATTCAAACGAAAAAAATTAAATTAGTAAGACCCGTGCAAGCCACAAGTAACAGAATCCTCTGTATTCTGCAAATAAGCTGAATCAAGAAGCTCGCTCGCTAGAGGCGAAGGAGAAACAAAATAAATTTAGGATAGAGAATATGTAGATCCAGTCGAGATAAAAAAAAGTATCCCCAAAATTTGTGACATTGGGAATCTTGATGGAAGGCTTGTTGCAATTAATCTTGGCCCCGTGACCTTCTCGTACCGTTAAAGTGCCTTCTGCATTAATGTCGCTGCAGCATGACACGAAAATGAATACATCATTGGCGTACGCAGAAACCCTGGATCGAGCCCTTCCAGGGAGAGCGATTTCGCAGAGGGCCGGACTGTATGCTCCTTCACTCAGCTGACACTGGAGAGGTCCCAACGCCAACGCGTAAAGTTGCGGATACATCCAACAACCCTGACGAAACAACCTTGACAGTGCAAAAGCGTTCGGCTGCTTCCCGTTTACATATACCACTGCTCTGGTGTAGCGAGACAGAAGCCTCTTCAATTTGAAGTCGTGTTGGAATCCGGCGGTCTGCTGGACAGCCGCCAGGTACTTTTGGTCAGCCCAGTCGAATTCCTTGGACTGATCCAAATTGATCAGCGAGGCTACATCGACGTCTTCTACGCCCTCTATGATCGTGCGGATCAAATTCAGGTTGCTCTGAACTATTCGATCCTTCACAGCACAAGTCTGCTCGGGTCCCAACAGAATCTCGGCAGCTGACTGCAAACACTCCGTCAGGATCTTGGTCAAAATCTTTTATGGGATAAATCCAGCCGATCATGCTTGACCTTTCTCAACAGTGTGATCGCACCCCTGGAGTTTCGATTAGGAAAATACCCCTGCCGAAACCAGTTGTTGAGCACCAATGTTAAAATCGATACAAACATGTGCGACAGCCTCAAGTACAATTCGTAGTTCAGATCATAAAGTCACGGAGACTTGCCACTATTAATCGTCTTCAATGGTTCGTGGATTTCGCTCTCTGTGATTTCACCTCAAAATCCTCCTCCACCGCGGTTCCTGCTGTTGCTGCTCCGGTTGCAGATCTTACCGTTTGGTTGTTCCTGATTCTGTTTCTGCTGTTGGTGTTTCTACTGCCACTGACTGGTTGCTGCTGCCGCTTTTGTTGTTCTAAATCTTGCTGCCGTTTCGGCTGTCTGTTTTTCTTCGGCTGCTGCTTATTGGGCGACTTTGGGTGCTGTTTTTTCGCCTGCTACCACATCCGGACATCCTACTGGAGAGAGGGAGGAAGATTTGCAACCTTAGATCTGTAGAGGGAGCAAAGAAGTCACTCAAACAAATAATAAAAAGAAAATACACTACAAATAAAGTAAAATAAACTTTTGTTTATTTTCGTAAAAAATTATATAAGAATTATTTTTTTTACACAATGGAATTGTCCGTAAAGCCGTGATGTCAGCTTGTCGCTGTACTCCCTCTGGTCTGATGAGAGTTTCTATCTTCCTTATATCTGAATGATGAGGCTCCGGGGAGATTAAGAAATGGGTTTCTTATGTCGAGCCCTGATTGGTCAATAAATCATATTTTTGATCACGTGGTGTGCTTTCCACTACGTCCGAACTTTTGGGTGCGCTGTCCTTGTGTTTGACCCCACAGGGTATGGTAAGGAGAGAGTTCCCGCGCAATTGTAATTTTTTGGATACACGTGGTGTGAGTTAATTTTTATTGTGTGTATGTGTGTGTGGAAAGTAAAATAAGAAACAGCACAGATCCTATCCTCACAACATCCTTCATACATTGAGTCCATGCTTCCCTGGATGTAGTCGAGGCATTCAATAAGTGCCCGGTGCGACCACAGGACGAGGGTCTTCTTCCTTCTACAATAACAAAGATTGTCCGGCCAAAGAATCAGGAATGTCGACAAAGCTTTTGCTGGTCAATGTCACTTGGAGAACAAAGTCCCAAGTTACAAATCCCGCTTTAGTCATGAACGAAGAGACATCCCCGACTTGTCCATATGATGAAAAGAAGGCTCACGAATTGTTCTTCGGGATGACTATAGGCATTACTCTGGTCTTATGGGTGCCTATGCACTTCGTCTGGAGTATAACTAACCTCGTTGTCTGTTGTCAGCAGGATGTCCTACATGGCAATAGATCTTTTTCCAAGGATCTTGGCGCCGATGCTGTGCTTTTCAGCGCTTCCTCCATGGTCTTTCTGCTGACACCAATTAATTTGAGGGTTTTTACGTCTGTTGTCAGCAGGGAGATGGGCTTGGTGGTGAACGCGTTAGGTAATTCTGATATAGTGAGTTTATTACTGGTTATATACTGCTTGTAATGCTCCTGCAAGGGAGCATAGTGTTATGGGGTCCTCCCCTTTTTCATATAAGCGGACTCGACCAAAGTGTTACTTGGACTGCTGCCGTTAAATACCCAGAGTTAGAGAGTCAGTCAGAGATAGAGTATCTGAGTAGAGATAGTGGAAGACTGAGATTGTGATTGAGTTGGAGGTAGAGTAATAGTGTGAGGTAACCGCTTGTAGAAGTTAGTTACAAGCACGCCCTACTCTAAGGAAGTCCTACTTCGAGACTATATATATATATATATATATATATATATATATATATATATATATATATATATATATATATTTATTACGACTAACCGCGTTCCTGGATTTACTAACAGTATTACCCATTGTATTAAATACATTTAATTTCTTATCTTTATTTCTTGCGTTTGTTATTCATTGGAGACCGAATTTCATCTTGGAATCCACAACACATAGTAAACAGCATCTTTCTTTTTTCGTCTGTTCGAGGCCCGTGCCGATGGAGATATTGGGTACACTAGCTGCTATTGAGGTCGGAGCACCCACAAAGCACAGCAGTTCTGACAAAAAGTTATAACAATAAAACAGGTCAATACACAATACACTTGTCAAACAAACTAGGGACATCACGTACAAAAATAGCAATACTTACACGGATACAAATATTTAAAAATGACGCAAAATTTCAGAAAATACATGACTCCCGTTAGAAATGACAACAAAAGATATCCCCTACCCACAGTTATAGACAAAAACACAGATGCATGTAGGGATTTTTCCTAAATAATAAAATAGGGTACTTCTCAGTATCATTTGACTCAATTCTATTCTGTGTTGTCGTGAAGCCAAAATAATACCATTGCTTTGTATATATTGTTTGCTTGCTTAATATTATTTTTGACTTGATGTTTTATTTTCTTCCTCTTGTTATTGTTTACTGCAAACATTGTCAATTCGGTTAGATGGGGTACCTTCTATCAATTACATTTAACCAATAGTTAGCTCCACAATAACAAATAAGTTGAAAATGTTAATATTTTCATTTTATGCAAAAATCTCAAATCAGTTGAAATATTATTCATATTTACTTTTTTTGGAAAAGTTTACAGAATTGTGCAAAATGTTATATATATATATATTTCCATTTCCATTCAAAAGTGAACAAATATGATGGAAATAAAAGATATTTTTATTTTTATGTAAAAACAGGTACATGATTAGAAAATATTACTGAAATTTAAATTTTGATGCAAAAGATAAAAACTATGATAAAATATAAATGGTATTTTCATTTTTATAATAAAAAACTCAAATCAGTTGAAATTTAACACATGTTTACATTTTTGTGAAAAAGTACAAATTTGTACAAAATGTTACTGATATTTACATTTTACGCTAAACTGAACAAATATGATATAATAATCATATTTTCATTTTAATTCCAACACCGGCAAATACATAGAAAATAATGCTGGCATTTACATTTAGATGTAAAAGATAACGAATATGTTGAAAATATTCTCATGTGTTCATTTGTATGCAAAATGCTTAATGATATATTGATTCATTTATTTGAAAAACTGGTAAAGAAGCAGAAACTACTGCTAATATTTATATTTTGATGTGAAAGAAAAAAATCAGATGTTTTTGAAATATTTCTAATATTTGTGTTATTATTGAAAGGTATGCAAATTTGTACAAAAGTTTATGGATATTTACATTTTCATGCAAAAGTTAAAAAAATATGAAGGAAATAATAACGACATTATCATTTTCTTGCAAAACCCAGCAAATAAGTAGGAAATATTGCTAATATTTACATTTCGTGGAAAAAATAAAAATATGTTAAACATTTTTCTGATATTGTAATTTTTAGCTCCCCACGAATCTTTTGAAATTTAGGGCATATTTGCAATTTTACGGTAATTTGTACAGCTTTGTACAGAATGTATTTCCATTTATATGCAAAAGTGTACAAATATAGAATTTGTAATATTTTGATTTTTCTGCAAAAAATCTGTTGGAATTAAAGACAAATTAACATTTTTTTTTAAAAAGTGTTACAGATTTTTATAATTGATGTAAAAGAGGACAAATATGAGTGAAATAATGATATTGTCATTTTTATGTAAAAACAAAAAAATATGTAGAAAATATTACGGATATAACTTTCATTTCCGTGCAAAAAACAAAAATTGGTTGAAATCTAACTCAAATTTACATTATGATGAGTATATATTTCTACAAAATATTACTTATATGTAAATTATTATGCAAAGTTGGGCATAAATAAGTAAAGTAATTATATGTTCATTTTTATGAAAAAACAGAAAAATATCTAGAAAATATTTACGATTTGAAGTAAAAAAATAACAAATATACTGAAAACATTTGTGATATGTTAATTTTATGCAAAAAATTAACTAGAATCTTTAGAAATATAGCAGAAAGTTATATTTTATATAAAAGTGTACACAGTTTTACAAACTTACTTTAATTTACATCTTGATGCAAAAGTAGACAAATATATGTGAAATAAATATGAAATTTTTATTTTTATGTAAAAAGACAGAAATATGTGGAAAAATATTGCGGCTATTTACATTTTGATGTACAAGATAGCAAATGTGATGAAAACATTTACGATATTTTAATGTTTATACAAAAATTATTAAATTTGTCGAAATACAATACAGTTACATGTTTATGCAAAATTGTACAAATTTGTATAAGCTGTTATTGTTATTTATATTTTCATGCAAAGGTAGACACATATGTGTGAGATAAAAAAGACATTTTCATTTTTATGCAGAAACAGGCAAACAAATAAAACAAGTAAATACTGCATATATTTATAATTTGATCTAAAAGATAATAAATATGTTAAAAACATTTGCGATATTTTAAATTTGTAAGCAAAAAATACATGAAATCTGTTTGAATATATAGAAAGATACATTTTTATGCAAAAGTTTACAAATTTGTACAAATGTTATATTATTTACATTTTTATGCAAAGGTACACAAATACGTGTGAATTAAAAATGACATTTCAATTTTATATAAAAATGAGAACTATGTAAAACATCTGCTGATCTTTATATTTTGATGGAAAAGAATATAATTATGTTGAAAAATCTGTGTTATTTTCATTTTGTTGCAAAAATTCAAATCTGTTAAAATAAAACACTTTTACACAAGAGTGTACAAATTTGCAAAAATATTGTTTTTATTTCTCATAAGAGTAGACAAATATGAATGAAATATAAATGACGTTTTCATTGACGTGCAAATAAATACAAATATCTTGAATATTCTGCTGATATTTATATTTTGATGTAAAGGAAAACATATATTATGAATGCATTTGTGATATTTTCATTATTACACAAAAAATATCTCAAATCTGTTGAAATATAAGAGAAATTACAATTTGATGTAAAAGTGTACAAATTGGAGCAAAATGTTACATTTTCATCAAAAGTGGACAAACACGTGAGAATAAAAATGACATTTTCATTTTTATACAAAAGGAGAGAAATAAGTAGAAAATACAGCTGATATTTACTTTTTTAAAAAGATGACAAATATGTTGAAAAAATTTGTGATATTTTCATTTTGATACAAAAAACCCTCAAATCTGTTGAAATATAATAAAAAGATATATTTTTATGACAAAGTGTATAAATATGTGCCAAATTTTAATTTTATTTACATTTTCATGTAAATATAGACAAATATATGGAAAGTAATTTTTTCTTTTTTATGCAAAATACATCAAATCTGTTTAATTCAACAGTGTGCAAACTTCTAAAACATGTTATATTTATTTACATTTTCATGCAAAAGTAGACAAATATATGGGAAGTTAAAATGATGATTTTATGTTTATGCAAAAAGGAACTAATAAGTAGAAAATACTGCTGATATTTTGATGTAAAGGATAACAAATATGATGACATCATTTGTGATATCTGTTGAAATATAACAATTTTTTTCATTTTTATGCAAAAGTGTACAGATTTGTACAAAATGTTACTTTTATTTATATTTAAAATTACTTTTTTATTTTTACAGGAAAAAAGAAAACATGTTTATATTTTGATGTGAAAGGTAACAAATATGATGAAACATTTGTGACATTTTCATTTTCATGCAAACATAATCTGTTAAAATATACTAGAAATTTACATTTTTATGCAAAAGTGTATAAATTTTATAAAATCTTACATTTCTGAAATCTTTCATGCAAAAGTAGACAAATATGTGCGAAGTAAAAATGTCATTTTCATTTCTATGCAAAAAAACTAATATGGCTGATATTTACATTTTGATGTAAAAGATTCCAAATGTGTTGAAAACGTTATATTTTTATCTTTAGACAAAATGCCTTAAATCAGTTAAAATATCAGGAAAATTCATTTTTATGCAAAAGTGTACATAGCTGTGCAAAATGTTACATTTATTTACATTATCATACAAAAGTAGACAAATATGTGCGAAGTAAAAATGACACTTTAATTTCATTTTTGGGCAAAAACTGACAAATAATTATAAATCTTGCTGATATTGAAATATAACAGAAAATTACAATTTTACGCATAAGTGCACAAATTGTACAAAATATTACATTTATTTACATTTTCATACAAAAGTAGACAAATATGAGTGAAATAAGATTTTCATTTTTATGCAAAAACAGACTAATATGCAGAAATACTTCTAGTATTCACATATTGATGCAAAACAACAAATATGGTGAAATCATTTGAGTTATTTACATTTTTACGCAAAAAAAATCAAATCTGTTGAAAAATAGCACAGTTACATTTTCACGCAAAAGTGTACAAATTTGTAAGAAATATATCTTTTTTCATATTTTCATGTAAAATAAGCCAATATTACTGAAAGATATCTGACATTTTCATTCTTATGCACAATAAAGAAATATGTGAAAATACTTTTGATATTTACATTTTGATATAAAAGATGTAAAATCTGTTAAGAAATTGCATTTTTATGCAAAAATAGCTCAAATCTTTTGTATATAAGAAAATGATATATTTTTAAGCAAAAGTGTACAAAATCTTACTATTATTTAACTTTTCGTCAAAAATATGAGAGAAATAAAAATGACTTTTTCATTTTTATTTAAAACGTGAAATATGTATAATATACTGCTGATATTTCTATTTTGATGTAAAAGATAATATAAAATATGTCGATAACATTTTTGAGCAAAAGTAGACAAATATGTATGGAAGATACATGAGATTTTCATTTTTATTCAAAGCTGACTAATATGCAGAAAATACTGTTGATATTTAAATACTGATGCAAAAGATAACACATCTTGAAAACATTTGTAATATTTTCATTTTTATGCAAACAATACCTCAAATCTTTTGAAATATTATGTAACCTCTTGGATCAATCCTGATCACAGGAAACCAAATATGTAACTTCTTGGTCAGTTTACCGGAACCAAGATATAACCTCTGCCCTGCCGGTCTGTTTGATGATCGATTCCTGTGTCTGGCCGTTGAGTTGGTCTTCGATCTAAGCCTTGCTCTCTCCCACACTGTATTTGATTTGATGAGCCAGCCAGAATCAAATCGTCGACAGGAAATTGTATATTGATTTGGTCTGAGCAGGGTGGAGTCCCAATGAATAAAAAAAATAGAATAAAAATGTTTGTGCAGCTAAAAGAGAGAAGTCTGGAAATTTTCTGGGTCTATTTCTATATATTTATATATCGTTCTTTGTACAGAATTTGCTTCATTCTTGGTACTAAAATTATCTGTTCTTCATGCAGAAAATACAGACCCTTCCCGCTTTGTAAGTTAACTCGATACTTCGGTTGGTTTAGCTAAGTCTAAAACAAGGCTTCTGGAACAAGCCTTAATTCGGAAGTTTTCTTCAGGCAGCAAGTCACACGGGATCTGATGAGGTGGTTGCCGCTTGGCGCCTCGAACAACTACTTTTCCTGGTCGCTTCGATTTCCTGCGTATATGGACCTTCAACCAAACCTGGAATGTGGTCTGACGTGGCTCGGGGTTCTGGTGATTCCCCTAATTATTAACAAGAGTCCATTGTTGTCTGACTCCAGGAAATTAATTATATGTTCAATTTTGGGGAAATCCCGTCTTCCATGAGTAGTGGTCGCAGGATATCGATCCGCCCTAGCTCCTTCTTTCTCATATTGATATCTCACACCAATACTACCCAAGAGGCGTAGGCAATTCCTCCATCCTCCTTGATATTTCACTCGGTCACTTCACTTCGGTTTTCATTTTGACAAATTCGATTTTTTTTTTAAGGTAATAGTGAGTAGTTTAACTTGTAATCATTAATTGTAATTATCGCTTAATTTTTCGTCAGCACAACTTTTCAACTTAGGGTTCTGTCTTTGCAATTAGAAATTTACCAAATATTTCCTTGACAGCTACTTAGCAAGTATTGGCTTATGTATCTGTTCGCTTAGCCGTGCCTATGACACTTAGGTTTGGTTCTTATCTAAAGAAATCCTGTTTCATTATTTACATTATTCGGACTATTGACATATATCGAAATATAGACAAATCCTGTTTCTTTACCAATTTGCACTTTCCACTTTTCGACAGGTCAATTAATAAATTTCACCTTCGTTTTCAAAATTCCAAATTTCTATATCTCAACTGACCACGTATGAAACATGTAAATAATTGCAGTATTTTGTACAAATTGGTCAAAAATGAGTTAGATATACATGGCATTTTCACTTTTATGCAAAAACAGACAAACGTGTAGAAAATAATACTGATATTTTTATTTTGACGTAAATATCAAAAGATACTAAATACGTTGAGGAAATTTCTGATATTTTCGTTTATTATGCAAAAAAATCATTAAATATACTGAAATATTACAGAAAGTTATATGTTTATGCAACAGTGTACAAATTTGTACAAAATGTTACATTTATGTAAAAGTAGACAAAAATGACAGTTTCGTTTTTATGCAAAAACAGACAGAATGCAGAAAATACAGTTGACATTTATATATTGATGCAAAAGTTAAAAATATGTTGAAATCGTTTAAGTGATTTACATTTTTATGCACAAAATACATCAAATCTGTTGAAATATGACAGAAAGTTACAATTTTATGCAAAAGTGTACACATTTGTACAAAATGTTACTTTTAATTACATTTTCATGTAAAAGTAGACAAATATGAGTGAAATAAATAAGACAGAATAATATGTAGAATATATTTCAGATGTTTACATTTTCATGTAAAAGATAACAAATATGTTGAAAACGTTTGTGATATTTTTCATTTTATGTAAAAAATATCACAATATGAATATATTTGAAATATGAGAGAAAGTTACATTTTATGCAATGGTTAAGAAATTCGTACATGATAAAACTTTTTTCACATTTTCATGCAAAAGTAGGCAACTATCAGTGAAATGCACAAGACGTTATTATTTCTATACAAAAACAGACACCAATAGAAAATATAGCTGGCATATTCATTTTGATGTAAAAGAAAACAAATTTTCATTTTATATAAACAATATTTGAAATATTACAGAAAGTTATATTTTTATGCAAAGCAAATAAATGTATATACTGGTGATAATTACATTTTGATGTGACAGATTACAAATAAATTGAAACTTTTGTGATATTTAATTCTTATGCACAAACCTCAAACCTGTTGAAGTATAAGAGAAATTTACATTTTTATTAAAAAATGTACAAATTTCACAAAATTTGTGTGAAATAAAAATGGCATTTTCCTTTTTATTCCCCAAAAATGAAATGACTAGAAGATCCTGGTGATATTTACATTTTGATGTAAAAGATAACAAATATGTTGGAAACGTTTGTAATATTTTCATTTTTATGCAAAAAATATTAGGTTGGTGCAAAAATAATGACGTAATAATGTCGTTTTTTGACGTATTTTTTAACGTCCAAACACGACATTATTACGTCATTATTTTTGCACCAACCTAATAACCCAAATCTGTTGAAATTTAATAGAAAGTTACATTTTTATGCAAAAGTATACAATTTTTTATAAATTTAATTTATTTTCATTTTTATGGAAAAGTAGACAAATATGAGTAAATGAAAATGATATTTTCTTTTTAATGCAAAAAGAAAATAAGTAGAAAATCATCCTTATATTTACATTTTGATATAAAGATAACAATTATGATGAAAACATTTGTGATATTTTCATTTTTTTTAAAATGCCGCAAATCTTTTGAAATATAGCAGAAAGTAACATTTTTATGCAGAAGTTTACAAATTTGTACAAAATATATTGTTTACATTTTCATGCAAAATTAAACAAATATGAGTGAAATAAAAATGACAATTTCTTTTTTATTCAAAAACAAACAAAGAGAAAATACTGAATATTTACATTTTGGTCTAGAAGATAAATATTTTGAAGACGTTTGTGATATTTTCCTGTTTATGCAACAGAACACCTCTAATCTGTTGACATTTTACAGAAAGTTACATTTTTATGCAAACGTCTAAAGATTTATACAAATGTCACTTATATTTATATTTTCATGCAAAATTGGACAACTATGAGTGAAATAGTAATACAAAATCAGAAAGATAGAACATATCAGATATTTACATTTTGATGTAAATGCTAACAAATATGTCGAAAACGTTCGTGATATTTTTCTTTTTATATAAAGAAACACCTCAAAACTGTTGACATTTAACATAAAGTTACATTTTTATGCAAAAGTGTACATATTTTTTACTAAATGTTGCTTATATGACGTCTACTCCAGCCGTTCCGTATTCAAGCTCGATTCCCTTAGTTGATCGTAGCATTGATCACTTCGACCCAAATATTGTCTCGTTGATCGCAAGACTGGCTTGGTTTGAATGGTGGACTGGAACGAAAATAATAAATAAATTGAATAAAAGAAAAAACATATTTAAATACAATTCCTTGATGGTACAGTCATTGATGGCTTAAGCAGGCCTACATTCTCCATGCAATGACTATCGACCCTTCCTGACCATTGTGACACACTGTTTGTTGTTATGGTTTTGAACAAGACTTCTGTAATAAGTCTTTAAGTCGGATGCAGCAAATCACATGAGATCAGGCGAAGCGTTGGTTCTCATCTCAGTCTCGTCTCCGCAATCTCTCTCTCTCTCTCTCTCTCTCTCTGTCATAGTGTGTCTTCATCTGCTTGGGGTTCTGTTTTTATGGATCCATGAGCAAGGCCTGGGTTCTGGCATGATGTGCTCTGTGATTTTTTTTTTATCCCCTCGTCAGCCCTTTAGCCAACAAGTGATAAAAAGGAAACAATCCCTTCCTTGATTTGGGAAGTTTTATTGCGTTTCCGCGGACGAAAAATTTAATTATCATTCTTTTTTGCTTTTAAAATTTAATCCTTATCAATTGACCGAACTCGTGGTCAGAGATTCGTCTTCCTATCTGTCACTCAATGGACGTAAAAATATTATCTATTTTTTTCAGGAAGGACCTCCAAGAATATCCCATCACTTAATTTCCGTCCTAACCGAAACTAGATTGTCTCTTTGTTTTACCTTTCCGACGGACAAGCAATTTAATTACCTTCTTCTAGTTTTTTTTTTTCTGAATTAAAAACAAATATCCTTTTCTTTCATTTTTTCTTCGTCTGGTTATCGTTATATCTTTAGTCTATCGGAAATTAGTGTTTTTCTGTCTTCTAGATTTTTTTCTATTTTCTAGTGCATCACAATTACATTTTCATGCAATGTGGAAAAGCAGGAGTGAAATAATAATAGCATTTTCATTTTTATACAAAAACAGTGAAATAAACAAGAAATATTGCTAATATGCGCATTTTCATGGACAAGACAACAAATATTTTGAAAAAGTTTGTAATATTTTTTTGTAAAAGAACACTCAAATTAGTTGAAATTCTATCGGAATTTTTATTTTATTTTCGTATTCATGCTTATTTTTATTTCATTTTTATGCTAAAGTGTAGAAAATTTACATTTATGCTGATATTTACATTTTTTTGTAAAATAATAAATATGTTGAAAACATTGACTTTGGTCAAAATTTTCAGATCTTTTATATAGAGTAAGTATTTGAATATTTTGTTGTTTATTTTGTATCCATAGGTGAATTAGGAACAGACAAATCAAAAGGGGTGACAGGGAATTTCCTCGAAAAATTGTATATTCAAATGATTGCAAATGGCAGTACCTTTGGTGTGGTTTAGGTATAATGTTGTTTTCACATTCCGATGCTATATTTAGGAAATTTACTGTCACTGGGGAGACTTTGTATATTTCCAAACCATAAGGATCCAAGTGTACGGCACTAAGTCATTACGATAATATGTCCAGGCAGTGCTGAGATTTCTACTTTTATTCCAGCAATTTTCCAGGATCATTTTATTTCTCAGCAGTTGATCTTTGCAACCATATGAGCCTCTTTGGCACCCTTTCTGTTCTAGGGGAAGAATGTTGTTTTTATCGAGGAAATAGTAAGTGAAGACAGTCAATACAGACGTGATTAATTTATATGTGCCGAACACACATGTTATTGGCCTATAATTTTTTAATCATCTGTTTCTCACAAGGTGATGTGGATCAGTGATCCATTCTGGAATTTCATTAGGATTATTAATTACCACTGATAAAGTTTGCACAAGAGTTTTATGGATTGATAAAAAATGATAGAGCCAAAAGTTGGGTACCTTTTCATTCCCTGAGAATTTCCATTTTGGGGATATTAGGGTAAAATAACAAAATTAGACTCAACTACTGGTAGTGGAAAACATTTATTTAGGTACCTCTACGAAATCGCTAAAAAAAAGAGCATAGTCTGATGAAAAAGACGCCAAACTTTATGAAAACAAAATTTTATCGTCTAAATGCTTATGTTTTTATGAAGAGGATAGACCAAATTTTTTTTAATTATTGAAAAAAATTTTTTCCATCTTTTTAGAATATTCTAAATTTTGATTTAAAAACTTTGTTTATCTTTGTTGCAACAAGGGGTAGTAAATAACATAGATAATTTTTAGCGCGTTTTTTATGTATTACACACATTAATTTGGAAAATCTTGCAAAAATAAAAATAATTGTCAGATGTTAATGAAACTTTCAGAAACTATTCACAGATAATCGAAATTATTATAAATATGTTGTTTTTTTATAAAAGTCATGGCAGAAATTTTTTTTTTTCATTTTTATTAACACCCCATAACTAATTTTATGAAACTCTAGAAATTCGATCGCGCCGCCCCTTACAGATTGCACAAGGCTTTGAAGAATGCAAATCATGGATTTTTTTTTTTTAATTGTGGCCAACGTACCTGAAAATCAGCTCTGAATTGTAACATACAAAACTCAATAAAACAAATATATTATTTAATTTCAAATGCTTTTATTTGAATATGGACAATATTTTCTGAAAGCAAAAATTTTTTCAATTAAAATTGAATTTTTAATACAATTATTTGTTATTTCTTTTAATTATAATAGATTTTTACATTAAGTTTTTAAAAATATTATAAAATTAGTTAAAAGCAACGCCGAGCTTTCAATTGTGTCCAGATGAGATCGTCATTGTCTAGCGCTTTGAAAATTGTATCGTTTGGACCAATCGGGTTAGCTAACGTAATTAAAAAATGTAAATTTGTGCTTATAATCGAGCGGTAATAAATAAGTAACAAATGGCGAAAGAGTATCATTACAACGACAGGGAAATTCTGAGTAAAAAGAAAAGGAAAGAAGGAAAGAATCAGATATGTTTTGGCATCGGCTGTGTTATCTAAAGGATATGAAAACAAACTATTGGTACGGGAAGACATCTTATTATCAACTACAGGCCGGCTGGCCAGAGAAGGAGAGAAAAATTCAAATGAAAATGTTATTTCGTTAAGTGACGAAAAACAGACAACTAAAAAAAGGACTTGGACAGATATGAAAAATTAAAAAAAACACCCACGAGCATCCTTGGCCTGCGATAATAAAATTTTGTTATCAGGAATTTGTACTGAGGGAAAATGAGGGTGTTTTTCTTTCTTTCTTCGAGGCGACAGACGGACTGGAACTTTGGAGATGTTCCTTTTTTAGACCGTGTCGAGAAGACCACACATTCTGATAATTAGCGATAAAATACCTGACGTAAACCACGTGTCGAACTAGAGTTATGACCGCCACTATCATATTGTCCCGTTCGCGGCTGGAGAAATGATAAACCATTAAGGGGAAGAAAAGGGAAGAGATAATTTTTTTTTTAAGCAAGATATTTTTTCTCTTCCTGAAACAAAGCCGCAGATTCGTCCACGCCCGACTAAGACATCATTGGTCGAGTGGTGATCACGTGATGCACGAGGGAGGCTGTTGCCGCCCATCTGGAGGATGAGTAAGAGAGGTTGCCACGAAGATGTGGGGAGGGAAGTTCACGCCCCTCTGAAGTATGATGAGAAGGTGGGAGTGAGGAAAGGTTCCCAAAAATGGAAAAAGGTGGAAATCCCTAACCAGAGAGGTGGATATGTATTTAGAATTATCGAGGAACCCCCCCACCCAGCGCCGACAAACTCACCCCGGTTTTGGTCGGCGCCCATATAAACGAAGCCACAACGAGCAGAAATGAGTCGAGACCCAGCATTTCCCAGAGTCAGTCTCCGGTTGAGGCAAGCCTCGCAGATAGCTGACCAAGATTCACGCACATTTTCCGGACCATCTTCAAACCAAGAACAATTATTTTGAAGAGCGACTTAGATCCAGATCACCGAAATAAGTTTTTCTTTTGACTTTCGTCCAAAGACCCACCGAAACACCAATTTCTTAGAGAGCAGACGACTTGAAGTGTTAAAACTTGCCTAGCGGAAAACGACGTGTCACAATCCATAGAACGGGTCGGGAGATAGATGCAGTCCTATGTATCGAACAACTAGACATAAAGTTTGTTACCTTTTTCTTTGATACTTTGAACTTTTGAGTTTTCATTTTATTGCCTTTTATGCGTATTTTTGTGGTATCACCCCCGTTGGACTCGGTTTGCAGTACGGCCCCGATGACTGATTGATTTCCTCTGCCTAGATCAAATCACAACGTGGGTAGGCAGACTGGGAATCAAAGTAGGACGTCACAGTTGGTGCCGTGGTAGACTGGGATACAACGACACGGTTGGCGCTGCGACCAGGGGACGACGTCACAACTGGTGCCGTAACCACAGGATAGGACCCTGGAACAGCCACTGCCACAATTAGTACCGTGACAGCAGGACAGGATCCTGGATCGACCGCTGTTGCTGAGAAATTTCGAATAGGACTCAAAACGACCCGGGACCGAGAGGAACGAGAACAGAATCGTCTGAAAGGTAGGACACTTTGCTTGATTTCCCAACCTCGATTGTTGCTGCGTAGATTGTCTTTCTCTTTAAATATGTCGGACTATGATTCAGATAGAGCAGTGGGGGGATGAAGAGGGTGTTAGACAAGGGTTGTCAGCTGACCTGAGAAAATTGTTGGGTGGACCGAGGGTCCCAGCATTTGACGGCAGTGGGAAAGATTTCAAAAACTGGCTGGCAATCCTGGAGAAGAGCCGAATTATATATGAACTCACAGATCAGGAGACCCTGTATCTGGCATATGATACCACAAGGGGGAAAGTCTCTGAGTTTATGAAGGAGCTCTTGGAGAGTCAACCCCACTTGTCTTGGGAAAGATTAAAAGGACTATTGACCAAAGAATTCACCGACGAGGGCACGGCTATAGAGGCCATGAGGGCCCTCTTAAAGCTGACACAGCTGCGGGACGAAACCCCTGGAGAATTGGGGGCCCGAGCGGGGAAGCTGTCATCATTGGCCTTCCCAGAAGTGGTTAGAGACAATGGGTTCATGCAGGCCCAGTTAGCAGACCTGTATGTGGAGGCCCTAAGTGACGAGCGTGTTCGTCACGACGTGCTGAAAGAGGGGCCGGTGAGACTATCGGCAGCAATAGCACTAGGGCGTATGGGAAAGGGTAAAAAGGTGTGGAAGGAACCAGATACTAAGCCAAGAGGTCGGAAAAAGGGGGAAAGGCGGAAGACCCCCTGCGTGGAATCGGAGGGTCAAGCTAGAAGTAGATCAGCCTGAGGTGTGGGAAGAAGACCCCATTAGAAAGGCATGGTCAACCAGGCATGGATTTTATAAGCCCACGCCGGGTAGATACGGGCTGGTCTGCTGGACCTATGGCCACGAGGACCACAGAGCGGCGGAATGTCCGACGAAGTGGGGTTTGCCCCCAGACTTCGAACAGGACAGGTGCACCAGGTGTGGAAAGAAAGGACACCTGGCCAAGTGGTGCGGGCTGAGAAAAGGCGCCCCACCAATATTAACAAAGAAGGCCGAGGCCAAGATACAAGACCAGGGAAAAGCCAGCGGGCCACCTCGGAATTAAGAGGGAGTGTGTCCCAGTTAAAAAGAAGGGAAATAAAAACTTGGACCAGTGGTCGGGCGAGCCGCTTGGGTAGAGGACAGGCCCCCCCGGGAATAAACGAGAGGTTAGCCCAGTTGAAGAGAAAAAGAGCAAAATGTTGGACAAGTGGTCAGGTGGGCCACTTTGCGGCGAACTGTCCGGCAAGAAGGTGCTGGTTTTGTAGGAGACCAGGGCACTTGAAGAGAAGCTGTATCCTTAGGAACAGCCGCGGGAGACTGGGAGAGGTCCAGCCGGGCCCGCCCAGGTGCGAAAAGCGCAGAACTTCCCCCCATAAGAATAATGAAGGTGATTTATTGCTGCCGGCGCCTATGGCTGGGATGACCCAAGGGTGGGGACCCAGGAAGAGGAAAGCCCAAGTGTTCTCTTCGCTGACGCAAGAGAAGGAGCTATCCTGTAGAGCAGAGATAGGGGGTAAGGCGATGAAAGCTCTGGTAGACACAGGAGCATCTGTGTCATTGCTGAGAGAGGAATCATACAGGCGGGTGAAACGGAAGAGTAGGTTACGGGAAGCGGACATAGAGGTCACGCAAGCAGATGGAGCCCCCCTGAAGCAAGATATTTTTTCTCTTCCTGAAACAAAGCCGCAGATTCGTCCACGCCCGACTAAGACATCATTGGTCGAGTGGTGATCACGTGATGCACGAGGGAGGCTGTTGCCGCCCATCTGGAGGATGAGTAAGAGAGGTTGCCATGAAGATGTGGGGAGGGCAGTTCACGCCCCTCTGAAGTATGATGAGAAGGTGGGAGTGAGGAAAGGTTCCCAAAAATGGAAAAAGGTGGAAATCCCTAACCAGAGAGGTGGATATGTATTTAGAATTATCGAGGAACCCCCCCACCCAGCGCCGACAAACTCACCCCGGTTTTGGTCGGCGCCCATATAAACGAAGCCACAACGAGCAGAAATGAGTCGAGACCCAGCATTTCCCAGAGTCAGTCTCCGGTTGAGGCAAGCCTCGCAGATAGCTGACCAAGATTCACGCACATTTTCCGGACCATCTTCAAACCAAGAACAATTATTTTGAAGAGCGACTTAGATCCAGATCACCGAAATAAGTTTTTCTTTTGACTTTCGTCCAAAGACCCACCGAAACACCAATTTCTTAGAGAGCAGACGACTTGAAGTGTTAAAACTTGCCTAGCGGAAAACGACGTGTCACAATCCATAGAACGGGTCGAGAGATAGATGCAGTCCTATGTATCGAACAACTAGACATAAAGTTTGTTACCTTTTTCTTTGATACTTTGAACTTTTGAGTTTTCATTTTATTGCCTTTTATGCGTATTTTTGTGGTATCACCCCCGTTGGACTCGGTTTGCAGTACGGCCCCGATGACTGATTGATTTCCTCTGCCTAGATCAAATCACAACGTGGGTAGGCAGAATGGGAATCAAAGTAGGACGTCACAGTTGGTGCCGTGGTAGACTGGGATACAACGACACGGTTGGCGCTGCGACCAGGGGACGACGTTACATTGTTCTCCGCTCTTAAGGCCTTTACTTTTACACGTATGGAGAAGTTAATTTGATTTTTCAATTTCAACTGAGAAGGGTACCTATAAGTATCAGTATCATCTTATGAAATTTAACTACTGCTAAATTTTAATTTATATGATCTTATTTTGATTTTAATCTCAGTTATGTCATTTTTCCATAAATGAAATATCAAAATTAATAACAAAATAAATGGAAATACAAATAACACAGTAAAATGTAATAAATGTACATAAAATTATAGTATTTTATGTACACTTCTGATAAAAATTCATAAGGTACGTATAAATTAATTAGATACCTTTTTCTTATGAAATTTAATCTCACTCTTAACAGTCTTATTTTTTAATTTCTTTATATTTTCCATAAAGCATCGTAAACGTAAAGATGAAAGCTAAGTACAAAAAAAAAAAAAAAAATGAAAAATTAGAGCGCTGAAAGTTTTTCTTAAAAGTAACGAGGTAAATAATTTGTTCATTTAAATCTAAATAATTTCACTTCCTTCCATCCGTAGAAAGAATTATCTTCCCGTAAGTTATCTAAACGTCGTGAATCACAGCTGTCAACACCTGTCAAAGACGCGAAAGGTTATGACCTGCTTTGTTTTATTTTGAAATTACATTTTTTCGGCACAGAAGCTAAGTTAAGCTTGGTTCAAAATATTTTAAATAAACATTATAATTTCTGATTTTATTAAAATCAGTTTTGAAAAAATGATAATTGATTTTTAAAAGAATATCAAAGTCAGATTTTCATCGTTTTATCAAATGATTGAAAATGATTATCTGTCCTTTTTTTTGACAAAAAAAAAACAAAATTTTTAACGAAAATTTCGGACGTGCTAGTTTTTCGTTAAAAATTTTGTTTTTTTAAAAAATGTAAAAAAATACCCCAAAAATACCCCAAAAATACTTTGATCTTTCCTCTTTAATAATAATATGAACATTAGACGATAAAAAATTGTTTTCGTCAAGTTCGGCGTCTTTTTCATCATGCTATCTCTGTTTGTTTACATTTTCGTGGAGGTACCTACATTACATAAGAACGAAAAGGTACAATTACAAAATTTGCACAAAAATTTTATTTTGTGTGCCTATTAAGGGAGGATAATAATTTCTGATAAAAAGGAATACCATCAAAAATTGGAAAAAATTACGATTTCAGTTTAGAAAAAGACAAAGATTCAATAACAAAAAGAGAAAACAATTCAAGAAGAGAGAAAAACAAAGGTGCAGCCACCTTTTAGAAAAAACGAAAACATCTACTTTTACTTGCCCCACGAGGCGTCTCTGGGACATATAGTAATTTTTAAAAAATGCCTTTTAAAATTCATATTTCGTGCTTGGGAAAATTTCTTTGAATACTTTTCATTTTTTTTTTGTTCAACTACAAGAGGATTTTCATTTGAACTTTAAAATTCCCTACTGTCTCTTAGCTGGCTGGTAATCTTGTGCCTTCTTGATACTTTCTTCTTGATGTTAAATGCCTTCTGCTCTTTGATGTTGTCCCGCTGCTATAAAAAAAAGTCTTCTTCTCGCCCAATGACTGAATTCTGTTTATTTAAATATTTAGGCTCGCAAACTACTAGGGATTGAGACCACGTTTTTCATTGGTCAGTATGTACGAAAAATAACTTTCCATAACTTGAAATGGATCCTCCACAATTTTGGCGGGTTTTAACCGCTGAGCCGAAAAATATATACAAGTGTAACAATTTTTTACACAAATCGTTTGGCCTTCATTAAAACACACTTCTCTCAAAATAACGTGTACTAAAAAAAAAACCTAGAAGATTAAACATTTATTCACGGCTAACATTTTTAAAGTAATAAAAATAAAATTGTTATACAACACTTTATCAGAGAGGATAATGAAACGTATGAAAGATATGTCTTCAACAGAAGAGACCAGAAATAAAGTGAAAATATTGATTCCTATGTAACTACGCTTGTAGTAGCGGAATCTTGTAATTTTTGTGACTGTTTACACGATTCTTTGCTGCGTGACTACATAGTAAGAGACAACCAAGCACGGAAAAGAATGTTACAGAATTCTACATATGTCGAAGTTGTGAAGCTGAAAGCTATGGGAGATCTGAACAAGACAAAGTGCAAAAGCAAAGTTACAAAGAGAAATTCCATAAACAGGGACAAATAAACTGTAATTTCTCTGGCAAGATACGTAGAAGACGGAAATAATAATGTCCCGCGTAGAACCGCGTGTAACATTGCAATAGTTAAAAATTATTTTTGGAAAAATAAATGAAGTTAACTCTAAGCATAAAATTAACCGTGTTTTCTTTTATTCTTCCAGTGACACTGAATATGTATTATGCATGGACTCTCGTAGAGTGAAGCAGTCAGATAAAATTGTTTATGCAAATATGATATTCGACAAAAATGGACTGTGGAGCTACCGTTATTATGTACGTGACACCTATCTATAACCGTCTTCTAAAACTAAAAATGTGGAACAGAATGAAACTAGCACCTATTGGTTAATGTCGAACTGTTCTGCAAAAAAAAAAAAAAAAAAACAAATATGAAGAAATATTCAGTGGAATTTACTCTAGTCAAGAAGAGTTTAACCCCTTTCTTAAGGAAACGCACGAGCGAACACATGAACCTAATAACTGTGCACTACGATAAATGTTAGTTCAGTACCAGAGTACAAGCAGCTATTAAGAGACTACGCAGATGTCTTTAACGGCGAGCTGTGTTCATTACCTGAGGAGGTGCATTTACAAGTTGACGAAACTGTTACACCGCATACTACCACACTGGGACGCATGCCAGTGTCCACGATCCTTCAGGTTAAAAAAATAATTAAAGTGGCTGGAGGAACTCAGGGTTATCACTCTCGTCGATTGGAATAGCAGAATGATCACTGCAACACTCCGTACCTGTATTGATTCAAGACCTTTGTAAGCGTGAATGATAACAGTTAACAACCACAGATGAAGTGCTGTTAAGGTTAAGGAATGCGAAGAAATTCACCAAGTTACACGTGTTGTCAGATTACTGGTATATAGTATTGGACAACGAATCCCGTTACCTCACTACATTTCAAACAGTTTTGGGATGATATCTCCACCTCGCTTGTGACATCACTGTGTTTGGTTCAAGAGACGAAATTGAGCAAGCATCAGCAAGCCATGATTTGAACCTGAAATTGCTACTACGACTGAACAAAGAAAAAGTTCAACAAAAGGAATCAGATTAGTGAGGCGCCTTGTAACGCGTGATGGCCTACTATTAGACTCGACTAAAATTGATATACTCACCAAGGTTCAACCACACATTTCAATGAAAGGAGTACAGTGACTCTGTGAAACTATGGATTACCTAGCAAGATTTCTGTTGTAAGAATGCTCTGTTATGGAGTCTATCCAACAACTGACACGTAAAGATGTTCAATGGATATGCTCTCGCGCACAGGACGCAGCATTCGCAGAAATGAAGCAACTTGTGATAAAAGCACCCGTACTAAGTTTCTACGACCCGATTGTAGCAAACATACCTGATCGTCCTGACAGAAGGTTGGTGTTGACCTACTTGAGTACCTCGTAACTGTCCATTATTTTTCGAATTTCTGGGAAATAGATCGACTTGAGGACACTACTACCGTAACCATCATCCGAAAATTGAAAACACACTTTACAATATATAAAATTCTATGTCATTTGATTTTTAACACAGAATCCCAGTTGACGTCTTCATCAATCAATAACTTCTTGGAAAAATGGAATTTCGAACATTTCACGGCGAGCCTCGGAAATCAACAGGCAAAGCCGAAACTGCAGTTAAAATGGCTCATAAAAAATATAAAATAAAGACACCGGCACGGACCAGTGTCTGGCACTGTTTGACGTCAAAAACACCACAACCCAAGGAATGGAAATCAGCTCTTCTCAGTGTCTACTAAATCGCCGCAACCGTGCACTTCTCATTATGAGGAGCAATTTACTAAAGTTTAGAACGGCGAGCCTTGAACAAAGTGGTAAGAGTGTACTGGAATACAAACAGAAGGTTCAGGCTAAATACTATGACCGTCATGCACGTGATTTACTTATGCTGAGTGAATGTGATGTGCGAATGCACCAATACATGAAAGGTGATCCAGGTGTCATAAATCACCGACTGGACGAGGATTCATATGAATTCCACATACCAAGTGGAACCTATCGGCGAAACAGACGTCACCTACGTAAATCATCTGAACCAGTAAAGAATGTGAGAAATGGTCAACCACTACCAACATCTACAGATACTCTAAGTTTGCCGCATAACACGGCAAAAAAAAAGAGAGAGGTCCACCACCTTTAATCATACCCAGCCTCAGTCTATCACAAGCAAAGACACTAACACAATTAAACTAGAAAAATGCAAATCTCCTGCTGGGATTCACACAGGCACTAGACGAAGGATACAGCAACTAGCGTATCTGAATAACTATGTAAAACGAACCAAGGACAGTACCTGAGACTGCCATCTCTATTTACAAAAGAGGGATCTTACATTATTGTTTAATGTATACTCCCTTTATCTAATAAAAACTGGTTCACGTTTGTATTGGCTCTATAATAAACCTGTATCTGCCCTGTTTTCCATGACTTAACGTAACAATTCAAATATTCTCCAAAAATTTTACACTTTTTTCAACTTCCCTGTAAAACTTCTTGAGGTCTGTTTCAAATATGTTGTTTTGTCGATAGAACCTACAACACTTTTCATATCGTCTTGTTGTTCCCTGTGTCTTTAATTGCAGCTTTTGTTTAAGTATTTCCTTGATTTCATGAATATCATTTTTTAAGCATTTCCCCCAAAGCAAGGCGAGAAGTCACTAGCACGCAAGGGGTTACAGAGGATTTGGAGCAAGAGCAGATAGGAGTGATAGAGGAAAAGATGCGGAGAAGTATAGTGGGTAGATCAAGGCAACTGGAGATGTCGATTGACATTACTTTTGAATAGATGGAGATTATAACTATCAGGGAAACAGGAAAAGGGAAGGGAGTTCCACAGGCGAGAGGTGCGAGATATGAAGCTACTTGAAGAGATGGCTACATTTAACAGTTTCAACAGTGAAAGGGTGAGAGCGGGATGCCAGTCTCGTAGGACGCTTGAATTCATGAAGTCTGGGAACCAGCGAAAGCAGCTCATCGAAGCAATTACCATGAAAGTATTTGTAAAAAAGACAGAGAGAGGCGACGGCACGTCTGTGAGAGAGCGACTGCAGACGAGATGCCAGATCAGGGTCAATTGCATTACATATCCGTCTCTGGATCTTATCAAGAACCCCGAGGCAAACAGAAGGGGCTCCAAGCCATATATGGCTGCAATACTCCATGTAAGGGCGAATGGTTGAGTTGTAGATTTGAAGGATCGATTCCGGGGAGAAAAATTTCCTGGCGCGGCACAGGGAGCCAACTTTCCTTGCGGAGGACGAAGCAATTGACTCAATGTATTTGTTCCATCTTAGGTCAGCAGACAATGTGAGACCGAGCAACCGCAGAGAGGTGCCCTCGAGAAGTAGAGCATCAGACATTCTAATGGGGGGCAGGGAAGGATCTCTGTGGTGATTAATAGAAAGCAGTTTTGTTTTTGAGGCGTTAAAGTTAACCAGCCAATTTCTTCCCCAATTTCTGCTCCACTTCACAACCGATTGGAGGTCCTTTTTCAGACGAACGGCCAGTTTAGTTTTGTCAATTACACTAGATTTGTTTTTGAGGCAGGAGTAAATTGTAGTGTTTTCCGCGTAGATGCCCACTTGGCAATCTATGACGTCAGGAAGATCATTGATGAAGATAAGGAACAGAGTAGGGCCTAGGATGGAGCCTTGAGGAACACCTGCGTTCGTGGAATAGGAACTGGAGGAGAATCCGTTGAGAACGACCTTCAATTCACGGTTTGACAGGAATGATTGTATGAAGTCAAACAATCGACCTGTAATACCATAACCCTGGAGCTTGCGAGATGTCTAGAGCCACAGCACGAGCTTCTCCGTTATTTTGAAGAGCTTGGTAGACAATTTCAGTGATGGCCGTAAGCACATCAGCTGTAGATCGGGCAAAGCGGAAGTCATATTGCTTGTCTGAGAGCAGATTATGGGATGTAAGGTGGTTAACCACTTCGGCGTTGATTAAAGCTTCGAAGACTTTGCCGAAGAGGGGTAGGAGACTGCTAGGACGGTAATTAGAAGGGTCAGATGGGTCGCCTGAGTTCTTAAACAAGGAACAATCGATGAGGACTTCCACCAGTCTGGAAAACAAGATTCCTTGACGCAGTAGTTTGGAGAGGGCAGGCGCCAATTCAGGCGCACATTTCTTCAAGACAATGGCTGGTCTCCCATCTCCACCACTAGCCTTGTGGGGGTCTAAATTAGAGATAATGCCCAATACCAATGACTGGGTTATGTGCAACCCGCTCAATAGGGCCTCAGTTCTAAGAGGGAAATCGGGTATGGGTACACCGGAAGAGTCGAGCGTTGAATTGAATGAATATTTCCGAGCAAAACATTCAGCTTTGTCGGCAGAGGAGGTCAGGACCTCAAACTGGTTGAACAAAGGCGGTATAGAGTGTTTGCTATTGTTAATTACGCTCTTGCAGAGACGCCAATAATCCTTGGAGCCGAATTTGCGAGATGCAATACGTTCCTTCATTCGAGCAGCAAATAGTGACTTAGCTTCGTTGTGGAGACGCTTGCACTCGTAACGGGCAGAGGCAAAGAGACGTCTATTGCAGTCCGACATGTCGCTACGATATAGGTGGAAGAAGTGGTTCCTATGGGCAATGGCGGCTGAGCAAGCAGCGGAGAAGCAAGGGGAGGAGCGCGATATGAACTTATATTTCCTTGAGGGAATGAAAGCGTCGATTCCAGTTTCAACGCAGGAGGAGAGCTCGGTAGCACATTCTTGAACGGGGAGCGTAAAGACAACATCCCAGGTGACATCGCAGAGGAAATCACGGAACGAGTCCCAGTCAGCTCGTTGATAGTAGAACGAGGTTCTAGTGGTAGAAGGTTCTTTGCAGAGGGTGGAGTTGAGATGTTGACAGACATTACAGCATGATTGGAGTTACCAAGAGGTCAGAGCTGCGTGGATGGAGGTAAAACATAGATCGAGAAGAGAGGCCTTACTGTCCCGGTTGTAGGCAAAACGCGTGCAGAAGTCAACTATCTGCGTGAGGGATTGAGAAACTGAAAAATTAAGTGTTTGAATGCCTGCAAGGTCAGTAGTAGCATCCTTAAGCCATTTGGTATGATGGGCGTTAAAATCGCCAAACACTAATATGAAAGCAAACGGATGGAGAGAGAGAGAGCCTTGTCTATACTGTATGAAATGCTATCGATTATTCCACAGTCTTGAGAGGATGGAGAGCGATAAAGGAAGAAGAGATAGCTTACAGCATTGAGAAGAGATAGTCGGTGACACATGTACGAATAGTCTGGCGATTCGAGAGACAACTCTCTAGCCAGTGGGAGATGGTCCTTGACATAAACACCAAGTCCATGCATGTGGGTTTGAGAGTCTTTTCTAAAGAGAGGAAGGTAGCCAGGGATAGAGAGATCAAAGATAGACGAATCAAGGTTGGTCTCACACAGAGCCAGTATATCGGGGCGGTTCGCAATGAAGAAAGATTCCACACTGCAGAAATTGGTTCTAATGCCACGGATGTTGGAGAATGAAATGTTAAAGGGTTTTAGGTGATTTTTGAAGAGCTGGTTTAGGTTTACTTTTTCGATCTTTGTTAGTCATCATGTGGAATTATGGTCGGAAGATGAGAAGGCCCGAAGTAAAAGAAGCAGACGGTTATCGACCGTGACGTGAGCAGAAAGAAGTTAACACAGCCTGCATCAGAATGTGTCCTCAGGGTTGCCCACCGGGCATGGCACTACTGACACCCCGGTATTATACAACTGTTGATCAGAGCGGCCGATCAAGACGCTACGCAAGAGTTAAGGCTCCTAACTACCAGTCGGAAACAGCAACCAGGAAACTGTCAACCGTGTACCCTCAGAATGAAGAGGTAATGCGACAGACTGCACACATCACGGGAGAAACACGGCAGCACTAGTACAGAGGCCAGGGAGAGAGAGTGTTCTGAGAACCACTTCCTAAACAAGAAACAAGGTGTGAGCCTCTACTTTTGTCCAAGAGAAGGGGGAGGAGTACTGACCGGGTGGTAGGAAAGCCTACCTACTCCTATTACATATATAACACATACAACAACAACAAAAAGAAAAGAGTGGGAGGTAGTTGACAAAGTGTCCAGGCTGACACTAGGAGACGTATGTACTGAGGGAAAGGAATGGCATTTTATTTGTATTTTACCCTTTCACTAAAATAACTTTTAACTTAGTATAAGTCCCATTGTCCTATTCTAAAAAAGAAATTTAAAAAATTTGGTTATCCATCTTTGTGGATATGGCATAAAAGCCTACTGACTTATGACAGCAAGTGTTCATATTCGTCCGCTTTCATTCTCATGGTCACTTAGTGAAAGTTCAGGCTAGCTTTATCACCAAGCCTCTTTGTTCCAATGAACGCAGAGCTGGGGAGGAGGGCAACGGGCATTCCCCACCACCACCACCAACTTGGGGTACTTGCTTTCAATAAAATTAAAAACAACGGGAAGAAAGATATGGCTAAACAATTCCACGCTGGACTATTTTATCTAGAAAGATATTGGACCCACTAGAACATAATAATACTGACGGCGTACGTTCGCCTGCTGTCCAAGAATTTTTTTTTTTTTTTGAAGTGGGATTTCCAACTAAACGAACTTATAGGGTTACAAATTAGGTTAGAATAATTAGAACACAAATAAATACGTTAGATTAGTCAAACAGACAGAGGGAAAAACACAGACTAGATAGGTTGCCAAATACAGAGAGAGAGACACACAGAGATAGAGCGAGCACCCTTTGGGTAAATTTCGGTAGAGCGAATTATACTCACTTATGGCAGCAAGTGTTCATATTCGTCTGCTTTCATTCTCATGGTCACTTAGTGAAAGTTCAGGCTAGCTTTATCACAAAGCTATTAGGTTGGTGCAAAAAATAATGACGTAATAATGTCGTTTTTTTTACCTATTTTTTAACGTCAAAAAACGACATTGTTACGTCATTATTTTTGCACCAACCTAATATTTGTTTCAATGAACGCAGAGCTGGATGTGGGGAACAGGACCAACAATGGGCTTGGGGTACTTGCTTTCAATAGAATTAAAAACAACGGTAAGAAAGATACGGGTAAACATTTCACGCTGGACTATTTTTATTCTGCAAGATATTCGGCCTACTAGAACATAAGAATACTGACGATGTACATTTACTACTTTCCGCGTGATCTTTCTACTTTTTCGTGTGGAAAATTTTGAATTTCTTGAAATCTTATCTAGTATCGATAATTCACGTTTGGTTTCTTCAATTTCTCGCTTTAATTTAACTTTCCAAGCCCATTCTTTTTGTCTTTTTTTTTCTTGAAATTAAGTTTTCCGGTAGCTGCTAAGGTTGCTAGATATATGACATTATTTACTACTGTTAACAATATCAGTTAACAATGCAATGCAGCATTATATATTTGCCCGTTTATTGGATTTAGTCATGTGGGTTTGTGAAAGTTGGTTTCATTCTGGCATGTGTGTGCGAGTTACTTTAATGATTATTTGAATGGTGTGGTTTTTCGCTTCAGTGATTTCAACTCTGTTGTTTTCAAGGAATTTTGCTCTAATTTCGTTTGATTCATTTTTATCGATGACAGAATCTAATCAGTGAAAATTGTTATGACGCAGCTATATTCTTCAATTTCCTTTCCTGAGAGATCATTATTTCGTACCTCATTTATTTGAGTTTCTACATCATCCACCGTCATATATGATGTATTTTCACTTTTGCCTCATTTTTCTTTGAGTTACGGCTGTTTGTGCTTCGTTTAATATTTAGTTTTACTTTACCTATTTCTGCATATGAAAGTCTTTTATATCGCATGAGGTCCCCGCAGACATGGGCAAGCATATTTGGGTCAAGACAGGGTCTTATTTCTGTTCCCACCATATCTCTCCATATTTTGTATGTCTGATCCGTTATGTTATTTTAGGGATTTTTGTTTATATTCTTCGCGATTTCGTCCGCTTTCTTTTGATTAATTGATTCGACATTAAGTCACTGAGCCAATCCAGTTTTGGTGACAAGGTTTCTTATTGTTGGCGGTAGAGTTTTTTTTTTTTCCAGTGACAGAATTTCGGTCCCAGATAATTATTATTATTATTATTATAGAAATTGCTATTTCTATGATTTCTGTTATACACACATTTCCTTCCGGGCCCCAACCAGAGACCTAAGGTCAGAAATGTTTTTTTCAATAATTCATAAATAAATTTTATATAAAAGGATTTAATGATAAAACTTTCATTTAAATTCATTAATTTAATTTTATTTCGTGCGATTGATCCCAATAGGCTAACGAAAATAACGCCAATTCTATATAATGTAAGAAAATACTTGTTATATCCGGTTTTTCTCTAATCCTCTTTTTAACTGCATATGAAAAGTAGTTAAACCTTTAGTTGAATATTTTTTCAATTTGTCAAGGCTGTTAAATTTTCGAGCCTGGAAAAAAAAACTTTAAAATGAACAACTTTTTAATCAGTTAATATTCATGAAAAGAATTTTCAAACGATTTATTTAAACACTAAATTACGTACGACAGCATACAATATGAAGCTTATTAAAAGTAATTATCCCTATGTTTAAAAGAGTTAATAACTTTTTCTTATAATATTAAATAACATTTTACACATGTAATAGTCAATCGCAACCGAAGAAAATATATTTTGAGATTTTGAGGCAAAGTTAATTAAAAAATCTTCAGAGATTAAAATCTATACAAAGTGTAAATCTAAATAAAATGCAAGTCTAAATAGAACAAAAAGGATTCACTCATACTTTATGCTTCATTTGAGTGGCTGTTGAATAAATGTAGATCATTTTTAAATATCCTAGAATTTACAGAATAACTATTAAAAATATTACTAATATACCTACAATATTTCATAGATTAGTTAATATTCATGAACATTCCGCCAACACTAAATAATATTCATGAACATTCCGCCAACACTAATTAAGCTCTCTTCTACTTGTGGTCTTTTATGAAACTCAGGTAACGTGATAAAACAGTAAGAAAAGGGGGAGTAAAATCAGTATTGGTTTTTAAAAAGGTGTAGTGTGGAATATGTATTTTGTACTCCGATTGTGCGCTGAAATATTCTCAACCCTACCCAAATCTGATTATCATAATTTTTGTTAGAAGGTTTTTTTGGTTGGAACGAGAAATTTTCAGTGCCTCCTAGTAAATGCTACTTCGAGTTGATGGAGCGTCAATTCTGTTGCAGAATTCATGTTATTAAAGGTCAAAATGAAACAGAGGCGATACTTGGATGTTTTTAATCGATGCAATCCAGACTTTAATCTCATAATGGAAATGCGGAAAAGAAGATTAAGATGGTATTAAATACAATAATAGAAACTGATAGTGACGATTTCGATGATCGTATTTTCAGTGATCATTATGATAAGTGGTCGTTTTATAACTGCATGATGGCATGATACCCAAAATAAACGTGACTGGATCGGGTTTATTTAAATTGTTTCAACTTGATTGTTTTCTGTGAGAAATTCTGCAATTTAGGCTCCTATTGGGTGATTTGTAACGACCAATTTCATTGGTCGAATTTTGACTTGGGTTTTTCGCGGGCATCTTTTAATGGCTCGTGCCCTTTTGACTCAGTTGCAGCAAATTCGTGGAAAAGTCTGGACTCATTTTTGAATATCTTTGCAGGGTCTTTCGCGCCAAGATCAAGCCTAAATAATTAGGCTAAGATTCCTTTCAACCAGTTGTGGCATATTATTGGAAATGTCCGGACTCAATTTTGAATATCTTTGCAGGGCCTTTAGCGCCCAAGATCAAGCCTAAATAATTAGGCTACGATTCTTTTCAGCAACTGAAATGGTAATGCTTCAGAGACGACGTCATGTCCCAGCTTAATTCCTTCAAGGCTGTATAATTCAGTCATTTATTGACTGTCATCAAATGTGTACGTTTACACGAAGAACTTTATGAATGATCTCGACAACAGCCGAATTTCAACTTCTGCAACCGAATGGTAATTCCAGCTTCTCCAAGCAAATTCCAGCTTCTCCAACTTCGTAGAGACCAATACAGTCCTACTGAAGCAAAAGACACTACCTATTCCTTGAAGAACTACCCCACCCTGTTCCCAGGGGCAAAAAAGGGCCAAATCTTTTTTTGCAAGGATACAATAAAATTTGTTTTAAGTTTTAAGGTAGGCCTTGTTGATTGTATGTCTTTCTTGTCTCTGCCAAGGGTTGAACTGTGTGAGAAGAAATTCTCACATTTCATTTATTTTTCGGTTTGCATGGAAATTTTATCAAAATGATTGACGAACAATGTTGATGTTTTCGTTTTTCGGGAAATGCAAAACATGAATATGCGATTAAATCATTTTCAACATCTTTGCGAATATATTTATGAATTAACATCGATGTAATAAATAATATGCAATTAGGTTAATCCTAATCAATGATGTTCATTATTTTTACGTTTGACTTTATGATAATATAAAATTTGGGCATGAACAATGTTCAATAGTTAACAAGCTGTTGACACTAATTGACATCTTTTTGTTTTGATTGCAAATCAGCATTTCACTTTTAAACATACACTTCAAGAACATCATTCCACTGAATTGAAAGCAATTCTTAAGAGTTTTATTTAATCTTCTGACAATACAAACAAGCCGAAGTCTTAAAATTGTAGCTTATGCAATGTAAATGTTACATATTTAAATAAAAGAAGTTCATTTTGATCCATCCGCAATGTATGATTCTCTTTGTTTACCGTTAATCATACAAAAATTTGAAAATACAGAATTTCGTATTTTCAAATTTTTGTAAACCTAAAATTATAAGTGTTCAAATGGAAAAGTTTTGTGGACTAAGACACCACCGGTAACACAAATGAACTAGGCAAGACGACTTAAATAAAGAACTCAAAATGAGTCAGGCGAAGTCTTTTGGAGTCATCGGGAAGAATTTTAATGACGTCACGACGAGTAGCCTAAGCCAAACATAATATTATAAGCACTAGGAGTGAATTATAACAGTGGCGACGAGGAATCGAAACTGATCCACAGTAGGAAAAAGTACTTTTCGTTTCGGCCCACATGATAACAGTGACGACGAGAAATTAGAACGACGTTGGCTTAATTTTTTTCTTTGGTGTGTGTAAAAAAGAAAAAGAGAAAGAAGGACAAAACACAGATATTCTTTAAATACAGAATAATTATTACCAAAGTGATAAAAATACAACAACAGCAACGATAGCAGTTGCTGGAACTCCAGAAACAACAAAAAAATTTAATTGAAATAGTACGGAAGAAGACGGATAATTTCCCAAGTTCTTTCACTCCCGACTCGGTGGCAAATTCTATAACTGAATTTACATACATTTCAGGTGATGGATTTACCTTTTCTGCTTATTTTAGAAGATACGAGCAAGTTTTCAGAGAAGAATGCAGCGACTGGGAAGACGAGATCAAATCAAGGTTTTTGTTGAGAAAGTTAGCACCGGTAAAATATGAAAAATACTGCATTATTGTACTATCGAAAAAAACATGAGAAATTTTCTTTGAAATTAATCCATGTTTCAGATGTAGAAGGTTACTTCTCGGAGACAAATTGTCCCTTTAAGAATTCAAAGCTACAAGTGTGAAAAGTAGGGCATAAAAGTAACTTTGTATAACTAAAGCAAGGAAAAGTTCTCACAAAAAAAAAATACGTACACAGCGTTGCGACGGAAAAATAATTACAGAAAACCAAAGAAATTTTTTCTATGTGAAAATTAATAATTTGGATGTCAAAATGCAACTAGAAACTGGTAGTGATATCGGAAACTACATGGAAAGCAAACGAAAACCCTATATTAAAAAGAACTTCGAAAAACGCATGCGGCGTGTCGAGTAAGAAATTATTTTTATTAGTGAAATGATTTGTAACGTTTCATTTCGTAACAAAAAAAATACTACAAATTTATTCGGTACTGACTGGATGGAATCATTTGAGTTGTGGGAGTTACCTGTAAACATTTATTGCAAAAATGTAAGTGGACAAGCTACCATTAAAAAAAAACAGTGTGAAAATTTAAAGGAAGTATTGAAAAAATGTTTTCCGGATGTTATATCGGATGAATTGGGTCAGTGTTACAAAGTCAAAGCGAAATTTTGAGTGAAGAAAAGGTCGACGCCAGTGTTTAAACTGAAACGTAGTGTACCGTTCGCAGCATTGGATCAAGTCAACGCAAAATTAGGCAAACTTGAAAAAATAGGTGTAATTGAAAAGATTGACCATTCAAAATATACAGCACCAACAGTGTATGCAAAGAAAAAATAATAAAATTCGTGTTTGTACTGTTTTTTCGACGGAGTTAAACAAATGTTTAGAATCCCATAACTACACATTACCAAATCCAGAAAAAAATTTTCGAAGCTGGATTTTTCTGAAACGTATTTGCGAAACCATGTTGAAGAAGAATGTTCAGAGTTAATAACTGTAAATACGCACAAGGGATTGTATAAGTTCAAATGACTTCCTTTTGGGTTGAAAGTTGCTCCAGCTATATTTCAACAATCTATGGATACTATGCTTGCAGATTGTGATTTCACAGTTGCTTATCTGGATGATATATTAATTAAAAGTGTGTCTAAGGAACAACATATCGGGCACGTGAAAAGAGATTTTGGAAAAATACAAGACGGGTTCAAAATCAGCGAGGAAAAGTGCGAATTATTTTTGCCTGAAATCAAGTACCTAGGACGAATCATTGACAAAAATGATCGTCAACCAGATCCGTCGAGGGCAAGTGTAATTAAGAATATGTCTCCCCCAACAAACGTTATTAGATAACAAACATTTCTAGGAATAGCAAACTATTATCAAATCTATATACCTAATATGCAAAATTTGAGAGCTCCCCTGAACAATTTGCTTAAAAAAGCATAAAGTGGAATTGGACTGATAAGTGTCAGAAGGTTTTTGAAGAAATCGAGGAAGTTCTAATTATCATTAGCGCACTATGATCCAAAAGCGGAAATCGTATTGGCTTCAGATGCTAATGACTATGGTATAGGAGCAGTAATTTTACATAAATATGATGACGATAACATGAAAGCCGTCGCACATGCTTCGCGTTCGCTACTACTGAGAGAAAAAAAAACTACAGCCAAATCGAAAAAGAGGCGTTATATTTGCAGTGAAAATTTTTTACAAATTTATACATGGAAGGACTTTTCGTTTACAGACAGACCACTGTCCTCTATTATCAATTTATTGTTCGAAAAAAGGAATTCCTACGCATACGCTGGAGTACCATCTTATTAAATTACGACTTCAGGATGGAATACCAACCGTCCAAAAAATTGGGTTTATCAAGATTGATACCAAAAAATACTGAACCGTTTGAAGACAGTGTTATTGCAGCATTAAAAGTGAATTAGAAATTAAAAATATATTATGCAATGTAGTACACGAACTACCAGTTACCCAAAAAGATACCATTTTTTCATCCAACATTTCTTCTTATAATATAATTTTACCAGCAGTCTGGAAAAATTGCGTCTAACATAAAAGTATGTCCAAATCAGAGGAGTCATATTAAATTCATTTTTGCAGAAAGAATTGCACTTATTGATATTCATCGACGCTTACTAAATTTTGAGGGAAATCAAACAAGGGAATTGAGCACAATTAGGTGGTTTCAGCCGTAGAGAGACAGTGATATGTGGGTGATAATCCACGTTCTGGGCGGTCAGCACAGTTGACAACCCATGAAATGAAGAGCACATCGAAAAGTTGTTGACAGTAATGTTGGCTATGTGGGAAAATAGCGAAAATGGAATTGAAAATTTGCCCTATTCAACGGTGTTAATCTGTTCCGGTATCTGTTTTAATTTTCGGTGAAATAAATAGGACGTTTTACTCTCGAAGTGCGTCAACAGACAAGAGGATGTGAAAAAGATTCTCAGCTTGACTAAGAAACTCTTTCAAAAAAGAAATCTTATGTTTCATCAGATTTTAGGAAATGGGAAGTGCCGAAAACACTCCACTTCTCCTTGTATATATATATAGTAAAAAAAGGGGGTTTGCTGAAGCATTACCTTCTCAAGATTTTCTCATGATTTAAACATTGTATTATAAATCTTTTTAAGGGCACATAATTTTTATGTTTTTCTTCTGTTATCTTTTCTTGTTCATGATAAAGCGCACAAAAGGAAATTTCTGCGTAAACTACTTTGTAAAAATTGTATTTAGGCTATATTGTTTCATGTCAATGTTTGTACCTTTCAAATTTCACGTAATAGTTTCGAGTTTTGTTTGTTATTGTATGCGCCTTTTTTAATAATTGGGATAAGATAAGATGACGTTCTCTCTTCTCCCTCCCAGAAAAAAAAATCATCTTATTACATCTCTAGAGACACACACAGGCATACGGTCATATCCTGTGAACCGTTGGTAAACATTGGGAACAACACCATCACACATATATACAATATCATATTTTGGTTTGTTTTAAGAAATTAAATTAAATTTAAACTTACTCTACTAATCAGACGCTCAAAGTCGGTTGTATTTACAACGTAAAAAGTCATGCTAATTTTTTTTCATTTGTATTCCTTCTGATACTTTTTTTTAATATCATAAACCGATTTACGACTTTTACCTTGTGGAAGAAAACTTTAAAATTGCGCGGAGAAAAAAGGTAATGAAAAATATATCGAAAACTGGAGATTGTTGAAGAAAACAACGGACATGTGGAATTCAAATCGTCTTGAAGAACATATATTTTTATTTACGTATGAACAAAATTACTTGAGATTAATAGTGTGTATGAGACGTGATAACACAGAGATTCTAAAAGGAAAGAGAATGAGAAATTGTTCCTGAATTTATTTTTCACTTGAAATTCATTAAATAACATAATGTGAAATACTTCAGTATACCCTTTATGGAGCAGAGGATGCTAAAAGATACCTGACACACTTCCCCAAATCAATATTCTGATATTTGGTTAATGAAATATTGATTTTAGTAAGTGAATTAGGTTGAGAAAATTTCAGCACTCCTTTGCTTGTAAACAAACCCAACATCTACATGCGATGAGCTGACTCTTTAATCGAATAATTGATTCAAATTTAAGAATATTTCAGTATATTCTGAAAAAGTTAATTAGAATTTAAAAATTAAATGCAAATGTAATTCAAGAAATCCCTGTCATGATTAAATATTGTTAAATATTGTAATTGATAAAGTTTGTTTAAATTTGGCACAATACCACAAGTATGGGGTATCTCGTGAGAATCGAATTTACTGCTCAGTTATAATGATCAACCAGACTAGTTCACTAAGCATTGTCTTACACTGACGCCCTCTCTTTTCTAGAATTAAGCTTAGTTTTGGTACAAGGTCAAAAGGATGTGTTATCAGTGAGGATCGAACTCACTACATCCAGCTTTTTCACCATTACACAACTAAACCAACTTGTTGACTATTACCAATCATCAAATAGTGTTTTCTGTTAAAGAATATTTTCAGTTATAAAGAATTAACAATAAATAAGGACGATTTTGATCACACAGAGTTTAACCTCGTCTATTATAATTGTCATATCCTTGAACATATAATAATATTAATATTCATCACTTAGTGTTGTGGCCTTGTTAGGGCCAGAAATAAAGACACAAAGAGAGGAATTGAGTTAATCAAATATATTAACAGAAACAGTAATACAAACGAGAGTATTTCAGCAAGAATGTTCGGTCCGATTGTCAAAGGTGACTGTACGATATTTATTTGTACAGTAGTACAAAATGTGGCACATGGCCAAAATAGGTGATGGAGAAAGGACGGTCTTTAAACTTCGCTAGCCATAAACACTGACCCAAACATACCAACAATATTCCTAACACCAAAACAACGCACTCTTACTTACCTTTCTTACTACATCCACCATAATACCTCATTGTCTCTGTGAAAAACCTAAATATACCCCATATGTACAATTCATTGTCTTTGTGTGAGAGTGGGGGGAAATAAAACAACAATTTAAAAAAATCTCCAATGAGTATGTACAATATGGAACAAAATTATTTACAAGAAACTAAACAAAATAATGTTAGTAATCCCCCCCCACAATCCTTAAATGTGGCAGAAACATCAGTCAACTGGACGAAATCAATGCAGGGCTATAATAATATAAAAACATTCATTCATCCCAAGCACTCACACTGACACGCACTCATTCAGACACAACAATAAATACGAAAAACACACACGCCCCCGCATCCACCAGAGAACTGAGATCACTGACCACCTAACGAGGGAAGGGATTAGGGAATTAAACTAAAGAAAAATAGGGACAGAAATAAAAGGCCCCAATGAGCAAACAGACCCTAGCTAAGTTAACTGAAAAAAAAGGAAACTAAAAATTCGAAAACAATCCTAAACTAGCCTAATTTCAGGATGAGTTGCGCAAGTTCAACCCAGGAAGAACAATATCCTGATGCTTAACCGGCATCAAAATGCCACTCCTGGTCAGCCCCTTTCACACGACACAAACGCACAAGATTCACCCACCTTTTGCCAAATTCTGATGAAGTGGCCCGCCGCTTTTCCGTCCTAATCTTGACTTTAAGCTGATGTTCAAAGAACAAGATCATTTGGAAAGAAGTGTATCTCGCCATCATAGAATTCCTTCGGCGCGTCGTCCAAATCACGACTCTCATAAAACCTAGTAAGCAAAAGAACATATAATGTTCAGCCTTCGTCATCTACGGCACCACATTGCTACAAATAGAACTGGCATCAAGGATAAAGAACTTTCCTTGCAGCATGCGAACCATAAGGCCTTCAACAAACATGCACAACGGCGCTACCACCTTGCAATGAAAGATGGCGTGACCAATGGTCTCGATTTCGCCAGCGTCGGCAGTTTGGATATTTCTCCAAGCCCGCAGAACAAAGTCTTTTGGCCACCCAGAGGGCCCCACAAATCACCAGCCACGAATGCCGTTATTGAAGCATTTCAACGCGGGCGCCCAAGGCCTTCTTAAGACCGAGCTCGTCAATCAGCACATCACAAGCGGACCCCCTGACTAACACTTGATATAATGCCCTACGAGACAACACTTGGACGTTGGAGAGGCCATCCGACGCCTATAAGAGGCATTTCAGAGCAAGACGAAGCATATATTGACGAATCTCAATGCTAGGCATATCCAGACCGCCTTCAGATGGATGAAGGCAACAGATCTGCCGAGATACCATGGCGGCCTTGTCTCTCCACAAGAAAGAGAACAAGAGCCTTACTAATAATATTAGTTTGGAATACTGAATGGAAATACAGAGTCGGTAAAGGAGAATGGGGTAAATGTGTGAAACACAGACTTCCGCCCTCCCCTTCAAGGAAAGATTCCTCCGAGACCACAGATTAACTGCGATCTCGGCTTTCCCTTGTAACTGCGACCAGTTCATTTTCAACTGGATATCAAGACCGAACCAGACGCCTCACTTCCTCGAACAAGAGTTAATACCCTTTTCTCTTTAGGGAAATTTGTCGGGTCTTCAACATCTATATTGTTGATTTTCCTGAAATTAACGAGTGATTTGGGGTTCTTCATTTTTCTGTCCTCCAGTTGTTTTTATACCGGGCACACGTCTTCCTCTGTGTGAAAAATGAGTTTAGATTTTTCTTGTGTGATGAAGAATCTATGGACTTCTTTGCCTTTCGGGATTGTCGGTCTTTTTAGGTGTAGCGGCGGAAGTTTTGACAAGAGATGGTTTGGGACTAATAGTGATAGCGGAAGCGGAAAGATGGTCTTTGGAAGGTGAAAACGTGATGGGTGGCCTTTTTAAAGTTGTCATTTTTGAGGGACAGAGAGAGATGAGGATCTCATTGGAAGACGGGGAAGACGGTGCCGAGGAGTTAGGGCCAGATTTTTTAACAAGATGTTTCTGTTTTAGAGATTCTTTTAGTTGATGTAGCTTTTCGGCTTTCTCAAAGGATGGCTCATATTTTTGCTTTTGTTGTCGAATCTTTCCAGAATAGCTGGTCGAGAAGTTGCCCTTAGAACTGGTAGAGGGAGTGGGACTGTTTGTATCGATACCCGTTGGGGCTTCAGTGGGACGAAGACCCGCTGCCTGGAGCTTCCTTCTAGCCTTACCAACAACCTGCCATTTCCCCTTTTCCTCCTCCACAACCACACTAGCGGCGGGCAAAGGCATTTCGGGGAATGGGAGCCATGAGACGGACACAACCGGAGGTTTCACTACACCGGTCCCGGCTGTTGGCATGCCCATTACAGGCAGACGGAAACAACAGACTCGGCCAGAGGGGGATTTGGGTCGGCGGGGTCCAGAACTCCAGAGGCCTTTATCTCTGGGCAGGAAGAAGAGAGGTGACCAGTCTGTTCACACTTCCAGCAAGCCGGTCTTCGACATGGTGACTATAATAGACATCTTCTGGCCCTCTACTTCCAGGCAGTTGGGGATGGAGACGAAGGCCTTACGATATACCATTAACTCGAAGTTCCATCCTCCGTCAGATCGTCAGAGGAAGCACTGAGTATCTACCCAAATTGCACAGGTAATCGGCCAAGTGTTCCCCGACAAATAGGAGGGACCTCATATACAGATACTGGAGGGGGGGCTTGATATTCTGTTCTCAGAATGTGATTTTTTGTTATTAGGTCTCGAGTGCTAACCAGTTCACAGTCGCAGACATGGGTAACAGTATGTCCGACATAAAAAAAAACTTTACCTTTTATGACTCTCTGTGGTTTAATCCCCAGGGACATCAACGATTTTATGACGGTGTCTTTTGTGGAGCGACAAATTTTGCGCCAGCTCTTGTCCACCACAAAGACAGCACAATTCTTTTTCAACTTTCTGTAGTTCCTCAAGAGCCCATCTTTTGTAACAAGATGAGCGTAGCTTTTAGCTTTCTCCATGAACTCGCATTTTGGTGGGGACGTCCAGCAAGAGGGAGTCGCCCCGACCGCTACTTTATCGTCTTTGTTGGTACTGTCTGTGTTGGGATCTTTTCTCTTTGAAGAATATTGGCCTGTTTCGGCACCCACATTATATTTCGAAATCTTTGGACACTATGGCCTTTTTCGGCCTCCATAATTTAAGCAGGAATCTGATAACTTTCGCTTTTTTCCGCTACCATATTTTCCTTTATATTTTGGCCAATGCCGGGCACCATAGTCGTTGAAGATTCACCATTATTACAACTTTCGGTATCCATACCTTTATTTTCGTCTACTTCAGATTTCTTATCTGGTGGGTCATTCTTTTTTTTCTTAGTTCCAAATAGGTTTTTTTCACGGTCTTCTTGGAGCCATTTTTTAACACTTATGCTTTTTTTCCCTTTTTCTTTCTTTAACAAAAAAATGGAAAATAAAAATACAAAGAAATAAAAGGATAAATACAAAATAAATCACAAAAACAAATGCAATAAGTCAGATGGACGCGCAAAAAAGAAAAATTTACGCAAAATACAGCTGAAAATAAACGTTGATTCTTAAAAGGCGGACAAAAATTAAATATACAAAGTTAAGACAGATAACGATAACAAATTTCCTTTAAAATGACTATACACAAAAAAGGTTACACGTACGAAGACTCAAAAGAATAAAAATACACGAAGAAAGTCAAACAACAACAGTAAACTAATACAGCAATAAAACTAAAAACAAAATACTTCATAAAGAAAATACGAAAATAATACGAAACCAACAAATCACAGAATCAAATATGGCTGCCGTAAAAACAAGTCAGCCCGTCAACAAACGAAAAAACTCAAAAAGAAAAAACGGAAAGATTATACAAAATAAAATACAAATAATTAAAAAAAATATGTACACAAAAGATTTAACAAGTACAACACAAAAGACTTAACGGATATTTAAAAAGAAAAACAAAGAACGAAATAACACAAATAGACAAAGAAAAATAAAGTCGGACGTAGAAAAATTAAACAGCGGGGGACTGAAGAAAATTAAAAAGAAACGGAAAATATAAAATCAAAAATTAAAAAAAAAAGAGAAAATCAAAAAGCTAATAATAAAAGAATAAAAGCAAAAAAATAAAAATAAAATAAAAATGGGGAGGGTAAGAAATTGAAAAAATATCAAACGTTTTACAAAAATAGTCAGTAAAAAATCTAGTAAAGGTGAAATAAAAACAGACTTAACAAAAACAAATTTGAAGTTCACAAAAAACAGATCAGTTGTAGAACAAAACGTCAGGTGGCAAACACCGGTCGCATAAGGTCTGAAAAGAAGGTGGAAACTTCCAGATATTTATTTCTGTTTAAATATAGAAAATGTGGCACAAGGCTAAAATGGGGGATGGGGAAGAGGACGGTTTTCATCTGTCTTAACTTTAAACTTACCTAGCCACAAACGCTGACCCAAACATACAAAAAATATTCCTAACACCAAAACAACGTATTCTTACTTACCTTTATCAAGGTCCGGCTGAGAGAAAAGTGTTATACAGTTGGATTCAGGATTTATAATGTGCTCAGTTATAATTCATATGAAACTGAACTTGCATCAGAAAGCAAAATGGTCATTTGATGTGATTAAAATTAGAAATAAATCGCGAAAACTCCCCGGGAGTGTTACCTTAATTATCAAATCAGTGCAAAAGTAAAGACGAAGGTTTTAGATTGTATTTATGAAATTTGTGCTTCTTGTTATTGTTAAGGAATGTCACAATAAGTAATTTATATCTTTCTCTTTCAGATTATAAAAATATTTTTCATGGTCTTCCGCAATATTCGCACCTATATTTGTACCATCTAAAGATCACATTTGAAATATCTTACTGAATGAGTTTCATAAAAGTGCCAATGCAAAGTATATATTATATCAAAGTCTATTCAAACCGCTTACGGAGATGATGCAGTGAATGAAAGAATTTGCGGGAGGTGGTTTTCCCGTTTCTGAAGTGGGGATTTTAATTTGAAAGACGAGCAAAAAGTGAGTCGTCCAAAAAATTTGATTCCAAAGTTGGAAGCTGTTGTCACAGACAATCCCACCTCGAGGAAACTTGCAGAACAATTTAACGTAAACCATGCAGCCGATTAAAAAGGATCGGAATGGTTTCATTGGTTGAAAAATGGGTCCCACACGAACTGTCTCCAGAGATTCTGCAACAGCATGTTGCTTGTGAATCATTGCTTTCACGACACCTTCAGGCACCATTTTTATGTTAGCAGGTGATGAGAAGTGGCTCCTTTACCATAACGTTAAACGCCCGCCCGATCGTAGATCATTCGAGGAAGAAGATCAGTTCAACAACCAAGAGAAGGACTTTATCCAAAGAAAATTATGATGAAAATTGTTTGAAATCAGCTTTCAACCTAATAAGACCTTCTTTAGTGAACAGAAATTATGTCATCATCCATCACGATAATGCTAGTCCTCACATAGCTTGGCTGAATAAAAATCTTTTGGAAGAGCTTAGTTGGGTAATATTGTTTCATCTACCATATTCTCCTAACCTTACTCCTTCTGATTATCACTTGTTTCAGGGATCTACAGAATCATTTCGATGGTCTTAGGTTGACATCAAGAAAAGAGGTTGAAAATAAGTTGGATTCATATTTTACTTCAAAACCTAAGGAATTTTACAGGTTTTACATTTATAAGCTTGTTGACAGGGAATTATGTTCTAGAAACCAAAGGAGATTATGTTAACGAATAAATATTTTCATGAACATGGGCTTTATCATTTTAATATGCACCTCGAAATCGGATATTATTTTTTTCTGATAATCAGGAGGAAAACAGGAAAAGAAACGGAGAATTAAAGTTAAATCAAAAATGAATTTGATGTGGGAATCAGGAAGAACGAATCTGATGAAGAGTAATTCACTTTAGAAATTCTCATGGGTGGTGGTGGTGGTGGTGGTCGTCGTCTCTCTCTCTCTCTCTCTCTCTCTCTCTCTCTCTCTCTCTCTCTCTCTCTCTCATAAGGAAACATATTTACTTGAAATTCCGAGCTGACACCAAAACCGAGACGGTTAAAATCTTTTAATGCTAACTATAAGTTTTTTTTCATTAAAAATTTGAGAAATATTGATTTTGCCGGAACCATGTGTTTTCGTGACAAAATTCTTTGAGATAATCCTGAAGAAGGTGGAAATTTTAACATAATCAATATCAATCTGGGAACGAAATGTGATACAAAGACGCGTACTCACTTTTGGCTTGCCGGGCACACCGGACGACTGAAAACACACACGGTTTAGAGAGTATTTGGTCGGCGTCTGTTTACGTTCGGTTACGATGGCCGGAAGCGACCTGATCACAATCGATTCCATGAGTAAGCTTTGGGTCGGCGTACGATTCCGTTTATAGATTCTGAGGGGCAAGATACGTTTGAATTTTAATTCAAACGTATTTTGGCCCTAAGAAATCTTTCTTTGTCTGAGTGTTTCATTTCTTAATTGAAACTCAGTATTCTAAAAGTGAGAATATATTAAATTCATTGTATCATAGATTCTAAGAGTCAAAATGTATTTGAGTTTTAAAGCAAGACCTTTTTCTGGCGTTTTTACAAAGTTAACATCGAATAAGATTTTTTAATCTCTATGATTGAAAAAAAGGAACTAAGCAAATTATAAATCCTGAATTCAACTGTCTACCCTACCTGCTTTCGAAAGTGGCCTAAAATTTAATATAATTTGGAGGTAAAAAAAAACTTTGTCAACTAGGAATCATGTAACTCTTGTAAAACAAACATTTCAACGTTTTTCATAAGGCAAGTCATCAGATGATTATTATCAACTTTATTTTTAATTCTATTTCTAATGATATAGCTTCTATTGGTGGCAAAACACACACCAAAACATACAAAATAGCAATTTTTAACAGCTTATAATTATAAAACTATCGAAAATAGAAATAAAATAAAAACAGGGATGTTTTCTCCGTGGATTAGAGTACCAAATATCAATTTGGTATTTTTTTAGAATTTAAATTTATGGAGTACTAAATTTTGCAAATCGTGCTATTTTGAAATCAGCAAAAATTGGCACCAAATTTTAAGAGATCATAACTCCTGAAATAAGTTTTTAAAGAAGCTAACACTTTTGGCTTTTTTGTTTTTTCATACTAAAATTTAATCAGAATAAAAAATGGTGTCCATGGGAACTTTCGAAAATTCGTTTGGTTTCATATAGGAAAAAGATACATATTTTTAAATGTTGATGCGACTACACATGCTCACAGAGGAAAAGGGGTCACTGATAATTTTAAATTTATTTTTTTTTATAAATATGTTTTGGGTATATAGTTTACACGATTTCAATTTGTTATTTTTTCTTTTTGTTCATGTTTCCATCACTTTCGTTATTAAATATCCCACATTATGATGAGAACATCTACGAAGAAAAGTTAAATGTAAGAACCACGACATACATGTATTGTTGATGATCTAGTGATCTTTCTATACATTTTCCCCTAACCAAATTGTATCTCTTTTAATTATAGTAAAACTGTTTAGCAATTAATGAATTTAGATTATTGTTTTGTAAAAGAACCCTTTTGTGTTTATATCTCACAACTACTATTGAAAATAATTTATCTACGTTTAACATAAAATAAGTTACAATTACTTCTAAAAATACAAAAGACTTAATTAATACAAAAGAAAATAATCACCTAAAACTTAAAGGGAGAATTTATTCTCTCATCTATAATAATTTTCACAATAGATACATAGGAGAAACCTCAAAGAATTTAAATAAAACGCATGACGCATTCATTTTGAAAAACGTAGCAAGAGCAGATCTTAGGAATATTTGAAATAAAGAGGCAGACATTGTGAAAAATCGCTAAGCATTGTGACACCAAGCCGTTGGCCCGTGGTCAACTCCCAGTCGCGGCGCGAAGCTGTAAGGTTTCTTCTACCGGCGTTTTGGGGTTGACTCTTTGTCGCTGCCACCAGCATTTGTCTCGGTCGTTCGGTGGTCGTCGCTACTCGGCGAAACAACCTGGTCATGATACCAATATGTGACACTTAGCCGTCCAGGGTCGAATCCAGTGGTCAATGCACCAATATGTGGCACCAGGGTCGAATTCTGGTTGTTGATGTTAACGGCTTCATCAGCTGTACGGGTTCAATGCCAACTCTATTGTTCCCAGTTCACTTGCAACGTCTGGTTACTGAAGTAACTGCCTTGATCTCAAGTCTAACCTACCCACGTTGTGACTTTAATCTTAGGTAGACGAGATCAATCAGGCATCGGGCCGTAGTGTCAGTTGAGTCCAAATTGAAGGTGGCATTGCACAAGCGCAAAGAAAAAAAAAAGAAAAGAAAAACCCAAGAGGTTCAAGTATGCTAAGAAATAACAATTCAACTTTATCCTTCCGTTGTATTCAGTAGCGTGTTTTTCTCTCAGCCCGTTTCCTACGAAATGTGACACTTTTATTTTTCAAGCATGTTGATATCGTAAGTCAACTAATTTAGTTTTTAAGTGCTGGCTTATCTTCGTTCGTCAGTATAACTTGCTGGTGAAGTCGGAGGTCATGAAATCTCTCGGTCAGCTTCTGTGAAGCAACACCCTGATTCAAAAACAGCTCAACTGTGTCTCCAACTCGAACTATACTCAACTCCAACTGCTACTCAACTGTCGAACGACCCACGACGGTCGTTTATATGGGTACCGACCAAAACCCGGTATGTGGGTCCGACGCAGCCTGGGGTTCTCGGTAATATCTATTTCTAACAAGAAGTCTCTTTGTTATCAGGACAGGGAAATTGATTATTTCACATTTTTGGAAAATTAAACACTTCCCATTTCGTGGGGGGGTCTCCGTCGTTCGAGAGGGAAGGTCGGAGAAGATCTATCCTCCTAGACTCTTTCCCTCTCACATTGATATCTCATACCAATCCCTTCAGTGGGCGTTAACATCTTCTCCACCTTTCTCATCCATTCACCTCCGCCTATCACCATGATACCATACGACCTATGATCTCTCGGCAGTGCGAGTGTGGCTAAGCTGGCCTCCTTAAAATTATAATCTAGAATTTTTGTTTACAAAATTCTCCTTGCCAATTAATTTTTTTTTCACGTGTTATCTTTTTCCTGGGCCACCCAAAAGTCACTTATCCAGCACTCTTTACCGTCTCATTAATCACTGTCAAAGTTTGCCATCTGGTTCTTTACGCCAAGTTAGCCTTATCAGGGAATCCTTGACTTGTTAAGAAATTAAATTCTTTTATCTGGTCAAATCTCATTTCGCCACTATTTTCTGGAGATTGCCAAAAGTTTACAATTGCCACGTTGTCATTCGACGTCTTAGTGGTTGTTGGCAAAATAAATGATAACAATCCTCTCACCTATATCGAGACAATGCCAAAATTTTATAATTGCCACATTGCTTCTCTTCGCTGGTATCCAAGAAAAAAAAATTAAACGATATCTTGGAAAGATAATTAACATTGATTCTCACTGCCTGTCTCCAACCGAAATTTTTACGACCAACACATGTTCTGGCCGATAATTCCATACTTGCCCTTCTTTTTATCTCTCTCGGCGATAACTCGACAGGACAAGACCTCACACGTGGCTTCTTCCGCGGAAGAAGCCACGTGTGAGTTCTTGTCCTGTATTGTAGTTATTTTTGTAAATGATTTTTTTTTCCTTTTAACGTCGATCAGTCTATCTTTCGTTATAGCTCTTTATTTTTGCTTTAAGAATGTCTGTTTTCTGTTTTAATTTCTATGGTTAATTAGTTAGCCAATTACCATAGCTAAATAGTGTCACAGCAAGAAGCAAGCTTAATAGGTAAAATTTCTTTTAAAATGCTGCACGCACATGCACACACGCGCACGCGCACACAAACACGCACACTCTCTCTCTCACACACGCACATTCACACACGCACACTCACACACGCACACTCACACATGCATACTCACACACGCACACACACACACACACACATATATATTCAGTATTCTTATTATTTTATTGTTCGTTAGTTTAATGTATGTTTCTTCCTCAGCATGATTAACGTCACACGTTGTTGTACCTTTTCATTCTTCTGAATAATAATTAAATTTCATCAGTTTCACGTGTATAATGGGACAGGCAATATGATGTAAAAAATGTGAATTTAAAAAATATATTTAAACAGCAATGCACGAATATCTGATAATGGTATAAATAAAACTAGAATAAAACCGTTGTTATGTGTTTGCTAATTTATTAATATTGTCTTAATATTTGTATTGCCATTTATTTTACTGTTCTCAGTGGCTGATCGTAAGAATATAATGAACGTAATGCACAACCGCTTATTAGATATCACATATAAAATGTTAAAACATTAGTTACATTACATCAGCCACCTTAATCATAGTGATATTCAATAAAAACTTCATTACCATCATATCAAAATATTTCAAGCACATCATATGAAATGTATTGCCAAATGTTCACGTTCCTACATTATAAAAACACACATATACAACGTTAACATATCAATATTTCACTATTTCATAAGGTTATTACAGGATTATTTTCCTATTCTGAAAGATTTATGTAACTTTTTTTACCAGAAATGAACCAGTAAAAAGCTAATGTAGATTTTTTGTACATTTTTTAACTATATTAAAATAAGTGACGATGAATGGCTCACACAGCTTATTATGCAGATCTTTAATAGATTAAAGTGATTGTGAATAAAAGAAAATACAATTTAACAAATAAAAATGAAAAAAATTGTATTAGTTTTGTTTGAGTCAATATTTCCCGCTCTTTGCAATTCCTATGTTTATGTCAGGTCAGACTATATTGTCTTTCCTTCATGCCTCTATTCGAATGCGTTTGTTTTTCTATTGTAGTCGCCTTCTGCTGACCAACATAAGCTTGTATTCTAATTGTCTCTAGTTACTTGCTATTTTTATCTCGTAACGATCGCTTTTCAAATAAAAACTATTTTGGCAATATTCTACTTACAATTCATACGCAGTAGTGATGTGTTTTTTTATTTAGAAAGTAGACCAAATTTTAATGAGACGATAAAAAATTAAAATCTCCAACTCATAAAAATGAGAAAATCTCGTGAGAAATTCAAGAGAAAATGAGTTGTAGATGTGAGATAGAAACCACCTATAGTGATTCTCTTTCAAATGTTCAAGCAGATTCTATATATTGTAGGTCAAAACTATTTTCTCTTGCTCTAATCGTCAGCAATGAAAAAAATCGTTTGATCTCATCGACTTTCCATCAACTCACAATATTTTCTTAGCATTACGTCAACACATATACCGACTTTGAAACATGTTTATCAAATGCCAATTTCATAAAATTTCAGTTTCGTGATTTCACCGAAAGATTGCATATTGTTATATTCCGTGCTAATGGGAATATATACTTGACAAACACGGTGGATAAAATAAGTAAAAGTTTATTGTAAAAACCAGAACAATAAGCATAACGATAACAGTTATGCACAAGGTCGACGCCAGTCAATCCAGTAGTGAGTGTTACTATTGGAAGGTCAGTACTTCTCGCGTAAGTCTGAGTCGTACTCAACAGATCCCAGCTAGTGTATTTACTAACCTCCCCACGCGATCAGATGTGGCACAAGGCCAAATTTAATGTAGGGCATCCGAGTCCGTAGGCTCAGCCAAAAATCCCCGTAGAACCCGTGTCAAACGAGGTCGGGTAGCTGTTTCCCGAAACGAGACTCTGCCCTTCGGCATAGCCTCGTCTGGGGATCCTCTCTGTTCGGAGGCAGAGAGTTTGACCAGCACAGCTGGAAAAGATTCCATCTAGAGTATCTAGCAACTGCCCTATGCAGTCACGTGTGGCACAAGGCCGAATTTAATGTGGGGTTCTCGAGCCCGTACGCTCGGCCAAAAAAAAACAAAAAAACCCATAGACCCCGCATAAACGGGATCGAGTCTGTCTTCCTCTCCGAACGAGACTTTGCCCTTCGGCATAGCCGCGTTCGGGCACCTCTCTGCCCGAAGCAGAGAGGTGGACAGTAGAACCGAAAAAGATTTCGGCAAGGATATTTGACAACCGCCCCACGCGGTCAGATGTGGCACAAGACCGAATTTAACGTGGGGTATCCGAGCCCGTGGGGTATCCGGGCTCGGGCAAAAATCCCCGTAGAACTCGCATAGACGGGATCGGGTTGGTCAACCTCTCCGAATAGGACTCTGCCCTTTGGCAGAGCCTTTTCTGGGAGGAACTCTACTCAGAGGCAGACAGTTCAACCATCAAGCCGAAAAGATTTCGGGTAGACAATATGTACTAGCCCCGCTACAAGGGTAGATGCGGCCCAAGGCCAAATTTTACGTGCGTCTTCCGAGGCCGTAGGCTCGGCCAAAAATATTCCCTTTTGAACCCGTATAAACGTCTTCAAGTTCAGTCTAACGCAGTCTTCGGCAGAGCCTCGTCCGGGTTCCACTCTGCCTTCGGGAAGAGTTCGACTGTATAGCCGAAAAAGATTTCGGTTAGACGGTATTTACTAAACACCCCCTTCCCCACGAGGGTAGATGTGGCACAAGGCCGAGTTTAACGTGGGTCTTCCGAGCCCGTTGGCTCGGGCAAAAATTCCCCGTAGAATCCGCATAAGCGGGATCGGTTCAATCTATCTCCCCGATCGAGACTCTACCCTTCGGCAGATCCTCGTCCGGGTTCCCCTCCGCCCAGAGGCAGAGAAAGGAAAATTGAAAGAAAGGATGGAAATAGTGGCTTATCCTCTGCTCTCTTTCTACTCGCTTGTTCCCCAGTTCTTTTCCTTTTATTTCTCTTTGCCTTTCACTTCCACTGTCCTCTTCATTTCTTCATTTTTTTTACTTTCACCACTCCTGTTTTCTTCTTTTCTTTCTCTTTACATATCACTTCCCTTGTTCTTTGCCATTCTCTTTATTTCTCGTCCCCTTCCCTTGTTCTCTTTCTTTCTTCTTGACTGTTGCATCCGCTGTTCTCTGTCACTCTTCCTCGTTGTCATTCACTTCCTCGATCATCTTCGTTTCTTTCGATTTGCCTTTCACATCCTCTCTTTATTTCCTGACATTCTTTCGTTTTTCCTTCTCCTGTTCTCCTCCTTTCCTTCTCTTTGACTTTCTTTTCCCATGTTCACATTTTTTCTTCCTCTCCGACTCTCATTTCCACTTTTCCCTTCCTTTCTTTTAATTTATCCTTCGATTAACTTGTTCTCTTCCTTTCTTTCTCTTTGCGTATCGTTTCCGCTGTTCTCTTCCTTCATTTCTTTTTGCCTTTCTTTTCCCATTTTCACTTCTTTTCTTCTCAGTTGGATCCCACTTCTATTGTTCTCTTCCTTTATTTATCTTTGCCTTTCGCTTTCGCTATTCTCGTCCTTTCCCTCTCTGTTCTCTTCCATTCTTTTCTTTTCCTTTCGCTTCCCCTGTTGTCTTCTTTGTCGTTTTCTATCTTCCTTTCTTTCTCTTTGCCTTTTTCTTCCACAGTTTTCCTCCTTTCTACCTCTTTCTTTCTTTCTTTCTTTCTTTCGTTTTGTCACTTGTTTCCCGTGTCCAGTTCCTCTCTTTATCTTTGCTGTTTCATTCTTTTGTTTTTCCTTTCTTTCTCCTTTCGTTTTCATTTCTCTTTCTTTCTTCCTCTCTAACTGTTCCCTGTCTATATTCATTTCATGTCTTTTCCTTGCCTTTCGCTTTTCCTGTCTCTTCCTTTGTTTGTATGTGTCTTTCGTTTTTTACTCTCCCTCCCTTTATTTATATCTTTTTTCTTTTCTTTTTTTTTACTATTTCCAGTTTTCTTATTTTTCTTTTCCTTTTGACTTTCACTTTTTTTTCTATTTCAGTCTTTGATATTCGTTTCCCACATTCTCTTTTTTCAGTTTGCTTTTTACTTTTCGCTTTTACTTCTTTCTCTTCTTTTCCTTTCTCTTCTTTTCCTTTCTTTTGGCTTTCGTCTCCCAATTTCCCTTTCGTTCTTTTATTTTGCCTTTTGCTTCCCAATTTTTCATTCTTACTTTAATTTCACTTTCTATGTTCCCTTTCTGCCTGTACTTTGCCGAAATTAATTCATATGACCCGATTCAAATATTCTTTTTATCAGCGTTATTAGTGTAGTGTTTACGTTTTTGTTTTTTGGGTTTTTTGGGGGGTTTTTTGGCGGGGGGCTTGTCCATCCGACAATGACATTTTGCTATCGCCCGTAAATAACCAACCAGATGGGAGTTATTTTGTATTTGCATACAAGAGTAGGTTTTTATGCGCTGGTGATGTGAATTTATACGAAAGTACAAAGCCATGCTTCCTTTACCATTTTCTTTCCTTTTCTATTCTTTTTCTCCGCTTCTCATTCCCTGCATCAATTTCTTTCCATCATCTTCACCATCCCTAATGTCTCTACAACTTGAACTATATTCACCAATATTCTAAATTTCTGTTTTTTTTTTTGTTTTGTTTTTTTCTAATCTCATCGGTTTCTTCATCATCGCCACCCTCTTCTCCAACTCCTCTCCCTCCTTCTTCTTCTTCTTCTTCTTCTTCTTCTTCTTCTTCTTATTATTATTATTATTCCTTTACTCCTTCTCTTATTGTTGATATTAATCAAGCGTGGGCGTATATCGTACACACAAAGCATGCATACATACTTGCGTCCGTAAGGTTAATGATTTTCCGTTTTGTCAGATAATGTGTCCATGTAGTTTTCTGAAAACATGTAAGGTGTGTTTACATGAGTGTATATACGCATTCACATAATCAATACATATTATTGCTTACTCGAGTTTGTGGATTGATTGAATTTAATTTACGCATGTATGTGGTCATATTATGTACAGACTTAAGTTGCCTATCTTTTGTTCATTCGTCTGTTTCTATGAACATTTGTGTAGAGGTGCCCCTTTATACAAGTGCATGTCCTGGGATTATGTCTTCTTGTGATTCTTCCATTAAGAATTGAACTTACTAAAAAAAAATGCTTTGGAAGAATTTCCTTGGTCCAAATGTTAGTGTATCTACGCATGAGCAAACATATCCTTTTTATTAAAATTTTTAGAAAAATATTTACTTTCACGTTGTAGTTTTAGTCACTTTTTCTCACTTCCTCACTATCAATATTGTTTCAGCTCCGCCTCAAACATTACAATAATCGTTATTGATTTATTTCTACTTGCAATGTAAACCTACGACAAAAAACAATTGAAAAAATATAACTAATAATAATAATAATAATAATGTGACAGTTATTTCCATAAAAAAAATAGAAATTCATAGAGAACTTAAAGCAACAATTCCAAGAAGTAAGCATCTTTCATTTCAATTCTGTTTCTAAAACTGTGGCTATGTTTTGATGTAGGGATAGAAACGAGTAACCGTAGCAGCAGGTTCCGAGAAGCAATGGTTGTAATGCTACTATAAACACAATCTGTAATAGTTCTACTAGCAGAACCACATTGACTGTGCTGATGCTACTATAAGCTCCTCCTCTACATTCATCCTCCACTATTACTCCTTTACTAACTTTATCCCCCTTCATTTTTTTTTATTTTTTTTTTTTTGCAACTGCTGATTCTACTTCAACGACAATGAAATGAGAGACGGCAGTCGTATCAGAAACACCACATACGTAATTCTTCGATCAAACGTATAGGACGTTAAGTTGTTAGCGCACCTTTAAGAGCTTAGTTTTTATTCAAAACGATGCAATGAGAAATGAAGTGTTTTTGGAAGGTAGGGGACCAATATAGAAAACGATCAGAGATATTCCTTATTCGGATTGCATTTCCTGCTACTGCTCATCATTCCTTGTTATTACGTTTACTTTACAAAATGACAAATACGGCGGATAAACTAATTTAGTTGAAGCTGAATAGTATTTTGTGCAAATCGAAACGTGTATTCTACAGCAAAGGATTCGAGCTTTATTCGATGAATAAAGTGTGATGTGAAATTTCCTAACGCGTCTGTAAAACGGCGCGAATTGATAAAGGAAGTTGTGCTCCACCCTCGAAGCAAAGGTAACGTGTGCTCTTTAGATACTTCCAAAAATGAGTACCAATATCTAAAGCAAAAAAAAAATGCATGCAAATAACTGAACATACATTAATAAAATCTCAGAAAAGGTGGATTTAATGCACATAATGTGTATGGTAATTCCATATGCAAGTTAAATCACTCAGTATATAGAAGAGACACTAGTAAAAGAAAGAAAATGTAAATAAAAGGTGATGAGAAATGATTCCGGCTAAGCAGTGTTGATATCGTCAGTGTTAAGGAACAGAGCGACAATTGACAGGTAGAAAGCAATTAACCTGTCGCTTCCCGGGATAATTTTATTCATAAAAATTACTTGAAATTAGGTTGGCATTTTTTTTAAAAATAATTCCTATAACTTTTCGGATTTAAAAAAATTTTTGAATCTCAAAAAGATAATTTCTATAACTATAGAGAATTCTGAATAATTTTATTTATTTCATGAGAAAGAGTGTCTGCTTAGCAACAAGTTCAAAAAGGAAATCTAGATCTAAAGCACTCATAACAGGTGATGTCATATTTTCTTATCTTTTTCGCAGTTGTTTTCTGATTGAATTTTAATAGACTTTATGTTTTGTCATGCAAGCATTTTACGTTGAGTTTTAAAGTTTATACATTTTATTGCCTTTAATTCATTCATGTAATGCATTTATGATAATATTTGTTGATATGAAATGTTCAATATATATATATATATATATATATATATATATATGTATGTATGTATGTATGTATGTATGTGTATATATATATATGTATGTATGTATGTATGTATATATATATATATATAGAGAGAGAGATTTGATCATTGCATGCGTGTGTGCGTATGCGTGTGCGTGTTTGCGTGCGTGTATGCGTGCTTGTGTGAGTGCATTTACATTTTATGCATGTATGGATCTGCTTGTATATTCAAATTTGTCATTCAAACAGGTGTGCGATTGTGCGCGCTCGTGTGACTGTGTGTGTATGCGTGTCTTTTTTCAAGGGCTTTAACATTTTATTTAAGCCTTCTACTATTTCATATTATGCAAATATAACAATTTTCGATAACATTTTTGCCTAATTTTTTATATTCTGAGTGATATGATTTTTTTGCTTTTCAGGTATTTAAACGTTCTTAAGCTTCGTTGATTTAAAAAATAAATCTTTATATATATATATATATATATATATATATATATATATATATATATATATATCACGTATGATATTGTTTGAATTGCTTATACCACTTGATTTCATGTATTTCTTGTAACAATGTCCGAATGCTAATTTCATATTCATATCTTTATTTCTAGTTTTAATTAACAGACTATAAACTTGGTAGCATTATGCAATTTGACCAATCAATTGTTGTTTTCAATTATTGTTTACAATACGGCAAACTGTAGTTTTATGCAAGTACTGTATTTTCCTTTCACACTACAAAGATGAATGCGCATGCTTCTGTGTCGCACTTTTAATTACAGAAGATTTTCAGGCCTCAATAAAACCCAATGCAAATTATGCTGAAGTTTAAATCAAAATCAATCAATCCCATCAGACTCGAAATGTTGGCTTACAAACTTTTCCAAATTGGTGTAAGGTCAAATATCATTGAAGATATATATAATATTTTTTAAGTTATTTTTTTTTGAATCGAAACAGTAGTTTGACGCTATATCATCATTGCCATTTGCAGATGAGTAGATAAATTCAGGTACTATAGCAAAAAAACAAACTGCGTTACTTAAAATACTTTTATTTTGAAAGATTTATTATTTATTTCATTTCCATTTTTAAAATAATTGTAAATTAGATAACATATTAACGGAGATTTAAACATACCTGTTGGTAATTTACCAAGCTTGATGGCAAGCTTTTTTTCATTTATAAGCACTTATTTCAATACTCCAACTTCATAAAATCATTACTTTTATTTATAGCACTGAGTGTGCAGTTTTATGCACAAAATGTACTGAAATTTACATTAAAATAATAGTTTCTTTTCTTTATTGAAATTAATTAACTCGTAAATATCAGTTTTTCTTTAATAGTTCTTTGAAAATTATTTAAAAAATCTGTTGAATAAGCTTAAAATTATTGGCTATAATGTAAAGACATAAATTCGTTTCTGGAAATCAGTATCTCAAATCTTAAAATGTTTTAATGTTTCTATAGTTTAGTAAATTCCTCAAGGAAATACTTCATTTTAAAGGCTTTTTGGTAAAAACTCAAAACTATCATTTTAATTAGCAATTATTTCTAAATAAATTTCAGTTTTTGGCCTTTTCAAGATGATTGAAACAGAACATTTTGTACTATGGAGAACAAGTAAAAAAATGTTTATCTACATTACTTTCAGCGCTTCCATCAATTTCATCTTTTTGCAAAGAGAAAGGATGAAATAAAATTGTCAAATGTTTACAATGAATCTGAAAGTCTGAGAAATGTGAATATCCCGAGTAAAGAACATAATACGAACATACAAATTTGAATTACATTTAAAAAAAATTTAGTCACTGAAATCACAGTAGTAGGAAAAAAAACTGCATAAGAATATTAAAATATCAGCTAAGTGTAACATAGTGATATCACACTTTGCTATGTTTTTTCGAGTTGCACATTTTTTTTTTTTTTTTTTTTTTTGCTTCTTGCGAGTTAATGTTATTCGCTGGTTCAAAGTAGGATGAGAAATGCGTGGGTGGATACACCTCTTGTCTGTCCCACACATTTTTACGTAGATACATTTTATTCAGTCAACCTAAACATATTCACATGCACACATATAAAGTACACGAAAAATTCATAGATGCAACCATTTTTAAAGACGCATGTCTCAATTGAAGTTTAAATATATTTGTGCCTACAAAGTAACTCTTTTGAATTTTGATAATTTTCCAAGTTGAGGAGCGTTTCTTTGGCATCTTTGAAATACAGTATTCGAAAATGTGGCTTTTGTTTGAGATCGAACACCAACGATATAACTATCTCAGCCACTAAGCAAATAGACTAAAGATGTTTATATTATATGTATAATTAGAATTATCATAAAAATAACTATGTGAAACCTAAGGCGTATAAATAAAATTGGTATATATTATAGATAGATAGATAGATAGATAGATAGAAAGAAAGAAAGAAAGAAAGAGAGAGAGAGGGGGTGGGGGAGAGAATGGGCAAGACAAAGAAGATTTATAAACTATTTTATAAAGATATACATATAGACTTATAAATGTGCGTCTATAAGTTACGGGTCATTTGAACTATTTTTCTTAATTAATTATCATGCAGGAAAAATTAAAAATAAACAAAAACAAAATAGAGTAAATTATGCAAGCACTTGTGTAATTTACGGAGTGTTGAAAAATTCTCTGCTCAATCAATAAAGGGTTTCTAAAGATATCAGATATTCGAAAATAGGTTACCCCAAAATTTTTCAACGCCACCGTTTAAGCAAAATGTTATTAACTACTTTTAATATTTCTTCATTTTTAGGAAACTAATGAAGAAATTCATAGAAATATTTACAATGTTAATGTGCAGTATATTTCAGATAATATGTATAAATTACAAAAGACTGCATCTGACTTTTACAATGTGGCAACAGTATTAGGAATTTTATTAGATTTTTCAAGTTTCACATTATTAGCCAAGTTACAGAAACACTAGGAAACATTGTCTTAATTAAAGATTATAATTATAAAGATAAATATTTTGAATAAAAAAATGAAAAAGGGACATTTTAATGACGACAAAGTTATGAAGATAACATTAATATAAATTGTATACTCCATTTTCTGTAACTAGTTTTAGATGACAATTCATCCAATGGTTTTATGAGCTGCTGTATTACTTCCTATGAAATAGCATCTAGATTAGCGTTCTAAAGTTCATCTTTGTTGGTAAATTGTCATTCAATACTTTCAGAATTATCTATAAGTCTCCACTTGAACAAGCCGGACACTTCATCACTTCTTGGAAACCCAATTTATTCAGAAATTCTTCATGTATTATATTACTTATTTTATTCGATTTCCCTTGTGAATGTCTTTTAAAATATGCATAATTATCTGTTTTACATTTTTAGAACTTTATTTAAGACCCAAAATCTGGTTATTTTCGTCGCGTCCTCACTGTCATAATGCCTATAAATTTCAGCTTGACAAAGACAGATTATTTGTAACTTTTCTCTGGATGCAAGACAAAGGTCGACGCGATATATTTCTAAATTTCTGATTTCCTTTATTAGACGTACGTAAGTGCCATCCAGAATTTTCAATAATCTTCTTCACATTTCAATGGCACCTGCCGGTTATTTTTGCATTTTCTAACATTCTTCTACATTTTCAATCACTGAAGTAAAAAAGTTTCGCTTTATATGCCAAATCAGCCACATAACACATTTTAATGATTCAAACTTGCAACGTAGTTATTAATTTGCGATCTCTAAATCCAAGACATTTCATACAAATGGCTGTTATTTGTTTACATCTGCTCAGAACGAACCGTCTTTCATACTAAATATACAGATAGATGTTACCATCTTTCAGCAAATAAACCTTTTAGATTCTAATATCTATTTATTTCATATATTGATGACAAAAACATGAAGTGGTTAATAATGCGAAATGCATAGTATGTCAATAAGACACTCGCCCATATGAATGTAATACTTGTTTGAAAATTGCACAAAACAATAATGACACGTATGTTTTATATCTAAACACACATAAGCATTTAGTATATATATATATATATATATATATATATATATATATATATCTAAACACACATAAGCATTTAGTATATATATATATATATATATATATATATATATATATATATATAAGAGATACAATGATATGAAAAATTAATATCACAACTATCAACTATCATGACTAAAAAAATGAACGTTATTATCGCCGTGATTATTAAATGTCATTTTAAACCACATGCTGAAATCAACACATAACTTAGCAACACAATACATTCCCTGTAATGGTGATAATAAGGCTAAATAAATTTTTAAACGGGATTAATAATTTTTAAAATAGGATTAGAATTTTAAATATGGTCTACTATGAAAACTGGTTACCGTTGCATTCATGCACGTATTTCTAAATATATGTCCACATAATAATAATACAAAAGGAAAAGTTTTCCGTTTGTCTCTATTCATATTACCTTTGAAAACATATTTTATTTATATCTGAATTTTTACATATATATATATATATATATATATATATATATATATATATATCGTATTATATTTTATATATACGTGTATGAGTGAAAAAATGTACGACAAAGTGGAAACAGTTTTCGTGTAACACGTTTCGCTCTTTAGGGCTTTATCGGACTAAATCTGTTGGTGCGCCTACACATGTGCACGAACGAGGGATGCTGGGAATTTTAAATTAGATTTTTTTTATTTATTTATTTTTCTTTTGTACATGATATAACCGAACAAATTTCATTTAGATTTTTTTTCTTTTAGTTTCCATGACTTTTGTCATTAGATATCCCACACTGTGATAATAGAACATCTGCCAGAAATGGTGAGATGTGGTAAGAGTCAGGGCGCAAATTTTTTCCCCAATACTGTTCTTGATATATAAAAATTTATATATCGTTATCTCATTGAAATTTTCAGACACAGTGGGTTGTATATTAATGTTTTTTTTGTTTTATTACTTTAATTAGGTTCCTCGGCTAGTTTCGACCAGCATGGTCATCATCAGGAGAAAAATATTTCTGCTTGTTAGTAGCAGTGAACTACAGGAATGAATGACTTTCCGAAGAAAATTAACTTTATCTGTAGTTTTCATTTGTTTTGTTTTTTATCGTTAATTTTGGTTGGTCCTTGTGTCAGCCATACGGCCTCTTTTAAATTGTTTTTAAGATAGATGTTGGGTAGATTCAGAATTCCCTTCTTGGTCATTTTGAGGGGATGTGTGTGTTAAGTGTATATTATCGTTTAGTTCTTTGGGAGTGTGTATGATGTGTTTAAGTGTATATATTAGTATGGGTGTGTGTATAAGTGTAAGACCTCAACACTTCCGCAAGCATGTCTGTCTTGTGTGGGTAAGAAATGTGGGTTTATATATTTATGGAGTTATATATTAATTCTACCTATGTTTTTAAATTTGTGGATAAGCCCGTATGGACGAAGTTTTTCAGGCGCAAAATCCATTTGTCTTCATGTTCCTCTAGAAATTTTTTAATCTTATCTTTTCTGTCTATTTCTATTTTTTTTTTTCAATTATAGTGAATTTGGCATTTTAAAATCATGTTTTTCTAGGCGGAAATGTTTTTCTACAGGTAATAATTTTTCGTGGGGAGCCGACTTGATCCGATTACGATAATTATTAATTGTGTAGTGAAAGGGCCATTCAGATTAGTGTTTATTCTCATAGGTAAGTTATGTTATGACTTCTACAGTTAGAGTTGTGGTAGACTTTGAAAGTAGATTTAGTGACTGAGCTAGTGAACAAATTGGTGTGTCTAATGCTGTTACAACATAAGCTCCTATTGTTGTTACAATTCTGCTGTTTTTGTTTTTGGTCTATTACGGGTTGCCTTATCATCTGAAATTTGGTTACTACCTATAATTTCCTTAAGGTTCGATATACTAGAAGGCCGGGTTCCTCAAACAAAATTTTTAGGTCTGGGATGAGATGTAGTATTCCCCAGCGACTATTGATTATCTGAATAATGGAGGAGGAGTGGCGTTGAAAGTCGTTACTATAGGGATGCATATGGATTTATTTTTAATTTTATAGATTAGGGTGCCTTCTCTAGGTGTAGAAATTGCTTTATTTATTTGTTATTTGCTTGAGATTTTGAATGTGTTTATTTTGTTCTCCATTGGTAGAACCTATCCTTTTGAGTTTAAGTGCTCGTGAATAGGGAAGGTTTTCCTTGGGGTGTTTTTGGTGGGAAGACTTAAAGTGTAGATAGTTGTGGATGTCAGTGATCTTAGTGTGTACTGTAGTTTGTAGTTTTCTGATTTTATCGATGTAAATGCGGTTGTCTAAAAATGTTACCGATCTTGTTGATTTTTCGTGTACCGTGTTTAGTGTCATAAGGAATTCAGTGAGTTTCTCCTCACTGCCCGTGTCTATAAAGAAGATATCATCGATATATCTTGCATAGAATATGAAGTCGCTACCAATGAAGGGATAAATATGGGTCTCCTTAAATTTTCCCACGGAGATTGTGGCATACGATGGAGCTGCAACGGTGCCCATGGCACATCCTCTTACTTGTATCTTCCATTGAAATCGAAAGTATTCAATGTAACAATATCTTACTTAAGTTTTATGATAACTTCTATGGGGTGGGTGTCTTGGTTTTTTTTTCTTTTAGTAAGTGCTTCTTTAAGGGCGATTAGTCCTTCGATGTGTTTGATATTTGGATAAAGTGATCTTACGTCCATGGTAGCATTTTCTGACACTGTTTGCATATGATTAATTCTGTTTAGTAGGTCTCTTGTCTCTCTAATGTAAGATTTTACTTCCTTAGCTAGAGACTGTATGTATTGGGTACGTATTTGGATATTTTGGTCGTATCGCAGTTAAATGATGAAATGACCGTCCTTCCTGGGTTGTTGCTTTTGTGTATTTTGAGAAGGAGATAAAAGCGGGAAGGTGTGATATGCGTGTAAGTGTTTTGCCTGTTTCCTTGTCAATTAGTTTGTTGTGAAGCATCATGTTTAGCGAGCTTGTTAATTTTATTTATTTATTTATTTATTGGTATTCAGGGAGAGGATCTGTGGGTAGGGTTTTGCAGGTGTTTTTGTCGGCTAGCTGATTGTTGCTCTCTTTAAGGTATTCTTTGATTCCCCAGATCACTGTGGCATCACTTTTGTCAGTCTGCATAATGATTAGGTCATCTCTATGCGTCAGCGTATCAAGAGGCGCATATATATATGTGTGAGTGTGTGTGTGTGTGTGTGTGTAAAGTTCCATCAGATGATACAAGTGAGGTAAAATAAGTTTTTCCTTTTGTCTTTATATATATATATATATATATGTGTGTGTGTGTGCATATGTGTGTGTGTGTGTGTGTCCAGGGCCACCCAGAATATGTCTTGTCAAACACATCACAATATCCACCGCAAAAACGCATTTCCCACTATCTATGGTCACATCATTTATTTGTTTTCCGTAAAAGTTCAGCAAACGTTGCTGAATATCAATGTGTGAATTTTTTCCGCTTGGCACATTTCTGCTTCGTAGGCACTGGAAGATTAAATCTCTATTGTTAACAACTGATTCTGATGTAGTCACATTTGAGACATCGTATACTATGTCGAATAAAAGCTGATTGTATCGTAAGGTATCGTTAGAACACGCTGGATTGGTGCTTAAAACCAGAAACTATTTCTGATCTACGTAGGCTCATCGTCTGATAAATGATTTGTTGGAAACATTATTGTTCTTTTCGCAGTTGTTTTGTAAAATTATTATTATTATTATTATTATTATTATTATTATTATTATTATTATTATTATACACAGACACACACATTTTATTTAACCGTAAGTCCTTCGTGACCGAACGGTTAAGCACGTCAGATCTAATGACGGTTCAACATAGGTTAGAATCTTGCCGGTGAACTCATATTTCTCGAATATTCACGGGGGGGGGGGGGGGGTAAATGTAATTAAAATAAAACTACTGTTTAATTAAATAAACAGAGCATTTACTTGAATAAGAGTATTTATCTAAAACAACGTTTAAGCAAAACAAATTAAATCATATATATATATATATATATATATATATATATATATATATATATATATATATATTCTGTAGGCATATGTATATAGGCACTTGTATATACGTGAAAATAAATCTAATATTAATGACACGATGTAGATACGCTTATTTAAATGTATGTAGATACTTATATATAAACGTATGAAATGTTAACCTGATACTCAAACACATGTATATGAATGTGTCTTTATTCGCGTATGTGTGATGCGTGCATGAGTGTGTATGAACGAGAGAGAAAGAGTATATACGGAGTCCTATCAAAAAGATAAGGAATGTAAATAGATTAACCAATCTGTTTATCTGTTAACCAGCGTTTCCCATGTCTTTCGCGAAATGTCACACTTCGCTCGAAATTCTTCCACCAGGAAGTAAAGAACATCATTTTGTATTATTTATTTCGTTGAGGAAGCCATTTTACGACTTGCGTTTCCTGAAATTTTCGATCATGGCTCTTCATATCTGTCTTTTGTAGCCCTTAGTAAAGTTTGTCTTTTTGGTATATCAAATTTTCCGATCCCTCTTCTCATTATCTGTCCTACAAATTTCATCTTTGTTTCTGATGCAACGTATAAGTGTCCTTTTGGTTTCCATTTTCTCTAAAACTTTGGCGTTGCTCATATGTTCGGTCCATGGTATTCTCAGCATCCTTCCGTAAAACAACATTTCTGTAGCCTCAAGTCTCTTTTCCATCAGTGATGACATCATCCAGCACTCACTGCCATTACGAGTACTGACAGTTCAGTAATATTTTCTTTGTTTCTAATGAAATTTTAAAGAATAGTGAACACTAATTTCAGTCTATATCAAGTTATAAATGAAACTTAAGAGAATTTCACCGTATGACATTAGAACAAGAGGAAAAGAGACTTGTTTGAAAAATGGAAAAATATTTCTAGTATCATCTATTTTGCGTCGCTGCGCAGGTGTTTTGCGGATTAAGGAGAGAAAAATCTCTGCAGTTCTACGACCGATAGTTTATCTTAACCACAAGTAAAAAGGGAAAAATCAATTTATCATTGCAAAACTCAACTGGTTATAAATACAACCTTGGCACTCTCTCATTTAGAAAGAATTGTTTTGTTTTTTTCTACATATGCTCATAAATTGCATTAGTTAAGATTCAGAATTCCTATCATTAAATCGATGTTTTATATTTAAAACATATAATCTGAGGATTGCCATTTTGATATGATCGTCATTTTATCATTAATAAATTGTATGCCCCATGAGTGTTTCCTCCTCAGGGCACTCTTTCTTCATTATTTACTCAACAAAATGAAATTGTCTCTTTCTTATTGTAAGTATGACTCACTCGGTGCTTACATGTTATTCTTAGCATTCGTTGATAGAAACACGCCTCTATCCCTTCAAGTATGTTTTTTTTATCTGTGAGGATATTTTTCAGCATCCACTGCTATACATCAGATTAGATATTACATATCAGATCGTATTGACAAAATCAGATTTCACTTAATGTATGAAGTTTTTTAGTGAAAGTTATATTTTACTGAAAATAGAAATCAATTAATCTCTAATTAATTTTAACTTGAATCTTGTCCTTGAAATTCAGGTGATCTACTTTTATGTTCAGCTCCTTAGATTTCAACTCGTGTAGTAACCTTCAGAGAGGTTTTAGTAATTCAGTAATTCTCACTAGAATCTTTCTCTTGAAAAGGTCCGCATATATCTTAGCACTTTGCGAAACTAATTTAAATTCTTCAATCGCTACCAACGAATTCTCTGTTACAGGCTATCTTCCTCGTTGTCGAAACGATTCTAGAATATGACCTTGGTGTTTACATTCGGAAAAATCTTCTAGTGACAAGGGAATTGTCTCTTGAGATTTCGACTTTCTTTATTGCACCTTGTTAGCTATATCTTTTTCTTTTATCGTTCGCCTTCTTCTCAGGGCTGTAACATTTGACAGAACATTTTTGCGTTTGGTGATTTTAATGCTCATTATGCCAAGTGGTTTAATCATTCCAATGTTACTGATTTTGCCGGCAGCGAGACTTTCAATTTTTTCGTTTCTCAGCCTCTCAATCAAATAGTGGATTTCTCTACTCGTTTCCCTAATAATTCTGATCAACAAACTTCTTTACTTGATTTGTTCCTTACCTCCTCTACTAGCTCTTACCGAGCATCGTAACTCTGTCCTCTGTTAGACATAAACGTCTTATTCACAAGATTTCTTTCTCTTACTAACGTACCGATTGGGATTCATTTCGAGATTTACTTTGCGACGCATCTTGTAATGAAATTTTAAACCTTCCTATTGAGAATTGTGCCACTGAAGGTATCGATGCTTTTATGCCTTCTCAGAAATACCAGGTGAAACCATAATCTTCTTGTTTCACACCTGTTCAGCTGCTATAGCCCATTACCAACGTAATAGTTCTGATCACATCAGATGCCTCTAATGTTCGCTAATCATAAATGTAAATGTCTCCTAAATTAAGTATTTGTTCGCGGACAGAATAAGACGCCGTTTCTAACAAGTTTGGCGGCTCTATAATAGGATGTTCAATAAGAATAAGTTCATTAACCCTCCCCTTTTTTATTCGAAATTTTTGGATTTGATTGTATTCTTGCAATTGTTCTTAAAAATGTGTCCCGGAAATGGTTCCTGTTCTCTCTAATCTCTACAATAAATGCATTGCTGCTTCTTGCTTTCCTTCTTGTTGGAAATCCTCTTTTGTAGTTACTGTCACTGTGTTGTGCCAAAAGGTTTTTCTCGTCAGAGTCTATCTTGCACATTTACAAATCTACCATTCGTCCGTGCATTGAATACTGTTGCCATATCTGGTCTGGTGCCCCTGCTATTCATCTCGTGGTTCTTGACAAAATCCAAAAAAGGTTCTGAAATATAATCGATCCTGACTTGGCATCTCGACTTCAGTCACTTTCTCACCGACGTGACGTGATTTCCCTCTGTCTTTTCTACAAATATTTTCATGGCAACTGCTCTGATGAGCTTTTTTCTCTGTTACCACGACTACATGAATTTAAGCGTGCTACTAGATTGGCATCTAGAACCCAGCCTTTTACTTTTGAAATAGCTAAATTTAACCGTAACTTCTACCCCAACAGTTTCTTTTCTTGCAATTCACACCTTCCGTTTACTTGCTTTCTTGATAACTAAAATCTTCAAAAATTTAAATGCAACGTCAATCGTCTTCTTCTATCTTCTTCAATCCCGTTCATGTTTTATCCTTTCCTCAATCCCCCTACACCCAGTCTTTTCTCTCATTTTCACTCTCTGTAAACCACCCCCGCGTACTAGACCCGCCTTGCTTGGGGTGAAACAAATAAAAAAAAATCTGATCATTCTAATTATTGACCTATTAGCCATCTACTACTTTTTGGTAAAGTATTAGCGACTCTAATCAATTCAGATTTGGTTCAGCATCTTACCCCGTGGGTTCTTCTTTCAGACAAGCAATATGGCTTTTGCTTCTCTAAGTCAACTGCTGACATGTTAAAAGAGTCTGGTAACTTTTAAATAATAATGTTGAATATCGGACTCTATTGTTTTAGATATCTCGATGACGTTTGACAAGGTTTGGCTTTGAAAGGTTTATGGTATTTCTGGACAAATGTTTGATCTGATTCAGTCTTTCTTATCAAATCTCGAAATGAACGTTGTCTTGAACACACACCCTTCTACGATCTTTTTGTATTAATGCAGGTGTCCCCCCCCCCATCCTTGAACCTACGTTGCTCCTAATTTTCATCATCTACCTTACTGGTGTCATCAGTTCCCATCTCGGTATCTTTGCTGATGACACAAGTATTTATTCCTATCTGATAGGTTCGATACGATCAGATTGACAACTGATCTTAATAATGACTCATAGACTGTTATTAAGTGGGGCAAGAAATGACTTGTTAATTTTAACACCTCCAAAATGAAACTGATCTCTTTTAATCTTTATGTCTCTCAGCAGCATGACCTTCTCCGGCTAACGTTTTCCACTGACATGAATTGGAAAATTATATTGAATCAATTGTACATTTATACGTCTACCATTCGTTCATGCATTGAAGAGAGAAAAAAAAACATTTAAAAAAATTTATTTGGTCAAATTTTGTGAAGTTGGTCGAGCCGACAACCTTTCAGCATTTACTTCGTATAATCGTAATCTTTCTCTCTCTCTCTCTCTCTCTCTCTCTCTCTCTCTCTCTCTCTCTCTCTCTGTATTTCCCCTTCAGCACGTGGATGATTAAGGCTCAACACAACTTCCCGTAAATTTTGCAATAAATAATTATTCTCCTTTACCTCTTTGTCCTTGTGACCATCCATTTTACGCAAACATGTCATTGTTTCACTTCACCCGCTTCTCTTATCTTCAATGTAACGAAATTATCCAGCATCCACTGCTTTATACGAGACGAAGACGTTATATCGAAGTTCAGCACTCTTTTTCTTTGTTTCTAAAAACATTTTTCGATCCCTTAAAACCTTTTTTAATTTCTGAAATGAATCCTTAGCTATTCTTATACACCCCCCACGTTCTATATCATACATTGCGTCGTCTATTACTACATGGAGAGTTCAATTTCTGCATTTGCTTGACGTCGCTGATAACTTGGGTTGTCCTTTTAGCTCATAATTATACATTCTATTTTCTTCTGTCATCTCGTTGTACAGATTAAATAAATCTGTTGAGTAAGCACATCGTTAATATACTACGCTTTCTATATGTATTTATTTAACTCTTTGTCATGCAAAATGTTTGTTTTCAATATAGGTTACGAATTATTTGAATATCGTTTATGTGTAAATCAAGCGCATTTCCAGGTAATAACATTTCAATGAGTTCTTCCTAAAATATTTTATCAAATACTTTTGTGTAGTCTATTAAATAAAAATTAAATTTACGTAAATTAAATATTCTTTTTCCTGTATTTCTATCTCTCGTTCTGATAATATTTTGATCATGAAAATGGGATTGCTTTTTCTCGTGCAACATACTTCTTGCTCTATTTTCAATTTGCTTCTAATTTATAGTGATCCTTACGAGAATCACTATAAATTAGAATCCTACACAATTTATGTGGCTCAGCAAGCACATTGTTACATGGCTGCGCAGTTAAACAATATTAAATCATTTTTCATTACATTTCACTTATGTTTTCTATTAACAAAAATACTTTCAATAATGACACGACAAACTCAAAATATGAAAATATTTTGAGTTTGTCGTGTCATTATATATATATATATATATATATATGTATAATGACACGATATAGTAGTTCCAACGAGAGAAAAGTGTGTATATATGGTTGTAATGTGGATTTTTAAAAAAATATTATGCTTTATTTTCCATAATTTTGCTACACGTGTTTCCGGTCTCTCTCTCTCTCTATATATATATATATATATCCGTCAGTACGTGTATTCATCATCATGGTGACTGAATATTTTCTTTCTATCTCTAATTATATTATACATCTAATTGTATATGAAAAGCATTTTAAGTACAAATGTCTTCTTTTAGCTATGTAAATTAAGGAACACCTTCACTTACATTTATATCAAGTTGACTATTACATCAATCAAGAAATTATTTAGTTTTTGCTAATCTATTTAGCTAACCGCTTGAAATGAATTTCTGTCAGTTTTAATGCAATCTTTTAAGAAATCATTTCTTGTATTATTTCTCTCTTTTTACATATAATTATCATTTGGTTGGTCAGATCATATATTTATCAAGTGAAAGCAAACTTGTCCGTTTATGAGCAATATGCTCGTCAGATATCACATATGCTATAATCAGAATTAATAATCACCTTCAAAATCGAAATGCTGACTTTAACATTCAACTTGCAACACGTGTTTTCTTTACTATTTTTATTATAATAATTCTTATTGTTGTTAATTTTTGTAAATCGAAACACTTGCTCTGTTGTCTTTTTCTATTAGGTTAGTGCAAAAATAATGTCGTTTTCTCACATAGTAACATATGTGAGAAAACGACATTATTTTTGCATCAACCTAATATGTAATTAATATACTTCTAAACGCTTTATAGAAACCAATTACATGGATTTAATTCGCCGGATATATTTCTTTTATAGATGCCTATTTATATTTATAAAATTTAATACTCTGAATATTCAAATTATGAACTGAACTTTCCTTTTGATTTACTGGTGATATAATTTCATTTCGTTTTGTCGTGTACACATATGTGTTCTATACTCTTAGTAATATTGATTCATGCTGTTTTTTTTTATATGAATTGATTCCATCTCTTTTCCATTTATTAACAAAATCCAATTTTGAACATCTTAATAATATAAATCCTGAAAAGTTTTCGGTTCAATAAAAAAGGGATTTTTTTTTAAATTCTATTATTTGGTCATTTAAGCAGATTTTGAGAAATGAGTCTCACCGAGAACTTTCCAGCACTTTGTAGATTTTAGACTCAATCAATTGTATCAATGAATCACATTCGCTGTATATTTACTGAAAAAAAATAGTAATTTCTATTCAGATAAAGTGTTTTATTATTACATACCCCATCTAAAAATAATTTCCATCTTATTGTTTTCTTACCATTTTTAGTTTATAAGATTTACATGGCATTTAAAATATTTCCATCTTTCAACTTTATAAATTATAGAGATTATTGTTAATATATGTATATTTTTTTATTATTTCTCTTGAAAATTGATTTAATCTAATTATTTATAATCACGTCTAATCTTAAACATAATTTTCTTTTCCTTTTTTACTATAACAATGTTTGGTCTCCTAACCTGGAGAAAGTAATCAGTCTAATCTTGAAATTCACATTGTCTATAGATTTTCCACAGAATCTTTATTACTTTGCAACATTCAATGATTTATTATCGTCACTTCTCTCTCTTTATACCCCCTCCCCGTTTTCTCATTCTCTTCCACCTTGGCATTATTATTATTATTAATATCAAATATTTTGGCAAGTACAAGAATGACTGCTACAAGAAAGGCTATTTTGTTTAACTTGACATCAGAATTTTGTATAAATTCAAAAGTATTAAAACCTTAGCTTTTGTTCGATTGATAAGTGTTGAAGTTTTTGATAGTCATTACAGTTCCTCTCGACATGAATAAATAAAATCATGACAAATAAATGGAAATAAAGCATTTTATTCTTCTATTTTCAACACTTTATTTACTTTTTTTTCCTTACATTGATACTTCGAATTCGATTTCAGCCTAATAATAATTAGTCGGATTAATCAGATTAAAAACCTAACAGACTAAATATTGTTGAATAAAAGGAGATTAATTATGACTGTATTAAAAAGACCAAAAAAAGAAATCTCAAATTTAAAAGCCCCAAATAAAATGGAAAATTTACTTGTCACAAAATCAAAATCAGAACAAAAACAACAGAATAAGAAATGTTACCTGTACAGAAGCAGTAATGAAATAATAAATATTATAATGAGGGTAGTTGGCAAATTTACACTGAGAATTCGTAATAAACGCGGGTAAAATAGGTCTAATGAATGATCAGGTTGTAGCCAATACCTTGTTTCAAGAAGACCCAAGACGTAATGGGACATTAAGACGAAAGGAAGAGAAACGAAAAACCAAATCAATTATATAATTATCAATAAGTGATTCAGAAGTGCAGTTTTACACTGCAAAACATACCCAAGTGGCGACTGCAAGAGCAACATATCTAGTGATATGTAACTGAAATGGAAGAGAACCAAGGCAGTATCCAAATTGCAATACGGCAGACTACTGAATGAACAGAATGTGAAGGAGAAATATAGGGACAGTTTTAAAATCAGATATAAGCAGGATTCGAAGTGGGACACATTAAGAGAAACTTTAGTAACATCAGCATACGAGATCACCCCAAAGAAAAATAGACAAGGAAAAATACACAGAAATATCAAATGACCAGAAATATCAAATGACCAGAAATATTAAAATCTGACGTGAAATCAGTATTGGTCAAAGTGAATAAAAACAAATCTTCATGACTAGACGAAATTGTAATAGGGATGATGGAAGCCTTAGATGGTTTCGGACTTGACAAGCTTACAGACATAATAAATGTAATATACAGCAGTGTTGACATATACCTAAAGACATAAGTAGATCTATTTTCATAGCATTGCCTAAGAAACCAGGTAGAAAAGAATGTGAACTTCATCGGACAATAATGAACGATATAACAAATCTTATCAACCAAATTCTGATGAATACGGCATACAGCAGAATCAGCCCGGAAATAGGACACGAACGACACGGGTTCGTCAAAGACACTAGAACAATAAATGCAATAGAATGCACTTAGAATGTTATCAGAAAGAGCAATACAAATGCAAAAGGATGTATACCTATGTTTTATAGATTATGCAAAGGCGTTTGATAATGTGCGATACAAAAGAACTGATAGGTAACCTTGACATATTTGAGAAGGATATTAGAATAATCCAGAACGTATAATGACAGCAAACCGCCTGCATACGAATTGAATATGAATTCAGTAAATATACATAAAAAGAAAGTCCAGAATGTGTCTTCTCACCGAACTTATTCAAGCTTTACGGTGAGGTGATTCTGTGTGTTGTGTAGAAAGACGACCGACCTTCTCTACACTAATTGATGAACATGGACTCACCCATCCATTATAAATAGAACGTCTGCTCATAGGACTGGGCGTCACAAAGTGAATCGCAAGTAGTAGCGTTTGAGTTATACACATTGCTGCACTATTCTCTACACTATTCTCTATTACTGTAATATTAATATTAATATTAATATTATATAGCAGGGAATGGTGAACCATCTCCACATACATGAAAAAGAAGCCTGAAGCGATAGAAATATGGTTCTAATGTGAGCAACAACGAGTATTTTAGAGAAATTGAAGAAAGAAAGACACACTTAACATCAAAAAGAGACAGTTGAAATTTCTAGTTCACATAAAAAGGTCTTTAAAAATTTGATACTCACAGGTCAGATTGAAGGCAAAAGGAACAGAAGAAAACAACACATAATCTACCTAACGGGCTTGAGTAAATGGATGGCGAAACAAGGTTTAAGAGAGATAACAACATTTATTAAGAGCTACAAAGAACACGAAATTGTAGAGAGCTATGATCGCCTACGTTTCTCAGAATTCCAAGAACTTCAATAATTATGGATTCTAAGATTTTTGCAAACAGTATCAATAGTGAGATACACAAAGCCTTTTTTATGTTGGATATAAAAGGATCTCAGTCGATGGTTGAAATAATCAAGGAATTAATTACAATACTCGGCAGTATGAAAAAAGTGAAAAAGTAGAACGTTTACCAGTATTGATGACAGTATCCTAATAACTAAAATGGGGTCTGAAAATACGTACATCAAAAATGTATGTAAATCACGTCAAAGAATGCAACAAGAGCTAAAAAGAAATAAACACAGGTACAGAGAAGAATAAGCAAGCAAGTATAAAATTAGAAAAGAAAATTCAACATCTTTTAAAAGGAAAATTTGAAAAGGAAAGGAGATTCTGCACCGAAAAATCGGCAAGTTTTACGGGAAGGAAACTGTAAGAAACTCATATGAACACCACCTATTCCGGTTACAGACATAGGACCTATAACAATTTTATGGGGCTTTCCAATACACACAGACAGAACAATGAAAGCCAATTGCACAGATATCGTGATAAAAAACAACAAAAACTCAATCTGCTCTCTTATTGGCATGGCAGTCTCTGCAGACTGTAATTTATCTTTGAAGATATTCAAAAAACTATCAAAATACAAGGATCTTGAAGTGGAAATCTAAAAAATGTGGCACATGAGGACATCAATAATTCCAATTGTAGTTGGAGTCCTCGGTTTGATTGGAAAAGGTTCTGATAGACTCATTGAAGAGATTCCTGGTAGTCCATGCCCTCAAGAAATACAAACATTTGTATTCACAAGTACAGCTCACACCTTCGAAGGGCTTTAACTATGTAAAATATGTGTGGTCTTAGGTTGCTTCATTTTTTTTTTTTTTTTTTTAAATACTCAGTGAAAATGTCATGATGCTATTTCTGACCTTGGGTCTCTGGTTGAGACTTGGAAGAAAATGTGTATACAACAGAAATCAAAAGAATAAAAATAATAATAATTGCAAGAATTCAAAATTTAAGGAAGAACTGAGGCGATAGAAATTGTTGATTATTAAGAACAATGCTAATGATTTAACTTTTGTTGTTTGGTTCGCATCTAAAATCTCTTGTGAAAAAAATGTAAATCGGTCAAAGAATGTTACACGCGCTGCAATTAAATTTAAAAAGATATCATTTCTTAGCTTCTGTTCGACAGACAAGGGCAGAGATTTTATCGCTCAACACAACCGTATAGTGATCTTATATTTTGATGTCACATCTACATTGGCTATTTTTATGACCTGTATCTATAAGTAATTTTTTAAAACGCTTCATGCGTTGGGTGCAGTCATCTATATACAAAATAAATATAATTTGATATTTCGGTTAATTTAAATGAATGTTTTAAAACTACGTTTAATTAATGTTTTCTGTTTATGGATATTAAATAAAATTAGATAACTTTATGATAAGTTTTATCCGTTTACACTTCAAGAAGTCCATGAAAACTGATTATATAGTCCAACTTTATCTAATCAGATGGTCTCAATAGGTTTCCCAAAGCAATTCATTTTTCAAAGAATTTCTTAGCAATAAAAACATTCAGCGCATACATAATGATCCAAATTATTAGGAGGAAACTGATTTAAAAGAAGCGGGGAACACTAAAAATTAAATTAAAAATTAACTTAAAAGATTGCTTCAGTGAAAACCTTTTAAACTGTAGATGTCGATTTTGATTTTTCAGAAATAATTATATAAACGTTTTTAATCAGATATAAATTGCCACAAATCAGACATTAAATTGAATCTTGTAAGTTCAAATTAATAAAACGTAAAAATACAAATCATATAACAATTTGATGTCTTAATATATTCCCGAGAAAAACATTCCAGTCTTTTTAATAGTTTTGTCAAATATAAACATATTAAAGTATAATCGATTTATTTAACCGATATTTATTCAAAAAGATTGATTTTCTGCAGAATCATTATAGTTGGATATGGCATAGCAGATAATTGAGTAAAGTCAAAGAAAGACTTGTTTTCTATATCAATGAAATAGAACTGAGATACTTTCGTTACAATGACAATAAATGCATTCTTTTTAACATGCATATATGTATGTACCTCTTTATTAAACAGTTATTTTTTGATAATAAATGTTTCATAATAATAATGATAATGATAAAACTGATTCCATCTCAGGGAATGTGTTAAATGTTTCTTTTCATTTTGGGAAACAAAAGCGCATAAAATTTATTTTTAAGAATCTACACATTTTAATTATAAAATATTAAGATGTTACACAATGCGTTCTTATGTGTTTTTTTTTTTTATGTCGGTTGAGATGTGAACATTTTTGGTTTCATCCAACCAGTTGATTCCGTACAAGAACTAAAAACGTAATTCAAATAAAAAATAATGATCCTACAATTTTCGTTCAAGTTTCAGAATACATGACTACTGTAAGAATATCTCTTTACAGTAATTGTTTAATCCATGATAATCACATATCTGCATGTAAAATTTTACAAGCTGTTTTCAAGTATCGCTGCATGATACTTGATAACACGTCAGTGTTATTAGATCGATCCAGTTTAAATGAACATTTAGCTTCGTACATATAGCTCTATCAAAATAAAGGATCCGCTTTCTGAAAGTTATGAAATATTAAACGCTTAATATTTCGTTTCATCTGCAGAATTATTCGAAACACGTGTCCCTAAAGGATACAACAGTATAAATAACTCAGATATTACAAGTTTCAATCAGACCACTTTACCAAGCTTAATTTTGGATGAAAGTCTCAAGAGTGCCTAATAACCATCAGCTTTCCACAAAATTATTCTATTTTATGATCAGTTATTATCAATGATATAATTAGAAACAGCGTAATCATGAATATTTTTCTGGCACAAATCATTTATATTCGAAAATCATCCTAACATCTAAAAGTTTTACTTATTTATAAAATAATTTATTCAGATGTAAGAAAAATGCTTGTTCTTGTTTTGCATGTGTAAAACAAATGTTAGCGCAGTAGAAACTAAATTTATTGTTAAATATTTTGCAAAAGTATTTCTTTTAATGCTAAAAGCATTTTTACTCTCATCCTCCAATCATTTACACCTAAAGTTATTTTACGAGGAATCCATCTTCAAGATGTTTATGTCTTTATAGTTTTTCTCAAGAAAAGTTCAGCCAAATATTGTTATACTTCTCTTTTATAGAATTAACATAGATATCACATTTCACATACACATAGACTTCTATTGACCTATTTTCTTTGTTATGTGCTTATATAGTTATCGACATTAATAATCGATATATGAAGATGTTCATCATATTTAGGCGATTCTTTTGTGCGATTTGCGCGGAATTAAAACACTTCTCGTCGAGAGAAACATCACATACATCAGAGTCTGATCTTATGTTTAATAAGATCAGAATCAAAGATGGCTTCTATTATATAAGTAATATCTGACCTAAAAAGGGGTAACGTTTTGTTTTGAAACTAGTATAACGCCCTATTTCCTACTACCATCACGAAGCAGTGTGATTATTACTAGTAAAATTCAGTATGTCAATATTAATTTTGTCAAAATTACTTTGTCAATATTAACACTCATTAAAATAAAGTTTATTTTAAAATAAAAGCAAATTATATTGTTTTTTATAGAAATAATTTATTCTCAGATTTTATTATGCAAGTGTGTATCCAATAAAATTAGTATTAACTGACAGATGTAAAGATATATTTATATGGGCAATATACCGTATTGATTTCAGCTTATAATATCTATCCATATTAAAAATGTTGATAATAATCTGTTTAGGGAATGTTGTTAGATTTTATTATACAAACAACGTGCAACATGTGACATAGCGAGAAAGCGATACTTGATTAATATGATATATATAAGTGAATAAATTATTATTTTAATAATATCTTGATTATCTATGACTTTAGCCATTAAACTAGTTAACGTTTCTACTGTTTCTGTTGAAACCTTACTTCTAGGATTTTTTTTTATTTATTCCAAGAGATATTGTTTGCTTAAATATTGTTTTCAATTCTCATATACCTCTAATTAATGATAGGCCACAAGTTTTATATTGACTATAGTGATTAAATTTCGTTCCATTAATTTCAAACTTTTTGGCAAGTTCCATTAATCTGAAACTTTTTGTCAAGGCGGGTGATATTCAGCTTTTCGGATTGTGAAGAAGTTTTGTCTTGTATGAATATACTCTTTACTTTCTTCATTGCAACCAGTATCAAGCAAAAATATCTTGTCCAAGAACTTGCAATAATTATCTGTCTTTATATTGAAACCATCATCAATTAAGCAAGGATCTATAATTTTACTACATACAATACTAGATTAAAACATTACTCAACCTTCCCCTGTTGCCTTTTAAGCTGTATTGTTTGACTTTTTCCGGCTTAGCCTTGTCACGAGCTTCATTTAAAGTAACTCTACATTCATTACTAAAGATTACTTACACATTTATTTGTGATGTTTACTTAAAAGTGATACTTTTGTTGCTTTCCTGTTTTCTTAATTGTCGGCCATTTTTATCTGTGCTTACACTCACAATATCAGCTTCAAATATTTTCTTTTAATCAATCCACTTTCCTTGTTTATCACGCTTTTAATTTTTCCCCAAAATCACTTTTTGCTATTAATTTTTATAGTCATTTGTTCTTGCCAATATTTTCAATTTCCTTTCTTTCATTGTTTTTATTTTTTATTTCTATTTTTTTGCTCTTATTCAGTGTGTTCTCTATTCAACTATTTCCAGCATTGTGTTCCACCCACTCAATAACTTGGCAGCATCTTATTTCTCATTCGAGTCTACATTTTTCTTACAACCCATAGTAATTGCTATATATGAATTTTTAAAATTAATTTTATTTTCTATATTATTATATAAATGTATTGGCAATGAACAAATCTCGAGTTACATAATAACATCTTATGGGAACAAATAAGTTATTACAAATATTTCTAATAAAAAACAAATATTATTGCTCATATAAATAAAAGTATATTCTGAGAATTTTATTACAATATACTGGTTAATCCCTATTGTATTATGAAAACAATGATTGTATAAAAAAATATAGCATACATTATATATATCTCTATCTATAAAAGGCAGGATGTGTGTGTGTGTGTGTGTGTGTGTAACGAATGCACGGCCGCAATTTTCGACGGATTTGCACCAAAATTTACATGCACATGCTCCGTTAGCGGAAAGGCCGAGACCGACTTTGCATTTCCCAACTCCCATCGATAGTGGAAATAATCAATTTTTCATGCTTCTACGGCAGTTTTCATGTAGTTTGCGACCATTTTCTACTGGCCAGAGTGAGAGCCTATAGCTGGCTGCCACGAATAGGCAGGAAGATTCTATTGGCCAGCGTGAGAGTTCAACAGCTGACTGACACGAATGTTAACTAGCATGATAGCATGCAAAAAAATCGATAGCTGCATTCGTCACAAGTGGGAAAAATTTAAATCTGCATGGCACTTTACTCCAATTGGCCCATTCGCTTGCTTAAACTCAACGTTGATTCTGATTCCGCAGAACTGGGATGGGTTGGGTGTGAAAAAGTATTTGTTGTTAACATTCTTTTTTCATTCAGTTTTTCCAGTTACTAGGCCTTTTTTAAAGCTGATCGTTTTGTGTTCATTTTGTTTAGTTCATTTTTCGTAACAGATTTAATGTTTAGTATAGAGCTTAGAAAAAATTCGCAGTGTGAGATAGGCAAGAAGTAAGACATATAGCAACATCAGCACGGCAAAGGGCACTCCTTTAAAGGCAAGGAAGGGCAAAAATATTTTAAGTCAAGTGATAGCGATTGCTGTATGAGTCGTACGATTTTTGAATCAAGCACAGGCAACACCGGGCCATGCTGCTAGTATATATATATATATATATATATATATATATATATATATATATATATATATATATATATATATAATGTCACCATATCTATTGTATTAATATAGTGATTTCCTTTCGTCTTTCAATGATAATGTTATTAAGCTTATCAAACAATATGAAAGGAACTTGCTTAAAATAATACAGTTAAATACATTACTCAAAAACAATTAGCGAAACAGTATATAAAATAAATACCTTGGTTAACCATACAGTATATAAAATAGTATTGATATTTCAGAGGAAGCTTTCTCCACTTGGGATATTCGATGTGCCAAACAAATGCCAGAACAAGTTTTCTCAGGAAAGTTGTTGTCTTTGATTTTAGTCAAATGTTTTTTTCCCGGTTTCAACAACAGTTTTTTGCAATTCTCTGACAGTTATTTGTTAAAGAATCGAGAAACACTTCCATTTTTTTCCTGTAAAATTGTATAAATACTTAAGAACAAGATTAAAATAGGCTTTAATCTTGGAATTTGCACGCATCTCCATACAGTAACTAAATCAATATTCATAGACTATAAATATGGTAATTTTACATGCGCGATTACAAGATGAAGCAAAATATCTGTATAACATCAATTTTCCTTTCATATATCAGTGTGTCTCCCGGGAAATTCAGTATCTACTTTCCTAGATTATAGCTAGACACTAAAGCCATTGTTGAAATAATTTCTCTATCAAACCTTACGTATTTACACTTTATCTCTCTAAAGGGTGCCTGTGATATATAGAACATAATTTTGTAAATCAACATTAGTGACAATCACGATTTTGACCTTGTCCAGTCCAAAAAATACCTTATGACTATTATAAATTTTACCAGCATATGAAGTTCACAAGTGACAAAATGGTTGTGCAACTCATTTTAATTAGTGAAAATACATCAGATAACTACAAAAAATATCAACAAGAGATTTCAATTTTAAGAGAGTAAAGAGATATTTGTTATCGCGTTTATGAATAGATCAGGCACTACTGAGTAGTGAGTTCGATCCTTACTAGGTGTCTCATGCAAAATTATATATTAAATAGCCACTTCACAAATAAATAAATTTAACCTAAATTTGGTGAGACTATGCAGCATGTTTATTATAATGCCTGAACCATGTGACTTTTTAGTACTATCAGAATCTAGTCAGTATTAATTACTATGAATTATCTACTTTGCATGGAAGCACAATGAGAAAAATCACCCCAATTGATTGAATAAAGGGTTCTGTTCAAAATCCTGAGAAAGTTAACAAGACCGGAAGGTACAACAGCCAAAACCAAGATGAGAATATAATAATGATAATTCCTCATCTAAAAAGATCGGACATCAACGATCGTATTTGAAGTACTTTATTTCTAAAAAAAAAAATACTTTCAGACGACCGCATCAAGCCCAAATCTATGTTATTCACTCAAATAATAATAATAATAATAATAATAAAAGGCAATGTCCTTTAAAAGAAATTATCATAACGGAGACACATTCATAAACACCAGCTGTGATCTATAATACTTAAATATGCCTCAATACACTCTTATTATCCAACAGGAACTACAGAAGAAATGTAACTGAAAGGACATATTGCGAATGCTAAACATGTTTTGGGATTTATATCAGCTGTCATAATAGCTTGCTTTTTTATAAAATATTTATTCTTTGTTTTATCTTGCAATGTTTGATTACTGTAATCATGTAGGATGTTTTCACTCTTGTAATTTCTTGATTTATGTTCAGCTGTACTACTAACTTGCTTTTATAAACAATAGTGTTTTCTATTATAACAAAACTACTTCTGTAATGATTTGGAATGTATTGATAACTTGCTTTAAACATTGTATAATTAAATATACTAAAATCTGAAATGGAAATGCATATTGCACGTGCCTCTTTTATGCCGTCAAGTACGATATGCAACATATTTCTAGCAGCAAACAACTTCCAAGTATAATCTTTCTTGTTTTTCTACTTAGTTGTCCATGTCAAAATCAATGGTAAAGAGTGCACATCAAAATGCAAGTCAATTCACGTTATAACAAAGACAATAATTTCTTTTAATCATCCAAATCTAATTCATTGCGGTTAAGAACAAATTAAAATTCATTGCTTGTAATTCTTCAATACATTTTTATCAATAAATAGCATACTTTTTGCATATATCCATTTCTCTAAAGGATTCTCGTTTCTATCATTTTAACCTTATTCCTTGGATATTCATTGTTCCATACCTCACAAAAATAGCATAATCATTTGGGACGAATTATATTTTAAAAATAAAACGTTTTCATATATACAGAACGATTAAACGGCAATGCATATTCAGATCAGGCATTCTGTTAGTTGAATAATGTCATGTAAAATAGTATGGACAAGTACTTTCTGGTTAACGAACAATCAATTTGAAAGTTGTAATCCAAATGCAATTACAATATATTTATCTGTAAATATTTATATAAACGAAGATAAAACATGTTTTTCGGAAATAAATAATCTTGTATGGGATTTAATTAAATCACAATGAGAAGTAACAGGTTATTTTTAGACACCTGATCATGTTTCATAAAAAAATAAATATGTTCTAGTACTAAACGAAACGAATTTTTTAGCAAACGATATTATAGCCCTTCTTAAATCTTAATCTACTGATATTGACAATGACATTAAATTTAGGTTACAAAATCAACACAAATATAATCAAGTGTCTAAAAAGAACCAGTTACCTTTTAGTATTGTTCAACTAAATCCCGTATAATATCATCTAAGAATCTTTTATAATATTATATAATATCTTATAAAAACATACATTTTTCAAAAGATTGTGCTGATTCAAATCCTACAATCTAGAATACTGCTACCACGTTATTATTATTAAACTGTTATTCGTAACTCGTTTGAACCTAGAAGTATACTTCAGTACGACACACATTTCTTGTTATTTCACTACTTCATTTAGCTCCTTCACTGTATTTAATGAGTTAATTGCCTTTTTTGACATTTTAATGAGAAAACATTTACTTTTCTCTTCTTTTTATATTGTTCAAGTATGATTATCTTTGTTCCCTTTTCAAAAGGTTTTGTTAAAGAATGACGTTTTATTAAATAGCGTCAATTTTAATGCCTGAATTAAATACCAATATGTCTTCCGAGAGTGGAAGTAAGCATTGTGATCATCCGACAAAAATAACATAACAGCTAAAGAAATCGTCTGTAAAACGAAGAAATGTTTATGCTGAGAAAGAGATTCAGTGTAAAAAAATACGTTCATTTATCTGTGCATTTATCAATATTCGTCGGTCGATAACAAATCTGAACTAGAATTAAAAATGAAAATGAAGGAAATTTAACTTATTAATTTTTTAAAGTAAAAGTAATAAATGCATCAGTTACAACCACCATTGATTCTCTTAACAATTAACCGACTCATTCGAACACAGATACTGCACATGAGATTAAAGATTTTATTTAAAAGCTCAAGATTGGGATTTTTATTTTTGCATTTAACACTAAACTTCTCAAACACTGACCTGAAAATTAGGCTTTAATGTATTTATACACACACACACACACGCACGCACACACATACACACACACACACATATATATATATATATATATATATATATATATATATATATATATATATATATGGGATAAAGTGCTCAATATCAGAGCTAGAGCGTATGTAAATATAAATATAAAAGTGAACATTGAAGTCAACACTCAGAGACGACAGGCTGTTTCATGCTAGTCGCAATCGTCAGGCCGCGAGTGTTAGATTTTTCTCGACTATTTATTTATATGGTTCAGTGGTGCATTGTGGGTAATCCATTCTGGCGGTTATTTTGGCGGGAGTGGCTTGTTTATTTATTTATTTATTTAGGTTGATTTATTTTACTTTTTTATTTTATATTTATTTATTCTTTTTCAGTTTTCGATGTTTTATAAACGTAGTAAAAAATTGGAGTGGATTTGTTTAGGTCGTCTATTTTAATATTTTGTTTTGGTCTGGGAAGATAAAGCTATTTATTCGTCCAATTTTTGGATTGATTGCCATAGTCTATTCTGCTATTTTGGCGGTGGACAATTTTTAATTTGTTTATTATTTTATTTATTCATTTGGATTGATTATTTTTATTTGTTTTTGCTTATTTATGTTTATTTGTATTAGCACTAAGATTATTTTAGCGAGAGCTATTTGTTAATCTATTTATTTATTAGGATTAATTTTTTCTTATCTATTTGCTTATTTTTATTTTGTATATTTTTATTTACTCTATTCGGTTTTCGATTTTTTTTATCATTATATAGCAGTTATAGCTATTTTCTCGTTCAATTTTTGGATTGATTATTGTAGTCTATTCTAACGGTTATTGGTTTGTTAATTTGTTTATTGTTTACTTTATTTGGATTGATTGTTTTTAGTTGTATTTTATGAATTTATTTTTATTTGTTCTATTTCGTCTATTCTAACGGGAGTAGTTTGTTAATTTGTTTATTATTTGCCTGGGTTAAATTATTTTACTTTTTTTTATATTATTTTGTTTATTTATTCTTTTCAGTTTTCGATTTTTAAGTAGTGTAGTAAAAATTTGTTTTCATGTCTGCATTTTGAGATGAACTCGGATCGTTTATTTAGTAATTTATTTTGGTCTGGGAAAGGTAATAATAGCTATTTTTTCCTCCAAGCAGAGTTTGCAGGTTTTGGATTGATTTTTGTAGGCTGGTGATCTTTTCCTTATTTTCCATGATATTTTGGGTGTGATTTGTGTTTTGTTCTTAATTTCCCAGATATACTTAGAAAATATTGTGCTTTTCGCGTATTTACTATTAAGCTGTTTTGTGCGCATAGTTTCTTTGTTTCCAGGGTCATTTAGTTACTACTATATATACTTTTTCTTCATTGTCTGGTGATTTTACAATAGCTTGGTATATTACATTGTTTTGTAAACAATTACCGCTTAAGGGACATTCATTCTTTATTCTACCGTTAAACGTAGGTTTAATTTGTTCGTGTGGTTTGTTAATAGTTTTCCTGTTGTGCTTTTTTATTATTTGTGCCATGTTCTCGGTGCAACTGTAGCTTATTTTTACAGTAATTTTATTGAATATTTTGTGTAGAGTGCTTGATTTCGGGAAGTGTTTGTTTAAGAGTTTAAAGAATATTTTACCTACGTTTGTTTTTATGTTTTTGCTGTACGGTGGGTTGAACCATATGATATTTCTCTTCCTATTGACCTTTTTTGTGCTCTGAGTATGTGACTGTTGCCGGGAATCCACTGTCTTTTAGGGCTGTTTCGTAGTCTTTCTTAGCTTCGTTAAATATGGTTTCATTGGAAGAATTGTCGGAAAGCCTGCGGTTAATCTATTTTGCTATATGCTTGATTATTGAAGGCGGGTGATTGGAAGATGTGTGTATGTACAATGGTTTATAATTGGGTTTTCTGTATGGTTTATATTTGCCTTTTCTTAGGTTGAAGGTAACATCTAGAAAATCTACTTCGTTTAGGTTAGTTTTTATATTAATGTCAAATCCGTTATTTTTGAAAATCTTTATTATTGCTTTTCTAGTTTTGTCTGTGTTTTGTGTTATAGTTTCTTAAGATTATGAAACCGTCGTCGCTGTAGTGTCCTGTATCATTTTTATCTATTATTTTGCGTAGTTCGTGTAGTAAATATATACCTCACACCGTCATAGCTTCCCATTGTAGTGTCAAAGATCCCTTCTTTTTTTATCCATGTATCCTCATTGTAGAATAGTAGTGATTTACGGGAGTGCTTAATGATATCGATTTTGTTTGTGTTTATTTTTATTTCTTCTTGGGCTAACATGATGACCTTATCTAGCATGGATTCTATTATGGATAAGTAAAATTCTTTTATGTCTAACTGTATAAATTGGCAATTATGTTTGTTATTTATGTTGTGGAATCAGTCAATAGTAGCTTTTGTGTTTTTTCACTGGTTTACTCCTAACTTTTCCTTAGTTCAGAATTAATTCTTTCTCATATCGTTTTACTTATTCTACCTAGTTCACTTTTAGTTGGATTTATGAGTTTGCATGCAGGTCTGGTTTTGAGATTTTCTTTGTGGTCTTTTAGGGTGATAAAGCCTTGCGCCTTACTAATGCAACTTATTCTGTGGTCTAAGTCTAATTTTTGGGCGATTGCTTTAGCTTCCTTATTGATATCGTGTTCTATTGTTTCCGGTGCTTTTTTGTATGTTTTGGTTATGTTACCTCTTGAGTAATTTGTTGTGTGTGTGTGGTGGTGGGGGCTTAGTTCATATAAAGTTCTTGTTTTGTCCGCTGTGATAAATACATTTGTTGAATTGTTTATTTTGTTTATATCTTCTTATAGTTTTTTTGGAATGCATCTTGTTTTTTGTGGGATTTTATGTATTTAACTAGGTCAGTTTAAATTTTTCTCGAAGTCGTCTAATTTTTTTTTTTTTTTTTTTTTGTCGGTGGCATTTTTTTTTTTTTGTTGTTTTAAAGCCGTATTTTTCCTTGAGTGTAGTGTTATTGTGAGGGTCCTGGTTTTAAAAAAATGGGCTTTCCATCTTATTCTTTTCATGAAGCTATCTGATTTTTCAATTAATTTTAGCTTATATCTGGTTGGGAATAGGATGTGTATGTTTTTTAGGGAATAGTCAAGGCTAAAAAATTTTATGTCCATAATGTGTTATAGATGTAGCGAAAGTGTTCTACTGTTTATCAGGAGCTGAATATGCAGAAATATAGTTTTAAAGTTAAAATGAATTAACCCAAATAAATAAATAAGCTACTCCCGCCAAAATAACCGCCAGAATGGATTACACACAACGCACCACTGACCCATATATATAAATAATCGAGAAAATCCAACACTCGCGGCCTGACGATTGCGTCTAGCATGAAAAAGCCTGTCGCCTCTGGGTGTTGACTTCAATGTTCACTTGTATGTATATATATATATATATATATATATATATATATATATATATATATATATATATATATCCATTGGTATATAACCCAAGTGAATCCTAATAATAAAAATATCAAAACTGATTCACATAGTGAGCTCAATCAGAGCATATAAATTACATACAATAAGAATTAAGATTACTTCAAGGTAATGACCATTTCAAACACAAATTAAAAATAATTTTCAGGATTTTCAATCACATCAAGTGAATAAGAAAAATAAAATGAAACTGGCTTAAAAAAGAAATTAAAAACCAGGCAGAGGCGAAAAAAGAAATAGAAACGGAAGAAAATAAAGAAATTGTCAAAGAATTAGTAAAAAGACAAGATAGAAAGTAAAGGGAAAAAGAAGAAAGAAAGGATAGATAGATAGATAGATAGATAGATAGATAGATAGATAGATAGATAGATGTATTTATTATTATTATTTTTCCTCTTATTGTTTCTTTGTTTATTATATAATGATGTAGTATATTGATTATATATATATATATATATATATATATATATATATATATATATATATATATATATATAATATTTAATAATAATATAAAAACTTGTATAATATTATAATAATATTACATTATTATAATAATATGCTAAAAATATATTATAATGGCATTAGTTATTGTTTGGTTTTAATACTTAGCAATAACATTTATTAAAGGAACTATTTAATATCATTTTAATTAAATGATATTATGTATGATGTGTTGATATAATTGATAGCATAATAGTATTATTTAATGATGTGACAGTATTGATTTAATATTTTAATATATAATTTTAATGTGTTGTGTTGATGTGTGACATATTGATATATATTGTATTATTTGACAATTTGTAATGACATACCAATTAATAATTCATACTAATATTATTATTTAAGAAGTTTTTATATTTTATGTAGTTTTGTTTTATATGGCAGTATTTATTAATTTTAATTGTCTTCATTATTTAATATTATTATTTAATAATATTCAATTATGTTGATATTATTTAATAATAATTATATTATTAAATATAAGAAAATAAAATAAGTATTATTACTTTGCAATAATATTTCATATTATATAATTATACAAATTATTTTTATTTAATACTTAGATATCTTTTTCTTTTATTGCTTCCTTTATTTAATTTTAATTATCAGTTAATTCTTATTACTTTTTAATTATAATTTATTTATCTTTTATAAATTGACTATAAATTTTTCGCAATCTATTTATACACTCTAATTTATACACATGATTTTAAGTGTAGATTTTTCATTTACTTTGTATTCACTCTTCCTCTATTATTGATTTAGTTTTTAAAATATAAAATCTCTGATTTTTCATTTCCGTGTAGATAGTAATAGTTTAAAATGTTAATATATGATCTTTTATTTCATTTAAAATGAAGAATTTAAATGATGCATTTCCCAAATAGAAAATAATTAAATCTATATATTTTTTCATATTTTAATATATTATTAGGTTGGTGCAAAAATAATGACGTAATAATGTCGTTTTTTGACGTAACGTCAAAAAACGACATTATTACTTCATTATTTTTCCACCAACCTAATAATAATTCCGTTTTTTTTCTCTTTAATATAAATCTATTATATCCCTTAATATTGGATTTATAATTTTTTCCCTAATTTTCCGCTTCTATTCTATATAAATTAGGTCAGTTTACTTTATGTATCTCCTCTTACCATTCCCCATATCTAGACATTTCTAGCCTCTCTATACCTTCTTTCTTCTCCTTCTCTTTACTTCCTATCTTGTCTTTCCACTAATTCTTTTACTTCCGTTTTTCTTTCGTTTTCCGCCTCTTCCTGGTTTTAAATTCGTTTTTAAGCTAGTTTCATTTTATTTTTTCTTATTCATCTGATGAATAATATATATATACATATATATATATATATATATATATATATATATATATATATATATATAATAAATTTGAGGTTGTAAACAAGGAGGAGGCTTATATTTAATATCAAGAATAGGCAGCTGAAGTTTCTGGCACACATAATGAAGAATGGCCTGGAGAATCTGATAATCACGGGTTGAATAGAAGAAAAGGAGACAAGGGAAAACAACGCGTAACATACCTGGCCAACTTAAGCAAGTGGATGACAGAACTTGGTCTGAGGGAGGAAGCAGAGGGAAGGAACTTGTTGAGAGCTGCAAGGGATAGAGAGAGGGAGAGAGCCATGATCTCCTACGTCCTGAAAGGATATGGCACAAAAAAGAAAAGAAATAATTTAAAAATATGATCACATCGCTACACAGGAATTACCATGTTTCAAAAACAGAAACTAAAACTCTAAATTTAATTTTAAAATTAAATTAAAATCCCTAGTTCTGTTTCATTTTCAAGCGATTTTTGGAAACGAAAAATCGCTTGAATTTTAAAATTGACGTGTTTTTGACGTCTGTTTATAATTGGTAAAATAATTATCAAAATTGCCTCGAAGTATTTTCGACATAAAAATTACGTTTTTTTTTTTAATTAGGATGATATTTATAAAATCGAAATCATGGCCAGTTTTTTCCTGTGTATTACGAGCGAGTTCAAAGGGTTGTCCCAACGTAGTTGTAGGTATCAACACGAGATCGCTGGAAAATGAGCATAGCAGAATAATGACGGCTTTAAACTTGATGAAAATAATTTTTTATCGTCTAAATGGTCATGTTACTATCAAGAGGAAAGATCAAAGTATTTTTTGATTAGTTTTTTTACATTTTTTAATAATTTCTAGCACGTCCAAAATTTTCGTTAAAAATTTGTATTTTTTTTGATCAGCAAAATTGACAGAAAATCGATCGTCAGCCATTTTTTTAACTTTTGTTTACAAAAGTGAAATTTTCAGTTTAAAATTCGTTTAAAAAATCAATTATGATTTTTTTAAAATTAATTTAAGAAAATTAGAAATTATGAAGTTTATTTAATGTATTTTGAAATAAACATTACTTACTTTCTGCGCTGAAAAAAGATGTACTTACAAATTATATTAGGTTGGGGCAAAAATAATGTCGTTTTCTCAAATATGTTATTATGTGAGAAAACGACATTATTTTTGCACCAACCTAATAGAAAGCCCGGCTTAACAGAGATGTTGATTGACAAGTGACATGTGCGTAATTTCATCTTACGGGAGGAAAAGTCATGGAATGGTATGGAAGGTCACAAGTGACAGTTTAGCTTTATGTGAACAACTTATTTACCTCGTTATTTTTAATTAGGCATAGCATGATAAAAACAGCCTTAAGCTTGACAAAAGCAGAATTTTATCGTCAAAATGTTTATGATACTACCAACGCAAATCACGTGACGGACTATTGTTTTGATGATGCTTTCGGTCTTCCGTATATTTGAATTTTAGCTATTTTGGAGCACAAAAAAACATGTTATATTAGATTTTTAGCTATTGGCAACTTTCTGATTGTAACCAGCTTTATTTTATAATCCGTAAATGATATAATAGCACCACTGACTAAGGTGTACAAGATTTTCATTAATTTTAGAATATTTAACAACTTTAATGTAAAAAATAATAAAATAATTTAAGAAATAACAAATAATTGTTGTAAAAGTTTATTTTTCATCGAAAATGTTTCTTGCTTTCAGAAAATATTATCCATATTCATACAAACAAGTAAAAGCAACTAAAAGCTTTTGAAATTAAATAATATCTTTGTTTTATTGAGTTTTGTATGTTACAATTCAGAGCTGATTTTAAGGTAGAAGGGTGTCAACTAAAAAAAATGATTTGCTTTCCTCAAAGCCTTGTGCTTTTAACTAATCAAACACTAAAACTGTACAAATTAGAATTCCATGAGTTTTCATAAAATTAATTATGGGGGTGGGTAATAAATATAAAAAAAATTTACCATGACTTTGAAAAAAAATAAAAATTTCCATCATTTGTGAATAGTTTCTGAAAGTTTCATTAAAATCTGACAATTATTTTTATTTTTACAAGATTTTCAAAATTAATGACTGCCATTAAAAAAAAAGGCACGCAAAAATCCGCTATGTTATTTAGGAGGACCCTCACTGATAAAAACAAACGATGTTTTTCAATCAAAAGTTAGAATGCTCTAATAAAGACAGAAAAAGTTTGAAAAATAAGTAAAAATTACTTTGTTCTTTCCTCTTAATAAAAACAAACATTTTGACGATAAAATTTTGTTTTCGTCAAGTTTAAGGCCTTTATTATCCTGCTATGCTCATTTTTCAGCGATCTCATGGTGATACCCAAAACTTTTATGCTTATAGATGCGAGCTTTTGGATTTCGAAATGTCTCGCCAGTGTAAGTGTTTCTACATTGCAAGCACTATATTTGATAAATCCCAGCAACTGAAGTAATGTTGGATCTATTTTTCATCCTAATTATATCTCCTATAGTCTTGGAGATGGTCGTAAGACTATAGTGTTGATGATAACTAATTTATTTTCGAATTTTGTAGAAGAGTGTTAGAGGTTAGGATTATGAATTTTGTGCTGTTGATGGCAGTGTCTAGTTTTTTCGGCAGTGTCTAGTTTTTTCTTTTCGTTTTTTTTTGTTTTTTGTTGTTTTTTTTGTGGACTTTGTAGATGAAACGATGTGGATAATGAAGAAATTTAGATGTTTTTCAATGTACTTACTTTTCAGTGTATTTTCTTCACCTAGCTATTCTGGGCATACATATTCTAAGAGCTCTGATGTAGAATCCTATGACTTGTCCTGTTTCTATTTTATTTTTTTTTAACTGTAGTGGGAATAGAAATTAATTAGATTGTTTTTGTTAGTGGGTAGGGATGAAAATCTAACTTGTTATTGTTACGTATTAATAAGATGTCGAAGAAAAGTAGAGATTTGTCTATTTCAAATTCATGTAGGAATTCGATGGTAGTTTCTATGTTATTAAGTTTCATTATTAAGACTAGTAATTTTTTATTGTGAGGATACATTAAAAGAATGTCATCAGAATGTATTTTAGGTAAGTGAATTTTTTAGTTTTAAGTCGGCCGGACTCTAAATCCATAGGAAGCAAGAACATCACTAATAGGTGGTCACATAGGTAAACCGAAATTTTGCTTATATAATTTTTTATTGAAAGAGAAGAAACAGTGGTTGGTGATTAGTTTGCATAGATGTATAATTTTATGAACAGGTTGAGGAAGTTTTTCTTTGGATTTTTAAAAATTGTTTAAATTGTTGGATCATTTGGTGCATAATGATTTGATTAAGTTAGCCACAATCTTGTTTTCAATGTTTATGTTTCGTATCCTCTAGATTAATCACCAGAGTGTTTAATGTGTGGAGTTGATGGGGCCTAAGAATGAAATGAGGATTTTTGCAATTTTTTTAGCTAATTTCTGGTGCACACTGTTGATGCCGGACATAATGTGTCTGATTGATATGTTGAGTTTGTGTTTTTTGGGTAAACCGTATAGTGTGAGTGTATAAACATTATCCGCTCTCTCCCAGAAACTAAGGCTCGCTCAGCCTAGTTGCAGTATAAACCATAGATTGAATGTGGGTGTTGAAGAAACACAAATGTGCCTGAGCAGGCGTCTACAACAAGGATTAGCGAACTACCTAAGTCGACAGGGATACTCGGATACGAGTTGCCAGCTATACATATAAAGAACAGTTTACCAGTATTGTTTGTTTAATATCAGTTTTATTGATTTATTATTTTAGTAAATAGCAGACAGTTCCCTATAACACTTATTGAGTTTTGCTAGCTATTCAATAGGATCAAAAGCAGTAATTCAAAATAGTCATTTGCTGATGTGGGTAGTCATTGATCAATATGTTTAACTTGCATGAAAGAGAATAAGATATTTGTTGAATAACTGCAAGAGATTGTATAATTTAAAATCCTAATCAACACGTTAACATGCGATGGCACACAAGTTATATAAGTAAAAAATAAAAGAAGAAAGAAAATTGAGTTTATATCATTTTCTATAAATTTTCATTCAGAATACTAACTTGATGAAGCTTTTTCAACGAACAAAATATTTTTAATTTTAATACAAGATATTCTCTTTATTCTCAGAGTATATTAATTGTGAAATCAGCAACACTAATTAGAAGACACTTGTGTTTGGTATGAAATTTTTATCTACAAAACTTTTATCGGAAAATCATAAAATCAAAACATTTCGCTGTAAGGTCCGGTGCTTCACATATGCGTGGATACTCATATCTTTCAATGTTAAAGATTATAATAGCAACCAAAAATAATTAGACGTACGAATATTAAAAAACAAAATAGACATTCTTGAACAATCAATTTTGTTCGTTCATAATAGATCTCCAGGAAAAAATACTCAGTCAGAATCTGTAGTTGTAGTTGGTCACACTTTGAATCATTTGCTCGGCATTATACCACTTATTGATTCTAGAAGCAAATAAGGAACCAAAAATAGATATTAAAAGCAAATTATACATACTTACTTACATACATACTGTATGCACAATATTTGTTTCTCGGTATTTAATCAAATGAATAACATTGGGCCAAAATTTGAGGATAAATGTTTTTATTGCATGCAAAAATTATTTGTGATTATTGTAAGCAATTACCATGATGTACCCAAAAACGTAAATTTTAAGAAGCTCTGTGTTGTTACTATCAACAAACGACACTCTTCTTCAGCGATATCTTTGGGATTAAAGTTGTTGAACGAAGAACGAATGATCTTTATTTTCAACGTGATTTGAAAGCGGAAGTTCCTCCAAAAGTTTCATCAACAAAGGTTTTTTTTTCTACCTTTACAAATGTTTCTGAGAAAATGCCTCAAAGATGAAAAACAAATTTAATGTCGATACACCGTAACAGTTCATTAAGGGTAATTCGCAAACTTACTCAAAACTATTTCTGCTTTTCAAAAGTGTTTCTAATTTTCAAAAATAATTCACTATTATCTTGGAAAATAAAATAATAATTAAAACAACGTAAGTTCCAAAATAATGCAGCTTACATTCCTCCTAATGCAATGAATGCTACTAATTCAAAGTCTTCATTTATTAAACCTTTTAACCTTTCATTGTTGCAATGACATTTGGTTGTACGCTGATATCAAGATATCATCAAACCATTTCTACAAATTGATTTAAAGCAAATTAACATGATTAATTATTAGTATTAAGTAGTATTGTTAATTATTAGTATTAAGTAGTATTGTTAATTATTAGTATTCATAGCACATTATTATCGCACGGATTTTGCATCTAATGATGTGACTAATTTGAAAGAAAGAAATTAGAATTGATCAACACCTGAATTGAGCGTAATTCAAGATTGGAAATTTGGGCATTAATTAATGGCCACAATTTTGCCTTCGTACTTGGAATCTCTATATAGAGATACTAACAATTACTTTGCCAAATTTTTATACTAAATCCTTTTATCATCCTTTAATTTCGGTTTTCAGATAAGATTTATTGAATGGAACTTATTTTTAGAAACATTTTAACATGACTCCTAGTGGTTTTGGATTGCCGATGATTAAGAAAACAAAAACTGGAATAATTTAATATTTAATTGACTACCGAAGGAAGGAATACCAAAATATGAAGTACAATTTGGTACGATGAGGACTAAGAAAATACAATAACAAAAAAAAAAAGATAAAATTAAAAACTGGTGCAATTTATATTTAATCGCATTCTCAAACGTATAAAATTCCTTTACACATTCAGTGACGAATAACAAAATGAAAACGCTTACAAAAATAATCAGAGCACACAAAGTTTCACATATCGGATGTGTGTCTTTTTAGAGAAATAATTTTTATATCTTCGAAATATCTTAACATTTTCATTTTATATAATGACGTATATCATGTTAGTCTATTTAAATTGTATATAAAGGCGTTATGCATATCATTCTATTTAAATAACTTTAAACAATAAAGTTTTGGAGAAATTTCATTATTTATGTTTATTTTTCATATCAAAAGTGAATGCAAATAGAAGTGGATATATAAATAAGCAGGGCAAAGAGAACTCTTTTTGTTTTATTTTGTTAAAGAAGAGATTTTTTTACAAACGAAACCTTCTTAGCCTGGGAAAATTTTCTTGAATTGATTATCTCTTCTCATGTAGTGTCTTGCTAGAGTTTCAAGTGAAAAAAATGATGTCGACTTGTAATGTTTTCCCTAGAAACTGGACCGCAAATATAGTGTTAGAGAACTGACCTCAGCTACTGTCCCCGCTGTGTTCCAACCACCTTACTGTCGTCTCAACTACAACTGTAACTAATTCAAAGGCCCAAATCTGAGTTATCCTACGTGTTCGCATAACAGAAGGTAATTTAATTTATTATCAAAGAGCACAAATGTATCATTTTCTAAGCTTCTCGATTTGGCCAGTTCAGAACCCACTTCTAGGGTTTAATTGCCATTTGGTTGGGAAAACTTTCACCATTCTTACGGTGAGTTCATGCTGGCTACATCACCAATTACAATTACCTGGTAAAATTATATTTTCCCAGCATTAGTCTATCTGCTTATATATTTTCAAATTTCATACTATTTTTCCTATTTTCCCAAGAATTATCTACTCATCCTGTGAGCAGGAAAATTTAATGATGGCTAATAGCAACCCATCATTTTGTCCACAGCTTTTATTCATCTGGATTTCGTTGTTGATAATTTCGTTTCTCTAACACTTAGAGTTTTAACCACGTTCTGGAAATAATTACGTTTTTATTTGGCTGACATGTTTTCCGTTTCTTATCTAAGATGAGATCCAAACGCCTGGCTTCTTTCCTGTCAACATCTTGTGAAATATCAACTTATGTTCAAATCCCAGTTTCTCCGGACTTTTTAGTTAAAAAAGGCGAATCCTATTTTATGTAGAGAAAGCAAACTTTACGTTAATTGTAGTATGCTAATAAATTCCAAATTACTTACCTCAGCTATTATACAGTTTAAATAAATTCATCAAGTTCATCCCATTCCAAACGACCACTGACTTGTAAAATTCCCACCAGTAAACTTCACTACAACATCATACCCATAAAAAGGTGTATATTTGCGCAAATACACATTTCTAAACATTTTTGAAATTAAGTGTTTTATCATTCAGAACAGAAATGTGAAATGCAAACAACTGAGATTGCGTGTCTTGCTATTGATTTAGGGACAGACATTTTGTTCTTTTCGATACTTCCTCGAGGCAAAAACGCCAAGAAATGTCATAGTTTAATATGGAAAGGATTCTTTACAACATCTCTTTTCATATGATACAGATCGGTGAGATAACGTCATCCAGTTACCCTGATCATCTCTGTACTGGAGCCGTTCAGTAGCGTCGAAGAACTTCTTCACAGTACAAAGTAACTGCCTATCATTTTCCAGTATTTTTTATATGTTGCAGACTCTGAAGTTATTAAACATTTTTATCGGTCAAATTGGCCATGCAACCAATGCTTCAAAGTCGCTACGTGTCTATTAATTTGAGATTTCTAAATTCGGTCCGAACTGCTTTTCATCTTAACTGCGCAGATATAAGTTGTTATTCAAGAAATAAACATTTAGATTCCAATAAATATTGCTTTTTTATATCGGTAAAACACAAAGCCGTTAATAATGCAAGATTCAGTATGTATATATGTCTGCATTTAGATGTGAATGCAATATACGTATGCCTGTATAGATGAAATATTCGAAAATATAAAGCTTATTTTTAAACACTCTTAATGTAAATGATGATTTATTGTTTAAAAAGCACAAATAATAAAAGAATCGTTGTTGGCTTTATCTCGTATCCAAGAATTTAATTTCTTCTTTACTGATCGCTTCTTTTATGATGGTGGCATTGATAACTAAGTAGACTAATTCACTGAATAAGATTTGAAGCCTTGAATCTTCATTACTTGATACATGTCTTGATCATTGAAGATGGTTTTTAATGATCAGCGATTCGATGCTTTTACTGTTGGCTCTTTGCAGGATTTTGGTTTTGGCCATATAGTATTTCCATTTGATGTTCAAGATTGAACGAAGCTTTTGTTGATGAAAGAATTCTAATTTTAGATGTCACGGCGATAAAGATTCCAGGTTTCGTAGCCATATGGCAAAGTTGAAATGACAACAGCATTATAAACCATCATTTTTGTTGTTAATTTTAGATCTTTGTTGTTAATTTTAGATCTTTGTTGTTAATTTTAGATCTTTGTTGTTAATTTTAGATCTTTGTTGTTGAAGGTGGATTTTATTAGCTTTCCAAATGTCCTGTGTGCAGCTCCACATCATCTTCTGGGTGCATTCGTTTGATAATATGAAAAATGCTCTACTTATTCAAGAGATGTATCCCAGATGGTAATATCAAAATCTGTATGTAATTTGGGGTTGGCTATGTAAAGACCTTGGTTTTCTTGATGTGCAATGCAAGGGCAAAACAATGGTAGACCATAGCAAAGTTGAAGTTCTTTTGAATGACAAAGAGCAGCGTTGTCATCAGCATATTGAAGTTCTGAGATGTGTTGCGTGTCTGTTAGACGCTTAGATCGAACCTTAGTAAAGGTTGAAAAGTCCTCCATCATATCGATATTTGATGTCAACTCCTGCAGTGTCTGGGGGAAGTTTGTGAAGTATTGCATGCATATACAAGGAGAATAGTATAAGTGCCAAGACGTATCCTTGTTTTATTTCGCATGTGGTTGGGAAATCTTCTGATAGCATGTTTTCTAGACATATTGTCATACATTGCTTGAACCAAAGAGATAAACTGGTCGGGACATCCAAAAGGATGAAGAAAATTCCACATTTCATTTCTTGGAACGCTATCAAACGCCTTTTCTAAGTTACAGAAAACAAGGATGTTTTTTTTTTTTTTTGTTATTTTCTGCTTTTCTCGTGGAGTTGCTTTGAACAAAAAATCATATCGATTGTATCACGAGAAACACGGAATTCATATTGAATATCTGGTAGGAACACACACACACACACGCACGCGCACACAAACACACATATATATATATAGTTATACATTTATATATAGAAAACGCTGATGTCGGAGTGAACAGGCGTGTTTTTCATTGCTTAAAAATTATGTATTTTAAAAAGGAATAAAATGATAGAATATCTTTTTGAATTCAAGCTATTATTTTTAATTTGGAAATAATTTTTAATGGTGAATAAAACTGCGCGCATGTATACAGTTGTATTTGAGTGACAGCACCTGTGTCAAGCGTTTCTTTAAAAATTAACCGTATAAGAATAGCAGTTACATTCTTCCTGTCCGAGTTCCCACCTTCTAGAATCACCGCCTAATTACTTGGTGTCAAATTAACGAATATTTGAATCGCAATAAGATAAAAGTTCATTCCCTCTTATCCTCCACTCTCCCACCTCTAACCAAATGTTTCTCTGTTCCTTTTGCCCACTTACTGAACGAGATATTGGTGGGGACGTAGAAAGGAAGCGAATATTTGGCGTTCATCCCAAATGCCACATATTGCGAATTCAGCAAACGAGAGAGGAACTACAATTTTAGTTAGAATTCAGAATCGGAAATTTTTTGGCAGTGAACTACCGAATCATTTCCTCCCGAAATCGATAAATATAGATTTTAATAAGTTGTTCCATATCGATGCAAACCACTCAAGCAATTTACTCTTAATCATTGGATAGCAGTGGATAACAGTCCCAGTTCTTCTCCCTTCCTCTGCCCCAGGCTTTAATATTGTGTCAAACTCCAAATTACAAGAGAAGATAAAGTTCATGTAATTTAGGTGTTGACAAAATGTCTTAGAAAAAAGAGAATTCTTTAAACTAATTGTTTCTTTCATGTCCACAAAGGATCCTTTATTCTTTTAATAAATTTATTCTATAAATGTCGGTGTGTTATATATGAGATATGCCGAAATGTTCTTGACTCGATTCACTTCCCAAAATATGACCAAAAGGGATAAATATCAAATTCAAATATTTTTTTAAAAATCCCATTTTGGTATAATCGAGAATTTTGAATCACCCCCGCGTACACACACACACACACACACACACACACAGACATATTTATATATATGTGACTGTGAGAGAGGGGGAGGACTATCACCATTTAGAATAATTGTTTCGGTGTCTTGGTGAAGTTTCTTGACAATCTAGGCACGTTCTATTGCAGCATTTTGGAGGGTTGAGATTTCTGATAAGCATGTGGAATGTGCAAACTTTTAACTGAAATCTGTGAGGTAAAAAACTAGGCAGCTTCAAAGAGTCATGAAGATCAACTAGTTTCTGAACAGTCTCAAAATTGTCCAGAACTGTTAATTAACTTCTACGACAATACCATCTGAGAAATCTTTTGTAACCGCTTTGAGTTTATTCCTTCGAATGCATTATTCATTGGAGGAAGACTGCTTCGTCCACGACGTCATTCTATAATATCTGTAATTTCCCATCAATTTTTGCATTTAAAGCAATGGAAAAACAGGTATGAAATTTTAAAAAATCTGAAAACGTTTTTCCGAGCTGAATACGTTTTACAAACACAATGTTTTAACCATTTAAATTCCTCTTTAAAAAGCTACTTTATCTAATTTTGACCTTGAATATCAGCAACATCTATTTATCATCTTTTACTACATAGTAATATAGCTTCGTGTTTTTAATTGTTTGTTTGTCATATCACAATCTAATTTTACTTCCATGTCTTCCGGTGATCTCGTAATTTGAACTAGACTTTATCTTTCCTACTAGTTGCGAGACCAAAACATTCTTATCCCATTTTACAAGGAATTGCTTCATTTGACAACAAATACTATGCTGCGCTTTTCATGACCTCTTGTGACCTTGAGTGATCTCCGAGATCAATTATTGTTGTGCATTTTCATGCTAACATAGCAAATTCACTATCCGTCCGTTTTGGTAGAAATGGTATTCTGTACTATTCGATGACCTCGAAATACCTCCGAAGTCAAGCTTGCACATTCTGTATTATAAACTGTGAATTTTAGTTATCTGTACAATGAAAAGATCCGAAGAACTTTCTGTCTCGCCATACAGCTTGAATATATATATATATATATATATATATATATATATATATATATATATATATATATATATATATATATCGTTATACTCGTCTGGAAAAACCTTAGGTGTTTTGGTTTTTAAATGAACAAACCAATACGCAAGGAAAAATAAGGGACAAAAAAGAAAGAACTAAGACCATGAAATCGAGGCGAAAACAATCGTCCAGAATCCAAGTTCAGAGTCCAAAGAAAAAAAAACACCAAAACGAGTAAAGCAAAAGTATCTAAGTAAAGTGTTCAATACACTAAATAGAGCAAATCTAACTATGAACCTTGGCTCTTTAGGTTCATAGTTATATATATATATATATATATATATATATATATATATATATATATATATATATAATTTTCTAAATAATTTTCCGGTGAACAATATCAGTCGACAACTAAAAGCTTCATGCGTTTCCACGTAACCACCAGGTAGTCGGTAACTGCTTTTTGTAAAAATGAACATTTTATATCTCTTCGGCTACCCCAAGATGTTACAGAGAGAGTAGTTGATGTGTATATAATATGCACATACCCATTAAACTCACCGATGGAGGAAATGCCTGTACGGCCAAGATGAAAGTGAAGAAGAATTACTATTACTTGTGGTGAAAAAAAAAAGTTAAAACATTACAAAATAATCAAATTGTACCTAGAAAGTGCTCGATACCATGGGAAACAGCAAGGAGCATGACGCTACAACACACAAGATAGTGCTCAACAACACTAGGACTATACACACACACACACACACACACACACACACACAAACCTATATATATATATATATATATATATATATATATATATATATATATATATATATACAGGAAGAGGGGGTATCATGTGTTATTTTCTATTTTAGTAGCAGATTTTTTATTTATTGCTTTCTTACATTCATTTTAATTCTGTAACATAATCATTTTCCTGGAAAAAATATTTCCGCTTAAAGTATGTGAGGAATTTATAACTCCGAACTTACAAAATTTATTTAGAAAACACAATGTATTAGGTTGGTGCAAAAATAATGTCGTTTTCTCACATATGTTACTATGTGAGAAAACGACATTATTTTTGCACTAACCTAATATTTTCATTTATAGAATACATGGTCCAATCAACATGAGAGGAAATACTTCTATGATTTTGCTGCTTTTTGCATATGTGCAGATGTCAAGGATCGGAACAAAGATAATATAATAAAACTGAATTAGGAGCGAAGTTAATTCCTTATTTTATTCCCTTTACTTTTGCATCAATAAAAACATCCTCTCTTCTTCATTTTTTCTTCCCTCTTTTCCTTTCTCTCCGTTCATGTATCAAAAGATTTTAAATCTTTCAACCAAATCTAAATTCTTATTAGGGATTCGGGCTCACAATATGTGATATAACGGACGTATAAAAATCTACTCACTTTTTCCATAATTTTCATAAATTCATAAGCTTACTATAAAATTGAACAGATTCCTGCGTAGACACTTCCCTGTCAATGGTCTAGCCTTCTTATCCCCCTTTTGCATTCATATCACACATCCCATTCGATGTTTCAAAATTGAATTAATGTTCTGGTTAGTAATGTGAAGGCTAAACTCACGATCAAGTAAATTACAAAATCATGACACTGTCCATTATTACAGGACCGTAATCTGTGGCCAGTTTTGAGTTTCTAACTTTGTGTGCTTATAAATTCCAATAACATATATATATATATATATATATATATATATATATATATATATATATATATATATATATATATATATATATATATATATATATATTTCACCGAGATCTAATATATATATATATTTCACCGAGATCTAAGCAGAAAATTACGTCTCACGTTAAAAATTTTACTTGTTATGAAGAATCGATTTTTGAGAAAAATATCTGGCATCTGTTCAGTTCTGCGGGCAAACTCTGGAAAAACATTTATACTCTCTATTGATTAAATAGATTTTCAGTGAGAGAACAGGGATTAATATCTGTAATTCTTCCAGAAATAGGTAATTGAATAAATAAAACTCACTCATCTGAATAGATGCTTCTTTATAATTTAAATCAATTCTCATACCTGAATCGGCTGAGTTGTTTAAACTAAACAAATTTGTAACCAAATACAAATATCTTTTCAAAATGACCCAAAGCACTTTCTATTTGAATAGCATATTTATACTATTGAACCAAACATTTCTTTTATCCATATATGACTAAGTCTTCATCGGTTGATCACAATTTAATTACAATGAAATATAATCCAATCGAAAAATGTACGTGTAAAATATTTAGATTTATATTAACACGACGGCAAATGCCAATTATTCAATTTAGACAATATGATACATTAAAATAGAAATGTCAATTATATTGCATATACATCGATTCATATGTCCATCAAGATACGTATTGATTTTTGCACGAGTGAACACAAACGTAGGTGGATTGGATTTATGTTTTTATGACTATATCTGAGTTGCTGTTAATATTCATTGATTCGTTTTTAAATATTCTTATTTTTGCTACTGTTGTTTCTACTTTTATACAACGTTTCTGCAGCTCTATTCTCCAGCCTTCTTCGAGTACATTTATTTACTTATAATTTATCATATGAAGTTTTTCCTATCTTGATTTTTGCTATTTCATAACGTTTTCGTAAATTATTTGTTGTCGCCTTTTTTCAACTTTAATTTGTGTTTTGCTTTTCGTATTCTACGCCGGACGAATTTGCCTGAAGAAAACCAAGAAATTTACTAACGAAAAAAATAATAATGATCAATAGTTTAAAAGATACATTGAACAACATACAAAAAGTTTGGGACATACTTTAAATAAGTTTTCGACACATATAAAAATGAAAATAGTCATATGGGTATTAGGGGATATAAAAACCAGTAATGATTGGTTCCGCATTATATAGATATAGATATAGATATAGATTCGTGAATTATTCATACATAAAACAAATACAAAGATTAATGATTAAATGGCGAGAAATCCATCTTCGCGAACAATTCAATAATATACAAAAACCCCGAATCTGTTTATGAATGAAAAGATCCTGTTTTATAAATTTCCGTTGCATTAGATCTTTTTATTTTACAAGCTTTCGTCTGTTCCTACAGACATCCTCAGGTATGAAATAGATTGTGTTCTTGTTTCTCAGTAATAAGTGGACAAACGAAAACAAGGTTGTAATCCGAAAAATGCTATGAGAAATGTGTGTTATGTTTTGGAACGTGCAGTCGCAATGCTGAGTTTGAATTTAAATTTTAAGGTTAAAGTTCTGCATTTATGTACAAATGTAGTGATAAGAGAATTCTTTTTTACTGGTAAATTTTCCGTCAAAGTGGCATGAACTATATTGTTCAATAATTACAGTAATGTCGCACTTATTATCCAAAAGTTGCACTTGGATCAGTTAAACCTGATGGACTTTATCAAGGCTAATGTAAGGATTTTATTTTCCAATACGTATTTATAAACAGACGTAAAAAAATATCGTTACGTTTTCAAATTTCTTAAATCTAAGAACGCTTATAACTATTCTCAAGGCGTAAAGGTAAATTATGGACGCTGTTAAGTGATGCCTAATAAACGAAGTAGGTACCTCCACTTCTTCGCGGGAAAACAGCATAGCGTAATAAACAAATGCCACAAACTTAACGAAAATAAATTTTTATCGTCAAAACGCTTATGTTATTATTAAGATGAAAGACCAAAGTTATTTTAATTATTTTTTGATATTTTTTAATATTTTTTAACACATTCGAAATTTTGGTTAAAGTTTTCTTTTTTTTACGTCATCGCGGTGCTGTTAAAATAACATTGTTTTTTTTTGCGCTTTTTTCCCGTTGAAAACCCATTGATTTGGAAATTCTTGTAAAATTAAAGTAATTGTCCGATTTTAATGAAATTTTCAGGACTTATTCACAAATGAATGAAATTATTTTTGAAATATTTCTTTTTAGTAAATTTTAGTAATTTATTACTTATTGTCCCGAAATTTCGTTCAATCCTTTTTATTTCCTTACAATTTTTTTTTTGTTTAAAGTAAGAGTCATTGGAGATGGTAAATCACCTACTTTTTTTTTTCAAATTTGTTCCAACTCACGGAAAATGAGCTCTGAATAGAAAAATAATGAATCCAATAAAACTATGATATTACTTAATTAGAAAGGCTTTTAATTGCTTTTGTAAATAAGTAATATTAAGGTCATTATTGCCTGAAGAAATAAATTTTTTCTGATGAATAATTAAATTTTACAAGAATTTTTTATTTGTTTTACATTTTGATTATAATAATTTATAATAGTTTAAAAATCGTGCAAAACTCTGTATTAGCCTATTTCCTTGTGATAATTAGTAATTAAGTAGAAACAAAATTTACGAGTTCAAAATTGCAAAGTTTAATAAATTTAGTGATTCCACTTTTTTTTCAAATAATTTTTTATGTTGTATTTTTCTACTTAATACATTCCTTATTTCCATGTACGGTAGACTGAAATTGCCATTATTATAAAAAGAGTTTTGTCCCTTTATTCTAATAAATAAACATAACAGTAAAAATAAAAATAAAAGGGTTCACTAAGATTTCTAGTAATTTTCATTTATGGTCATCCGTAGTAGCTGTCATCACTTGTCAATCAACACATGGATCAAGTATTGGATCAAAATTACGGTACCAATCGTTAATAATTCGTTGTATATTTCTTTTTTATGCTATAATTAAGTAATATTTTTTTTAAATGAGATTAATTTAACATTAAATTTTCTAATTTTACTAAAATGACGTGTCAGAAATTTTTTTAAATATTTTTAAAATCGATAAATTTGTGTTTGTTTACAAATTTCTTAAAATTAAGAAAATGGCGGGATTTAAGAAAATTTAAAATTAAATTTGACATTCCAATGTATATAGTTTCTATCTGAAATATACCAGAATTGTTTACTTAATGGAAATAATAAATTTAATGATTCAACTTTCAAGTAAAGCTAAAATGAAATCTTCAAGCATATTTTTTCATTTTAAAAAATGCATTTTAAACTTAGGTATCGATAATTTATGCCGAAAAAGTGGAGGTACCTAAACGAAAGTGAGTAAATATTGTTATTGTTGTTAAATTATTTATTTGGTGTGACAGGCAATTATGGAGGATTCCATAAGGTCGTCATTTTTTTTGTTTTGTTTTGTTTTTTATTATTTTTTAGAAATCTGATTTTTCATTATCTTCTTATCAAATCTCTTAAACTTGATTATTACTCGAGAACGAGTTTCATTCTTCACTTTATTAAAAAAAAATCCGTCTCAACGTAATTCTATATTCAGTTGAATATTGTGGACTTGATATTACCAAACTAATTTTTGAAGAGCACACTTTCTCAATCATATTTCCTTTTCCTTTGTTATTAGATAATCACAAATTCTCTACCGATGGACACCATGGATTAAAGAGAATCATAAGCTCCGTATATGTGAATGTCATTTTCTAAGTAATACTTTTCACTAATATTTCGTTTATCAACTGCCCATGAAAAATGTTTTTATTCAATCTGAAAATTTCTTTATGGTATTTGTTCTAGTCAACTTTTCAGTTTCGTTAACCTTGAACATTAATTTGATATCGACATTGAATTTGAAATAAAATCACGATTGATTTATTAAAAAACAATGTTTTTGTTAGTAATTAGTTTCATAAAAATACTTTTTTTTATGGTTAAAAACAAATCTTGTTCGAAAATCAATAATAAGAATAAAATGTCAATTTTTTTTTGTCTTCAAATGACTTTAGTGAAAACAAGAGGATCTGCGTATTCTGGCTTGATGTCAAATTTGCGAAATGTTCCAACTTTTAAAGCATCTGTTAATACATTAACTAAATCATTCTCGCTGATTCTGCAGAATACGTACAACTTATTTAATATTTTAGATAAGTTCCTCAGTAAGTCATCGAATCGGTTAAAATTATCATTACAGAGTGAATTTTTCTACGACAGTTTTCTATACTTGCTGACATAAATTCTATGTTATTTCAATTCATAACAGAAACATTTGAAACCTATCGCTTATTTAAAATCATTTCATTCCAAGTAAGGCATCAGAGTCATTAAGACGCTAGGGGTTACTGGGTGTCAAAGAATACGAGAAAAAACATTAAGGAGCGAGAACAATAAAAGAAGAGGAATTTAGAAAACAAAAGATAACGACTGACATTGCATTTAAATGTTTGACGATCAAAGTTGACTAGAAAGAGAGAAGGAAGAGAGTTCCACAAGCAAGAATGTTGAAGAACGAAACTGTTAGCATAGAACTTACGGTTACATTTATCCATTTCAACTGTAAAATGATGCCAATCTTGTACTTCGCTTAAATTCTTATAGTCGTGGTACCAAAGCTCATCAGAACAATTACAATGAAAATATTTATAGAAAAAGTACAGGCAGTGGGAAAGGAACTGAAGCCGAGATACCAGGTCAGGACCGATAACATGACAAATTCTTCTTTGTATTTTATCAATAATCTCTAAATAAATAGAAGTATTAGACCAAATGTGTCAGCAACATTCAATATATGGACGAATGGTAAACTTATAAGTATACAAGATAGATTCTGTCAAATCTATAGTGATAATTTTTATAGTAATAAACCTTTTAGCAAGAATCATAATTATTGTTATATTGTGTTTGTTTCTGAATATTTCCCTGGTGTATTTTCTCTTAAGATTTGATACTTAATAATTTTATCCCCAGGATAATTAATATTAGTTTTTTCTTTCTTTCAATCACTAACTTAAATCAACTGGTTATTATTGATCATTCTTTTTTGTTACTTTAAAAATCTAATAACTTGTTTCATTCACCGACATTTGCTTCCCTCTTCTACGATATTCATCATGTTTTTGTGATGAAAAATATTTAATAGGGCCAAAAGGATAAAACACCTAATAGAAGTAACTGAAAATAGTTCTATGTGGATATGGAAAAAAAGAAATATTCCGTGGAGTGTTTCAGCGAACATGACGGCATGACATGACTGATCTTGAATGCGTAATGAGGTTCACGTTGCATTCTGAGAACGCGAGGTTTGCCGTTTTTCGGAATTTTCGTAAATCTAATTTCGCCATTAGATATTTGAACTAGTTTATCTACAACACACTTGTATATCGTTATAATGGGGCCTCTCATCAGTGAGTGGGGGCGGTGTGCAACTGAAACCGTTGAGAGGAAGGCCCCGAAACGGTGCACATTCTCTCCTGATGACCCCAGTTTAAATATAAATTCGAGAGGAACACATCAAAAGAAATTCAGTGAAGTCATATGCCGTAGAGAAGCTCGGTGGAAGTGTCATTGGCATGAGGACCATTACACATTCAGCTCGCTTCAGGTGAGTTTCAATTAATTTCCAGTAATTTCCTTCTTCTTTCTCTGTTCATCGACGTTGAAATGATTTATTTTAAAAGACCAATCTCTCCATCATGTTCTTAGATATGTATTACCTTCCTAGATAACGCCCATTATCTACTGATATTTTATTAGCTTATTAAATCTGTTACATTCTGAACATATCTAGTGCAACCTTTGGGCATTTCGAGGTGGTGTAATGGTTAGCAAGCGTAGCTCGCTAGAACAATTACGACTGAGTAGTGAGTTCGATCCTCACTGGGTGCCCTCCAATTTCGGCTTTGTGCCACGTCTAAGCTACGATTGGAAAACACTATATCTACTACATTCTTACAAGTAGTTTATTTATTTTTTTATTTAAATTAAATCTGTGACGCACAAATGACTGGGGGCTTGTCATAACTGGAAGAATACATTTATCAAACTCCATATTTAATTCTTTATTAGATTCTTCCTTTTTTTTTCTTTGAATTATTTTGAAACTAACATACAATGCTAATATCTTATTATAAATTATGTCCCACAGTTTATAGTACGCTGTGTACAAAGCTTTTCTGTTTTTGTGGCGTTCCTTCTACATGATAAATGCGAATGTCAGTGTGTCACTGTGTCACTGTGTCACACGTTTTCACCTTTAGTCCTAGAGGCCGTACTCCAACATATAATAATACCATTTTGGAATCAAGCCGACTCCGTGAGCAAATTACAAGCATTCCGGACCGGATCCTGGACCCACAATCCTGAAATTTAGGATTCCTAATTTTTCACTAATGCAATTGTTTTTAGCGATTTTTTACGTGATTTTTTGCGGCGAATTTTTTTGTACGATAACAATTTTTATAATTTTGAAATAATAGAAATGAATTATGAAATCCAACAAAAGTTACCCATGAAATAAAAATAATTGTTTGTACAGAATTTAAGTGCCTATGTACATCAAATTGTTTTTAAATTAAGTGGCGACAGAAGAATTATCGTTGGGTTTTGAAAAGGTAAGCTTAAATATTAATTCAATACTTAAATGCAGCGATCAATTTTGAGTTCTTCTGTAGTTTATTGTTGCCTATCGCATCTACTCCTCCTTGACTAATATGATGAAGACCTATTCAAGATCCCTCCGCAGGAGCAAGCTTAAACTAGCTTTTAAGCTAGTTATTAATATTTATACCACTTAAATCTGCTTTCGCTCATAATTTTCCCAGACATAAAATTTATACTTTACTGTGAATGGAAAAGAAGTATTTAATCAGTTCTGGAAAAATATAATCACATTCAAATAAGTGTTGTATATTTATAAAATGCAATTTGCTTAAAGTTGCATCTAACAATAGCCAAAATATAATCTAACAAATAATTTAATATAAAACAATGTGCAAGTCCAGATGTAGATTATTCTATAAGCATAGGAGAATTCCTTAAAAGTCTGTCATCGCGTAACTCAAAGTCAGAAGGAATGGTCACCAAATCTTTCTGTTATTACAAATAAACCCCGCTGCTTTTCTTTTGACATTAGTTTCAGATCATTCCTAACCGTTTTGAGTTTTTAGCGATAGATTTGATTCACAATAATGTTAAACTGGACTATTACTTTGTGTCCGTTAAAGTCAGTTAAACTAAGACTTTTTGTTTTTGTTTAACCGCGTAAAGTATGAAGTTGAAATTTCCCTAGCTAAAAAAACGAAGTGATGAAAATTTTTCCATTACGTAACAATTGAATTTTTCCGTTACTATTTTTTCTGATGACGTTTTCCAGTCAAGACTTAAAACAAAAAATAATGTTATACTTATACATGTAGTACGAGCAATGGTCATGGAGGATTACATACAAAACATAATTGTGTCTGTGTTTATTTTTGTAATAAAAAAAAAATGTCTGATAAATTTATGTTCAGTCGAGTATTTTTTTAAGCCTCCATCCCAGGTTATATAAATTAAATGTAATCCAAGAGTTCATGTTAGTGATAATCAAGCTTGATTCAGTAAAGAGATCTAATCTCTGCTTTAAAATCTTAGAGTTAAAATTCGGTCCATAGAGTCGGTTTTCAGCTACATAGATACGTAAATGCCTTGAATTTGTTCTGTAACATTTTTCATATACCCATTTTATAAAAAGTTTCTAAGAAACATAAATATATTTATAGAGTCAAATATCAATGCAAAGTTTATCCTATAGTCGGGTAATGGTTAAAGAATAGATTTACTTTAATGGGAAAGAAAGCATTAAAAAAGAATCAAAAAGTTCTTTAATTTATGAATAATGAAGTAATAGTAAATCAGTTTTACATTTTTATTTATTTATGTTTTAATCTATAATTCTTTTTTCATGGTTTGTTAACATAATTATCTTGTTTTAATACAGAGATCTGATACTTTTCTATCGAATATTTTTCTTTAAATATGTTTTCCTTTTCTCGATTAGGTCGAATTGGAAAACCATTCCAGCGTTACATTACTGAAAATCTTATTGAACCTACTTTGTTTATAATTCAGTAATGTAAATCTTACATTTCATTACATGTCAACGCAACTTATTCTTGATAACATAATTGAATGTAATGTTTTCATTAAAGATTCTAATTTCGTGATTCCAATTTTCATAAGAAGCATTTTTATTGTCAATCGAGATTATTTCAAAAACTTCTATTTTAAACATCTTTATATTTTAAGAAACTTGTTGATAATTCTTAGACGAGATACATTCTAGAAACTAAATTGCTGAGTAAACGTTTAAATGTTTTGTTCATAAAACTTACAATTGCGAATAATTGTTTCAATAACAAAGCAAGACTAAATGAACAGCCTTTATTTTTTATAGTTCTTTTAGATAATGATATCGATATATCGGTATTGTGACCCATTTTGTTCTCTATTGTATAAAGTATATCTTTATATCTCTGTTTGGAAATTAGAGTTACGTTAATTTTACCCATTTTCTAAAGGGGATGGTGAATGTATATGAGATTTATCCATGGACAATGATTTGCCGCTTAATGATAGGTTAATAAAATCAGCCTTCAACCGATTGGCCTCATCCAGCATACCCTTGATCTACCACAAATACGAATCACTTCTTATCACAGTTTTGTTTGATGCATTAGGGAAGTTTTGCACTCAGCGACAGATTTTCTGTCTTGTCTGAATCACTTCAATCGCTGTATCGGCAGTTTTGTTTTTATTTTCAGAATACTCGCGTCGATGCAGTAAGCATTTTCCTTCAGTGTATTTTTTCTCCTCTGGGTTGAGGGTAAGAAGTGAATAGAGGAGGCGCAAGCGGTATTATTGGTGAACAGCAAGTGGTGTTTTTTTTTGGCAAATGAATCTTTCTCCTCCAAATTATGATCTCTTGACATTGTTCATGCTTATATCCATGTACTGTGCCCTTTTAGGGGGGCTAACGATCATGGCTCTCCACAACTTCCTTTCCTTCGTAGCTCTTAGTAAGTTTTGATGTGTGTTTTTTTATTCATTAGTTATGGATGAAGTACCTTGTAGAGCACATATACTAACTTGCCCCTCTTCTCCTTTTTTCAGGAGAGGTACAAATGGATTTACCGACTGACTAGCTACAACCATGTTTTTTTTTATGTCTTCGTACTGTAGTAATCTTCCTATTTGCTTTGATTTTCTTCCTCGTCTACGATCATTCTGCTCGCTAAAGTTTTCTTCCGGAAGTTTTTTTCTTTCTGTTTTCATACTTTTACTGCCATTAGTGTCATTACTAGTAATTTTGTTATTGTCAACTCAAATACAGTTTGGACATCATTCTGCCTCTCTTCTTAATTTAAAGCTCGGATTGGGTGAGAATAAATAAACAGAATTAAATGACGTATTGTATTTGCTGTTTGCGCTAATGGATTTTGCTGGAGTTGACGAACAACAAAAGCTATCGTTGATTGGTTGCTCATATGAACAGATGACGAAAGCTTCTAAGAAAAACTATTTTTGTTTTCGAGGTTTGGAAATTCTAAGGAGAGTTGACCAATCTTACTACAGATCCAATTTCTAGTTCCCCATGTTTTAAACTTTTGGAAGAGAATGGAAGATTATGCAGTTTACCATGACAGTAAATCATCATTCCTCACGCATGTCTCACGAGTTTCTCGAAATTGTAGGAAATAAAATTGCTAGATTGTCTTTGACGACACCTAATATATCGTTATACTTTTTTCACCAAAATGTATACTGTCATAAATATATAAATATTCCAGGTCATTTTTGATTAGAACCAAGCAATATTTCCTCTCGTATACTTCGTATGAGAACTTCAGGACAATCAGCTAGAATTTCAGGGATTTCATCATCATGATATTTTTCCATAATTTCTTTAATTTCTGCTTTTCTATCAATGATAAAGACGCGCACACTTTACTTTTGTTAACTTTAGTCCCGAGTCTCCCCAATACTTCCCCAGCGTGCATGTACTTCTTGCCTTTCTTGACCAACACGACGATTTTGGATTGTGATTACCAAAATGGTTGAATATTATTTCATATATTGGATTAGTCTTTTCATAACTTTTGATTATAACTCTCATCTTAAATGTAATCAGCCCAAATACACTGAAAAATAAAAATGTCTTATTATTTTGAAATTCTTACGCATTAAAAGTAATGATTTTATCTAAAACAAATTCAAATGTCGTCCTGCAATAAGCACTTCGATTATTCGTCAGATACAAGATTTTTGACAAAATAGCAAATGTATGAAATAGTAAATTATATAAGTGAATGTAGATGAAATAGTAAATTATTATATAAGTAAATTATATAAGTGAATGTAGAAAATCAGATCAGAAGAGTTGAGAAAATAAAATTAACTGGCCAGGAATTAAAATTTATTGAGAAATTTGCATACGACTTGTATTTGATCATGTATGCAAAGTACAAAGCAGAACTTGTCCTGGGGAAAAGAATAAGTAAAATTAATTGAAAATCTGGAATTCAAACGTATCACTCTATCCAAACCAGGAGATCAGATCAAGTTATCAGAAACATAACAATCTGTCAGATAATGAATATAGTTGTTTTAGCAAACCACAATGAAATTTGAATTTGGGCCTATTAGATAACTGGAAATATTCTAGATTATGAAGGTGATTATTGTATACGGAATTATTACGATGTCTTTGCAAAATGACTGGGAGATTTGAATATTCCAGAAAGAATTACAACTATTTAAACAATAGTTTGAAAATCGTTGAAATTGGTATGAAAACTGTTATGAGAAGTTTGGTTGTCACTGGATCCACAGTGGAAAACACTGACATGAACATTCTATAATAATAATAATAATAATAATAATAATTATTATTATTATTATTATTATTATTATTATTATTATTATTATAAAAAAATCTTGTTTCATAACAATAAAATAATATATAATTGTACGCATCAAAGTGTATTCTGGGCAATGAGCATCAATGATAGTGCAATAATGCGTCATTCGCGTGTTGCGAAGAATTCCAATTTCCATTTTGCTGTTTATCAGTGAGATAATAAACGAAAAGACGGGTTTACGAGAAAAATCGTTTATTTCCAGATAAAAATAGATTTTTTATTTGGCAAAAAAACACTAGTTCAAACAAACGTTTGAGGTAACATTTAATAACAAAGACAGACGACACGAGCCGAGCTTAAAAAACAGACGATAACTTTATTATTAACACACAAAAATGAAAGAATTGCACAAATTGCATTAACATGTATGTAAAAATAATTAATGCAAATGAAATATAACTTTTTTACAATAAAAATAACAATGCTGCATAAGGTCCTCAGAAAAAGTAAACAACATAAAAATAAAATGAAGAAAGGAGAAAATACTTTTCTTAGGTACCTCCACGAAAATGTAAACAAACAGAGATAGCATGATGAAAAAGACGCCGAACTTGACGAAAACAATTTTTTATCGTCTAATGTTCATATTATTATTAAAGAGGAAAGATCAAAGTATTTTTGGGGTATTTTTTTACATTTTTTAATCGTTCCTAGCACGTCCGAAATTTTCGTTACAAATTTTGTTTTTTTTTGTCACCAAAAAAGGACAGATAATCAATCATTTTCAATCATTTGTTAAAAAGATGAAAATCTGACATTGATATTCTTTTAAAAATCAATTATCATTTTTTCAAAACTGATTTTAATAAAATCAGAAATTATAATGTTTATTTAAAACATTTTGAACCAAGCTTAACTTAGCTTCTGCGCCGAAAAAATGTAATTTGAAAATAAAACAAAGCAGGTCATAACCTTTCGCCTCGTTGACAGCTGTTGACAGCTGTTGACAGCTGTGATTTATGACGTTTAGATAACTTACGGGAGGATAATTCTTTCTACGGATGGAAGGAAGTGAAATTATTTAGATTTAAATGAACAAATTATTTACCTCGTTACTTTTAAGAAAAACTTTCAGCGCTCTAATTTTTCATTTTTTTTTTTTTTTTTGTACTTAGCTTTCATCTTTACGTTTACGATGCTTTATGGAAAATATAAAGAAATTAAAAAATAAGACTGTTAAGAGTGAGATTAAATTTCATAAGAAAGAGGTATCTATTATTTATACGTACCTTATGAATTTTTATCAGAAGTGTACATAAAATACTATAATTTTATATATAATTATATTTTTCCATACGTGTTTCGCAAAAGTAAAGGCCTTAAGAGCGGAGAACAATGCTGAACTCAAATAATGCAACTAGATTGTATCCTGGTTGATCTTCCGTACTTTATAATTAACGCTCTATTATAAGCATAAAAGTTACATTTTTAATGACGTTGGCTAATCGGATTGGTCCAAACGATACAATTTTCAAAGCGCTAGACAATGGCGGTCTCATCTGGACACAATTGAAAGCTAGGCACTGCTTTTAACTAATTTTATAATATTTTTAAATACTTAATGTAAAAATCTATTATAATTAAAAGAAATAATTGTATTAAAAATTCAATTTTCATTGGAAAAAGTTTTTGCTTTCAGAAAATATTGTCCATATTCATAAAAACAAATAGAAGCAAATAAAAGCATTTGAAATTAAATAATATATTTGTTTTATTGAGTTTTGTATGTTACAATTCAGAGCTGAATTTCAGGTACGTTGGCCACAATTAAAAAAAAAAAATACATGATTTGCATTCTTCAAAGCCTTGTGCTTTTAACTATTGCAATTTGTAGGGGGCGGCAAGATCTAATTTCTAGAGTTTTTCATAAAATTAGTTATGGGGTGTTAATAAAAATGAAAAAAAAATATTTCTGCCATGACTTTTATAAAAAACAACATATTTATAATAATTTCGATCATCTGTGAATAGTTTCTGAAACTTTCATTAACATCTGACAATTATTTTTATTTTTACAAGATTTTCAAAATTAATGTGTGTAAATACAAAAAAAACGCGCTAAAATTATCTATGTTATTTACTACCCCTTTTTGCAACAAAGATAAACAAAGTTTTTAAAACAAAATTTAGAATATTCTAAAAAGATGGAAAAAATTTTGAAAAATAATTAAAAAAAAATTTGGTCTATCCTCTTCATAAAAACATAAGCATTTAGACGATAAAATTTTGTTTTCATAAAGTTTGGCGTCTTTTTCATCAGACTATGCTCTTTTTTTAGCGATTTCGTAGAGGTACCTAACTTTTCTGAATAGTTTTCAAAGAATAGGTAATTTTTCGAAACAAAATTAGTGGTAACAGCGAAGGACAGAACAATCCGACCAGCCGAAGAACTTTCTTTGATGTGGGAACGCCTTTAATGTTCCTTTCAATTCTCGTCTGGTGGTCGTCAAATTTCTTCTGTGTTGTTTTTCTTCCTGGATCAGGGCGACGTGAGTTTATGCGGCAGCTATTTCTCGACTCCTCGAATTCAATCCAAAGTCCCCTATTTATTCGTTCAGTTAAGCTCCAAATTAACTTCTCGAAATTTGGAGGGAAACCTTTAGATTGGTTCCGAATGAAAAACAAACGATTATTTTCCAACAAATCGAAATGCAACAACAATATCTTTGAAATTCAAAATTTAAACAAGAGCCCAACGCAGCATGTTTTCTCTCAGAAAAGCAAGCGATACAACGCTCAAGCAGCTTAAATTTCTTATTAAGAGGTTACCGAGTACAAAGACATACACATGAATACCGGAGGATACAACGTTGTGAAAATAACACACCAAAATGGTTATGCTGATCCGAATCATTTAATGCTATGAATTGATTATAAAATTGATCGAGTCGTATACTTTTTGGCTATTCTCTAAACTAGTAGATGATTTTCTAAAGCAGCTACAGTAATCCTTTTTATTGTGATATACAGACAGATGAGAGAATCGTGTAAACAATTTAGATTTGAGCATACATATAAATGATGGAAGCACAAACCAAAATATGCCCGAAAAAAAGAATAACATATCTTAGCATTGTACAATTGCGACTGATAACTTACGAGTTTTGTCCGGTATTTGTATGTAGCATTGTCTGATGAAAGTTGGCTTATGATATATTAATGGTTTTATCAATATCAATATCTTGTTAAGTTTGTTTAATTCTTTTCACGAATCATTCAAAATATTATTTGATTACGTTTTATTTCATTTTGTTATTGTTGGGATGGCAATGATGATGATTACACGTGACAATGATAATGATTACACATAACAATGTCTTACCGTTAGTTGAAGGCAAATGCGATGCAACAAACGTTCAGTGAACTGGAATGGGGAGTTTTTCGAAACTCTCAGCACACAAGAATTTGTTTTTCAAGCCAAAACTCGAAAAAATAAAAATGTTTATTTCCTTCCTCTATCATCTAAGGTACACTTGTCATGTCTTACTGGATATTATAAATTTCAACATCATTCATCGAAATCCCAATACCAATAAATATTCAGTTGTTGAAAAGAAAATTCATATACTTCTGAATATAAATTAAAGTTTTTTCTATTCATATATAATTATTTTTATGGATTTCTTTACAAATTATCAAATGCCAAATTCAGAAATGAAAATAATGAATTAATGAAGTGATTAGCTGCCGAAATACACGAAATAAGTGTTTTCTAAAATTATTAAATAGAATGTTGATTTTATATTAGAAGGTCGGCTGACATGTCATAGAAAAATTATTTATTTTCTGACGATCAATCTTCTCTTTTATAATGAATAATGAGTAAACATTATGTGTAGAAGAAATATATTCGATAAAAGATGATTCAGAAAGATATTTTAAATGCTTGTGAAATCAAATTTTAAAATATCGATAACAAACCCCATAAAACGGTATTCCTTTAAAGTTTTAATTTTCAAGATGACACTAAATGATATTAATTATGCATGTCCTAGTAATTGCTTGTGTTCTTGTTTAGTATTATCAAACATTCCTTCGTTTATTTTGATTGAAATAACAGCCATTTTCGAATCTCACAGATGTATTTCTGATATGACAGCTTTTCAGTTATAACTTTGTTTACTGTTGAACTTTTAATTTGACAAGAATACCATTTGCATATTGAAATTTCAGGGGCACGTGAAGATTAAATTTCTGGGACAAGTGATGAGAAAGGAAGGCCTGGAGAATCGGATACTCATGGGACGAACAGAGGGGAAAAGAGACAGGGAAAAGCAGCGCATGACATACGTGTCGGGCTTGGGCAAGTGGATGGCGGGGCGTGGTCTGGAGTTGACATAAACACAAAACCTGTTGAGAGCCACAAAGAATAGGGGGAATTGTAGAGCCATGATCGCCTACGTCCTGAAAGGACACAGTGCATAAAAAGAAGATTCCGTATTGAAAGTTTTACAAGTAATTAAATTTCGATAGAAAGAAATATTTATCCTAATCTGAATTTTTTTCATTATTGAACATGAATTTGTGAGCATTAATTAATAATGAGATATCGTTGAGTTGATAACACTTGTTCCCAGTTTGTCAAGCATGTTGCTAAAACTCCCACGTCATCCAACAAAGTGACCATGTGATGCTAACATATTAGAGAAATCAATAAAAAGTGAGAAAACAAGATATCGGACTATTCATACACGCTAGTCATCCTCCCCACCAAAAATCAATCACCCCCTCTCTCTCTCTCTCTATCTCTCTCTCTCTCTCTCGTCGTTCTGGTTGCATGGATGCTGCTGAAATTTTCGAGTGAACGATCGTGCTCACCACACATTCTCAACTTCAACTTAACTTTTTCTGGAAGTTTCCTCCACATTAATTGTCAAAACAGTTTTATGACTCTAAGATAAACCCTAGCAAGTTGGTTAATCAATATTTAACGCTTTAAAAAGTTATTTTCCAACCAATCAGTTTTCACTGAGATTCGCATTGACTTTATATAAAGGGTGATAAGATTCAGATAGTTCTATATTAAACAGCCTATCTACACATGTTTCAGCTAAACTAAATCATAAATGCTTGAATCCTCTCTTCAGCGATGACCAACTTACAAACGTTCTTTCACTAATTATCAACTGGCACCGATCCCTGGAGAAACTCACACTATCCTTTCATCATGACATCAGTCAATATCATCATCTATCCCGGTAATAAACAAATATGTTATTTCGTTATACGTTTTTCCCAAATAAATTATTAACCCCCATCCTAAGAATAAAAAATAAACTTACTTTTAAGAACCAATACTACTTGCTTTAGTTTTAAGTTTTAAAAATAACCGAAAGGAAAGCAAATAAATCTCCACATAGAAAAAGATTATTTCCTACTAAACATTGTTTTTTGTAAGCTCATCATTTCCTTTGACGATTGAACGATTTCAAGAAGCAATATTACCTCAATTTGACAACAAATATCATTTGATTAAAAATTATTTCTTGCTTTTCCTATCAGCTAACATACTGAACGGAAAAGTTAATGAATCATCAGTTGCATCTACTTTATTTGCTTCTGTTAGGAGTGGGCAAGTGACTTTTGAGCTTATTTAAATAACATTCAATGTTAATTTCCGGTTTGACAGCAGTGACATGTCAATTTGTAGCGTCATATAACTCCATAGTCGAAACATAGTTGTTGTCAACGAGTGTTGTTCGAGTCTCTGGATGCTTCAATATGCATCAACAACCTCCTTTTGTTATCGTTTTTAAGCATCTTGTGCTTCAATGTGTGAACGAGGCAATTTATTTCAAAACCTAGGACTACCAGTCGAGCAATAACTCAGTTAGATAGACTGATAGCTCAGTATATTTAAACTATTATCTCATCTCTTTCTGATTGTTATCAGTAGTGTTATACTCCGTTGCAAGTAGATCGCTTTCTAATTCGCCGCGAAGGCAGAGAAAAAAATAGAAAATTCGTTCTCTGCGCATACGCTCCGCACATAACGTCCAGTTACCGAAGCAAACCACCGCAACGAAAGCGACACTGGCCAATCACGAATGTTCCCGTCAGAAAGGGAGACGATCCTAGGGACTACCACACTCTCTTAAAAGCAGACCTACGAGGACAATCAGCAGTGGCCGGCTGGTAGGTCATTGGCTGACACATGCGGAGTGCTGTTACTGCTGCCGTCATCGCCACTGCTGCCGTTACCATCTCTCGACGACCGTTACAACTCCCAGGTTATCCAACTTTGATATGATAACATTTCATCTTCGACACCGCCAATTACAAGCTTTTCATCGTCACCGACGTTGTCACCTCGGCAAATACCAACCAATGAAATCGACCAGCCACCGTGACCTCGATCAACCAACACGTGCAAGGCGTTCACTTTGCATAGAATAGGTTTCCTAGCCAAGCAAATCGACCTTCCACCGTGACCTCGATCAGAGGTCCCGTTCCATAGAACAGGCGTACCAACGAAATCGGTCCTCCACCGTGAACTCGACCAACCAACACGGGTACAGTCCATATCCTGTGACCCTCACACCAAACCCACAATTAGGTCAACTCTCAGCACTACCCTTACTCCCGATCGCTATCCTGACGATCGGCCACTGAAACTGACATTTCACTTAGCTTTAACATATCTGTACGACATACTAAACAATAAACGTTTTTTAAAAAATCTAGTGCTCGTTATTACTTTCTCTCGTAACCAAATGCTTATTATAACAATAGCTTCTTTGTATCTTCTATTTTCTTTAGAACTTCATCCTTCGCCCTATGTCTATGTAATTCTCAATATTCGCCGGTAGAACTAAATCTCAGTTGCCTCCAAATTGTCCAGCTTTCACTAGTACGGTAGAGGTTAAGCACCCTTTTCGTTTTTAATATTATTTTTCCATTCATTAACTTGCTCACGTTTTGAAAAGTATCTTTCACTATTCTAGTGCAACCTTGAAAGTGTTAAACTAAAATGTTGAATTTGCACATTTTTTTAATTTTGACGTCCTGGTTGTATAACTTACATCATGGGATTTCCTTTTTACTCAAAAACATGCATTCTGTTTTCTTACAGTTAATGGTATGTTTTTTCTTCTTGCTTTCATTAACTATCTTGTCTATTAGAATTGCTAGCAATAAATTCTCCCAGTCTTCAACACAGTATCGTCTTTATAGCGTATGCTATCAAGGTCATGCTCACTGATAATAAATCAATATAATTCACTTAGTACACTGTACAGATTAAATAAATCAGGTGAGAAACTGCTGTACTCCTCTTTCCATTTTGGTGTACTCATCACGATTTTGTTTTCTATTTGAATACAAACCCCACCATTCCAATACAGATTTCGAATTACGTTAGTTGTTACGACGAGGTACCGAAAAGACTCCAAAATAAATTCTGATACTTTGTAATTTGGTCAAAGTTTGTGAAGTGGATCAACTTGGAACTTTTCGGCACCCACTTCTCAAAACATTGCTCTCTTCGTATTAATGTCCCTGATGATGATGATGATGATGATGATGATGATGATGATGATGATGATGATGATGATTCTTGTGATTTCCTCTGAGATTTGGAATTTTTCTAGTGTGTCGTATAATTTATTTATTTCTGATTTAGGGGCATATATTGTATCATCATATTGAATTCTTTGCCTTTCAGGATAAGGACTCTGTCTGATAATTGCCAGCCCTCCCAATAAACTTATTTTTTGTTTTTGTCCAATATTAATTAAAATTATTTTTCATTCATTTTTCCTCTTGGATAAATGATTCAGTCATCTCCATTCTCCTTCCGTTTTGATCCGCATATTCCTATAATCTTTAGCCGTTCTATTTGTTTTTCTAGCTCCACACGTTGATGCAGTCTTGTAACATTCCATGTGATACGATCTTTGCTGTAAACTTAGAAAACTTTGATCTCTATTAATAAAATTAACTTCGCACATTTAATTGACTCTTTTTACAAAATGATGCTTTTCAAAGGATATGTGCTTACGAGGAAATATTTCCTTTGAAACAATATTATCATTCAAATATGAAGTATATTTAAGTAAAAGCTATGACAATATACCCACACTGAGTATTTTATGACAATTAAATTGCACGATTTGACAACAGTGTTTCACAATTTTATCTAACAGGAAATTGAACAAAAAGTAATTTTTAGTGATGAATGCAAAAGTTATATTCTAATACAAGATAATATGTAAGACGACAAGTGGGAGAAAGAAGCAATGCAAGATACGCCACAAGACGGTAATTTGGTGGTGGTTACTTAATAGTGTGGGATTTCATCAAAGGCGATGGCAGAAGAAAATTCTTAAAAGTTGATGGAAAACTAAACAGCAAAAATCATATTAATTTACTAGCGTTTAATTTTCTGACAGACTCTGAAAATGGAGAATTTTTTCAGCATGATGGTGTTTTCTGCTACACATCACGTGCAACAAATTGTTTTTTGTGGATGAAGATGCTTAAAGTTTGGAAGACTGGCCAGTACAAGCTAGTGATTTTAATATAATTGAACCATCGTGTCTGGAATTAAAGAAACAACTGCTCCGACGAAACCAGTTCAATTTCCAAGAGCTTTTGGATTATTGCCAAAAAGAATGGGAAAAGTTTCTCAGTGAGAAAATCTGAACCTTGTTCTATTCAATTCCATATCAAATTCAAGCAATTATTTGAGCCAAATGTCATCAACGAAAATGCAGTAACTTGCTTTCATAAAATGTACTGAGAAAAGCATACTGCTAATCCTTCTTGATTCAGGGGTAAAATTAACAAAAGGTAACCCAAAAATTTTGAACGCCAGTCTACATATATATATATATATATATATATATATATATATATATATATATATATATATATATATATATGTATGTATGTATGTATGTATGTATGTATGTATGTATGTATTCTGTATATTTAAGCAGCAAATTTTATATGGCCAATTTAAAAAACAAAATATTCAATAAAATAATTAAACCCACCATTTATGCCAGATATATTGATAACATCTTCATTCAAATCAAATTTGTTAATGACATTATCGGACTTTAACAAAAATTTGAAAAGAATTTCGTTTTAAAGTTCACTCATGAACTAAATATTTTAAAAAATCATTTCTAGGTATTCTCACTGACTATAACAGTGATAAATTTACCAGATCTCTGTATACAAAGTTACTTAGTCCCAATTCTTGACTTCTAAACTACTACAGTGAAAGCTCTGAAAAATATAAACCTGCTGTCATTAATAACCTAATCCAAATAGCTAAACTCACTTCCTCATCTAAAATAAAGAATTAAATAATATAAAAACATATAAAACAACGCTTATCAATATAGGTACTCTAATTATATAGCCGACAAACAAATCAAATTTAATTCAAGCAACAACATTTTTAATAATAAAAACCATAGTTTTGAACATAATATTGAATTATTGACAATAACGCTATTAACATATATTACCAAAATCAAATGTGCCACAATTACAAAAAAGACGAAACAACAATAAAAACATCATATACAAATATATAGAACAGTCGGTAAAAATAAATACATTAGATTTATTTACTACGAAAAATTAAAAACTAGCAACTAGGTTATTAAAATTTATATTTTACCCCAAACTTCCAACCGCTTATATATTATGTACAATGTTATGTGTGAATATACTTACCCACTTCGAGAAAGTTTTTCCATAAAGAAAACACAAAACATCTTATATAGGATATACAACAACCACACTCTCATGAGACTCATCTGCCACCTACTGGGCCATAGTGTCATCAGACAGCTACTGACAAACAATAACAAAATACTAGCAAAATCAAATAGTAAAATCAGACTGGAAGCAAAACTCATACAACAAAAACAACCATCAATAAATAAAAACAATTATAACTTAAGAAACCATATTTTTAAATGTATATATAAAAAAAACACACACACATGTCACTTCTCACTGAAGTCCCAACACTTTTTGCCTATGTCACAACACTCACTAGCTTTACGAAACTCACTGCTTGAACCATATTTCTTGTACATTTCTTTTGAAATGATCTTCGAACAATTTTTGACTCTGTCTGAAAAGGATTATTTGTAATTTGAAAAAGTCGATCATTAAAATTAATTGACACAAAATGTTTGTCATTCCTAATGATAATAATATATGGAGAGTGCATATGTATTCGCTGGTGTGTACTTATTCACCCTATTTTGTCATTGATCTTTTGATTTCAGAAATAATATTAGAAATAATATTACGATATTTGGGAATAATATTACGATATTTTCCATTTTCGATTGGGATTTGAATGATAATTATGATGATTACTTTTTAATCCTTTGAAATAAAGGAAAAGAATACCTGTTTCATCAATACTTTTGACTTGGTAGTAACTATGAAGTAGATCAAGATTTAATATATTATTGAAATGAATTTAAATTTTTTCCTCTTTTTCAGAAAATGCATAGCTGGATCGCTGCATCTATGTCTCCGTCGCATAGGCGACGGGAAAAAGACTCAAGACGGAAGAGTAGTAACGTTATTAGTCGGGATCATAAGCCTCACGGCGCCGAGAGCCTCGATCCTGATTTACTCTGTAAGATCCTACAATCAAATATTGCCAAAGATGGAAATAAAGACCCTAATCGACCAAGTTCTCTTCTTTCACCCAGTTACAACACTCTTTCTAAATCTTGCGACGACATGACCAAATGCGGTAATACTGATGCTGGCAGTAATGACGAAGAAGGAGATAAAGTCCCGTTGCCACTGGAAACCATCATCAATGACAAGAAATACATTGGTCTCGTTCCTGCTGCTTATGTAAGTCGAAGCAAGTCACATAATGATATAATCATTCATAGGCGTCTGGTCACTCCTAACAGGTCTAAGACTGCCTCTCCAAGCAATCTGCCGTCGGCATATATGGAAGAGAGATACGTGATCCGAATTAAGAAAGGGGTTAATCCTCACAGACTACACAAATCATCCTCTGAATTTTTGAAACCTAACAGTGAGTTGTGCCGCTCATTCAGTGCTCAAAACCTGAATGCTGATAATAGTAGTGCGAATCACGGCGGCGGCAACGGCGGCGGCAACGGCGGCGGCAACGGCGGCGGCAACGGCGGCGGCAACGGCGGCACCCCCGGAGGAGGCTCCCATCGACACGAAATTATCACAACATTTGGGTGCGCACCAAACTCTGCCCCATCAAGTCGAGAAGTATCACCAGAGTCTGTTTTCCAAAAAGATTCGGCAAACGGAAACTACCACCAACACCACCACCACCATCAGCATCAACATCAGCATCATCAACTCCATCAGCAACAGCAGTACCAGCACCAACATGAAAAAATGACGGAAGAGTCCCCACCAGCACAGGAACAAAGTTCTTTGCTCTGCAACAACAACAATAGCAATAATAACAACAATAACAACCATCACCATCACAAAACAAGTAATACGACAGGCAATATCGCTAAATCTGTTGAACAGCAAGATAAGCAATTTCATCTTAACTTGCCCAGACCAGAAAGAAGACATAGTTTTGTAGGTGGACAAACATCTTATCCAGTCAGCATTAAATCACCAATACGCAGTACAGATACACATTCTTTCCTATCAATAGACGGACTCAAAAAGCTATTATCCCCAGGAGGAAAGAAAACCCACAAGTGAAGTAAGGGCATAGATATTCTAGCTAAAATTATAAAACCTAGATTAGAAAGCATTTAAAGACATTTACTAAAGTCATAATTCTGTAGTTTAGCTTTTAAGGTTTTGAAAACAAAAATAATTTTAGAAACATTGTTTTAAAATGACAGAAATTTTGGAATTAACAAACGAACAACATTTTCATTACTAATAAAAAGATTGGACAAATATGTTAATAATAGATTTCGAAAAAAATAAAAATAAGATATTCTTCATATATAGATAATTATATTATTAAACATTATTACAGTCGGCCCTTCGTATCTGCGGATTTAACCAATCTTAAATTGAAAACATTCGAAAAAAAAGTTCCAAAAATTTCCCAAAAGTAAAACTTGAATGTGCCGCACACTGAGTACTATGGGATGCACATCAATGAAGGTATTACTCTGCTTCTGCCTTCGATCATTTGAAAGATTCTCAGTCTCTCTCCAGCACTCGTTCTTTGAATATTTACTTGACTCCAGTTTTGTCCATTCACTACTTGTTCTGTCAGCACTCTTTGTTTTTGTTTGCGTTTTTTTTGTTTTGTTTTGTTTTTTTATTTTTAGAAATTTGAAATAGAAATTTATTGCTAAAAATGTCCATTCCTTATTAAATAAGTATCGGAAATTTTATTAAAATCCGATTTTTGGTAGATTTGTAAAATCAAGGTGAAAAAAATCATTATGCAAATTATCACAATTTTTCTTTTATATTTTAATTAAGATAAAGAACATTTCACTCTATCACTTTTCACAAATATATCTGTTCCTATAAATGTACACAAATAATTTTAAACCCGAATTTTCTCCAATCTTTCTTTTTACTGATGATATAAATATTGTGACGATAAAATTTACCTTTATATATGTCTGTTTTTTATCGATTTCTCGCGAAAAGATTTTTTTCATACCAACAGTATAACAACTATTTACATAACTTTATTATTTTTTAGATATTATAATTAATGTAAAGGTCATTTGACGTATATAGGACGGTGTGCGTAGGTTATATGCAAATACTACGGCATTTCATAAAAGAGACATGAGTATCATCCGCAGATTTACTCGGTGGATATCGAAGGCCATCTGTACATACATAGATAATGATAAAAAACTACCAAACTTAGAAAGCAAACATTTTAATAAAAGTATCCTATAAAAAATCAATTTTCTAAACCCAATTTGATAATTTGCAAATAAAAAATAATTTAAATTCTAAAAGGAAAATTGTTTCCGGACAACAAATACAGCCCACAACTCCTAAAAGAAAAGAAAAGAAAAATAACCTTTTTTTTTTTTTTTTTTTTCACTGTTCTTGCAGATATATTTTCTGTAACTTTTTATTTATCTCTTTGTACATTTTATTCATGTATTAATAATTTTTTTGTTAACAAATATGTTTTAATTTACAAATCAACAAAAGGGAAAAAGCCAAATCCATGAAAATGGATTTCATAGCACTTGATGCCAGCCTCAGAAATACGATGTCTACATAAACAGGCATCAACAATCGCCTGTTTCTGTGCAGACGACAAGGAGTGTGTTTTGAGCGTTCAATTGAGCATGGAATCGTTCAAAAGTATTAAATGTTCACAACTAGCAGGCATAAATGCGGGTGTACTTTAATTTAATGTAATTTCTTTATTTTTTTATTATTTCTGAAACGATTTTTAAATTGCCACAGTTGTAATTTGTACCAATTTTTCTTCAAGGTATCTTAACATTTTTCTCAGTCTGTGATGACGATATATTTAAAAAATGATAATCATGATGATGATGATGGTGATAGTTACGATGATTTTGTTGACGAAGATAACGATAATGGACTTGTTATCATTGCGTTTTGTAGTCAAAATAGCCACTGCTAAAAATCCTATCTTCGCTAAAAATTTGTTCATTAAACTAGTAATTTACTTCAAATATTATCTTTCAATTATTTTATAATAAAAACATCTAAATATATGATCACACGCACACCCATGTAAATAAACTATAATCATAGACATTTTCGGAGTGGCTATAGAATTTTCTTTCTTATAATTGGATATTTTAAGTTCCTTTGCAAAACGTAAATTATTCGATTTTGAGCCCACTATTCCATAATCAAAGAACTGTTCCAACTTATGTATTTAATCCGGGAAATATTGTCTGAATTCTATTAAAACCATTTAAAATATTATTTATAATTATATGAATTTCTTTAGATGAAATTTAAAAGACTCTCTCTTCGAGAACAGGTTGTCGTGGTTGTCTTTTAAAATTTTTTACCATAATCATGTTTAAACGACATACATATACAAAAAAATTAAAACTATTAATTTCTAGAGAGTTTTCAGTACTATGTGAAAACGTTTATTCGAATAAAACACTTGTCTTGTGGGTTAGAAATTTATATTATTTCCATTGGAAAATATTGGACTTTATCAGATAATTTTAATTACTTATGCAAAAAAAAAAAAAAGAAAAAGAAAATTTTTTTCAAGTTTCGCAGAAATATTCTATGAAACAAAAACAACTACAAGCGATATCATTCATTACAAGCACATCTTTCTTTACGCTATAATAAATTTATTCGATGGAACGCTTGTTGGATAAACTATCCAGTTTTTTCATATTGTTGAAACCACTATTTCCTTTTAGCTATTTCTTAAAAAATTGTATACAGAATGTTTTATAAAATGCTATATAACCTTTTCAAAAACTAAATGTGAACGTAAACAATAAAGTCAGTATAGATAACTTAGAAATTCATTACGTATAACGAAAGAAATTATGAAATTATAATTATACTATGGAAGACTGGGATTATTGCTGCGTGTGTACCACACGTGTAAAGTATTTAATAGCACATTTACTAGAGCAATGAAGAATTCATTTCCTGCTGTCTGTAAAAATACAATAATTATTTTAAGGAGCCTAATTCTCTAAATCTAATAATTATCAAAATAATCATGGAGTCATTGATGAGAATCAGATGAATATTAGATAATAAAACTTAATTAATCTTTATATCTTTTGTAAAGCCTTAATTATTAAACTCTATTGCAAATTGATCAGCATCGACTGAATGAGTGTACGATCTGTCACTTAGAATCGGCACAACAAAAACAAACTTCAGACAAAACTTATAATGTGAAGTAACTTTTTAAAAGAATTATCCCTGAAAATTTAAATTTGTCCCATCAAACTATATCTTTTACATTTTATTGTTAATTTCTAATACTTGCAAACATACGCATGAAATATATGCAATTATTAACACATGTCATCTGAATTTATTAAATGCCTATTCTAAATTAGAACTAGCAATATAAATTATACTCTTTCAACATCTTGATCTTAAAGCACCAAGTCATAATTCGTTTTTATCCTGGATTTCAACCACGATTGCATTCTTGTTCAGTGTCCTCCCACTCATTACAAGAACAAAAATTAAAATTAAACAAACTAACAGAAAAGTAAGAATGACACATACATTTGTAATCCTGAATATCAAAGCACTGAATTCACGGAAATTTAATTGCAATTCTGATTGATTAGGCGTCCTTAGTAGAGGATAATGTTTTTTTTCCCCAAGAAGACCCATAGCCAGATATTTCATGGCTTATGAAGGCAGTGATAAGTGTGGAAATTTATGATTGATTTTCATTTCTCCTTCCTTTTTCCATTACGTGCCCTTTTGTCGTACAAATTATTTGTTCTGTTCTTATAGGTTCCCAGAAACAAAAACAAAGTTTTTAAGAATAAAAGTAAATCGACAAATCCATCTGATTCCAAATAAATTGCTGACATATTGTTTTATTTAAATATAGCCAGAATGCATTAGTACATCTTCTGCGAAGAATTACTTGTTAATAAAAAAAAAGTGTAAATTCTACACAACGTAAAAACAGTAATAGACTTTCGTGTAGATGTAACCCAGCGTATTCACTGAATGTTTATTTTGTAATGATAATGAAGTCGCTTATTGAATTTCCAACAAAAAATATTTTCATCTATAGAAATGTCCAGAACGCCAAAAAATGCCATTGAAGCAGGGAAATGTGTTCTGGTGCTTGATTAATTTGTTTTCATTTCATTTCGCAAGAACAGATTTGACAAGTAGCAATCACCCTTTCATACTTTTTTACTTTGAAAATATTTTCCAATCTACAGCAAGAAAATTACAGAATTCCTTATTGCGATAACAAAATTTCTTTATGTCAAATTCCTGATTTATTGTACAAATAACACGCCTCCGTGGAATAATCTCAATGGTTTAGACTGTTGAAGCAACAATGATGTTCTGTTTTGCTTTACAAAGAAAAAATTGTTTCAGGAGCAGAGACTAAATATATCTGCTTTCTAGCCTACACCTGGCTACGGGTCTAATTCTTATTTTATTTATATGCCTTAAAAAAGTCATCAATGCATTCCCAACATTATTGTATATCAAATATATCAATGTGTTCGAAATATCAACGTGTTCGAAACTTTTGTATACTGAACATAAATCGCTTGTCTTTTTTATGTATCATATTTATGATTGATTTTTGTACATAATAAGTTATAATATATTTCGATAAATTTATTAATTCTCACAAATGAATGTGTGAATTAATTCCGTCAAAAATAACGTCTCATTTATTTATAAATTTGATTAAGAATGACTTTTGACAAAAGAATACAAATATCTGGATTTTGCCAATATCAATTAATGCCAATATCAATTAATGCCAATATCAATTAAATAAATGATTTATTAGAGATTTTTCTGTGCATAACATTTATCAATCATTTTTTATTTTCTACAAATTTGAAAAAGAATGATTTTATTTAAATTTGTTTAAAACAAAAATAATACTTTTTTCTAACTTTTTACTTATCATAATAACTTTTTCATCGTATTACAAAAACAAAATCATATTATAATATGATAAAAGGAATATAAAAGGAATATTACGATGGCGTTCTGATATTATTGGTGGTGATATCGGCACAAAATATCGACACCATTTTTATTACATTTCTTACCTAGGATTCTTACTCCTTTCAATAGTGAAATTAAACTTATCAAAACAAAATGCACATATGAACCAAATTTATTGATTTCATCATGACATCGTAATTTCATTTTGGAAGACAGTAAATGATAGAATTTTAAAACTTTTTTTTTTATTTCAGAAGTAATTTCAGTGTTTATATAGTCTCACCAAATTGAAATAGTTATAATATTCATACTTTTTCTGCATATTGGTTAAACGAATCTCTGAAAATATAATATGCATTTTATCAGAAGCCAAAAACTTTAGACGATGTTCACTGATAACCATACACATTACGCATTGTTTAATCGATTATTATCAATTAGTGGTTTTCAACAATATACAAACTACAAAGTAGATATAGATCTGAAACCACTCTTTCGATATTACGAGAGGATGATTTTATCCGGCTTCTCTTGAAAAAAAAGGAAAAAGTTCTTTTAGATGCTATTTTTTTCAGTTATGCAAAAAAAGCAAATGGGACTTCTCATTGTCATTAATTTTGTTTATTAGAATGGCAAAGTCTATTGCAAAACGGTATATGAGGCAAAAGGTTAATTATGAAGACAAGGTCATACTACTCATTTGATATTACTGGCTATTCAATACACTCTAAAATATTTTCCAAGTTATTTTTAAATATACCTATGTGTTTTATGTTGGTTTTGCAACCTAGTAAAAGAATACTCCGAAAACTTATTTATAAGAAGCCATAATTGAAATCTGAATTCAAATAAGAAAATATTATTTTCACACTGCTGACACGTTTCAGTTCATTTTTTCTCTTAATCGTCCATACGTTTCTCTAAACCTTTGTAAATGACGTGGTTTAAACTATTTTGATCGTCTAATTATCTAAAATGTCTAGATTTGAGCACAAAATTTATTAAAAGTAATGCAAAATGCAAGATTAAAAGGAGTAACCTCCGCGTCATGGCAGGCAGCAAATTTATAAATAAATGGAGAATTTATAAAACATGTGTAAGTTTTTATTTTTATTTTTTTTTTGTTGATCATGGACGTGAAATTGTATCCATTGACATACAATGTATTGACGCTTCTTTCTATGAATTTTATGCTGCATAATCTAACAAATTTCATTTTGTACACAAGTAAACAAAGTAAATACCAGTTTTCATATTTAATAAAATATATCAGTGCATAGGCACATTTATAGAAATGTGTGTACATGCATCGATATGCGAGTACATGTATGAATGACATGTTTATATGCAATTATCTACGCATAGATATGTATATATTCATGTTTTTGTCCATTTATCGCACACGTATATGCATAGTGGATACTAAAATACATAAGAAAGTTTATATATATATATATATATATATATATATATACATATATATATATATATAATCACCACCAATGTAGACACGCACTAAGTAACTACAAATATACAAATATGAATGTATGTACACAAATAGTATACACATAGTGATTTGCCTATTAACACAAACTGATCTAAATAAAATTAATGTGCGCTTGCTCACAGGTGTACATTTATTTAAACAAATTGAAATAGATTTTCGATGTTATCTTTTATTCTCGGTTTTATCGTGATATATTATTCCTGAATAGCAATTTTAACATAGTTGATGGATGCATGATGGATGCTTGTAATCGTCTGTCAAATTGAAATTTCTTTCCGTTCAGATGAAAACTAAAACTATCATTGAAAAAATTCAATCCAAGCACTAATAATCCTTAATATATGCCCACTTCAATGAAGTCATTTAAGACTTGGAAATTATTATATGCCTCGCCAATGAGAATTCATGATATAAACGGTTCCTTCTTTCATGAAATAAGAAAGAAAAATGGAAGCACTTTTTTTTATTACTTATACGTAGAAACACACGTGATTGCAGGTTTTGTATCTATATGTGTGAGCCTTATTTCTTATCAATTCCTGAAACACTTAAAAAAATAAAAATTATGTATTTGCGTGTGTATTCGTTCAGGTTATGTTGGTTTTTGAAAATATACCGGCAAATTTTTGTTTTGATGTAAATTTGAATAATGTATATGGAGGAATATGCTGGTGTTGATGTGTGCGTCTAAAAATAGTTCTAAGTCTATACAACTTAAGGCTTAGTTCTTAAAATGCCTTAAATTATCAGTAGTATAGTCTCTTTTATTTTACTGTTATTAATCTCACCACTGTTCGTTGATTTTAAATTATTTTTTCTCATTCATTTTGTTCATTTTTCTTCTTATATATATATATATATATATATATATATATATATATATATATATATATATATATATTACATTTAGTAAATATATTCCATTATAAATTTGTTCAGTCAAATTAATACTTTTTTCAGGGAGATATCAAAGTTATACTTGATAAACTTGAAACCTCTGTATTAACATTCGGCCATAATTGTGCGTGTGTGTGTGTGTGTGTGTGTGAATGTTCTCAGAATATATCTGTAGAGAAGACAAAATGAATAAAATAGACAATCGGAAAATAGTAGTTAGTCCTTGCCGGCGCGTTTCGTCATTCGACTTTATCAAGATGATAAACAAAAGCGTGTAAAAGTTTTCAAGGTGTGAAAGTTCTCAGAATATATCAGTAGAGAAGACAAATTGAATGAAATACATTGTCGACATGGAAAACAAAAACACACACTTAGTCACAAAAAAGTTACTAATATCCAAAAAGAGGCTATACAGCAGCGTCTTTTAAATTTTTTGAATTTCGCTTTTGTTTATCATTACTTACTTTGATAAAGTCGAATGTCGAAACGCGTCGGCAGGGACTAAGTAATATTTTCCGATAGCCTATTTTATTCATATCCTAACCTACTACGCTTCTGCTATTTAGAAAAATATATATGCTGTGCTTCATAAATCATATCGATTTTTATTGATGTTGTTAAACCTTTTGAAAACAAAACTTTCTTGATTTGCATCGATCTTGTGCGATGCGTAACAAAAAAGGGTGAAATAACGCCCCAAACATAACCTATGAAGATATTTTTTTTTTTTTTTTAAGCATATAGTTATATGCCATATATGTTTTTGTGTGTGCTTATGTCATTGTGCAAATTGTATATTATGAATGATAAAGCAATAATCTCTGAAAAAGATATCGGTTACATTTTCTATAATCAGATTTGTTCACTGACATCCATTCAAAAACACACATCGAAATACATTCCTATCGGTTAACTACGTTTATAATGATGAAAATCTTCGTGGGAATCTTCGTTTCATATTAGGTTATCTTAGTCACATAAAATGTGGAATATTTTTTTTTTTTTAAATGAAACAAATGATCAGTGCAAATTATTATTGTTTACTCATTCATAGGCTCTCTCTCCTATACTTTCCTTTAAAATGGACAGTTTATTATTGTATCCAGTTTAATGTGAATGTCCAAAATATCTAATTTTAACTTATAATTTATAAGTATCTGCTTTAGAATTGAGTTTTCCATAGATATGTTCCATTAAATATGTTCGCCAGAATCTCTGTGTGCTATTTTAATGAGTTTTTACTTTTTAGACATACAGTTAACCTCCTTCCGACTGTACGCCATTCTGAAGAAAAGATCGAAGTTTTGCGGCGATTCCGTTAAATTAAATATAGGTATAATCTTCCCTCCTAAAATTCAACATCAATGTTGAATTTTACAATATTTCGATCTGTTCCGCTTCTGAAAAAATTTTTTTAAATCGAATCTGATCTGATGTGTGCGAACATAATTTCGCAGTGTGTATATTTTGAAGTCGATTCAAATAATTGGTAGTAATGACAGTTAAATCAATGAATCTTATTATTACCAATCGAAACACTGAAAACTTCTTTAAAGATAAACTTCTAATGATAATACATATTTTACTAAATCATCTATAATGTAATTGTAATTATCTACTGAATACAGATTTCTTTTTTCACGAATAATAATTATTTTTTTCTCATATAACTAAGATTCGTATCTGATTTTGCAAAGTTCTAATAAAGATTGATAATTTAAAAATATACACTATTACCAATTGATTCTACAAACCTTAGTCTTTTTATTTTCTCATGACAACAAAATATCTTCGATACGAGATTCCAAATTATTATATACTTAAATCTTTCAGTTGTGTTAAGTTAACTACGTAAGTTTAGATTCGGTTTATATAAATTAACTATGTAAGTTAATCAATTATAATTGAACACACACACATACATATATTTATGATTATTCAATATAACATTTACTATATTCTTTATTATAAAACTTAAAGAAATATTTTCTTGTAATCTTTAACAAAAGATTTTTTAGAAAACTTGGTGCTGCAAAACTGAAGCATCAATAACTTAACTGTAAGTTCGATTGTATATTATAATTTCATACAAATTTCTTTGCTTCTTTGAAAAGGTCTATTTAATTTATTTTATTTCTGATTACGCTAATCGTAGTAAAGTGACTTTAATCTTACCCTATCCTATAAATGAATATTTATATAAAAACTATTTTTAATTATATCTAATAAGTCTATGTAACAATTTTTGTATACATTATCATGTATACCACATATTTATTCGGTATATTTATAAATTAATACAGCATTCTTATGTTAAATAGCATATATAAGCATATGAATGTATCGACTAATAATAATATATATATATATATATATATATATATATATATATATATATATATATATATATGCATACAAATATTTATATATATATACAAATATATATATACATACAAATATATATATATATATATATATATATATATATATATATATATATATATATATATATATGTACACACACACAATAATGGCATCCCAAATTTCCAGAAACCGGTTCTATAAAGTCAGGTAATCTTTAGGAAGCTATTCTGCTTATTTTCTTTTCAGTCTAAGAATATGAACAGGTTACTTTATATACTATGAAAAAGAATTAAATCATTTTGATAATTTAATAGAAAGCATTTATTATTAGGATATTTCTAGATTGAAATTCTGTTCTCATCATATTTCTGTCCAGGAGTATGATGCTTTTTAACTCTAGTGTCATCGGCAAAGATCAAATGAAAGACCTATCAAATTTATGACTAGAAGATTTGCCACATATTTAACTTCAGCAATGGTATTAGCTATTTGGCTATTGTATATCGACTATTATTTTTGGATAATACAACAACCGGTTGGGCTAAGCTTTTATAATTTTAAGAATTGATTTGCGAACTGGTAGGATGCCACCACTATATATATATATATATATATATATATATATATTAATATATGTGTGTGTGTGTGTATGTGTGTATGTATGTATGTATGTATATGCATATATATATATATATATATATATATATATATATATGCATAACACGTATTAATTACATATATATATATATATATATATGCATAACACGTATTAATTACATATATATATATATATATATGCATAACACGTATTAATTACATATATATATATATATATATATATATATATGCATAACACCTATTAATTACATATATATATATATATATATATATATATATATATATATATATATATATATATATATATATATATATGCATAACACCTATTAATTGCTTTTACACAAATTGTCGGTTTGTGACGGTTTAAATATTGAATTAATTATAATCAAATAAATTAAATTTTATATCTTCTTCCGATTATTCATATTTAGAATTTTAAAATAATTGTATTTAATTTTTAATATGAGTTTAAATTTCAGCATCTTTAATCTTTGAAAGTTGCTGCCGAAAGACAAAAGATTTATTCCTATTAAAAATATTATGATTTCAAATAAATATTAATTATTTTCCTTTTGCAAAAATCATTTAAAACTAAAGTATGTCCTTTAGAAAATAAAAGAAACCCACGTCTCTTTCAACCATTGTTTTTGCTACTTAATCGTTTTCTGCTTCAGTAAAATATTTAAACATGCTATGAGAAGCGCCTTTAGATTCGATGATGTCTAAAGTCCAAAATCGACATGATATCAATAAAACTCGATGACAAGAATAACATGTTTGATCAAATCAAAAACTTTGCATCATTAAATACCAGTGAGTGTTACATTTTCGTTGTTTAACCATTCTCTGTACCACGTGAGAATTTGAATGATAGTATCATTTTTTGATTGTTACCATTCTGACACTTAATGAAAGTCACATAACATCGAAATGCAAAGTGTACAATAAATGTTCTTTTATTATTTTATTCGATATTTATGAAAAATGGAATTAACTCATCATTTGTCCTTCAGCAGTCAATCTTTCTCCTTCCAGATTATTTCGAACTATTAACAATGTTTGTAATATATCCTTACTACTTGAAATCACCGACATCCCTTTGGTAAAACTGATGTAACATTGTTTTATACCTACAAGAGTAGCTCAATATATGGCGTATTTCATTTCATGATTGAACGAGCAATAAACTGATTTATGAAATCTTGATAACAACCGTCACGCAGTAACTTGGGTTTTTACTTCAACATCCATATCGACATCCACACAATAGCAAAGTTCATTTACATGAAAAAATATAACGCTCACATCAAAAACTTTTTACAAATCTGATAATTTCATAACATAAATTTAGTATGACAAAAAGATAGATGAGGATTCATAGCTAGAGAGATTGACAGAATTCGTTATATTTTGCCAAAATAATAATTGTATATAAAACTAATAGTTATGTATAAATCACGATAAAACTTTTCGAATTTCAATAAATAGATAAAGAATCATTTATCACAATGAGCAACATTAAAAACACAAGTAAACTTGAAAAGTTATGACAAGGGAAAATATTGTCTGCGTTATAGAAAAAAATAATGCAAATTTCAACATTTGTTCGGATAATACATTTTTTGTTTTGCTGATATTGGTACTACAATGTATCGTCCGATTAATTCTACAGTCCCTTTTTAGGTGTTGGAATTAGTTGAACCGATTGCTATATGAGCGGCCATTTTCCGTTGGCCATCTTGTCCTATAAAATAAAGATAGCGCTCTTTTCCTAACGAATTATTCACCTGGAAGTTTCAGAATGGATCGGCCGTAATATCTGCAGCACAATTAATGAGATTAATTGTTTGCACAGTCTTCTCAAACTTAAAAGGCTAAATAATGGCTGTTATGAAAATCCCATTGGTCTAAGAATTGATGGATTTAAATAATTTAGAAGATTAAAAATAAGATTAAAAATAAAATAAAGTCTTCAAAAATATTTAGTTTCGTATAAACATGATTTCAGTATATTCCTTTAAATATTTAAAATGAAGTACAAAGTAAACGCATATATATTAGTTACACTATATGTTTGAAGTGTTTTAACTCTACAAACATACAGTCAAATACACTTATTTAAAAATATTTCTGTATAACAACGAAGTCTTCAGACAATTTCTTTATTTCATTTTTGTTTTTAAAAAATGTTATAAATAGCTCCAAATCTGAGAAAATATTTTATACCAGAACTTGCACATGGACAAGCAAACAAACATACACAATAATCGCATTGACATCTTTCGACAAATTTTTCTTCTGTATTCTAATCACTTTATGGTTTGTTCAAATTAGCCACACGATCGTGTGCATGAATGGATTGTGTCAAGACTAATTAAAACTATGAGAACACGAAAACCCCAAGAATGAATATTTCAGTCTTAATGATAATAATTTCTTCAGAATGGAAGATCGGTGAATCAATTATTTCTTAATACAATTTTCCTCTTCATTAAAAATATTTGTACTTACAAAAGAGAAAATACAAGAATACTTTTCAACTTTTGTTATTTAATTCTTGTTTCATATAACCAATGACTTACCAACTATTGACAGTTGATCTTCGTCTCTACATTCTATTAATTTTCGATAAATACTCTGAATGTATCGAAATTTCTGAACATTTTTTTAATCGTCGGTGATTTTAGTGCGTTTTGTTTTGTTGTTGTTTTTTTTTTGTTTTTTTTTAGTATGTGGGAATTGAAAATATTATCACGCTTCTGTCACCTGCAGAAATTTATACTTGGTGCGATTTGGCCTTTTAAAGTTCGGTTTTTCTAATACTCAACAAATAAGTCTACAGATAACACTACAAATTATGTTATAATTAACACTACTGATTACCACAAATCAAAATTTCAAAGATACCAATACTTATTATTTTGCTTCTTCTACGACGTGCTTAAAGGATGTCATTCTGAAGATCTGCAGTGACGAATGCCAACACTTCATTGTTCGAATCTTCATAAATGCCAATTCATATATTGAAATATCCCTCTTTGGATCCAGGGCTTAACATTAAACAATATTAAAACCAAAAACATATCAATTTGACTTAGTACTAAAACCATTTAGTAACTTCCAACTTACGATTACCGATAATAATAACATTACAATGTGTTGTACATTTTAATTCAAAGTGCTTTAATGGTGAAAAAAAAGTGTCATTCTGTTTTCGCTAAAATAAATAACATTTGTACAATTGTGCAAAAATGTTGGAATCATCTTCAATGTTGTCATAACAATTTCTTTATTGACAGAATTGAGTATGATCCCAATATTATTATACAATTGTACAAAAGGTAAAAGCAACTTAATCAAACGGACAGTTTGTTTATGTTGTCTTTATTTTGCACAATTGACTGTAATTAATAACAGCGATGCTATTTTAATCCATTATCAGTAAAATCAAATGTAAATGTTACTATTTGAAGTTTATGTTACCGGTATAATATCTGTAAGCCAACTGTTATCAACATAATGTCTTTCATCATTGTTGATAATTACAGTAATACTCTAATCAACCTGAAAAACAATTTTGACGAAAAGAATCTTACATAGCCAATAGATTTTGCGAGTACAAGACTCTGATAGTGACAAAAGTCAAACTCATCAGTGGTTGTGGAACTTTAGGTTGAAACCAACAACAGAAGCTTATTAAGATCAAAGACTATTAAGACCAAACCAGCATATATTTTAAGGAATCTAGTATCACGCCCGGAAAATTATTTATCATTGAATATCGGGAGGTTCTAGCCTAGCACCAATTGAATTTAAAAATAGACAGACGAGATTAGTATAGTATCTTCATTGTAAGATAGATACCTCCACGAAATCGCTAGAAAAAATCAGCATACAGTGATGAAAACGTACTACAAACGCAATGAAAACATAGTTTTATCGTCAAAATCTTTATGTTATTATTAAGAGGAAGGATCAAAGTATTTTTTAATATTTAGTGAAATTTTTTAGAACATTTGAAATTTTGATTAAAAATTGTTTTCTTGCGTCAACGAATATACTAACTTTTAGCATATATTTTAAACATCTTTTTTTCGGTCACAGATACATTAATTTGGAAATTATTGCAAAAATCAAAAAAATGTCGAATTTTAATGAAAATTTCAGAACTCTTATTATTAGAAAATCTTAGTAAAAATATTTTTTTACACATATTTCACCCACTTACTTAATTTTATGAAAACTTGAGAAATTCAAAGTGATCATTTTTAGCGACTATATTAGTTAAAAGCAGAATTCTTTGAAGAATTTAAATCAGCGAATTTATTTTTCAAAATCGGACCTCCTCTTACCGAAAATCTACTCTGAATCGAAAAATAAAAAACTCAATAAAAGACACTATTTAATTAGTTAAGCTTTTAATTGCTTTTATGAATAATATATAATAAAGACAATATTGTTAGAAGAAAAAAAATTTCGATTAAAAATGAATTTTTACAAGATTTGTTTTCATTTTTTTTACAATTTTAAATTAAAATTTATAAAGTTTTTAAAATTAATTTTCTTTGACGTAACCATTCGGAAATATTGTTATGAAGTAAAACTATATTTACTAATCATATATTGTAAAGCTTATTGCAATCTGACAACCCCGAATATTGTCTGTGTGTGTTTAAACGTCCTAATTTTTCTAAGTATGCGAGTTCGTACATGACATTATCATCAAAACGTCAGGTCTTTTTAGGTTTGCCCCCTTTACAGAAAAAAACTCTCATATAAATTTTTTCTGCTATCAATTGTGCATTACCATACTTAATTTGTCAACACGTTATGCTGTCGATAAATCGATCAAGACGTCAGAAAAACAAAACACCGTGGTTAATAAATGGTTGTATACAACATTTTATGCTATAAGTAAGTAATATTTGTTTCAAATCAGGTTAGTTTAACTTTAAATTTTCTAATTTTCCTCAAATGACGTTTCAGAAATATATATTTTATTTATGCAAGATTTTTAAAACCGAGAATTAACTTTTGTTTACAAATGTGCCAAAATGGCCGATTTTATCGATTTTACTGAAAAAATCGATTCGGATCAATATAATTTCTGTTTGAAATACACCACAGAGTATTTTGCTTACTGGAAATAGTAAATTTTCAATTAAAGCTAAAATGAAAACTTCAAGAAAGCTTTTTTCATTTTTTTAAATTCATTTTAAACCTTGCGTATACCGAATTAGTGGAGGTACCTGTTGGAATATATGCTAAAATTAGATAGATTATAATATTAGGATATCTTACAGTAAATGTACTGCCCTAACCTAGTAAGTCTATTTTACCTAAGAAAATAAGTACGAGCAAATACCAGCATCTATTCTTGGTGATTATGTTACTTTGCTCTGGAGCATCAGTATACACACTGATTCCATGATTTAACTTAATTGGCGGGATATTGTCATAAATATTATCTTATAGACATAATCTAACCGTTTGATAAGAGTATTTCGGAAAATACAAGGAAGTAGAAAAAGAAATTAGAAGAATGAGGCATTAAGTAGTAGCAGGAACACCAGAAGTGATTAAGAAGAATGTTGGCTAATACACAAATGAATAAAATCTCAGAAAATCCATCTTTTTCCGAAATGCAGAAAAGATTGTATTAATGAACAGAAAATTATTCGAAAACGCAAGACAGTTTTTTATTGTTTGACGAGTGTGGAGATGGCAAGTAGAAAAATTCTAATACTAAATACGAAGTACACGCATTATCAGTTATACTATTTGCAGAGTCACTTCGAAAGATATTTACTCTTATTTGTTTCCAAAGATAGTCATTTGTTTGTCTATAAATCAATATGTTAATTTCATAACCATTTCACACTTATTTCCTCAAATAATGTTTCCGATAAATTTTAACGGTTTTTCTTCCTTTTTTTTCGCCAGATTTAAGAAATACAAGAAAATTATGCATTCTTTACTAAATTGTTATCCAAAATTAATTCAACCTCAGTTAAATTAAATTAGATATTTTTTTAAAATTCTCAGCTCGTAAACTAGAATTATCAAATATTAACCAAAAAAAAAAAAAAGTTTCAGCACCTACTTTAAAAATGGATTCAAATAATTTTTTTCCATTGACACAGGAAGTACGGTTGCGTGAGAATATCCGAGACCCTCAAAAATCACTGTATACTTGAATGATTCTTAAATGTTTTAACCTTTGGTCGTTTTCTTCATTAAAGCATAAATATTGAGGTGAAATAAAAATGAGAAAATAAAGCAGAAATAATTTCTGTCAATTTTTACGATTAAAAAAAAAAAATATATATATATATATATATATATATATATATATCAAAATATGTATTAAAAATAAATTTTTGAAGTGTGCATTTAATTTTTATTTTCAATTTTACTACTCAGTTTTACTACTAAGTTTTGTGAGTTATGCATTTTTATAAGACTTAAAAAACATATTTCCGTATCTTTCTTCTTTTTGTCCATTGTTCAATTTATTGGTATAAATTAAACTATTCCCCCAGCTTCTAATGAAGATACTGCATATTTGTTTATTTTGAACAACAAGCATTATTCCATTAACGGATGTTCACATGACCGTCACTCATGCTTCTACGTTAATTCAGATGATTTTTCAATATGGCGAAATGCAAAAATACATTTTGACGTAATTATTGATGAAAATTTCATTAAATTTGTTGAATTTATCTGAATTTCTGAAGTAATCAGATGTAAGATTTTTCGTTCAGCTACTGTTACCAAGCACTTCTGATGCGTCATGTTCAGCATGCAAAGCAATTTTTCGAAATAACTGTCTAGTCTCTCGAAGGTGCACAATACAAGTGAACTCAAAACATTCTAATTGAACTAAAGGAGCACACGTGCGTCTCCACGTCTGGCACTGGAATCATTTACCACATGAAACCTTAGCGCAGCAAAAATCACTCTCTAAATCTCAGACACTGATGATGCTCTGCAATACTATATCATAAGATGGCTGAAGACTGTACCCAGATCAAAATTCATCCTTATTTTATTTTCCATCACTGTCTTTCAACAAGATACTGATGAAATTCTCAATTGGCTTTGTTCGGTATTCAAATATAAAACTTATTGTATGGTTTATTTTTAAAATTCTAATTTCAATATTTTAAAGCAATTTCAGATCTTCTGATGCTTCAAATTCGAAATAAATTTATTTTTATAGTTGCTTCTTAAATGTCACCATTTAAGGATACTTCCAAAAAGCCGACTGTTAATTTAAAATGAAAATAAAAAAATCTTAAGTTATTAATTTCTCATCTAAATCTCTTACTGGATCTAATGAATATGATGGTGTGTTAGAATTATTGATTGAAATCAATTACATTTGCTTTAATAAAATACTCAAATATCAATCTCTACTGACCATGAACATGATCAAGTACGTTTTAAACTATCAGTAAAATACAATTTTTTTCTATGCAAAAATACAGTAATCATAACAAAATTTCTTAATTACTCGATTTATTTTAAATTTATTCCTTCCATTATTTGAAACCAAGAACCTAATTGATAAATCTTGTCAACTTCTTTGTTGAAAAAAAGAATAATAGTCTCTATTATATAAAAGATTTCGTTATCTGTTTTTTTTTTTTATTATTTCATGCCTTAAGTCTGGATTTAATATCAACAATATTGAACATTCATAAATATTGGATGGAATCATTTTCATTTTTTAAAAATCTAATGGAAACTATATATTCAATAAGAATACATTGAAATCAACAAAGAAAACGGTTTAGTCAAACAGGCTTATTGTTTTCGCTAAGAGGTTAAAGTAAAAATTTACCCCCTCTCCCGCTTTTAAATTTTTTCAGTAAAAGAATCGTACAAGTCAAACAGACTTATTGTTGGTTAAGAGGGTAAAAAGAAAAAATCATCCCTCATTTCTTTTTATTTTATGTACTACCTCAGTAAAATGGACGAATTTACAAGTGCAATGCTAGAGTTGATGAAACACCAACAGGAACAACTACTGTTGGAATAGAAATATCAAAAAAGACAAGAGAAATTCCAACGAGAACAAGCAAATACCAGAAGAAATTTGCAATTCGCATCTAGAAATTCAGGTTAGACAACAGAAACTGGAAGAAATGCTCCTTCAAACACAGAATGAACATAGGCATTTGTATAATATATCCATCAAAAGCCAAAATGAGGACAGCGAAAACGCGTTCTCTCAAAATGCTATATGGAGTACTATTGAAAACTGCAAGTTTGCACCTGAAGAAGAAATTACATTCGCTTCGTAATTTAAACGTTACGAGGACGTATACAATACGGATTGTGCAAGTTGGACTGACCATAAAAAGGTTTGCCTACTCCTCAGGAAACTAGGCACAGCAGAATATACTAAGTTTGTTAACTATATTTTGCCTAAGAAAACCAGCGACTTGAAATTTAAAGAGGCGGTTCAATCATTAACATCACTGTTTCACAAGCATTGGAAATGCATGAATCTCACACACAGAGAAGATGAATATTATACTACTTTCACGAGTGTAGTCAATAAACACTGTGATGACTTCAAGTTGGCAGAGTTAAGCTCCAATAATTTTAAATGCCTGATTTTCGTCCAGGGTTTGATTTCAGCAAAAGACTCCGAAATACGTAGTAGGGTACTCAACACGCTTGAAAACGAACCCGAAGATTGCCAACGTTTCATGAGCGTCAGAGAGGATTCGAAAGACATCGAACAGAATGGCATGGCACACATTAAAAAAAAATACGCCAGAGCAAAATTAAAAAGAGTCAAACAAAAAATAATAAAGTTATTTTGCCATCAAGACCATGTTTCGGGTGTGGTCAATTACATTGGTATAGAAATTGTCTTTTTAAAAATAAAAAATGTTTAAATTGCGATAAATTTGGTCACAAAAGTTCTCATTGCAGGATTAAGAACAAGGCAAAAAAAGTTTTGTAAAAATTACCAAGTCTGATGAACGAGCAAGTCGTAACATCAGGAAATATATTGAAGTGCAAATATTTAATGAAAATATAAGGCTACAGCTTGATTCGGGTTCAGACTTATCCACAATTAATTATCAAACATAGAAAAAACTGGGTAATCTGACTTTGTTAAGAACGAACCGGACAGCTAAAAGTGCATTTGGCGATCCTATTAAGTTTATTTGCGAACTTATAACGAACGTGTCATTCAAAGGTAAAACTTTAAAACAAAAGGCGTATATTATGAAGAATATGGGTGATTTATTCGGGACTGATTGGTTAGAACAGTTACAACTTTGGGATATGCCTATTAAATCTTTATGTCAAAAAGTCGATAATTTGACTGACGAAGCAGAAAAGTTGAAAGGTGAACTTAAAAAAAAATTCTCGGCGTTTTCAGTGGAGGACTAGAAAAATGCACAAAAATGTCTGCTAAGTTTGAGTTAACGCCAGACGTAAACCGAGTTTTTAACAAAAACGTAACGTTCCATTTGCCTCGTTAAATCAAATTGACGAGGAGTTGAATCGACTTGAAGAAATGGGAGTTCTGGCAAAGGTTGAATATAGTGAATGGGCATCTCCCACATTTTATATTATAAAAAAAAGAGCAAAGAAATTCGTGTACGTGCTGACTTCTCTATGGGGCTGAACAGCACTCTAAAGGATCACCATTATCCCCTTCCAAGTCCAGAGGAGATATCTTCTAAGCTCAGTGGAGGAAAATACGGATTCAAATTAAAAGACAGGAAGTGTGAGTTTTTCTTAGAGAGGATTAAGTACTTGGGGCAAATAACTGACAAAGACGGAAGACGTCCCGACCCAGATAGTGCAACGACAATAAAGAATATGCCAGCACGAGAAAATGTGTCGGTTCTTTAAAGTTTTTTTTAGATTTTGCCAATTATTACAACGTTTTTGTTCCAAAAATGAACAGTTTGTAAGATCCGCTTAATTAAAAAGCATTCTGTGGTAATTGTAAAAAAAAAAAAAAAGAATCCATACTGAGTCGGGCTAAAAAGGGGGATGTTGTAGTGCCCTCACTCTAAAGAATCTATGTTAGACTCTTCCACGTACTATAAGAAGGTCTTGAGAGAAGGTGTTGGGGAACAATCACCCACTTTGTTCGAATGTCAACAGTTAAATATTAACAATCAACCAGATTGTTCAAGTGTTGAACTCTCAGGCAGAGAGGAACCTGGACGAAGCTTTGCCACAGGGCAAAGTTTCGTCCGGGGAGGTAGACAGGCCCTGAACTCGTTTATGCGAATTCTAAAAGAATATTTTTGGCCGAGCCTACGGGCTCCGAGAACCCACGGTTAATTCGGCCTTGTGCCACATAGATCCCTCGTGAGGGGGCTGTTAAATGTTAACATTCGCATAGATTGTTCATCTGTCGAACTCTATGCCTTGAGCAGAGAGGAACCCGGACGAGGCTTTGTCGAAGAGCAAAGTTTCGTCCGGGAGGTAGACAGGCCCTGAACCCGTTTATGCGAATTCTAAGGGATTATTTTTGGCCGAGCCTACGGGCTCGGGAACCCACGGTAAACTCGGCCTTGTGCATACAATAGTTTGAACGCTGGTCGTCCGAGACACACTCACTAGTCGTGTAACACTATTTAGCTATGGTAATTGGCTAACTAATTAAGCATGGAAATTAAAAACGACCCACACCACCAAAACAAGTTTTAACGAATTTCGCATGAAGATACCAAAAAGCAGTTTATTGAAAAACAACTTAAGATATCAAGACTTGCCTGATAAACACAAAGTGTCCCGAATCCATCGAAGCGGGTTGGGAGAAAGACGCAGTTCTGTATTCAGCAAACAGATATAAAGATACTTGTTATTTTTTTCCACACATTTGAACCTTTTGAGTGTGTTTCATTATTTGCTTTTACATACACTTGTGCGGTATCACCTTTGCCCCGGATTCAGCTTGCACTACGGCCCGACGCCTGATTGATTTCGTCTACCTAAGATCAAATCACAACGTGGGTAGGTTAGACTAGAGATCAAAGCAATTACTTCGGTAACCAGACGTTGGAGGCGAGCTGGGAACCGCAAGGCTGATATCGAATCTAACCAGACATCGACCGCGACCAAGACAAAATGAGGGGTTAGTGTAACACATGGTTCTGTGGTAAACCAGATTTCCATCCGAACCAGTCATGGGTTAGATCGTCACAGATGATGCTGCTTTCAGCCCAGTGTTAAAGGCGACACAATTGGCGGCCGTGACCAGAACTGACCAGTGGCGTCACAACTGGTGCCGCGACCAGCACAGGACAAGACCAGGCAGGCGTCACAATACTCTTCTGTTGTAATTACTGTTTAATATATGATATATCTGCAACACTTGTCTTGTTATTTCTTTAACCATTTACTTGTGCACAACAATGGTACAAATTTTGAAGGACTTGGCGCAGCCCTACTCCAGCAAGGGAACCCCATGGCATATGCAAACAGAGCTCTCACTGATATGCACAGTATGAATATTCTCGTTTGAAAAGTTTCATCAATAAACATATGGTAGGACAGAGATTCACAATGGCCACAAACCACCAGAAGCAAAAAAGTAAAAACCAAAAATGTCTACAGGAAATGCTACTCCATACCCAAAAATATGATATTAATGTAATATGTAAAGAAAAAAACATGTACGTCACAGACATGCCATGATGGTCATATTTAACTAATGAAAATAGCTGTCAAACAGAATTTGAATATGTGAAGTGATATGGTCAACTGTCTTCTAATCCGTAACGAAAGATTCATGCAGAGCAACAGGTCAAGATGATGTACGTGATTAGCTAAAGAGAACCAAATTACAAAACTGGCTGCCTGATGATGCAAATCTTTCAATTATACTACACACATATTTCATTTATTTTATAACATGTCCACTCAAGATGTATCTCAAATTTAAAGGTGACCCTGTACTCATTCCTCTCGGCTTACAGAATTATATCAAATGAGCATTTTACTCATCGCACATAGGTATTGATAAATGCCTACGGCTCACTAGTGAATGTGTTTTCTGGTCGGGCATATCGTCAGACCTACGTTTTCATTTCTACATGGGAGACTTGCTGTGAGTTTACGACAGAACAGCCTAAAGGAACACTAATGTCACATTATATCCCTGATCCTCTATGCCAGAAAACTGGCGTTGACCTGATTGAGTTTAACAACATTGAATACCTTATAGATGTCGATTACTTTTCGAACATGGGAAATAGCTCAACTTGAAGACATTACTACTTTAACCACTATCCGCAAATTGAATGCCCACTTTACAAGATATGGGATTTCTTGCGGAGCCGATAAGGATGTCGCCCCCGCAAGCTTTATGAAGAAACGTGTGAACAGCCAAGACAATGAGGGGACAAAGGCAAAGGTTTATGAAACAATAATGTCGATTTTATTAATGCCAATTGTACAAGAGTGTACTCTGAAGAAATGTGTTCAAGTCGGTGTCGGGTCCGGTATGACTGGTTTTGTTTAGGGGTAGCTGCTTTCGGTCGTATCGGTAAAACGAATATAGAGTTGATCGGCGAAACGGATGTAGCTGGTCGACTGCCGGATGGGAGAATAGACGGGAACAGCAGCAGGTTGATCGATGTCACTAAACAGGGCCAAGTCAGAACAGTGATACGACTTTACTGGGCGGATCGACCGCGGAAACGGGATCGCGTCAAAGTGTATCCCTTGGCGAAGCCGGAGTCCCTAAACAGGGCCAAGTCAGAACAGTGATAGACTTCACAGGGCGGACTGACAACAGTGATAGACTTCACAGGGCGGATCAACCGCGGAAACGGGATCGCGCCAAAGTGTATATTTTGGCGAAGCCGGTCAGAGAGGTGATACGTCTTCCAGGGCGGATCGACCGCGGAGACGGGATCGCGCCGAAGAGTAACACTCGCGACAAAGCACCGGAAGCTCAAAAAGGCAGCGTACTACACTTGATCCAGGCACCCGAACAGAGCAGCTGGTATTTATCAATCCACCCACGAGGATCGAATGTGGCACAAGGCCGGTTTAATGTGGGTAGCCCGCGAGCCCGTAGGCTCGGCCAAAAATATGACCTTTGAACCCGCCTAGACGAGTTCAGGTCCTGTCTACCTCCCCGAAGTAAACCTTGCCCTTCGGCAAAGCTTCTTCCGAGTTCCTCTCTGCATTACAGAGTTCAACAGAAGCCAGGCCGGATGATCACAAAGCACAGATACTACACTTTGATCCTAAACGGGCCGGGCGGCTTGGTATTTGTTAATCCACCCACGTGGATCGAATGTGGCACAAGGCCGGTTTAATATGGGTAGCCCGTGAGCCCGTAGGTTCGGCCAAAAATATGACCTTTGAACCCGCCTAGAGGGGTCAGGTCCTGTCTACCTCCCCGAAGAAAACCTTCCCCTTCGGCAAAGACTCCTCCGAGTTCCTCTCTGCATTAGAGTCTTCGACAGAAGCCAGCCCGGATGATTACAAAGCACAGATACTACACTTTGATCCTAAACGGGCCAGGCAGATAGTATTTATCAATCAAACCCACGAGGATCGAATGTGGCACAAGGCCGGTTTAATGTGGGTAGCCAGAAAGCCGGTAGGCTCGGCCAAAAATATGACCTTTGAACCCGCCTAGACGGGTTCAGGTACTGTCTACCTCCCCGAAGGAAATCTTGCCCTTCGGCAAAGCTTCCTCCGAAATCCTCTCTGCATTAGAGAGTTCGACAGAAGCCAGCCCGGATGCTAACAAAGCACAGATACTACACTTTGACCTAAACGGGCCGGGCAGCTGGTATTTATCAATCAACCTACGAGGACTGACTGTGGCACAAGACCGGTTTAATGTGGGTAGACCGCGAGCCCGTAGACTCGGCCAAAAATATGATCTTTGAACCCGCCTAGACGGGTTCAGGTCCTGTCTACCTCCCCGAAGGAAACCTTGCCTTTCGGTAAAGCCTAATCCGAGTTCCTCTCTGGATTAGAGTCTTCGACAGAAACCAGCCCGGGTGATCACAAAGCACAGATACAACACTTTGATATTAAACGGGCCAGGCAGCTAGTATTTATCAATCAAACCCACGAGGATCGAATGTGGCACAAGGCCGGTTTAATGTGGATAGCCAGCGAGCACGTAGGCTCAGCCAAAAATATGACCTTTGAACCCGCCTAGACGGGTTCAGGTCCTGTCTACCTCCCCGAAGGAAAGCTTGCCCTTCCGGAAAGCTTCCTCTGAGTTCCTCTCTGCATTAGAGAGTTCGAGAGAAGCCAGGCCGGATGATCACAAAGCACAGATACTACACTTTGATATTAAATGGGCCAGGCAGCTAGTATTTATCAATCAAACCCACGAGGATCGAATGTGGCACAAGGCCGGTTTAATGTGGATAGCCAGCGAGCACGTAGGCTCAGCCAAAAATATGACCTTTGAACCCGCCTAGACGGGTTCAGGTCCTGTCTACCTCCCCGAAGGAAATCTTGCCCTTCGGCAAAGCTTCCTCCGAAATCCTCTCTGCATTAGAGAGTTCGACAGAAGCCAGCCCGGATGCTAACAAAGCACAGATACTACACTTTGACCTAAACGGGCCAGGCAGCTGGTATTTATCAATCCACCTACGAGGATTGAATGTGGCACAAGACCGGTTTAATGTGGATAATCCGCGAGCCCGTAGGCTCGGCCAAAAATATGACCTTTGAACTCGCCTAGACGGGTTCAGGTCTTGTCTACCTCCCCGAAGGAAACCTTGCCCTTCGGCAAAGCTTCCTCCGAGTTCCTCCCTGCATTAGAGAGTTCGGCAGAAGCCAGCCCGGATGATCACAGATACTACACTTTGATCCTAAACTTGTATTTGTTAATCCACCCACGTGGATCGAATGTGGCACAAGGCCGGTTTAATATGGGTAGCCCGTGAGCCCGTAGGCTCGGCCAAAAATATGACCTTTGAACCCGCCTAGAGGGGTTCAGGTCCTGTCTACCTCTCCGAAGAAAACCTTCCCCTTCGGCAAAGACTCCTCCGAGTTCCTCTCTGCATTAGAGTCTTCGACAGAAGCCAGCCCGGATGATTACAAAGCACAGATACTACACTTTGATCCTAAACGGGCCAGGCAGATAGTATTTATCAATCAAACCCACGAGGATCGAATGTGGCACAAGGCCGGTTTAATGTGGGTAGCCAGAAAGCCCGTAGGCTCGGCCAAAAATATGACCTTTGAACCCGCCTAGACTGGTTCAGGTTCTGTCTACCTCCCCGAAGGAAACCTTGCCCTTCGGCAAAGCTTCCTCCGAGTTCCTCTCTGCATTATTTATTCCAGTACTCCCCGGCTAGAGGGAGTAGAAAACCGTAGATATTAAATTAATATTTATTGTTGTCCGATGTTTGAGAAAGCGCTGCATAATCCGATGCTCACGAGGTACGGTTTGGCATCAACGATATTGGACTAGTCGTCTGGTTTCTCGCGTGTTGCTTGACTTAAATCTGCGAGATCAGGAGTTGTGAAGGTCAAGGCCGTCTTTCTAAGGAGCTGCTAATGGCGACCGCGACAGATTCCATGCCAGGTGATTTCCGATTTCCAGTTTACGTCCTCATCATTTAAACACTTACTTCTCTATAGTCTCTATTTACAAAAGTCTGTAGCCTGTAGTCTCTATTTACAAAAGTCTCTATTATCGTTTAATGTATACTCCGTTGTATATCGTTTAATACATGCTCCCTATTAAAGGATAAAGAATGTGATTCTCACCACTTATGTACTCCCTTACTCTGCCATTTCTCTCTCCTTAAACTTATGTCATCCATGTTCTTTCAATGACTTAACAATAGCTGTTTTTTTGTTTTTTTTACTTTTTAGGCCAGAGTTTACGATTAACAATTTAAAGCAAGCAAGGAAGATGAAATAATTTTAAAAAGATGAAAGTAAAAGAAAATGCAGTAAAAGAGAATTTGACAGTTGTAGAAATCACTAAGATTTTTACAATATTGTTCACTCTGTACAAGGCCCACAGTAATAGGCAGAGTTTATGAGAATATGTGAAGAATGGTCGACTCTAGAATTGAACAGTGATCGAGGAAGCACAAACATTTTCTGAGATAAATAAAAATGTGAATAAAAAATATGTGATATATATATATATGTGTGTGTGTGTGAAATACACACACACACACACACACACATATATATATATATATGTGTGTGTGTGAGTATAAATATACTAATATGAGGCATGTTTGAATACTGAAAATATATGAATTGTATATGTATGTATATGTGTATGTATATGTGTATATATATATATGGAATTATATATGTGTGTGTGTGTATGTATATATGTATATATATATATATATATGTGTGTGTGTGTGTGTGTGTGTGTATGTATATATGTGCGTACGTGCATGAATTGATTTTAAATGAAATATTGGGTCTTTCTAATGACATTTTAAATTTATTTTCTTAATTTGTAATGTCCTTCTTTTGTAATATTCTATAGTTTAAATTTTGTTTTCTTCTGAAGGGAGTTTCATTTCTAAATTGATAATTTAAGTTTAAATATGCCATTCTTTGACTATTAATAATAGTAATAATATTAGCTAAATTCCTTTAAAATGAAACACTTCCGAAATCACATTGATAAAATTAAATTTTAACTGTGGAATTTAACCAAAATCTATATATATTTCAAATATTAAAATATAGATAAAGATTGTAAAATGTATATATAGTTTATGTCCGAGGATAAATGAATTTTTGTGTAAATTATCTCAAGTGTTTCTATGGGTTTTTTTTTTTTTGACTTGTTAATGATCGTATGTATGTAGGGATTCACATGAATACATTTGTGAGACATATATGAATAAATGAAAATTAATATTACCCTCAAATACTATTATAATGAAACCTAATCTTTAATTTAGTTTACCAATATAATAAATAAATTACATTCATAAATTAATTTTAAATATTAAAATAGATGTTATTGTTATTTTTTTTTTTTTTTATATTGTGGAAATACAATTAGTCGGGTGAATAAACTATTAAAATTTTAAATATTTCTTTATGTCCTAGATAAATATGTTTATTACAATAATAGTTATATTTAGTCCTGAAACTATTTACTTAAAAAATTAAAGATTTAAGTTAATAACAAAATTTTTTTTCAGACATCGAATTTTCTATCAAACATTGTAAACTATCTTTTACATAATTTTGTTAAAACAAAATTATAACAACTCCATCTCTCTTTCCCCCCTATCCCTCTCTTTACCATAAGACTCACTTGTATACATTTTCTACAATTCATTTCCGTTTTATTAACCATCTAAAGAGGTCAAGGTTCTGTCACTCCTCCTACTCCAATATAAAACATACTTAAGAGAGATATAAAATTAACCCCTCCCTATACTTTATATTGTCTGTTTAACTACCACTCTCAACCCCCTCTATTAAATTACAAAAATTACACTACCCACCAATTTCTAATCCCATTTTTCCTCTCAATTCGTTGTTGGAAGTTTTACCTGATGATCCTGAATCCTTAAAAAAGGATTTAGGTGAAATAAATTATCGTAATGGTACCTTAAAGTTGTTTGTTTTTCATTACATATTATATATATATATATATATATATATATATATATATATATATATATATATATATATATATATATATATATATATATGTATGTATGTGTGTGTATATATATATATATATATATATATATATATATAGTTTATGAAAAACTAGGTAATCCGTATGGGTAAACCTAAGGAGGATAAAATCCAGAGAGCTCAGTGTAAATCCAGAGCAAATAATTTAAATAAAAACAGACCACTTTAACGTTCCATGTAATAAATTATTTCACCACAGCCCTTTTAAAGGACTGCGGATCACCAGACTTTATTTCCAAACAAAAAATGGAAAGAAAATTTACTCATTTTTGACGGACCGTATTAAACATTTGTAAATTAACTAAGTGAGTGGGGAGAGAGAAAAGACATGAGTGAGTTAGCAGATATTGACACATTTAAACGGTTAACTTAACGGAAGTTATATATTGAAATCGAAGGGGAAGAGAAGAAAAACTCATAGAGAGAAAAAGAGAGAAGGAAGTTAAGAGAAAAGAGAAGATGTCACTAATTTTCTTTGTAAAAAAAGCTAGAAACAGACGCTGTTATTTTGCTTTACTTTGAAAGTGTTACTTTGGGGGTTCATAAAGCTTATAATGATTGATATTAATTTGAATCTCTCTAGACTGTCTACAAATAATTTAATTTGATGTTTGTTAGTGATTTAAATTTTCTTTAAAATTTTGAGGATTTTCTATGAAATAGTCGATTAGAAAAATATTCATAGAAAGTACAAAATTTTATTTTAAAATATAAGTTTACTTCTAGTAATCTTGTTTTAAACTTTTCAAACAAATTTGTTTATTGATTATTAAGTTGACATCTCTATCCGTTTGAATTTTGTTAACTCGTGACTGTTTCTTTATAGGTAATCTCTTTTACTTAAATTTAGTATGGGGTAATATTTGAAGGTAATATTAAAGATCTTGCTCTGTCATATACTGTATGCACACCCATGCAAATATCACATATACACACGTTCCGTTACATATTCAATCACTCATACAGGTACCCATGTGCCGAAATACACAGGTAATTTCATGTATTAACATCTACCTAAATATCAAAAAATTTTCCAATTTAAATATTTTATCTTCAATAATGATTTTTAAAGGGTCATATATTTCAATTTAAATTAAATTATCAATTTAAAAAAATTTTCTCCCTATTATAAAGAATTTTAAACTCACACTTCCAATTGGAGAATATTAAATGAGAAAATGAGATAAAACACTAATAACAGGACTGTAAGTCCTTCTTTTATAATATTCTATGTATCCATAAATATATTAGGTTGGTGCAAAAATAATCTCGTTTTCTAACATATGCTACTATGTAAGAAAACGAAATTATTTTTGCACCAACCTAATACATCTACAGACATATCCGTACACATACACACATACATATTCATATATATATACATATATTCACATATACACACATATATATATATATGTGTGTATGTATATACTCATACATACACACATTCACATATAGATACATATTTACATATGTTTAATACGGCCCGTCAAAAATGTGTAAATTTTCTTTTCATTTTTTGTTTGGAAGTAAAGTCTGATGATCCGCAGTCCTTTTAAAAGGGCTGTGGTGAAATAATTTATTACATGGAACGTTAAAGTGGTCTGTTTTTATTTAAATTATATATATATATATATATATATATATATATATATATATATAATTAAGAAGTAAAAGGTTAAAACCACCCACCCATCCATACATACATATTTAACATATAAAAATAGATGGGTAGAATTAAACTAATTTGTACTTAGAAAACTACCGAGAAAGCAAACGTTAACAACATTAAAAACCCATAGAGTATTCTTACTCTGTCTTGGACATTCAGTTCTACCTGGATTCTATCCTATTGGGAATTTATATATATATATATATATACATATATATATATATATTACTCTTCTGTGTTACCAAGAAGTCCACTCCTGAGAGAAGGCCAAATATACGATCATGTAGTGAACCATTGAGAGGACATAGTGAATATAGAAGTTTTACTAATGTTTACTGTATAGAAATTCTCAGAGCCATTCAAGTTAGAGGTTTACTGAAGGGGATGGTTAGGGTTGAGCAGAGTAAGATTAAGAGGTAAGCAGTGTAGTTTATAAAAGAGGTAAGAGGTGCAGTTTACGAGAGCACAGATTATTTTTACCTGGTAGGTAAATAGGTAGTAATTTTGTAATTTTATTGCATTTATAATATCTCAAATATATATATATATATATATATATATATATATATATATATATATATATATATTTGGTTGGATTAATGTGAGTTTGTGACTCTTGGTTTCACGCTTTTGCGATCGTCAGACAAACTGATTTTTTTTTTTTTAATTTTGGGTTTATGTAGATTGCGTGTATTGGTTTTATTATGGGAGTGAGGTGGGGGTGGGGAATCGTTGTCGTGATGTCACTCATGCTAACGCAAACATAGATACATGTCCGTACACCCTATGAGGTACGCAGACATACATACACACTCGCTCGTCCGCCGGGGTTCATACAGATATAAACATATGTGGACAGTATGGGATTTGACATTCACACACACACACACACACACACACACACACACATATATATATATATATATATATATATATATATATATATATATACACATACATATATATGTATATATATATATATATATGCGTCATTTTTATGTCATAAGTAAAAAGGCAATCATAATCAATAATCATAATAATCAAATAATAACAATAATGACATGTATTAAAATTTATTTTAGGAGATTCACTTTATAAAATCTGTCATCAAAATGGAAAGTATGAATATATTGATTCTGACATTCACTTATGTATGATCGCTTTTCTTTCATAAAAACCTTCCTTGGAAACGATTCTGAAACATATTTAAAATACTTAAATAGTTTGAAAAAATAAACGACTAAAACAAACAGACAATTAATTTCATGTACATATTATGTTAAATTTTATTATGCAAAGCAATGTTTTCACAATAAAATTAGTGTTAACGAAACGATGTTTGTAAGATTGTCAGGATATTTCATCAAATTAATATACCTTGTGAATTTTTGCTTATAATCTTTATTTTTATTATTCGGTGTGTTCAGAAAATAATGTCCGATTTTATAATAAAAGTTTTAATTGTGTTCTAATATATTATTATAATAGCTGGCCAAAAATATATTACTCATTCCTAATTATTCAAATGTCCTCTTTTTTAATTTTATATCAATCCCTTTTAACTTAAAACATTATATAGCACCTCATCTTGAACAAAAAGAAGAGATGTATATTTTTTTGCATGAGTTCTAACTTGGTCATAATGATTCTCTTTTGACAACATTAACAGAGCAGACAGTACGCCGCTGGTTTCTGGAGTTCTTCAGAAGCTTGAAAAATAAAATCTGACATTACGTAAAGTTTCTTTATCTCTGCTAAAAAGATTATAGATAAATGAACCCTGTTTGAGTTAACAATAGAATATTGTTACTTGATTTAATCGAATTTAATGCCTTCAGGCCGATATAATCTTTATGAATAAGGTGCATTATAATTGGAGAGAAATAATATTCATTTTTCTTTCTATGCTCACTGATCATGAAAGTGATTGCGCTAGGGAAAGATATCTGAGAAGTTTTTATTAAAGATTTTATTTTACTGTTAATATTCGGTGGTCTATAAGTCAAGTATCTAGTTTATATGGTTTCCTATCACAAATCTTCTTGAAGCGGAAAGCCTTGTACTTGTAAAGAAGTTTTGTAATCTTTGAATAGTTTTACTATTATTACAGAATTTCATTCATTTTGGCAAACCGCTATTTATCATACTCATAGGTAATTTGTATTGCTGGTGCAATGAGGAGATATCAAGTGTTGAAAATCATTTTCACCAGCTTTTTTATGGTAATCGCTTTGATGTGTGGTTTCCGCGTCAGTTAGGCGAGAGGAAGTACTGAACAGCATTTAATTATGCAATTTGCTACTTAAACGTAACAAAACTTTTCCGTTTTTTAATAAATTTTGAAGATGAAAGAAAAGCTATTTTACAACAATGTGAATTACAAGAGACCTTAGGTCCAGTGAACCTCCAAATCTAGTCTTTATTCAAATGTTATTGAGGTGTTGGAAGGTAACCACAAGTGTTGACAAGTCTAACAACACACCTATCACGCTTTCAGGTCACACACCACACTTCCCGGGATCCGAGCTCTAGCAACTAGCGACTCAGAAAAGAAAGAGGTGAAGACCTCTTTCTTCTCTGAGTCGCTAGTTGCTAGCTTTGTTGAGTAATACCAACCTTAAGAGTCATCCGGCTTTCTTTTTCCCCCTTGGTTGGGGCCAGTGTATCGTTTCAATAGGGTTGATTCGAGTTTTGCAAAATCTTACAATATTGAGATTGACGGCGAAGTCTAATGTGGGCCACTCTATGTACGTTATGTACCACAGAAATGATTGCGTAATTCTACCTGTAGCTGTGGTAAGCTTCTTGTCTCTTTGTGTCCAAAGACCACGTTGGGAATCAGGCTCGAATAAAAAGTCTTTCAATAAAATACGCAACATTTTTTATATGTCAAACAACAGGTTTATTGAATATAAAGTAAAACTGTTTAAATAAACTCTATCTTTTATCTACTGTAAAATAATGTCCTCTACTGCAGGATGGTGATTTGGGAAATGTAGTCGCAACTGGTAAAAAAATAATCAATCAGTCAATTCTCCCTCAATGCTTCTATAATAACTCGCCAGTCGACTCTTACTCAATTCTGCTTTGCGTGTATCTGTGTGTACGCTCCGGCCACGGGAATCACGGTGTGCTCTTTAGTGACGACCGTCTTACGAGTAATCCCAATTTCTCTACCCCGACCGTCTTAGGAGCTCTTGTTAAAAACCATATGATATTCTTTTAGTTTAGAATCTTCCTAGATATCTTTCTGTCTTCTTTGGCAATCAACATAAACGAATCCCAAACTTGGGAATTAAACAAACTTCAAAATTATTTTAGTCTAGAATAATTTGTAAGAACACACACGTTCTGAACAGATAGTATAATGTAAACAAACCTCCAAACTTAATTTCGCAGGACTAATGAAATTCGGACAATCATGTCTTCTTCTCATAGTGATTTTCTAAGCGCAAGGATGTATCACACGGCTGAAAGTATGGGGCACTCAGTGAGGATCGAACTGACTATTTAGTCGCAATTGTTCTAGCGAGACAAGTTTCCTAGCCATTGCACCAAGTCGAGGTACCCAAATGTCTTATGAACGGGAAGTGGATAGAGTGGGGAGACCTTGCTTTTACACAATTTTACTAAATCTTGTTTAGTTAATTATGTGTTCGACTCTCGTTGGAACTGTTCTTAAATTCATTATATTATTTTAAAACAAATTTTAACCCATTTCCTTTACATTTTTTCTAAACCATTCAAACTACTCTCCTGATCATTTGAATAATTATTATCACATTAGTAATCCCTCCAAACCCAGTAATTTCGCGCAATTAAATATTAGGATCCACTTCTAAAGAGTCAATAATTCAAGTTGTATTAAGAGCCATGGAGTGGATATACGTGCTGAAAATCGTTAACACCCACTTCTCCCGAGTTAATAATACAAGTTGCGTAAAGGGCCATGATGTGAATATTACGTGTTGAGAATCAATGTATTTGTGGACAAATAGAGTCTGAAATTTCAGAATTTTCATTTTCACAAAGTCATTTGATGTTCTATCAGCTTCATAAAAACATCTATTATTAGATATAGCACCAACCCTCAATGTAGAGTTAGTTCTAGCGTCTGAAATTTTAGAATTTTCATTTTCAAAGAAGTCTTGACTGATAACAGACTGATGCTACTGCCATTCATGTCCATTAATCCAGAAATTAGAATATTGTTTAAGCTAACTCAGTCAAATCTCCCAGTACATCGGAGTAATATTCTCCTTCACTGTATCGCTTTTTAATTCTTTTACATCCAGATCTATATTGATGTAAATAACATCTATTTGATCCGTAATATATTCTACAGTATCTAGTCACTTAAGTATAGTCTCTTTCTGTAAAGAGAAAAAGTATTTTTGAGTATTTTCTTTGGGCTTCATAAAATTCATGGTAGTGTCAATTTTACACTTGCACCAAGAACGTTTTTCTTTAATCTATAAATGTCGGACATTTTAGTTTACAAAGTTAACCCACGTAGCTCACTGAATTTATATTAACAAGTTTTTAATGAAAATATAGGCAGAATTTTACTCATAAAATTATCCGTCTTAGTTTTAAAGATAAGACCACATTTAACTCTTAGTTACTTTCGTTTCAATACTGAATTCACATTAAGAAAATTTTCCAGAAAATAACGGCAGAATTTTACACTGAAAAATTATCCTGCTAGTTTTTTAAAGTTAACATACGGTTAACACATTTCAGCTAAACAATCTCAATAGTGAATTTACATTAAGAAAAATTTTAAGAAAATAAAAGGCAGAATTTTATGAGTAAAATCGCCTTAGCTTTAGTTATGACCACGTTTAACTTTTAGTAACTTTAAATCTGAAAATTGTTTCAGTGGAAAGGAAATTATTTTTAAAAATTAAGTTTTACTCTTAAAATTGAAGATTTAGTTTTTGTTTCAAAAAATTATATTTCAATAACGCATATATTTCTAAAGAAATACTATCCAGCCAGAGACCAATATATTATTTCAAACTTTCAAACACAGATTTAGTTTTTTGCGTTCAGGAATTAAACAAAACATAAAAATTTAATTTATAACGACGATTAATTTTGTACAAAATAAAAGAAATTAATGGAAGGGAATGGTAGACGAGAGAACGTCCACTTTCTTATTCTAAATATTAAAAATGGCGTAGACACTAACAAAGACTCGAAACTACCTCGGGTTATTTGAAATTTACAAATGTTTATTGAACTGATAACAAAATAACAGAATACAAATTTTGAAAAAAAGTCTTTGTAAGCGTTCTGAAAGCAAAGGAAGTATTTGTCGCAGATTACTTCCACAACACAAAGAAAAATCTCTGTAAGTACAGACTCGAATATCGGGGGCAGAAAGAAATACTGATGACTCGATTCGCCGGTACTATCTCAAATCACAATGCGTGTAACCAGTCAGAAAAATAACTCACTCTCTAACAAACGCCGTAGCCAAAAATGCCTGAATTTTCTGCCCTCGAATCAAGAACACCAACTGCTTTTATCGGCAGAACCTATTTTTTTCATTCGTCGACAGCTGGGAGAGGATGTTCAGTAATTTGCATATCAAAATACTTTTATAGCGACTCGTGCGACGGACTTGTTTTTTTAATTCAAATATTCCATTTTTCACCATGTTATGTGGAATACGTGTCCTTTTGTTTGGTAAGTAATTTTCTTTTTCGACACTTTTTCCGTCGTAGAATACACGCGACGCGCTGTCGCTTGGTTTGACAAGGTAAGTCGCCGTTTTCTTCGCTACAGTCTTGTACAAAAAAATTCTTTCATGCGCCTTATTAAGGACAAGGCAAGATGATATTACAAAATTACAGAAACAATTGGCACTTAAAAATATACCCAATATATTTTTTTAAATCATTGAGAGGGGGAAACTTTTGGAAAAAAAGAAATTGCTCTTAGAAAAAAAAAGTGTGCACCCACCTAAAAGGTAAGCGAAAAAATCTACGTCCTTTTTCAACGTGAATCCCAGGTATAACGATCCTTTATATTGGGAAAACACGATATAATTTCTTTGTTTTTGAAGTCCCCCTTTCGTGGTTGACCTAAGGATGCTCATTGTTCTCCTCCTTTTTAGTTGGAGTAGTTTTTAAGAAAGTCGAGATTTTTCTACTCTTTACTCTGCTGGTGACTTTCTCACGACGAAGCCTTTGACTCATTAACAGCCAACCATGTTCGCTTGAGAGGTCTATCGTCTGTGTTAATTATCACTTCCAACAAACCTTTTTTTTTTCCTTCAGACGTCTAACCGTCTTCTGACACTGTCCGCTGATCCGTGTTCTTAAATACTCTCGTGAGTAGATCAACGGATCTCAACTTTAAAATTGCGATCCAATCTTTTCATTGGACAATAAATACGAGGGTAATATATTTTTTCTTAATTTGAAAAATCAATCCCAAAGAGTCCGCCATGACAGTTATTTCTGGTGATCCTTTTTAGAAGCAAATTTAAATTTAAAACAACTTTTACAAACAAAATGAAAATTTTTACTATACCGTCAAACTTTTCTTGAACACAGTTCTCCCAGAAGTAAGTGTATAAGACAAACTCAGATTATTTAACTTTTATTTACTTGCATTTTTAATTAATTATAATTTTTAATTATTTTATGCTTGTAATAAAAATATTTACAGTGCTTCTATAATTCTTGATTAAAGTATATTCTTTAGAGGAACTCTTTAATTCTCTCCACATTTGCTCGATAATATTTATGTCAGGCCAATTTTATAATACGTTTAAATTTTCGTCAGCCACATATTGTTGAAAACTATATTTTTTTTTTATATATCCGCAATCCATTATAGTCTGACCTCCAAACTTTACTGTATTTGTGACATAGCGGAGGTCATTCCCTTTTCCTTTCGGTCTTCTAACAAATTCTCTATTGTTAGAAAGCAATTCAATTTTTGTTTCGTTGCTAATTACGATTTTATTTCAATTAAATGTGTCACGCATTTCATGCGTATTTGACCACTCTAATCTAGCCTTCAAATTTTTCGTTACTTTACAGAAGTACAAATTATATGTCATTAGTTGTAAACCTTGGCGGGGATGGATAATGGAATAATCTATACCTTAATAAAATAAATGCACTTGTACATGTAGTTCTAGCAAATTAACCTTTTTCCTGTTATTCTGAGTGGCTATACCTGTTGTTGTTATAAAAGTGAACGAAGATCGATAATGTTTTTCATTTAAATGTGACATCAGACGGCAAATTATGTACTTTACAATTTTCGAAGTCGATACGTTCTTAGCAAGATCTCAAGAAATAGATGAACGTGGAATATCGCAATGTCGCAATTGGATCTCCACTTATCTTTAGATCTACAGTCAAAACCGCACTACTACAACCTATCAAACTTTCTCCTTTGTTCATAACAACTAGATATGGCTTTCTTGCTTAGATGGGATGATTAATCTGGATGTCTCGAAGATTTTTACCTCTTTTTCTGATAACCTCTACTATTATTTTCCTTGACATTTAGTCCTTATGCATTTTCTAAATTTCATTGAAAAAATATTCTGTTTCTCGTTTTAGATATCATCTGCGTAATCATGTGCATGATTTGTGCTGTTCAATCTTTAGAAGCATAAATTTGTAATATACTCTCCTTTGTAGCGTCGTGACTAAGTATTGACTCTAAGACGAGTTTTATTACTTTAAGACGATGCTAGTGCCTCATCGTTCTGACCAATGAAAGCGAGAGGAGACAGCCAGAAACATATGTTTTTAAAAAAACAATTTATGTTGTGTATGAGCTTTTCTGTGAACCATTTTGTTGGTATAAAAAGATGAGTCCGAACTCAAATCAATAACTGGTTCTTTGTGTTTACGAGTCAAACTTTAGTAGTAGTCGTCATCTTATTGACGACTTTGGGAATTATGGTTACTTTGGAAATATGTGCGGCTTCAATCTACTCTGCCTCGTCTCCTACTGTATTTCACGTGTCTCTTTATATACACTTGTGACGGGTACACACCTGGCCCAGGGTCGAATCCTTTGGTTACGGCGCCAACTGTGACGTCGCTCCTCCTGGTCGCTCCTCCTGGTTCCAAGCGTGCCGCTCCAACCTCTTGGTTAGATGATCACCAGCCTCGCCTTTCCCAACCCGCTTCCAATACCTGGTTGCTAAAGCAACTGTACTGATCTCCGGTCTGTCTACCCACGCTGTGTTTAGATCTTAGACAGACGGGACCAGCAGGGATTGGGCCGTATGCAAGTTGAGTCCGACGGGGGTGGCAAAACACAAGTAAAAGAAAAAAAAAACTCACGAGACAAAAAATTACTGATAAAAAAAAGGGTGACAACCTTTTATATCTAATGTCCGTTACATAAAGAAAAATTGTTCTCATTCCCGACCCGCTCTGTGGACTATGGCACCAAGCTTCTATCATACAACTTAACGATTTCGAATTGTCTACTCTCTAGAATTGTGTATGTCGGAGTGTGGTTTAGTTCGACACTGGGGCTAATTTCTATCAATCATTCGCAGTTGATTCTTCTCTTCGACTTGAGTTGTATTTCTTCACTTCGATCTGGTTGGGTCGAATTCTGTTCTCGGCTGGGCTTGATTTTAACTTCTTCTTCTTCTTCCGTCCAGTAACTCTTTGGCCTTGTCTTCGACTTGGCTGCAACTTCTCCGCGGCTTTCGAGTAATCTTCTTCTTCGTCGACTTAGATAGAACTTCTCTTGTCTTTGACTTGGGCCGGAAGGATTTCTTGTTTTCGACTTGGGCTGGAAGGATTTCTTGTTTTCGACTTGGGCTGGAAGGATTTCTTGCCGCAACCCAGCCGCAACCCCCCGTCGTCCGAGGTGATCTCTTCTCGCTGCCGTCCGGGGCTGAACTCTTCTCGCTGCCGTCCGGGGCTGAACTCATTTTTTGTCGATTGGGGTCCTGCTTTTATTGACGCCGCAGCAAACCGGGGTGGGTCTGTCGGCGTCAGGGCTCTCTCGATAATCCCAAAAGTCGCATTAGTTCTGATTTCCCATTATCGCTATTATTTTCACCCCTACTTCCTCACAGTGCCTCTGCGGGGAAGACGCATACCCATCTCTCCCGGTCTCTCGTATGTCAGGTGACCGTTTTCGACCAATGGTTCTTGATCGAGCATTCTCCCTCCTCTTTCCGCATATCACGTGACCGCTTTCGGCTAATGAGACTGTGGTGGGACGCCTCCCGTCTCCAATCGGGCGGGGCTTACATCGTTCTTGTTCTAAAAAAAAACAAAATCTAATTTGGCCTTTTTCACACGTACGAAAAATGATAATCTTGGCTTTTTCTCACCTGGGTTCTGTCAAAACAGCCTGCCGCTAATTAGATGTGACTTCAGGAAAGAATATTGGCGCTATCTGTGAGCCGAGACAATCGTTTTCTTTCCTTCTTTGTTTTTGGTCAGACCTGATAGTCAAAAATCTTAATTATCTGAATTGAAAATGTCTCCACTTCATCATCGTGGGGTTCCAATTTTTAACAGGTCAGAATCTGTATACAGTTCCACCGGTCACCACCTCAACACAAAAAAAACACCTTTCCTCCGATTAAAATTTCGTTTCCATTGTTCTAAAAAATCTTTATTGTTTCAGCCAACCTTAACAACTTCCATCCTACGCGGACATGGAATTAGTTCAAGTGCTTGACCTGATAATTTTGACACTTGTTAGGTGCTGGTCGTACGTGTGTGTTTTCGCTTACGACCTGGTTTCGTATTATGTTTCTGTCTTTCCTCTTCTTTTTGTTTTATTTTATTATCTCCAAACTCTATTTCTTCAACCAAATATAACAATTTCTATTTCCCTGGATTTCGGTCAGGTAATTTGACCTGATATATTTTGACACCTGTCTTGTCTTAGTTTTACTTATGACCGGGTTTTGCACTATCCATTCCTCTTTCTCTTTCTTTTTATTATTTTTTTTTTCTTCTCTTTGGATCGCCTAAATACAGTTAGAGAATTATTCTCAAAACTCAATTATTCTTCGTTTCTAAATAACTAACAACTGGTTAATAAACCGAATAAAAATTAAATCATATTTCTATGAATATCTCTTTTTAGTCTTTCTAAAAATGCAGGGTGCCACAATCCTCCCCTAACCGATTTGTCATTTACCCGTAAATGACACCTAAACCCAATTACATCATTTAACATGCACCATGCATTTGTCTCATGCAATTCTATTCTACTTTCTTACATGCAAGGGTAATGTTCTTTTCACCTTCTTTTGTTCTACATGCAATGTAATGTTCCTTTCATCTTTTTTTTTTTTTTTTCTACATGCAATGTAATGTTCTTTTTCATCTTCTTTTGTTCTACATGCAAGGGTAATGTTCTTTTTCATCTTCTTTTGTTCTACATGCAAGGGTAATGTTCTTTTTCCTTTTTTTTTTTTTTTTTTTTTTTTTTTGTTCTACATGCAAAAGTAATATGTGCGTGTGTCCGTGGGTGCAGATGTGTTTACTATGGTTTGTTCTTCTTGGTCAATGTTTTCCTCTCCGCTGTGGGAGGTTTTTCCGCCGCACGTGGTGGTCTCACGCCAGCCTCCTCCGTTGGTCTTTCAGCAATTTCTTCGCCCGTCCTGTCTGAGCGAGGAACACTGCTCGGCATCTCCCTCTCGAGTTGCTGCACGCCCACTAGATTGTCGTTCGCTAATCTCCTCTTACTCTTAACCTTCCATATTAATACACCCCCGATGGCTATAACTGGGAATGTACCCATTACTATTGACCAACTTATCGCGATCTGCTCATCGTTTTCCCAAGCCACACCTTCGTTTCCCAACGCACTTAACTTGTCTCTCAATTGATCCATATCGATCTTTTCTATTGGCTTCATTAATACTGGCATCTTATTTAAGGTAACATTAGAGAATCTCTTCACTATCGGCTCCCATAATTCTGTACAATTGACTAAGCTTCTACCAATCATCTCTATGATTGAATCTTTCTCTTCATATCTTTCTTCTTCCTGGTAATAGGGGGGTAAGGAAATGGATATTCCAACCGCCGAACATCCCATGGGTAGCGTCACCAGGGATAACGGTGGTCTTATTCTTAATGTCCTTGTGGACTCTCCCCCACATACCCTAGACAAGCTGATATGTCTCTGTGTGGCTACTGCCCACACCCCGTCTGAAACACTGATAGCTTGTGGTAATGCCGTGTTTGTTAATACCTCCACTTGGCAGATTCTTTTGATTCCTTCCCTTTTCCCATCAAACAATTCTAGTATGCACATTCTGCGATTACCAGTTTTATAGATAGGGCTTAACGAGGTACAAGTCCCTAGAGCATCATCTCTACACCTTCCAGCTTCTTCAGCTGATAGCAACATGAATTTCGTTCTCCCCGAATTTAAAGCTATGTAGTCTGCTTCCACCTTGTACCTTGCTATCATTCCTAAACCTTGATCTCTTCTGGGGTAGGGGATGGGTAAGTTTATAACCTGGTATATCTCGAATACACTCTCGCTATCTAACAACGGAACAGATATCACAACCAATAGTCGCCTATTTTCTAACAAGGTCACACATCCTAGTGCATTATAATATTTCCACAATTCTTTGGTGGGGTCCACCGGCAGCCTTAAATGGTGGGGTAACTCGGCCTGTATTCCGAGTAGCGCTTCCCTTAGGTGACCCGGGTTCACTATGCTTGGGGAGAGGTGTCCTAATGACAGCATGTCTAATTGCGCCCTCACGTGTTCCAGCAAGGTCGTCAACGACTGACTCGTTTGTCGTACCTTATTCGTAATTGTCATCAGCTGGAAATATTTTTGCATGAATCCGCTCATTTCCTGTAATTCAATCATTACAGTTTCTGTATTATTAATTACCTCTTGTCTCAACCTCGCCAGGTTGTCTATTAACCAATTGATTCTGGCTCTATTTTTGGACACCTCTAACCTTGTCACATTTAATATTGTCACACTCTCCCTTGCCACCTGGGCAAGCGTCCTCTGGTTTACCTCCACTTCTCCCAGTTTCCTTCTTATGAATTTAACGTCATCTTCAGTCACTGTTCCAAACAGGACACTCAATGCCTTTCCCACAATCGGGACTACGGATCTCCTTTCCCGCGTCTGCAGTAACTCTATTCCCTGCAGGTAGTTTTGCATGTCTTTCCATTGAGCCTCTATCATAGTGGCTTCTGATTCTAGGGAGTGCAATAAACTGAGATACCCTTTTTGCTTGGGATAATCTTGTCCTACTTTCAACCGGGCTGCATCCAGTTGCGTTAGCTCGTTTCCTAACTTATTTAGTAGCGACTCATACGGGTTCAAATCTATCACGAATGTGACCAACCACTTAGACCTGGTTATTATTACTTCGCTCGTTTTTTTAAAAATGGTGTTTCGGCTGCGCTTCCCAGCTTCCGCCATCGTCACCATCAGCGTGGCTACCACCATCATCGTCATAACCAACCCTTTCATCTTGATCATTCCTGAAAGGTAACGAAATTCTTTTGTTGTTATTCTTCACAACTACTTCGTGTCGCTCAACTCATCACTCAATTATTTTATAACTTCTTACTAAGTTCAGCTCTTCCCTCCTCTAACTAACCTCTAGCGGACAGAATGGTCTGGTCAGGTGTGCGTGGCGCCCACTCTAAAGGTTGTACTTCATGACACCACTGGTGATCAATCAACAATGCCAATGATCTTCTCCCGTCCCTTGTGAGGTGCAGCCCGCGACTCCATCCCCTCCACTCACATCTACCATAGTCAGCCAATAGGATTTTGGATGAGCCAGTGTCGTTATCTGTCGACACTAAATGCTTGTATTCTGCACAGCCCTTTTGTTCTACTGAGATTTGGGGTTCTTCTCCCTCCCTGATCTCATCTTCTGAGGTGATTCCTGTTCAACCTCTAACCTTCTTTCTGTGTCTAACTTCCATCCAGGAGGGTTTTTTTTTGTCCTCTTCTTCATCTCCTGATTCTTCTTTCTGTTTAGAGTCTTCGCCTTGAATGTCCTCAATACCTTTCGACTCTATGTCTAAATTTCTCCTGTTCCTTATCCTTTCCTTGAGCTGGGAAAGGGGTATTCGATCCTCCTCCTCCCACTCGCTGGATCCTTCGTCCTGTTCAGGGTGCCTCTTTTTAGAGGCTTCGACTGCTTGATTGGACCTCCTCGTCTTTTTCTTCCTTTTCTTCGGACATGGGGGTGTGATGGCGATCTCACGGGGTCTTCTCTGTACCGATTCAGTCGACGACTGAACATCGCCAATCCCCGCTGAGGGCTCCAACTCTGTCACTCGGACTGCTTCGTTTATCTGGCCAAGTCGACCTATCTCCGCATCCTCCTCGGAGTCTTCTTCCGTTTCCATTTCTTCCGGTTCAACCAGAGTTACTTTCCTTTTCCTTGTCTTCTTAGGCCTCGGCTCGCTCATTTCCAGGTTAGCTATTTCAGCCTTCTTCAGATCATTGGCATGAACCCTCCTCGCTCGTCCTGCCACTTGATCCCATATTACATATGATACTGGGCCCGTCTGCTCTACTATCCGGTAGTACGGTTCCCATCTTTGGTCCAGCTTTCCCTCTCTCTGGTGGATTTTATAGTAGACAGGGTCTCCAACCTTCAATTCTACTACCTTTCTTTCAGCATTCACCCTCTCATTTCTTTTCTTCTGGGCCCTCTTTATTCTTCTTCTGGCCTGTACAAATATCTTATGTTGCTGTTCCAGCAATAGTTGATGATGATCTTCTCCCATATACCTTCTTCGGGGCTTCAGTAGGTTATCCACAGGCAGGACCACGTCTCTGCCAAACAACAAAAAGTAAGGAGAAAATCTGGAGGTTTCGTTTATCGTAAACCTCACGGCCGCCAGAGCCTGCGTCAAATACAAGTCCCAATTTCCAGTGTTTTCTCTGACCAGCTTGGCCAATACATCTCCCAAGGTTTTATGAAACCTTTCCACTTTAGCATTTCCCTGGGGGTGATATGGGGATGTTTTTATGTGCTCTACATTCAAACCTGTCAAAACTTCTCTCATGATGCTGTTCACATTCTCCGTGCCATTGTCTGTTACCAATTGCACAGGGGCACCATACCTAGGGAAGATTTCACTTATTATCAACCCGGCCACAGTTCTGGCCTTCTTGTCTGGTACTGCAAATGCTTCAGGCCAATTTGTTAGCCAATCGACAAAACTCACTATATAGTTGTTTCCTTGTGCAGTTTCTCCATATGGTCCTGATACATCCATACTCACCTTCTCGAAGGGAAAGTTTGGTACGTCTGTTTCCTCCAAGGGTGCCATTTCCTGCCTTCTGCTCTGCGACTGGCACACTACACAACTCCGAACATAGTTAGTGACCTCTCCGTACAGTTTGGGCCAATAGTACTTTCTTCCTATGAGATCACATGTCCTATCAATTCCCATGTGACCCAACCTCTCGTGGCACTGCTCCAATATCTCTGGTCTTAAACTTTTGGGCACATACAACTTGGGCTTGACTTCTTCATCCCTGCCTGAAAGATAATACAGCCTTTCTTCTATTATGGCATACTTGGTGGTCTCTACTGCCTTCACCTTCTCTCTCAGAGCAGCTATTTCACTGTCTGCTTGCTCCTTCTCAATTCCTTCTGTCCAGTAGGGATCGGTTATTATCTGGGCGTCCCCTTCTTCGTCCGATTCTAACATGGGGCGGTCTTTTAGCTTATTAGAGTTAATTACTCCTATTCTATAGGCTTTATCATCTACTCCCTGTTCTACCTTTACAGATCTTTCTTCCAGTTGTTTCGGTATTCTTGAGAGTAAATCTGCGCACGTGTTTTCCTTTCCTGCCAAATACTCTATCTTACAGTGGTAGCCACTTAACTTAAGTGCCCACTGTTGAATTTTCTTATTATTTGTCCACTCTGCCTGCAATAGGTACTGCAAAGGTTTGTGGTCTGTTTTTATAGTAAAGACCGCACCATTTAAATAGTAGTCCAGTTTTTGGAGAACATACACGATGGCATATGCTTCTCTTTCTATTACTGGCCACCTCTGTTGTGTCTCTGAGAGCTTATGGGAGAGGAAGTATATCGGTACTTCCTCTGGTATGCCAGGCACTGGTCCTTCCTTATTAGGACACGGCTGGGTAAGTACTGCCCCTACACACTGCTCACTGGCATCCGTGTATAATATCATGGGCTTGCTGAGGTCTGGGTACGTCAGCAGTGGGACGGTTGTCAACTGTCCCTTTAGCGAATCAAATGCTCGTTGACAGTCTTCTGTCCACTTGAACCTAGCGTATTTCTTCGTCAGGGCTACTAGTGGTATGGCAATTCTTGAAAATGCCGGGACGAAGCGTCGGTAGTAGCCTATAGCTCCTATAAAACCTCTTACCTGTCTCACTGTCTTAGGCTCTGGCATTTCCCTTATGACCTTTACCTTATCCATGTCGGGTTTAATACCGTCTCCGTTTATGACGAAGCCTAAATACCTAGTTTTTTCCTTCAGAAACTGACACTTTGACAATTTTAATTTTAATCCGTGTTTCCTCAACCTTCCCAACACCTGTCCTAAATGAAAAAAGTGTTGTTCCACTGTCTCCGAAAATATCAAGATATCGTCCAAATACGCCATGGCAAAGCTCTCGTATCCTCCTAACACTATTGACATTAGCTGTTGGAAGACTCCCGGGGCATTAGCTAGACCGAATGGCATCACCCTGAACTGAAACAGTCCCAGGTGACACGCAAATGCGGCCTTCTCCTTGTCAGCCTCATCCAGGGCTACTTGCCAATACCCGGACCTCAAGTCCAACGTAGAGAAGTACTTTGCCTTCCCTAATAATGCCAAAATGTCGTCTATCAATGGCAATGGCACCGCCAACGGCTTCGATATAGAATTTAGCTTCCTAAAATCTACACAGAAACGATGCCCGCCATCTTTCTTACCTACTATTACTATTGGGAAGCTCCAAGGGGAGATCGATCTTTCGATCATCCCAGCTTCCAACATTTCCTCTACTGCCTCTTCTACAAGTGGTCTTTTATGTATAGGTGTCCGGTAGGGTTTCAATTTCACAGGGGGTGGTCTCCGGTGTCGATTTTCATTTCGACTGTGTGGGTCTGACCTAGCTCCTTGTCTGACTGGGCCACCACATCTCGATTGTTCCTTAACAGACCCCCCACTCTGGTTCTAAATTGATCCGGTGCTAATATATCCTCATCTAAGATTCCCTCTGTTTGCTCTACTAGCTTCCTTCGTTCCTCCTCGAATCTCACCCGACTCAGAGTTCGTAGGGGAAGTGCTCTCCCTATCTTCTCCCCTCTCCTAACCTTTATAGTCTTTTGGGCCTGGTTCACCATCATTATGGGCACCAACTCGGCTGCCTCCACTACCGTTTCGCACAGGGTTACCTCGTTATCTTCTAGGCCCTTTCCTTCTACAGGGACCAACTGCAGGGGTCCTCTCCATACCCTTTTTCCTGACATTAACCTACCCTTTCCCGACACTGCGGTTCTAGGAGGTAACTTTACATCTTCCTCCACCACTATGGTTATCTCTTCCTCTGGTGGGCATCCCAATGGCGTTCTCTCGCCGTTCACCACCAACACAGTAGGATTAAACTCAATCTGGGCCCTCTGGCTCCGGAGCCAATCTTCTCCCAAGATTGCCTCCGTACACAGGTCGGGGGTTACGTAAAAATTTTGGGTGCTTTTTACTTTCCCAATCCTCACCGGGAGCCTCACCATCCCTTTTATCTTCAGGGGGGCTCCATCTGCTTGCGTGATCTCTATGTCCGCTTCCCGTAACCTTCTCTTCCGTTTCACCCGCCTGTATGTTTCCTCTCTCATCAATGACACAGATGCTCCTGTGTCCACCAGAGCCCTCATCTCCCTACCCCCTATCTCTGCTCTACAGGATAGTTCTTTCTCTTGCGTTAGCGAAGAGAACACTTGAGCTTTCTTCTTCCTGGGTCTCCACCCTTCGGTCAACCCAGCCATGGGTGCCGGTAGTAATAAATCACCTTCATTTTTCTCATGAGGTGGAGTTCTGCGCCCCCTGCACCTGGGCGACCCCGGCCGGACCTCTCCCGGGCTCCCGCGTTCGTTTCTAAGGATACAGTTTCTCTTCAGGTGTCCTGGCCTCCTGCAAAACCAGCACCTTCTTGTTGGACAGCTTGCCGCAAAGTGGCCCGCCCGACCACATGTCCAACATTTTGCTCTTTTCCTTTTCAACTGGGTTGGCCTTGTGTCTATTCCCGGGGGAACCCGTCCTCTATTCAAGCGGTTCGCCCGTCCACTGGTCCAAGTTTTTATTTCTCTTCTTTTTAACTGGGCCACCCTCCCTCTTAATTCCGGGGTGGCCCGCTGGCTTTTCCCTGGGCCGGTCTCTTGGGCTCAGCCTTCTTTGTTAATATCGGTGGGGCACCCTTCCTCAGCCCGCACCACTTGGCCAGGTGTCCTTTCTTACCACACCTGGTGCATCTGTCCTGATCGAAGTCTGGGGGTAACCCCCACTTCGTCGGACATTCCGCCGCCCTGTGGTCCTCGTGCCCACAGGTCCAGCAGACCAGCCCGTATCGACCCGGCGTGGGCTTATAAAAGCCATGCCTGGTCGACCATGCTTTTCTATTGGGGTCCTCCTCCCATAATTCTGCCCGATCCACCTCATCCTTAACCCTCTGATTCCACGCGGGGGGTCTTCCGCCTACCCCCCTCTTTCCAGCCTCCTGACTTGGCATCTGCTTCTTCCCACACCTCTTCACTTTATCCCACACGCCCTGGCTCTCCCTGGCCAGCTCCACCGCTGCCGACAGTCTGAGCGGTCCTTCCTTCAGTACGTCGTGACGAACACGCTCGTCGCTCAGCGCCTCTATATACAGGTCCGCCAGTTGGGCCTGCATAACTGCATTATCCCTGACCACTTCGGGGAATGCCAACGATGATAGCTTCCCCGCTCGGGTCCCTAATTCTCCCGGGGTTTCATCCCGTAGCTGTGTCAGTTTTAAAAGGGCCCTCATGGCCTCTATGGCCGTACCTTCGTCGGCGAACTCTTTGGTTAGCAGTCTTTTTATCTCTTCCCAAGACAAGCAGGGTTGATTTTCCAAGAGCCCCCTCACGAACTCAGACGCTTTTCCCTTTGTGGCATCGTATGCCAAATACAGGGTTTCTTGGTCCGAAAGCTCGTAGATGATTCGGCTCTTCTCAAGGATTGCCAGCCAGTTTTTAAACTCCTTCCCGCTGCCATCAAATACTGGGACCCTCGGTCCACCTAACAGCTTCCTTAAATCCACTGACAACCCCCGCCTTACTTCCTCTTCACCCCCCACTGCTCTATCCGAATCATAGTCCGACATGTCTACAGAGAAAGACAATCTATGCAGCAACAATCGAGGTTGGGAAATAAAATAAGGTGTCCTACCTTGCAGACGATTCTGTTCCTGTTCCTTTCGGTCCCGGTCGTTTTGAGTTCTATTTGAATTTTCAGCAACGGCGGTCGATCGATGTGACGTGACGCGGCTGTCTCAGGGTTGATCCTGGTCACGGCACCAATTGTGACGGGTACACACCTGGCCCAGGGTCGAATCCTTTGGTTACGGCGCCAACTGTGACGTCGCTCCTCCTGGTCGCTCCTCCTGGTTCCAAGCGTGCCGCTCCAACCTCTTGGTTAGATGATCACCAGCCTCGCCTTTCCCAACCCGCTTCCAATACCTGGTTGCTAAAGCAACTGTACTGATCTCCGGTCTGTCTACCCACGCTGTGTTTAGATCTTAGACAGACGGGACCAGCAGGGATTGGGCCGTATGCAAGTTGAGTCCGACGGGGGTGGCAAAACACAAGTAAAAGAAAAAAAAAACTCACGAGACAAAAAATTACTGATAAAAAAAAGGGTGACAACCTTTTATATCTAATGTCCGTTACATAAAGAAAAATTGTTCTCATTCCCGACCCGCTCTGTGGACTATGGCACCAAGCTTCTATCATACAACTTAACGATTTCGAATTGTCTACTCTCTAGAATTGTGTATGTCGGAGTGTGGTTTAGTTCGACACTGGGGCTAATTTCTATCAATCATTCGCAGTTGATTCTTCTCTTCGACTTGAGTTGTATTTCTTCACTTCGATCTGGTTGGGTCGAATTCTGTTCTCGGCTGGGCTTGATTTTAACTTCTTCTTCTTCTTCCGTCCAGTAACTCTTTGGCCTTGTCTTCGACTTGGCTGCAACTTCTCCGCGGCTTTCGAGTAATCTTCTTCTTCGTCGACTTAGATAGAACTTCTCTTGTCTTTGACTTGGGCCGGAAGGATTTCTTGTTTTCGACTTGGGCTGGAAGGATTTCTTGTTTTCGACTTGGGCTGGAAGGATTTCTTGTTTTCGACTTGGGCTGGAAGGATTTCTTGCCGCAACCCAGCCGCAACCCCCCGTCGTCCGAGGTGATCTCTTCTCGCTGCCGTCCGGGGCTGAACTCTTCTCGCTGCCGTCCGGGGCTGAACTCATTTTTTGTCGATTGGGGTCCTGCTTTTATTGACGCCGCAGCAAACCGGGGTGGGTCTGTCGGCGTCAGGGCTCTCTCGATAATCCCAAAAGTCGCATTAGTTCTGATTTCCCATTATCGCTATTATTTTCACCTCTACTTCCTCACAGTGCCTCTGGGGGGAAGACGCATACCCATCTCTCCCGGTCTCTCGTATGTCAGGTGACCGTTTTCGACCAATGGTTCTTGATCGAGCATTCTCCCTCCTCTTTCCGCATATCACGTGACCGCTTTCGGCTAATGAGACTGTGGTGGGACGCCTCCCGTCTCCAATCGGGCGTGGCTTACATCGTTCTTGTTCTAAAAAAAACAAAATCTAATTTGGCCTTTTTCACACGTACGAAAAATGATAATCTTGGCTTTTTCTCACCTGGGTTCTGTCAAAACAGCCTGCCGCTAATTAGATGTGACTTCAGGAAAGAATATTGGCGCTATCTGTGAGCCGAGACAATCGTTTTCTTTCCTTCTTTGTTTTTGGTCAGACCTGATAGTCAAAAATCTTAATTATCTGAATTGAAAATGTCTCCACTTCATCATCGTGGGGTTCCAATTTTTAACAGGTCAGAATCTGTATACAGTTCCACCGGTCACCACCTCAACACAAAAAAAACACCTTTCCTCCGATTAAAATTTCGTTTCCATTGTTCTAAAAAATCTTTATTGTTTCAGCCAACCTTAACAACTTCCATCCTACGCGGACATGGAATTAGTTCAAGTGCTTGACCTGATAATTTTGACACTTGTTAGGTGCTGGTCGTACGTGTGTGTTTTCGCTTACGACCTGGTTTCGTATTATGTTTCTGTCTTTCCTCTTCTTTTTGTTTTATTTTATTATCTCCAAACTCTATTTCTTCAACCAAATATAACAATTTCTATTTCCCTGGATTTCGGTCAGGTAATTTGACCTGATATATTTTGACACCTGTCTTGTCTTAGTTTTACTTATGACCGGGTTTTGCACTATCCATTCCTCTTTCTCTTTCTTTTTATTATTTTTTTTTTTCTTCTCTTTGGATCGCCTAAATACAGTTAGAGAATTATTCGCAAAACTCAATTATTCTTCGTTTCTAAATAACTAACAACTGGTTAATAAACCGAATAAAAATTAAATCATATTTCTATGAATATCTCTTTTTAGTCTTTCTAAAAATGCAGGGTGCCACACACTTAAGAAAGACTCCAGACTAATTGATGCGAAGCTTGGTTTCGGCTAACATCAAAAGTATTTTTTTTCTTTTGATTGGCCGAAATTCTTTTATCTATTTTTCGATGTTCCATTTTTTTCTTTTTTTATAGCGGAAATTATGCGTGGAGCCTCTCTAATTTTGGCAGATCTTTTTACAATCACCATAAAGCCTGCCGCTTGATATCTCAACGCTTTTTTGGCATGAGAAAATATTCCGATACGCGGTGGAGAGAATTGTTATTATTTACTTTTCCAAAATGTCGTCTTCAGTACCGACATGTTAAGTAGCCATATGGTGATTATAAAATTTTGGCATGAGAAAAATATCTCGGCAGAATTGCGATTTGGGAGATAGAGAAATTCATTTTCTCAAGAAGCCAATGGTTCCAGTAAATGCTAATTTCATGAAGGGACCAGATGGCAATCTTTGACAATTGATTGATGGAGTTTGTAAAGAGTGCTGGTTATGAAGACGCAGAGTGACCAAAAGATCCAAGAGATTTTAAGTGGCAATGTATGATTCGTAAAAACTTTGGCCGATGGGAAAAAGAATGTAGACAAACATTCTGGGTTATAATTTTAATGAGGCCAGCTTAGCCACACCTGCACGGGCGGGACGCCATTGGTTGAGTAGTGGCAATGGTGATAGACGGAGATAATTTGATGAGAAGGACGGACACCGAAGGGATTGGTACGATGTATCAATGTGAGAAGGGAGAAGTTTAAGAGGATAGCTCTCCTCTAACCTCTCCTATGGACGAAGGGTTTCCCCCAAAATGGAAAGTGATTAATTTTCCAAAATGGGAAGTAATTGTGCGATATCACCTCCAGTCTAGACTCATCTTACACTACGGCCCGACGCCTGATTGATATCGTCTACCTAAGATCAAAATCACAACGTGGGAAGGTTAGACTTGAGATCGAAGCAGTTACTTCGGTAACCAGACGTTGGAGGTGAGCTGGGAACGACGGAGCTGGTGTCGAACCGGTTGCAGCTGGTGTGAAGCCATTAGCATCGACCGAACATTCCACTTAGTACCCTGACCAAAGGATTCCGCCGGGTAGCGACTACCACCGATCGAACGGGGCACATGCTGGTTGCAGCGACTAAAAGTCAACCCCAAAACGCCGGTAGGAGAATTATTATAATTTTGTGCCGCGACTGGGAGTTGACCACGGGCCGACAGTTCAGTGTCACAGACAACTATTAAATTAGTTGCTTCCCTTTTTCTCTTAGAACGGTTCATTTCGGGGCCGCAATATCGAAAGTGTCGTATATGACATCCATAAATGTTTCCCCAGGAAGCCCGCTATCAGTTAGGCGTTTCCTAAATTGGTTGAGATATCTTTTGTGCGTAAATTGTGGACCCTTTATAATATATACCACAACCTTATAATATATTCCCAACTCTTTTTTCGATCGTACCCATCTTCCAAAAAGATTTGTTGTCTTTGAACATTCTGAAAAAAAAATTTCTCCGGGGTTATATAGTCTTGGAGATACGATGCTTGTTCTTCCTGGTTTCTTCTGTTTCAGGAGAAATTTATCGTAAACGGACCGTATCCGACGTGCTAACATCATCTCGGCTGGAGATTGTGAAGCTAGATGGTACGTAGCGGTAGTGATATGTTCGATCTGATATGTTTCACAGAAGTCTCTAAATTCTTAAGACGTAAACTGGCTTCTATTATCGGACACTAATGTGTCCACTACTTCGAATCTGGCGAACAGTTCATGTAGGAATTTTATAGTAATTTCTGTAGTTGGGTTTTTGCATCTGTGCACTTCGGGCCATTTCGAGAAACTGTCGACTACAGTGAGGTATCTTTCTAGAGGACCTGCGAAGTCAATGTAAATTCTAGACCAAGGTAGATCCGTTTTTGGCCAGGGATTGAATTTAATAGGAGGTGCCTTCGCTGTCAAGGCACAGCCTTTACGTGATTTGACAGCGTTTTCTATATCTTTGTCCATATTTTGCCACTAGACATAGCTACGCATCAAACTTTTCATTTTAGTATTCTCTGGATGGCCAGCGTGAAAATCTTTCAAAATACGCTTCTGGAGTGTTGACGGAATCACGAGGTGTTACCTGTAGAGTAACACCTCGTCGCATATAGAGAAAATGTCTGTAGTTCGCTGGTCTTTTTCAAAAATTTTCGCTTTTGTTTGCTTGATATACTCATCGTGGAGAGCCTCTTGTCTTATTTGTTCAAGTGTCACTGGAATTTCTCTTACTGTATTACAAAGAGTAGTTTTTAATTGTCCTTCAGATTGAAGGAAGGTGAGCACTGTATCTTCCAGTGGTTCTTTGTACTTGGAAATTAGTTTTGACAATCCGTTCGCATGGCCGAATTTTTTGATGACACGTACTCCATTTTAAAGTTGTAATTTAGCAGGATTATACTCATCTCTACAGTCTGTTGACTGTGTGGGTAGGCAGACCTTTCTTTGAGCCCCAAATAGTGAGTAGTGGCTTGTGGTTTGAATATTTATTACGTAAAATTACATAATTGCTGTATAAGGCTGAAAAATGGTGAGGGGTTGAGGCTGGTCCACACTAACTATCTTATACCTAGCTAATCCAATTCACGACCCATTCACTCATTACAATTTACCCATCCACCACAAGAACTCGTCCATCACCAATCAATCCTCCATGCACCATAATACCACATCCTCTCTAGGGGGGACCTACAAAACGAGCCCCATGCCATAAAAATTTAATGATACTAAAATATATGTAAAAATCTTTGATGAAAAAATGAGAGGGAAGGGAGATGAACCCAATAACAAACTAAAATATGAACACAAATCAAATTAAACATAACTGATGTTAGTAGGGCCCGTCCAACCACCAACACAAAGAGGCCGCTGTATTCTGCCCGGGGGACAAAATCAAGAAGCTCTCTCGCTAAGGAAGTGGGAAAGGAGAAAATATAGACAAACATGGGAAATATAAAAGTTGACCCAGTCGAGATGAAGAGGGTGGGGGGGCAACAAACTGGGGAGGTTGGAAATATCGACTTAGTTCATAACCAAAGAGATAGCCGGGAACAGGCCAGGAACAACACTTGCTCACATTAACTAGGTACACAAAAGCTTGTCTAACCTAACCAAGAGGAGGGCTCCGCAGGAAACCACTCCGATGTGACGTAGGTTGACCTAGAAGAGAAAATCAAGGCTAGCCCCGTTCAAACGAACCAAGCTCGCCTCAGTCAGCCACCTTTCGCTGAAGACTGTCGAATGCAAGCGTTTTCTATCAGTTCTAAACTTCATCTTGAGCTGATGCTCAAAGAATCGGATTAGATCCTGATGAGAAAGACGGTTGCCTCGCAAGACTTCCTCCTGTCGCATCGTCCAAATCACCATTCGGAATACGGGGGCAACACACTGTCACACGCGTATGCGCGATCAATGGGCACGAGCTTTTCAGGAGCGAGACGAGCCGTCAACTCGCCGACATGGTCCCATAAGTGGCGGACCCGGGGACAATGGTATAAGGCGTGCGAAGCCGTTTCCTCTAAACCAAGGCCACACCGTTCACAGTCTGGCAAATCCGCCAAGCCCTATATGAAGGCCTTGTCATTGAGAGGCAGCCGATTCCGAGCCAATCGCTAGGTAAGCAAAACCTCAGGTTTACTGAGGTCATCCGCCGCTGGCACCTAAGACCAGTAAGAGCAAAACTCATCCTCCGACACGTCGAGCTGCTCACGTAGGGAATCCTTCGCGACCCCCTCCACTAGAAGACGATAGAAGACTTTCCTAGGTTGTGAAAGATCACTGGATCGAGGAATGATCGTCAAAACGTAACGACACTCGCGAAGGAAATCCGATTGATCCCGGGGCTTACGATTGCACTCAACCCGCGAAATGGGAGGATTGATAGTAAGGCAAGAGAACGCGTCCCTAACAATCCTCGCCATAATCGAATCTCCTGTCAATGCGCAGCGTAGGAAAGCCAACCTCGAGGTGAGTTTGTGGCTCGCCAAGTGTGGCATTCCCAGCCCCCCATGACTGGGACGTTGTGCACAGACTCGTCTGTCGACCCAGTTCCCGTGTCCCCTCCATAAAATGAAGGATAGCGAGCGCCTTCCGATGGCCTTTACAGAGAGGAAGTATGGACAATCGATAAAGGACAAGAGGGAAAATGTATGTAGCACACACCTCCGCCTTGCCCTTCACGAACAACCTCCGTCGATGCCAACCACACGAAAGCAGATACGTCATCGGCGTACGCGGAAACCCTGGCTCGAGCCCCTCCACGTAAAGCCGGACTGCACGCCCTGTCTTTCGGCCGGTGAAAGAGAAGCTCCAACGTCAAAGCATAAAGTAGGGGCGACAGTGGACAACCCTGACGGACCGACCTAGACAGCACAAAAGCGCCCGACAGCTTCCGGTTCACCTGTACCACAGCACTGGGGGAGCGATACAGGAGGCTAATCCAGCGGCAAAAATCGGCTTCGAATCCGGCGGCCTGCAGGACAGCCGCAAGGCAACGATGGTCAACCCTATCAAATGCCTTGGACTGATCTAAATTGATCAGCGCGGCCTCATCGTCGTCTTTTACACCCTCTATGATCGTGCGGATTGGATGCAGGTTACTCTGAATTGATCGACCCCTCACAGAAAACAGAGACTTGGCAACTGATCTTGGCCAAAATCTTTAACTCTGTGTTTAGCAGTTATGGACCTATAAATCATCTAAATTCCGCCCAACACCCTTGCCCTTTTTCAACAGCGTGGTCACACCCCTGGAAATCCGGTTGGGGATGGACACCGACCGGAACCAGTTATTGAAAACCACAGTCAAAATCGGGACAAAGATGTGCGACAGCCTCAAGTACAATTCATAGGGCAAACCATCCAGACCGGGTGACTTGCCTCTGCCGACCTTCTTCAATGCCGCTTAGACTTCGCCCTCCATGATTTCTCCTTCGCCCCTAGCCGCTTCAGTCGGCGAAAGCCGAGGAAAGTCAGCCAAATAGCTGCGAAACTCCTCCTCATGGAGACCAGGTTCCTTGGTAAACCGGCTCTCGAAATGCCGCCGAAACGCCTCGCACATGTCGTCAGTATACCCTTCCGGTTAACTGAACTCACGAATGTAACAATCGGAACCTCAATGAATCTCTTCCTTGCGCAGTTCTGTGCCCATGTTCACAGCTTCGGAAGACATCTTGCTTAACTTATGTCTAATTACCTGGCCCATGTAGCGCTCACTACTCAACTGCTCCAGGGTCTCCCTAGCTAAGGCTATCAGCTGGGGGATCCCCCAGCCACCGCTTGGGAAAAATTAGCCTTAAGCGTCTTCACCTTCTCAGCTCTATCTAGGGCGAACCGTTTGCTGAAAACAGTGGTGAAGGACCTAATCCTATCCTTAAGTCTCTCCCACCACTTATTCCTGATAACTGCCCTCACTAATTCCCGCTGCACTAAGCTAGTTAGCTGCCCCTGAAAGTCCCGCCTGTCCAGTAAGGACAGATTGAACTTCGAGTAACCGGCCATTCTAGGCCTACGATCTAACGCCATCCGGGCACAAACGAGTTTGTGATCCGAATAGCCTACTCAGTGGAACGTGGGACAATCTAACAAGTCTACGCCGGCTCCTCTACCTACCATTCTGTCCAGGTAACTAACCACCCGGTCAAAAGGCCAATTAAGAACCCACGTCCACATTTTCCCAAAGGGGTGATAGACCCGGTATCTATCAACGAGTCCAAATTCGTTAATCAGATCAACCTGGCTACGATCGCGCCTCCTCCCACTAGCTCCCCGCCCCCTGTCTAACCTGGAGTGCAGAATGGCATTCCAGTCCCCCATTAACACTAGGCGCGTTGAATTCACCAGAAACAGCCCCAACCACCGAAAAAACTAGACCCGCTCCTCCTGGTCGTTGGTCTCTTCGATCGCGGCGACATCCACGCCGAAGGACAAGAGATCCTGGAGCAGGCGGGCAGCATTACTCCGATCCCTCAAGCCCTTCATATTCAGACTAACTTGTTAGATAACCTTTAGGTTCTGTAAATAGAAGAAATAAAAAGAATTAACGTACTCACATACCGAGCGGAAATCTGCGTTAGTGAGGACCTTGACGGATTGTCCTAGGCTCCCTGTGCCCAACACCGTCGTCATCCGACCATCTAGGACAATACCGCCAATGTCCGTGGGGTAAGTAATTTTTAGAGGGCTATAGAATGACGGGTGAGGATGTATCGGGTTCCTCCCTGTAGAAAAATTATGCATTTTAATCAAATCTGGGGATCCTAACTCAACCATTCTTATTTCTGGAAAGGCCTCTCTGGCCTCGAAGAGATGGGTCCATACTCTAAGGTATTTCCCAGTGTCCCTAATGAAGGCAATAACCCCTGGGGCCCTAGGAAAGTTTTTGGGGTCCTCCACTGGTTTGTTATCAACGGAGGAAAGTTTAAATAAAGGACGTAAGAGAGATCTCTTGCGGGTGGAGAGGTTCTTCTCGAGTTCCCCTCTATCCACCATACATATATCCTTCACTTTCTGAAAAAAGTTTCTTTTTTTTCTTTTTCTCCTTGTATGGGTGTTGTGGGGTGGAAGTGGACGAGAGGGTAGGTGTAGAAAGGGATGTTTGGGGAGGTGATGAATCTGAAGCTGTGGAAGTAGGTTGTGTGTGGAGAGGAGGGAGTGGACCACGAGTGAGTGAAGGAAGGAGGCTCCTAGATGCTGGAGTAGCTTCTTTCTCTTTTTTCTGGCGAAGCAGGGGCGGATAGGGACCTGTTTTTTTTCTATGTTCCTCCCCACCCTACTTCGTCCAGTATGCTTTTTCATTTGTATCTCCTCTTCCTCTTCATCTTCCCGGCTCCTTTTCAAGGAAGAGGACCGTGTTGGAGGCACTTCCTCCACCTCCATATCATTGTCTGACATTTGCTGTTGCTTTTTTGTTGTTGTTTAGCTGCTGGACTCTTTGGTGTCTGTTGCTTTTTTGTTGTTGTTACTGCTTCTGTCGTTCCTTGGGTTGCTCCTCCAGCTGCTCCTTGGGTGACTGCTGCTGTTTCAGTGGTACTTCCTTCTGGGGGGACGAGGGATCAGCTTCTGCTTTCGTCCCTTAGTCACCACCTCTTTCCAACCATCACCAGGGTCCTTGCTGGGTTCTGCCTCTGTAGCTTTAGTTGTTGATGTTGTTGTTGCTGTTACTGCTGTTGGTTGTGGAGTCGCTTTCTTTCCGGGGCATGCTTTGGCCATGTGCCCCAATATCTCACACACCCAGCAGTAGGGTTTACGTCCCTCGACTACAACCAACATCCGTCTTTCACTGCACATTATGATATTGGGAATATCGGTGAAGTTCTGACGTGTCAATGTGATTTCTATTGCCACATCACCCGTCGCAATTCCAGCTTTGCTGATCAATCCTGCAACTTTCTCCACTTTTCTATAATAGACAAAAAAGGCCCCCAGCCAATCTTCTGTGATGTCTATGGGCACCCCGTGCACTGTCACATTCATTCTTCGGGTGCCCATATACTCAGTTTGAAGTCGGAGTGTCCTTGAAATCTAGACACTTCCGGTCAACTTCTTGGCCTCTTCCTCTGTTGTCATCAGCAGTTCCCAAACCGCCCTCGATCATCTTGCCAAAATCTTTGGCACAATACTGAGGCTCTTAAGGGCTTCTTCCATGATTTCCCTGCTGACACTAATTAAATTCCGATTTTTTATATCGGCCGTCAGCAGGGAAATAGTCTTTATATTCATGTCGTCGAATGCATCCTGAATAGTCAGGAGTTCATTCCCTTTAGTAAACTCCTCATATTTCTTTCTCAGCCCAGCATAATATGCCGCGTGCTTTTTGGGCCGAGTTTCTGCCTAGGCCGATTTTTGTTAGTGATACATTTTCACTTATCACCGGCAGTGGGTCTCCGGTGTTTGTGTTAACTCCGCCATAATAGTGATTACGACGGAAAACCAGTTCCTTTTTCTTTTCTTTTCTTTTCTTTTCTTTTTGGAATTAATTTCACTAAATACAAAACTTAAATAATAATATTTAAACAAAAGAAATCAAACAAAAAAAAAAACGGACTGAAATCCGGGGTAAATAAACGAAAGCAAACAAATACGGAATTAATAAACTTGGCTTCTTGCAAGAAAACGAGATAAACGAACGAAATAAAATAAAAGGGGAGGAGGTGTACTGTAACACAAAAAAAAAAAAAAATGCGGTAAAACTTAAAATTTACAAATACACAAAGGGAAAAACAAATTGAAAATCAAATACAAAAAGGTTCAAAAATAAGTAAAGAAAGACTTAGCACTTGATTTGTTCAACGAACTTCCGCTAGAGACCAAAAAACAAACACCGCGATGGTCAACCCTATCAAATGCCTTGGACTGATCTAAATTGATCAGCGCGGCCTCATCGTCGTCTTTTTTACACCCTCTATGATCGTGCGGATTGGATGCAGGTTACTCTGAACTGTTCGACCCCTCATTTTCAATCTGCGAATAATTTTTTTTCCGCGGGAAGCAATGCTCTCGACGCGTGAGCTATCGGTTTTGCTCCATCAGTCATCTTGTGAAGAATGCGTGCGCCTACGCCATACGAACTAGCGTCGTTGGCAACAATGATTTCCAAGCCCGGGTCGTAATGTGTAAGAAATAAGTCTGACATCAGTGTTTGCTTTATTTTTTCAAATGCCTCCTGGCATTCTGCTGTCCAAACCCAGGTATTGTCTTTCTTTAATAGTTTATTAAGCGGGGCACGCAAATCATGCATATTTGGTATGAATGCCTGGTAATCATTTGCTAGTCCAAGGAATCGATGTTGTGGTAACTACCACCACCACACAGTACATATAAATCATGCGACAAGCATTCATTGGTTGATCTCCTCAAAACTAGCTCGCTGATTGTTTAATTCCAACCAATCAGATATCCTGCACGCAAGGAATGAAACTTCCCGTTAACTAAGGTTGAGCCGATCACATCATACACCATCTTATATAAACAAAACACGATTGGTTTTCTCTCTCTCTCTCTGTCTTTTTCGTCTCTCTTGCATCTCAATCCTTGCTGCTAAAATGTAACCTTCAAGAACTCTCATCGTAACCATGCGGTCAGACGTTAAAGGACATTACCATTTCACGCAAGTACGAACTCTAAAATCTCTTCTGAACTTTTACCAACTTTACCAATCCACAATTCCTAATATGCAACAGGAACTTATTCTTCTAAACTACAGTTTAATAATTACTTAATCTTTATGAGCTCATTTCCAAATATTTCCAAATCTAAGAGACATAACTCATTGAAACCTTCAGCTTATATGCATGTACACCAAACACTAATAAATTCAATTGTTATGTTTTGAATCATTACATTCTGTCTTGTATTTTATACCATGTGCTATTTTACGTCAAATATAAATTGCATTGTGCACGCCACATTGGATAGTTACCTCCAGCGTCTTTGTTTTCCTTAATCACGCATTTCCTAGTCAAAAGATAAATATATGTAGCGTCACCTCTCCAATGTTATTGGGCGCCGGCATGTCTTTAATCGCAGCAGCACGTTCAGGATTTGGTCTCCTGCCATTCTTGTCGATTGTGTGTCCTAGGGATTTGATTTTTTTTTACATGCTCTCTTTAAGTTTGAAACCATAATCTTGAAGCTTAGCAAAAACTTTGTGGACGTGATCCTTATATTCGACTACGCTTTGATCAGAATGTCATCTAAATAAACGACTGAGAAGTCAAAGACGCTCAGCATAGTATCCATGACTTGCTGGAAAATTGCTGGCACGACCTTGAGCCCGAACGGTAAACATTCGAATTTATATGCATATTTATACATATTGAACTCACCTCTTCAACCGGAATTTGCAAATGAGAGTCACTGAGGTCAATTTTCGAAAAAAAATTCCCCCCATTTAGTTTCGCAAAAATGCCTTTTGGGCAAGGAAGAGGATAATGATAATCCTTCAGAACAGCATTTAATTCTGTCGAAAAATCAGCGCAAACGCGTATGTTTCCGATTTCTTTTTTTACATAGACTGCTGATGCGGCCCATTCGCTGTACTCTTTTCCTTTGATAGAAGTCCAGTTTTTACTAATCTGTCAATTTCCTCGTTAATTTGTTCCAACGAGGCAAAAGGCACATTTCGCTTCTTTTTGAACATTGGCTGGATGTTGTCTTGTAGTTCAATTTTTGTTATCATCTAGTTACACTTGCCTAACCCACCAGAAAAAAAGTTCCTGGATAGGCTTCCTTCAGTTCTTTCTTTCAGTTTTTCAGCTTCGGCATTCCAATTTTCAATTTTTTGGCAGTATGAATTTACAGGCAAGACCCAAAGCTGGAATTGTGTCATCCATCATCGCAGTGCTTGTTTACAATTGACGCAAAAGTGGTGTAGTCTTTCCCATTCTTTCCTAGTTAGATTAAGACATTTCCACCTCTTATGAAAAAGAGATATCTTTGGATTGAATTCCACTGCTTCGGTGAATATCAACTAGCTAGTCTTCCGGGTTTATGAATTTTGTGTGCTCAAATGTGCCAAGTTTCCTCAGAAGAAGACGTACTTTTTTCGAGTCACTCCAATTTGCACAATCTGTAATATATATGCCCTCATATCTCCTAAAGTGTGACGCAAAGGTTATGTCTTCCTCGGGAGTGCATGAAAAATTCTCTAACGCGCTCCAAATGGTGTTTTGCGAAAAAGAAAATTCGTTTTCGATGGAATTACTACGGCTTGTCAGTTCTAAAACTTGCTTTTGAAATTCAAGCTGTCACTCTTGATTTTCCTTCTGGGTTTGAAAAAAAAATGTTCCATTTTTCCTGTTGAGAGAGTTGTTTTTGCCGCTTCTCCTGTTATATATTCTGGTACTTTACAAGAGCTAATAAAATACTTTTGAAATCCTCCATGATAAGTGTATCTTCTTTTTTTTTTTTCTTTTCTGGTTTCAATTTTCTGGGTTTTTTTTCCAGATACTTTCCAAATGCAAAAACTGTGACGAAAAATAAAAAAAATTCTCTTACATCCACTGTTAACACAAATTGGCAATTACACGTAGTTCTTTTACGAAAATTCGTTTGCCCGTGTTTTAGGAGAGTTCCTTTTTAATCACGATGGTCCTCGCAAATCCTCGTCGTCAAGCTGGTGTGGCCTGTTAGGGGCCAGAAAGAAAGACACGGAAAGAAGGTAGGTTGAACAAGTGTATTGAAATAACAGAACATATATACAAAATAAGAGTGTTATTAGTCAGCAGATAGAAGTATTCGTCATAACTGTCAGGTTACACTGCGCCCCGCCTGCCAATATTTAACAGTCCCCCCTCGAGGAATGTATGTGGCACAAGGCCACTTCAGCAAAGCTTCGTCCGGGTTCCTCTCTTGCCAAAGCAGAGAGTTCGACAGAAGTCGCACACAGTCAGAGACTGTGGGTCGACTGCCTCCTTAGGCAGTCTCGCAGGTTAGTATTTATGAAGTAGGAAGAGTTCATTCTAATGTAGATAGGTCACCATAACAACTAGGGCACACCACAACTCTTTACGTCTCTCGCTGTTTCGTTTTCCTGTAAGGGAAAACGATGCCACTGACCCCGACCGTTAGTAAAATTTCTTAGCTTTTTTTAGACCCGTATACGATGCCAACCATCGATTCTGTTTTCAACAAAATCGGCGAAGAAAACAAATACTTTTCATCCCTTGATCTCCGCAATGGATACTGGCAAATCCCCATCGACGAACGAGACCGCTACAAAACTGTATTCACCTGGAAGGGTCGACGTTACCAATACACCCGTCTAACCTTCGGTCTAACATCTGCTGGTCAAATCTTTTCTCGATGCATAGCAGAGGCATTGACCACTATCACTTCACGGGAGAATATCTCGTCATACATTGATGACAACCTCGTCCACGCTCAAACCTTTCATGACTACATCACCACTCTCGAACAGTTATTCATCGCTCTTCAAAAATTCGAACTGAAATTCAATCCCGAAAAGCATAAATGTTCAACACATAGCTTACATACTTCATGCAGGGCTCACAATTTGTTCTGATCACAAAGTCTAATTTTCAAAGTCAAGTATGCTCCTTTCACAAAATCACCAATGTTCATCCTTTGGTTTGTTACTCTAAAGCTTTCACAAATATAGAACCTGAACGATTCAAACATTTTCTTCAAGTTCAGGTTATTCTGATTTATTGTTTTATTTTAGAACATCAATCTGTAAAGTAAAAATAAAATGTAACAAGTCTTTAGTGACTCCATAATGTTCTTTAACGTATATTTACAAAACTCTAAACTTTATGGTCAAATTTTTACATTATATTGCCTATGCAGCCCAAGGAATATATGTAATGGCTATTCTGAAATATATTTAGATTTTTAGTTAAAATTCAGTCAGTTATGCGCCATGCGTGATACACGCGTAGGCGATCATGTATCTTTTGATACATGACTGACGAGGCAATTTTTTCCCGCAGTAGGTTGCCATTGCTTTCTGCGGTAGACCAGTTGCCATCCAAGGCTACAGAACCCGGTCTGTCCTGCTATCAAATTATTAGGCGAGGCAGTGTCACTATATAGAGATTCATTCAGGAAAAGTTCATTTTTGTTGTACCAAGAGCTATATAAACCAATAGAAGTTAATCCCATGAATCTTTGATTTTATTTTTTCGTCGTGAAGATATTTTTCTTCTTATAGCATCTGCCATGGCTTGAACCAACGCTGCGATTACTACAACATCCGATCTTCCTCTACTCTAAGATCAAGAACACAACGTAGATCGAAGTCGCCAGCGCCCAACAACCAGCTTGGTCTAGCATTGACCAGCGTAGAATTAGCTCTGTAGTTAAAACGTCATCCTAAGATACTGAGGACAGGACCACTAAACATGGTTACACCATCGAGTGGAGGTGGTGGCAAAAGTGGTTATAGTATGAGAAATATTATATTTTGTCTTCACCATTAATGCCTCACTTCCACGGTGTGCTTGTCGAACTCTCTGCCACTGTGTAGAAAGGAACCCAGATGAGGCTATGCCAAAGGGCAGAGTCTCGTCTGGGGTGGTAGACAGCTGCTTGACCCCATTTTTACGAGGTCTACAGGGAAATTTTGCCCGAGCCTACGGGCTCGGATATCCCACAATAAATTCGGCCTTGTGCCACATCCGACCGCGTGGGGCGGTTAGTGAATATCTCACCATTAATGCCCCAGAAGACTTTTTGAGATTAACTAAATTTTCAAATTCAAAGCAGCTAAGCATTGACACAAATTGAAATTTTATTCAAAGAAGGCTACTCTTAAAAACAAATTGCCAAACAGTTGAAGATTTATAGACATAGGGTACAATATTCATTACAAAGGCAGTTAGAAACTGGCACAAATATTGATGGAGAAAGCGCTGGAGCACCAAAAGTGACAACTGCTGCCGAAAATAAACACTTGATTATTGAGAGCAAATAAAATTGAAGAAAAACTGCTCCAAAGTTGACAGCTGAACTTAATTCCTCTCAACTGTGAAAAATCAACTTAGATTAGCAGGATGCAGGGGATGCATAGCCATCAAAAAACCACTGTTACAGAAGGTGAGTAAGCAGAAAAGGCTATTATGGGAAAAAAGCATAAGAACTGGACATTAAAAGTGTGGTAAAATGTATTGTTAAGCTATAATGAAAATTTCTGTTATGGCATACCTCAAATAATTGGAGAATTTGGCTTTCATCAAAATTTCAGGAGAAAGACTGAATGATGAATGTGGTTCCAACAATTAAACATGGTGGTGGGTTTGTTATGGAGTGGGGTGTTTTGGGAATGAGAGGGCTGGAGATTTGATTCAGGTCAAGGGAATCATGAAAAAAGAACAAAATCATTTAATTTTATAAAGACAGGCAATACCATCTGGTTTATACCTAATGGTAAAACTCAGGCTGTTGCTTTGGATACCTCAAAGTCATTTGACAGAGTTAGCCATGCTGGTCTTATTCACAAGTTGATGATATTTTTTAACTGATTCAGTCTTTCTTATTGAATCACAAAATAAAAGTTGTCTTGAATGTTTACTTATCTTTTTTCATTAATGCAGGTGTCTCCAAGGACTCTATACTTGAACCTACATTCTTCTTAATTTTCATCAATGACCTTCCTGATAGCATCACCTTTCAACTCAGTATCTATGCTGAAAATAAAACCATTTATTCCTGTTTTAATACTAAGTCTGGGCCCTTCAGTAAGGTCATATTGACAGCTGATCACAAAAATGATCTACATTCTGTTGTTAAATGGAGCAAGGAATGGCTTAATTTTAATGCCTCACAAACAAAACTGTTTTCTTTTAATCATCTAAGAGAAACCTTTTAACTTCCATGGCTCCAGGAGGGTGACATCCTGTGCCTTCTAGGACTAATGTTTTCTGCTGACAGGAAGTGGAAAGATTATATTGAATCAATTGTTAAGTCTGCTGCTAGGACAGTTGGTTCCCTGTGCCAAGCTAGACAATTTTTCTCACCAGAATTTATCTTACATATTTATAAGTCTACTAGTAATCCTTGAATATTGCTGCTACTTCTGGTCTGATGCTCCATTTATAGATTCCTGATAAAATCCAAAGAAGAATCTCTAATGTTATTGGTCCTGACCTGACATCTCAACTTCAGTCACTTTCCCACAGCTGTAATGTAACTTCACTGTGCCTTTTCTATAAATATTTTCATGGCAATTGCTCTGAATTTTCCTCTATGATACCTAGACTTTATGAATTTAAACACAGTACTAGATTGGCAGCAAAGTTTCATCATTTCACAGTTGAAATTGTTAAATGTAAACCTAAATTCTATGCTAACAGTTTCTTCTCTGGCATTTCTTGTGGAACTCTGGCCTCTTGTTTCTTAGTTAACTTTGATCTTCAAAAATTTAAATGTAATGTAAATCGTTATCTTCTGTTTTCTTAATTCTTGTTCTTTTATTATTGTTTCTTCTTAATAGTATTTTTTCCTCATATCCTCTAACACTCAGTAACCCTTTGCATCTCAATGGCTTTATTGCCTTACTTGGGGTGAAATGATTAAAAAAGTAATTATTACAAAATAAAATAGGAAAAACAATGATCAACTATTAGAGTCAAAGTGTCAACAAAGAATTAATATACAAGTAAAAATATCTCCATAAAGAGATGTATTTAATATAAATGTCAGAAAGTTGCCAAATAAATATTGAGTGGCCTTGTTTTCTTATTATCAAAACAGATAGTTACATAAACATTTATAATTAAAAAATAAAGGTGTCTAACAAGAAGCTGGAAGAATGAAAATAGTTTTATTTTTAAAACAAAAGAAACACTTGGTGAATGTCGAACTGAGAGAGTGGTGTTTGGGTCAAGGAATCCCACTGATGGAAATTTTGAATGATAATTAAAATTAATGATTGGAACTAAGACATGCCTGTTCACCCATGCAGTCCAAAAATCAGATTGGTCAGGATGACAACCAAAGTGAATAGAATACCAAGGGAGGTGGAGGAGTTGCCTGTGCCATTTGGGAAGTATTGGCATGGGGTACCAATACAAAAAGGAGGGAGTTAGGGTGGATAGATATTCTGCTACCACTATTCTTCAGAGGAAGGACGTCTCCAAGATTGGGCATGCAATTAATTTCCCAGAATCAAACAAAGGACTCCCTGTGGAGAGTAGGGGAACCATCGAAATCCCAAACCACATCAGTCCCTATACCAATTTTGGACAGAGGTCTGTATAAACAGAAAGTCAAAATGACCAATACAAGAGTTGTTCCAGATGCCAGATGAGAGACGACTGCTTCACCTGACTTCCTGCCTGAAGAAACCTCTGACTTAAGTTGTTCCAGAAGCCTTGTATAAGTCACTATGAAGAAAGTGTCACAAAATATTCAAAAAGGGATGGGTCAATAACACTGCCTGAAGAATATATATTCCTGCCTGAAGAACTGATAATTGTATTACCAGCTCTGGACAAGAAACATTATCTAAAACATTTTCTTTTATACAATTTTTTTTTCCTTGTGACTTCACTCTGTCCAGACAAAACCAATTCAATTATTCCTGTCAATGATTTGATCCTTGACATCCTAAATCAAACACAACGTGGGGCAAGGCAAGGCTGAGATCAAAGTGATCCATTCAACAGTCAGCCACAGGGATTGAAAACCAACCAGATCAATGAGGTGGATGGCACAGGATCTTCTTTCTATAATAATAGATGTTTTGCTGTGTGTATATAGTGGTAATCAGAATCATGTCCCAGATTCAATCACATGTAAATCATTTAAGATTGTATATTTGTAAAATATTTTATTTATAAATTATCCTTTCTTTCCTTTTTCCTACATTTGTAAATTCAACAATTCAACAATTACACCTATTATTTCATTACAATGTTTTATACAATAAACTGCATTATAATCATCATTTAATCTATAAAAAATAATTCTTAACAATCTGTTGAAAACTGTTTTTATAGCAATCAGCTGTGTAAAATTTAAATATTTTTAATGAATTTGATACTCTTCTTTAAAATTCAAAATGCTGAATGTAAGATAAATATTTATTTTTTGCTAAGGCTGCAGTGGATCTTTAAATGGAAAGAATTTATTTGCTTTATTTGAAGGAGCTTATGCAATCATTATGCAATTCCATTATTATTCCATTAAACTTTCTACAATTTTTCTCTGCATACATTTTGTGCTTGTAGAATTTCTAGTCTCAATAAATATTAATCAAACCTCTAGAATCTAATAATCAAAAGGTATGCTGGAACATGTCAGTCAAAATAAATGCTCACTTGATGTTTGAAAAGGTATAAAACAAAAGCTTTATGATCAATATATCAATGGATGCTTTTTTTTTTTTTAAGCATTTCACCCCAAGCAAGGCGGGAAGCCACTAGCATACAAGGGATTACAGAGAGTTGGAGCTAGAGCAAATAGGAGTGATAGAAGAAAGGATGAAGAGAAGGATAGGGGATAGATCGGAGCATCTGGAGACGTCGATTGACATTATATTTGAATAGTTGGAGATTATAGCTATCAGGGAAACAGGAAAAGGGGAGGGAGTTCCACAGGCGAGAGGTGCAAGACATGAAGCTATTGAAGTAGAAGAGACGGCTTCATTTAACAGTTTCAACAGTGAAAGGGTGTGAGCGAGATGCCAACCTAGTAGAACACTTAAATTCATGAAGTCGGGGAACCAGTGAAAGCAGCTCCTCAGAGCAGTTACCATGAAAGTATTTGTAAAAAAGACAGAGGGAGGTGATGGCATGTCTGTGAGAGAGCGACTGCAGACGAGATGCCAGATCAGGGCCAATTACATTGCATATCCATCTCTGGATTTTATCAAGAACCTTGAGACAAACATAAGGGGCACCAGACCATATATGGCAGCAATACTCCATGCGAGGGTAAATGGTTGATTTGTAGATTTGAAGGATCGACTCCGGCAAGAAAAAATTTCCTGGCGTGGCACAGGGAGCCAACTTTCCTTGCAGTGGACAAAGCTATTGACTCAATGTATTTGTTCCATCTCATATCAGCAGTCAATGTGAGGCCAAGTAGTTGCAAAGAGGAGCGCTTGAGAAGTTCTAGCACTATATAAATAATCAATTCAACTATAATTGTCTTTTCTGGTTGAAATTGTAACAAGCAAACATTTTTGGCAACAAAATATTCATTTTAATAATTTTTTCATAAGTTAACAAATACCAGAGACCAAATACACTTTATTGATCAGTAAAATGATTGAACCAATGGTTTAATAAGAGATTCAAATACACATACCTACTAGTGATATGTTATCTGCAAAAAGCTTTTTCTTTAAAATTTCAAAGAACCTGTAGCAAAAACACATTAAGAAGCCACTTAGATGTTTTTAAATATACTATGATGACAAAGTGCAAATCTCCAATAAAATGATTCTCTTTTCACTTTACACTGAGGAATAACTTATACTAGAGGAATAAAAGCTGTTTGAAAATAATAAATTTAAACACTTTCTGCTACTGTGTAAGGTACAAGATAAGACTTGAGATTAAATGATAACTTTAAAAAATTATAAGGACTAAAAGAAAATTGAAAGATAAATCATAAATGAAGAGCACATTACAAGATTCTAAAAATAACAAATAACCTTATGTATATTTTACTAATTATTCTTTAACCTTATTTTTTGTCACATCTCCCCAGTTGTTATTTTATGACCTTAAATTAAGCATCACAGATCAGAAATAAAGAAGCTTCTGGCAAGATTTGAACACATATACGTTGTCCTTACCTGGCACATGCTGGGTAAAGTTTATCATCTCTTAGTTACATCTCTGTCCTTGGGCAGAGTGTGACTCAGTTGTGGCTCCATCAGAGGACAGTGCTGGGAAACAGCTGCCTGAGACTGCATCTTCTCATTGCACTAAAGAGAGGGATTAGTGCTCATCAACAAGGCCAGTAGAACTGACAATTGCAGGGGTTTGGGGAATTTTTGTCCTTGGACCAGGTGTACATGCTCAGGTTCCCCACAATAAACCCAATGTTGTATCACATCATGTCTCAGTGGTGAGATGAGGTAAATATCCATACTTTATCCTTGAGAAGCTGTCTAACTGTGACAGCACCTTGTTAATTAGGCTACGAGAACTAAGCAGAAAGTGTCATTCAATTTAGCAGCAAGAACAAGATAAAAGTTAAGGTAACAAAGTTTCATTACAGAAATTTCAAGACTATAGGTAAATTTGAATAATTCCTACTGATCAGTTTTTGAATTCTAATTGGAAATGTGCATTAGGATAAGCTATCAACAATAAAGAATAGAAGTTAAAATTTCACCAGAAGTTGATTCTTTATTTCAAATGCAGCCAACTTAATGCTTACAGAATATTAACTTTTTAAAAAACATACAACTGAGTGCTTCAGAGAATTTCTCTACAATTTTCAATTGTTTATTTTGTTCCAAATGTCGAAACTCAATTTTCTGATCTCTAACATTTCCTATACTACTTTTATTGAGATCACTTTCTGCTTCACAAATACATTTCACTAGATATATATGTGCATTAAGAAAGCAAAACTCAAAATAAAAATGTCATCTTGTATGCAGGGGCTCCAAGTATCACGTCCGATCCACAAGACAAATCCCAACAAAAATCTATCACAAACTTTGCCACAAAAAAAATGATGAGGCTGGTAGTCAGCACCTGTTAAACCACATATAAAAACAGCACACTTTGCCAACAATAGAAAGTTCAGCTCAACCTCCTTGCCCAACCACCAGACTATCCACACACCTCATCTGTGTCAATTTCAACTCTGAAGACAGATGAATCAACTACACTGACACCCCATCCCATGCAACTTTACTAATCCATTCCAGGCCTCTCTCCTGGTACCAACTATGAGCTCAATCAACCAACCCAACAAATCTGTTATTCCCCAGTCCAACCAACAACACCCTTACACCTAACCACTTCCCTTACTTATTGCAACTAAAGAACTACATATCAACAATTCTGCCACCTTTTCATAGAACTATGTATATATTCTGAAAATTGATCAATACACAATCCTTTGCAACTATATATGCATTATAACTTTTTCTTTAATAGTAATGTTCTTAACATAGTTGTTACTTTTATGCCAGACTATTTTCAAACCTTCAAAGAGAACTCACATCTCAAAAGAGAGCAGAGAACATTAATAGAACATACAAAAATATAACAGAATACAATGCTGAGTTATAATTTTTTATTCTTTCATAAAAATTCTTCAAGGATAGTTTTGGATAACCACTATATTCAGTCCAGCAATTAACAATGCTAAGAAATTCATTCTAATAAAGTACTGAGATATCATTTTCATAAATATTTGCTGAATAAAATAAATTCATTTAAAATTGAAAAATTTTATATTTTTATTTAAAACAAAATAATCAGTCATCAAAAACTGTGGTTGTTATTTTTTATCAGTTTTACAACTTGTGTTTCTTCTGAATGTGTTGAATACTGAATATTTTACAAAACTATTGAGGAATTATTTCAAAGTAATGAATTTTAAAAAATGTGGATCCCAAAGAATATTTTTGATTACTGTGAATATTTTTTTTATCTTGAATATTCCTGTTATTCCAATCACTTTTTATTCATATTAAACCAATTACCAGTTCAGTCACATGAGTAAATTTCACAGTGTGCTCTTTCCTGTATCACTTCCTTTAAAAAAAAACAGTTTCTTTTCATAGATAAAAAATATACTAACAATTTTTTGTAAAAGCATCAGATCTTAAATAACCATATTCAAAGGTTTCCACATGTAAATAACTTTATTTTAAATACTTTAGTTAATGACTTTAAACTAATTAAGAACACATCCAAAAGAGAATATAATCTTCAAAAAAGTTATCAGAGCAAATTTAATAAGATTTATGTGTTAAAAGCATTAAGCATTAAAATTGGAAGTTTACATGGGAAAGATAAACAAACTTCTAGCAATAATATTAAGATTATATTTGTTAAATTCTAAATCTTTTTTTTTAATGTCATTCATCATTGATTATTTAAAGAGCTGCTTTAATTGCAGGTTAATGACATGTCTGTATTGATCTCTAAATTTATAATGAAATTATCAATACCAATTAAAAAAGAAATAATTATAGAAGTTACAATAAATTGCTTAATTTAATACCATCTAATTTAGTTATTAGATTGCAGCCTATGTTTAATTAAAGGATGAAACATCATTACTCAATAATTATTATACTGATATCCTCATCTCATCAGTTTAAACATTGTATTCATAAAAACAAAAATGAGGTTACTGTTCTATATAATATGTCATAACATAAAAGCATTTCATATTTGTACTGCTTAACAAACTTATAATCTTGATAAGAACATAACAAAAAGTACTTTTATTTAATAAAAAAAAAGTTAAATAGATTTGGAAACCTTAAATTCCATTTTGGAAAATTTTGATAAAAATTTAATTATTTTTGTAAGTAAATACCATTGATTCTCCATAGGATATTGAAATTTAAATTGGAGCTTCTCTAGGTTCAATCAGAATCTCATTTATAGCCACATAGGCAGGTTGGGACAATGCATAAACACAGGCCCGAGCAACATCATCAGGTTCCAAAATTTTTACCTTACTGCTTCCATCATACATTTCTTTGGCCTGAAAATAAAGTAGAGACTAATCAATCATAAAAATATTATGTACAAAAAAGAAATTAGTAAAATGCAATCGATTTTGTTTGTCAAAATGATCTGTATATGTGCATCAGAATGTATTCAGATATAAATCATTGAAACAAACGTTTTTTTTATTGAGTTCACCCCATGCAAGGTGGTAAAGCCACTCAAGGGGTTACTGGGTGTGGAAGAGTTAGAAACAGAAACATTGATAATGTGACACCCAACCATTGGCCCATGGTCAACTCCCAGTCGTGGTGCGAAACTGTAATGTTTCTTCTACCGGCATTTTGGGGTTGACTCTTTGTCACTGCCACCAGCCTGTGTCCCGGTTGATCGGTGGTCATCGCTACTCGGGGAAATCCCCTGGTTAGGATACGAATATGGGACATTGGCCAGTCCAGGGTCAAATTCTGGTCATCGATGTTAATGACTTCACCAGCTGTACTGGTTCAATACCAGCTCTATCATTCCCAGCTTTCCTTTTTCTATAAATGAAAATATTAGGTTAGTGCAAAAATAATGTCGTTTTCTCACATAGTAACATATGCGAGAAAACGACATTATTTTTGCACCAACCTAATATCTTAAGTCAACTGATTTAGTTCTTAGGTGCTGGCTTGGCTTTGTTCGTCAGTATAACTTGCTATTGATAGGATGGGCGAAGTCAGAGGTCATGGAAAACTCTCGGTCAGCTTCTGCGAGGCAACAATCTGGTTCCTGCTACTCAAACTGACTCAAGTCTCTCTCTCTGACTGTCTCGACTCAGAACTCCAACTAACTCAACAACCCAAGGATGTTCATTTATATTGGTACCGACTAAAACCCGGTGTGGGGCCAGATGCAGTCTGAGGTTCTTGGTAAATCTTGATTCCCAACAAGAAATCTCATTGTTGTCAGGCCAGGAAAATTGATTACTTCCCATTTTTGGAAAATTAATCACATTCCATTTCCTCCTCTTCCTCTCTCACATTGATATCTCATACCAATCCCTTCGGTAGGCGTTAATAACTTATAATGGAATCCTTGACTTGTTGAGAAATTAAATTCTTTTATCTTGCCAAATCTCAATTCTCCACTCTATTTTCTGTCTCATGCCAAAATTTTACAAACGCCATATTGCTATTCAACGTTTCAGCATCTGAAGCGACACGTTGATAAGGTAAATAATAACAATCCTCTCAACTATGTCAAGACAAATGCCAAAATTTTATAATTGCCACATTGCTTTTCCTCAACGGTGGCCAAGAAAAAAAAATAAATGATATCTTGGAAAGATAATTAACATTGATTCTCCCTGATTGTATCGGTGATCATCTCAAGTCAAAATTTTTATGACTGCCATGGTCTGGCCAATATCTTAATATTTGCCTTTCTTCCTATCTCCCTCAGCAAGATATTAATCAACCTGACAAAACCTTTTTCCATGGGTTTACTGTATTTTGTGAAAAGTATCTTTTTCGTAAATAAAATAAAATCTTTTTTTTAACATCAATCAGTCTATCTTTTGGGATAGCTCTTTTTCGCCTTAAGTATTTCCTGTTTTAATTTCTATGGTTAATTAGTTAGCCAATAACCATAGCTAAATAGTATCACAATCCTCCCTTACCTATCTTATCATTTACTCATAAGTGACACCTAAATCCCAGTACACTATTTAACATGCAACGTGCATCTGTTTCATGCAATTCTATTTTCCTTTTCTTTTTCACAGCTTGTTTTGTGATCAGTCTTTCTTCTGTTCTACATGCAATGTAATGTTCATTTCATTTCCTTTTTCATGCAATTTAAAGTTCTCGACATCTGTTCTACATGCAATGTAATGTTCATTTCATTTTCTTTTTTTTTGCAATTTAAAGTTCTAGTCATCTTCTTCTGTTCTGCATGCAATGTAATGTTCCTCTCATTTTCTTTTTCATGCAATTTAAAGTTCTCGACATCTTCTTCTGTTCTGCATGCAATGTAATGTTCCTTTCATTTCCTTTTTCATGCAATTTAAAGTTCTCGACATCTTCTTCTGTTCTTCATGCAATGTAATGGTCATTTCATTTTCTTTTTTTATGCAATTTAAAGTTCTCATCATCTTCTTCTGTTCTGCATGCAATGTAATGTTCCTTTCATTTTCTTTTTCATGCAATTTAAAGTTCTTGTCATCTTCTTCTGTTCTACATGCAATGTTCTTTTCATTTTTTTCTTTTTCATGCAATTTAAGTGTGCGCATGCTTGTGGGTGTATGTGTGTGGCTATTTTGGCATGTTTTTCTTGGTCAATGTTTTTCTCTCTACTACAAGACGTTTTTCTGCCATATGTGTCAGTCCCACTTTAGCTTCTTCCGTCAGCTTTCCTGCAATTTCCTCCTTGATTCTGTCTGGGTAAAGAACACTGCTTGGCATCTCCCTCTCGAGTTGCTGCCTGCTCATATGATTACCACAAATTAATTCCCTCCTACTTCTAAATTTCCATACTGCCATTCCCCCATGGCAATAATTATTAATGTATCCATCATTGCTGGCTAATTTATCACAATCTGTTCATCATCCTCCCAAGCCATACCTTCATTTCCCAACACACTTAACTTGTCCCTTAACTGATCCATATCGATCTTTCCTATCGGCTTCATTAGTGCTGGCATTTTATTCAAGGTAACATTGGGGAATCCCCTCACTATTGGCTCCCACAACTCTGTACAAGTGACTAAGCTTCTGCCAATCAATTCTATAATTGAATCTCTCTCTTCATATTTTTCTTCTACCTGGTAATATGGGGGTAAAGAAATAGATATACTAAATGTCGAACATCCCAGGGGCAATTTTAACAGGGATAATGGTGGTTTCACTTTTAGTGTCCTTGTGGACTCTCCTTGACATACCCTAGACAAGCTGATTGGTTTCTGTGTGGCCACTGCCCACACCCCATCTGAAACACTGACAGCTTGTGGTAATGCTGTGTTTGCTAATACCTCCACTTGACAAGTTCTCTTAATTCCTTTCTTCCCTTCAAACAATTCAAGCATGCACATTTTGCGATTACCAGCTACATAGATGGGGCTCAATGATGTACAAATCCCCCAGGGCATCATTTCTACACTTTTTAGCTTCATCTGCTGTTAGCAACATGAACTTTGTTCTACCCAAATTTAAAGCTATGTATTCCGTTTCCACCTTGTGCCTTGCCACCATTCCCAAACCTTGATCTCCTCTGGGGTAAAGAATAGGTAAATTTATAACTTGGTATATCTTGAATATACCCTCTCTATCCAACAACAGAATAGACATCAAAACTAATAGTTTTCTATTTTCCAACAAAGTCACACATCCCAGCACATTATATTTCCACAATTCTTTGGTGGGATCCACTGGCAACCTTAAATGATGGGGTAATTTGGTTTGTATTCCGAGTAGCACATCCCTTAAGTGACCTGGGGTCACTATGCTTGGGGACAGGTATCCCAATGACAACATGTCTAATTGTGCTCTCACATGTTTCAGCAAGGTTGTCAACAACTGACTAGTTTGTCGTACGTTATTCGTAATTATGATTAGTTGGAAATATCTTTGCATTAATCCATTTATTTCCTGTAATTCCATCATTACAGTTTTTGTATCATTAATTACCTCTTGTCTCAACCCTGCTAGGTTATTTATTAACCAATTAATTTTAGCTCTATTCTTGGTCACTTCCAACCTTGTCACATTTAATATTGACGCACTCTCCCTTGCCACCTGAGCTAGCGTTCTCTGGTTTATTTCCACTTCTCCTAGTTTTCTTCTTACGAATTTAACATCATCTTCAGTCACTGTTCCAAACAGGACATTTAACACTTTTCCCACAATCAGAACCACCGACCTCTTTTCTCTCAGCTGCAGCAGCTCTATTTCCTTCAGGTAATTTTTCATGTCCCTCTATTGAGCCTCTATCATAGTGGCCTCCAATTCTAGGGAATATAATAATCTGAGATATTCTTTCTCCTGGGAATAATCTTGCCCTGCCTTCAACCGGGCTGCATCCAGCTGCCTTAGCTCGTTTCTTAGTTTATTTAACAGTGACTCATATGGATTTAAATCTATCACAAATGTGATCAACCATTTCAACCTGGTTATTATTACTTCATTCGTTTTTTTAAAAATGGTATTTCGGCTGTGTTTCCAAGCTTCCACCATCCCTATCATCATCATCAATGTGGCTACCATCATCATCATCATCAACCCCTTCATTTTGGTCATTCCTGCAAGGCAACAAGATTCTCTTGTTTTTACTCTTCTTAACCATTCTGTCTTATTCAATTCTTCACTCAATTATTCCATAATTTCTTTTCTAAGTTTGTAACCCTTTAGCTCTTCCCTCCTCCAACTAACTCCTAGCAGATCGATTGGTCCAGACAGGTGCGTGGGGCTCCCCCTCCAAAGGCTATAACTTCATGACACTACTGCTGGCCAGTCAGCAATGCCAATAATCTTCTTCCATCCTTTGTGAGGTGCAACCCACGCCTCTATCCCCTCCATCCACATCCACCACAGTCAACAAGTAGGTTTTTGGATGAGCCAGTTATCTGTCGACACTGAATGCTTCTCTTCTTCACAGCTTTCTTTGTTCTACTGCGATTTGAGCTTCCCCACTCCTCTCAATCTCATCTTCAGAGGTAGTTCCTGTTCGACCTCTAACCTCCTCTCAGGGTTCAACTCCTTTTCAGGAGATGTTTTGTCCTTTTCCTTCTCTCTTGATTCTTCCTTCTGCTTCATGTCTGTGCTTTGGACTTCTTCATTACTTGTTGATTCAACATGTAGATCTCCCTTGTTTCTTAGCCTTTCTCTGAGCTGGGAAAGGGGTACCTGATCTTCCTCCTCCCACTCACTGAGCTCTTCTTCTTGTTTAGGGTGTTTCCCTTTAGAACCCTTGACTGCTTGACTGGATTTCTTTGCTTTTCTCTTCCTTTTCTTTGGACATGGGGGCAGGATGATGACATCACAGGATCCCCTCGGCAATGACTCAGGCGACGACTGAATGCCACTGGTCCCTGCCAAAGGTTCCAGCTCCATCACTTGGATCGCTTTTTCCAGATGGCCAAGTTGATCTATCTCTTCATCTTCTTTGAAATCCTCTTCCGTCTCCATTTCTTCCGGTTCAACTAGTTACCTTCCTTGTTCTTGCCTTGGCTCACTCGTTTCTAGATTAGCTATTTCAGCTTTCTTCAGATCATTGGCATGGGCCCTCCTTGCCCGTACTGCAACTTGATCCCATATTACATACGATACTGGGCCCATCTGTTCTACTATCCGGTAGTACGGTTCCCATCTCTGGTCCAGCTTCCCTTCTCTCTCGTGAATTTTGTAGTAGACAGTGTCTCCAACCTTCAATTCTACTACCTTACTTTCAGCATTCACCCTCTCATTTCTTCTCTTCTGTGCTCTCTTTATTCTTCTTCTGGCCTGTACAAATATTTTATGTTGTTATTCCAGCAACAGCTGATGATGATCTTCCCCCATATACTTTCTTCGGGGCTTCAACAAGTTATCCACAGGCAGGACCAAGTCTCTGCCAAATAACATAAAGTATGGCGAAAATCTGGATGTTTCGTTTATAGTAAACCTCACGGCCACCAGTGCCTGTATCAAGTACAGATCCCAAATTTCTGTATTTTCTCTAGCCAGTTTAGCTAACACATCTCCCAAGGTTCTATGAAACCTTTCCACTTTAGCATTTCATTGGGAGTGATATGGAGATGTTTTTATGTGCCTATATTCAAACCTGTCAGCACTTCTCTCATTATGCTGTTTATATTCTCTGTGCCATTTTCAGCACAGGGGCACCATAACTAGGGAAGATTTCACTTATCATCAAGTCAGCTACAGTTTTAGCCTTTTTGTCTGGTACTGCAAATGCCTCAGGCCAATTTGTTAGCCAATCAATAAAACTCACTATATAGTTGTTTCCTCATGCAGTTTCCCTATATGGTCCTGATACATCCATACTCACTTTTTCGAAGGAGAAGCTGGGCACATCCATCCCTTCCAATGGTGCCATTTCATGCCTTCTACTCTGCAACTGGCACACTACACAACTCTGAACATAATTAGTGACCTCTCCGTACAATTTGGGCCAATAGTACTTTCTCCCTATTAGGTCATATCAATTCCCATGTGACCCAACCTCTCGTGGCACTGTTTCAATATCTCTGGTCTTAAACTTTTTGGCACATACAACTTGGGTTTGACTTCCTCATCCCTACCTGAGAGATAATACAGCCTTTCATCTATTATTGCACACTTGGTGGTCTCTCCTGCCTCCACCTTTTCTCTAAGAGCAGCTACCTCACTGTCTGCCTGCACCTTCTCAATCCCTTCTGTCCAGTAAGGATCGATCATCATTGGTGTGTCCCCTTTTTCGTCTGATTCTAACATAGGGCAATCCTTTAACTTATTGGAGTTAATTACTCTGATTCTGTAAGCTTTATCGTCTACTCCCTGCTCTACTTTTACAGATCTTTCTTCTAGTTGTTTCAGTATTCTTGAGAGTAAATCGACACAGATATTTTCTTTCCATGCCAAATACTCTATCTTACAGTGGTAGCCACTTAACTTTAGCGCCCACTGTTGAATCTCCTTATTATTCGTCCATTCTGCCTGCAGTAAGGACTGCAGGGGCCTGTGGTCTGTCTTTATAGTAAAGACAGCACCATTCAAGTAGTAGTCCAGTTTTTGGAGAGCATACATGATAGCATATGCCTCTCTTTCTATTACTGGCCACCTCTGTTGTGTCTCCGAGAGTTTATGAGAGAGAAAGTATATTGGTACTTCCTCTGGTATGCCTGGCACTAGTCCTTCTTTATTGGGACATGGTTGGGTGAGAACTGCTCCTACACACTGCTCACTGGCATCAGTGTACAGCAACATGGGCTCGCTGAGGTCTGGGTACGTCAGCAGCGGAACAGCTGTCAGCTGCTCCTTTACAGTATCAAATGCTCTTTGGCAGTCTTCTGTCCGTTTGAACCTAGCATATTTCTTTGTCAGTGCTACTGTGGTATGGCAATTCTCGAGAATGCCAGGACAAATCGTCTGTAGTACCCTATTAGCCCCTATAAATCCTCTTACTTGTCTCACTGACTTAGGTTCTGGCATTTCCCTTATAACTTTCACCTTATTTATGTTGGGCTTAATACCTTTGCCATTTATAACAAAGCCCAAATATCTAGTCTCATCCTTCAGAAACTGACATTTTGATAATTTTAATTTTAAACCGTGCTTTCTTAGTCTTCCCAACACTTGTTTTAGATGGAAAAGGTGTTGTTCTGGTGTTTCTGAAAATATCAGAATATTGTCTAGATATGCCATAGCAAAACTCTCACATCCCCCAACACTATTGACATAAATTGCTGGAAGATTCCCGGGGCATTAGCCAAACTGAATGGCATCACCCTGAACTGAAACAGTCCCAGGTGACACGCAAATGCGGCCTTTTCCTTGTCAGCCTCATCAAGGGCTACCTGCCAATATCCAGACCACAAGTCCAACATGGGGAAGTACTTTGCCTTCCCTAATAATGCCAATATGTCATCAATTAGTGGCAATGGCACCACGAAAGGCTTAGAGATAGAATTCAGTTTCCTAAAATCCACACAAAAATGGTGCCCACAATCTTTCTTGTCTACTATCATGATTGGGAAGCTCCAAGGGGAAATTGATCTTTCTATCATCCCAGATTCTAACATCTCTTTCACTGCTTCTTACACTAAGGGCCCCTTGGGAACAGGTGTTCTATAAAGCTTCAATTTCACAGGGGGGTGATTGCCGGTATCGATCTTCATTTTTACAGTGTGGGTCTGGCCCAATTTCTTATCTGATTTGGCTACCACATCCCAATTATTTCTTAGTAGACCTCTCACTCTGGCCCTAAATTTATCAGGTGCTAATATCTCTTCATCTGCTATTTCTTCTGGTTGCTCTACGTATTTTCTTTGCTTCTCATCAAATTTTACTCAATTCAGAGTTCGCAGGGGTAGTACCTTTACTACCTCCTCTCCTCTCTTAACCTTTATTGTCTTGTTTGCCTGATCATAATGGGCACTATTTCAGCTGCCTCTACTACTGCCTCACACAGAGCTACCTCTCTTCTGGGCCCTTTTCTTCTACAGGGACCAATTGCAGAGTTGCCTTCCCAATTCTCTTCCCTGTTATCAGCCTACCCTTACCTGACACTGCTGTTCTAGGGGGTAGCCTTATAGCTTCCTCTACCACCACTGTTATAACTTCTTCTGGTGGATATCCCAATAGTGTTCTCTCACCATCTACCACTAACACAGTAAGGTTAAACTCTACATGAGCCCTCTGGCTCTGAAGTCAATCTTCTCCCAAGATTGCTTCCATACACAGACTGGGTGTTATGTAGAAGTTCTGGGTACTTCTCAATTTACCAATTCTCACAGGAAGCCTCACCATTCCTTTTATCTCCAAGGGGCCACCATCCGCCTGTGTGATTTCTATGCTCGCTTCCCACATCCCTTCCTTCTGTTTCACCCATCTGTATTCTTTCTCTCTCGCTCCTGTGTCTATCAGAGCTTTCATTGCTATACCCCCTATTTTTGCCTTACAAGACAGCTCCTTCTCTTGCGTCAGTGAAGAGAACACCTTGGCCTTCCTTCTCCTGGGTTCACATCTCTGTGTTATCCCAGCCATAGGTTCTGGCAGCAACAATTTCCCATCATCCTCCTCACATAGGGGAGTTCTTCATTTTCTCCGCCTGGGTGGTCCCAACTGGACCCTTCCCAGTCTCTTTCTGCTGTTTCTGAAAGCACAATTCCTCTTTAGGTGCCCTGGTCTTCCACAAAACCAGCACCTTCTTGTTGGGCAGTTAACTGCAAAGTGGCCCACCTGACCATATATCCAACATTTCATGCTCCTTTTTAACTGGGCCACCCTCCCTCTTATTTCTGGGGGCGGCCTGCCCTCTAACGAAGTGGCTCTCATGGCCACATGCCCAATGTTTCATGAACTTTCTTTTTAACTGGGCCACCCTCCCTCTAATTTCTAGGGTGGCCCGCTAGCTTTTCCCTGGTCCTGTCTTGCAGGTGCAGCCTTCTTTAATAATATCGGTGAGGCACCTTTCCTTATCCCGCACCACTTAGCTAGATTCCCTTCTTTTCACACCTAGTACATCTGTCCTGATCAAAATCTGGGGGCAATCCCCACTTTGTCAGGCAGTCTGCTGCTCTGTGGTCTTCATACCCACATGTCCAGCAGACCAGCCAGTATCGACCCAGTGTGGGCTTATAAAACTTGACAACCAAGCCTTTCTTTTGGAGTCCTCTTCCCACACCTCAGGCTCCTCCACCTCCTGCTTGACCCTTCAATTCCACGCAGGGGCTCTCTTCCCTTTCCACCTTCTTCCTACCTCCCGACTTCTCCCAAACTCCCTGGCTCTCTTTAGCCAGCGCCACTGCCCCCGATAACTTTAGCGGTTCTTCCTTCATTACGTCATAGCGAATAGGCTTGTCACTGAACCCCTTTATATATAAATCGGCCAACTGGGCTTGCATTACACTGCATTGTGTCTTACTTCCTCTGGGAAAGTTAAAGAAGACAGCTTCTCTGCTTGGGTTCCCAATTCTCAAGGGGTTTCATCTTTCAGCTGTGCCATCTCTCATGACCTCTATCACTGTCCCCTCATCAGCAAACTCCTGAGTCAGCAATACCTCTAGCCTTTCCCATGACAAGTGGGGTTCACTGGCTAAGAGCCCCTTTATGAATTCTGACACTTTCCTTCTCATGGCATCATACGCCAAATACAGGGTTTCTTGGTCTGAGAGTCCATAGACTATGTGGCTCTTATCCAAAATTGCCAGCCAATCTCTAAAATTTTTCAAATTACCATCAAAGGCTGGAACCCTAGTTCCACCCAACAATTTCCTCATGTCTACTGGCAATCCCTGCTCAACCCCCCTCTCCCCTTATGTCTACCCTATCCGAATCGTGGTCAGACATATTTAAACAATTCAAAAACAAAAAAAATTACAATAGAGCAGCAACAATCGAAATATTATTGGGAGATTAACCAAAAAAAGTGTCTCACCTGACAGACGATTTCCAGGTCGTTCTTCTCTGCTTCCAGGCTGTCGAACTAGAGGGTCTGGAACCATATGGTTATAATTAACCAAAGTCTTTTGGTTCCCACTATAGCCTGTTTCCGTTTGTCTACTTGAGATGCTACATGTTGTCCTGGGTGAAATTCTCCACAACTCCCGTGGCAGTGGCTAGTTAAGGGTCGAATCCAGTGGTCATAGCACCAATATGTGACACCTGGTCGTCGGCCCATGGTCAAATCCCAGTCGTGTTGCAAAACTGTAATGTTTCTTCTACCGGCATTTTGGGGTTGACTCTTTGTCACTGCCACCAGCCTGTGTCCCGGTTGATCGGTGGTCATCGCTACTCGGGGAAATCCCCTGGTCAGGATACGAATATGGGACATTGGCCAGTCCAGGGTCAAATTCTGGTCATCGATGTTAATGACTTCACCAGCTGTACTGGTTCAATACCAGCTCTATCATTGCCAGCTTGCTTGCAACTTCCGGTTACTGAAGTAACTGCTTCGATCTCAAGTCTAACCTACCCATGTTGTGACTTTGATTTTAGATAGACAAGATCAATCAGGCGTCAGGCCATAGTGTAAGCTGAGTCTGGACTGAAGGTGGTATTGCACAAGCGCAAAGGAAAAAAAAAAATAATAGAAAAACCCAAGAGGTTCAAGTATGTTAAGAATAGCAAATTAACTTTATCCTTCTATTATATACAGGTGTGTGTTTTTCTCCCAGCCCGTTTTCTATGAAATGTGACACTTCTATGTTTCAAGCAAGTTTTGGTATCTTAAGTCAACTGATTTAGTCCTTAGGTGCTGACTTGGCTTTGTTCATCAGTATAACTTGCTATTGGTAGGATGGGCAAAGTCGGAGGTTGTGGAATCTCTTGGTCAGCTTTTGCGAGGCAACACTCTAGTTCCCACAACTCGAACTGACTCGACTCTCTCTCTGACTGTCTTGGCTCAGAACTCCAACTAACTCAATGAACTGAGGACATTCATTTATATTAGTACCAACTAAAATCCGATGTGGAGCCAGATGCAGCCTGAGGTTCTCGGTAAATTTCGATTCCCAACAAGAAAACTCTTTGTTGTCAGGCCAGGAAAATTGATTACTTCCCATTTTTGGAAAATTAATCACTTTACATTTTGGGGCAGGAAGTCTCCCTCGTCTGTGAGGGAAGGTCAGAGGAGAGCTATACTCCTAGACTCTTCCTCTCTCACATTGATATCTCATACTAATCCCTTCAGTGGGTGTTAATAACTTCTCCATCCTTCTCATTCATTCACCTCCACCTATCACTATTGCTACCACTCAACCAATGGCATCCCGGCCCTGTGAGTATGGCTAAGCTGGCCTCCTTAAAATTATAATCTAGAATTTTTGTTTACAAAATTCTCCTTTTTTTCCCATTGGCCAAAATTTTTACAAATTCCACATTGCCATTTAAATTTCTATCATATCTTTTGGCCACCCAGAATTCACTTAGCCAGCACACTCTACCGACTCCATCAATCACTGTCAAAGTTTGCCATCTGGTCCCTTCATGAAGTTAGCTTTATAATGGAATCCTTGGCTTGTTGAGAAATTAAATTTATCTTGCCAAATCTCAATTCTCCACTCTATTTTCTGTCTCATGCCAAAATTTTACAAACGCCATATTGCTATTCAACGTTTCAGCATCTGAAGCGACACATTGATAAGGTAAATAATAACAATCCTCTCAACTATGTCGAGACAAATGCCAAAATTTTATAATTGCCACATTGCTTTTCCTCTCCAGTGGCCAAGAAAAAAAAATAAATGATATCTTGGAAAGATAATTAACATTGATTCTCCCTGATTGTATCGGTGATCATCTCAAGTCAAAATTTTTATGACTGCCATGGTCTGGCCAATATCTTAATATTTGCCTTTCTTCCTATCTCTCTCGGCAAGACATTAATCAACCTGACAAAACCTTTTTCCACAGGTTTACTGTATTTTGTGAAAAGTATCTTTTTTGTAAATAAAATAAAATCTTTTTTTAACATCAATCAGTCTATCTTTCGGAATAGCTCTTTTTCACCTTAAGCATTTCCTGTTTTAATTTCTATGGTTAATTAGTTCACCAATTACCATAGCTAAATAGTGTCACAATAAGAGCAAGAATAAAAGAAGAGTAATCGAGAGGAGAGTAAAGCAGTGGTCAGGGCTCAAAGGGTTAATGATGACACTAAATATCTCTGTGCCTGAAAATGAAAAGAATAGAATACATATTCCTGCTGTTCTAGCCATATTTTCTTCATGTTAAAGCAATTACCGATTAAGTCACAGGAATAAATCTTACTGTGTACTCTTTCCTGTATTACTTCCTTTAAAAGAACAGTTTATTTTTCTTTTTTTCTTTTACACAAAATAATCTTTTATATGAGCAATTTCTTATGCTAATTCCAGATGTACCTGTCCAAGGCTAAGTTTTCCAGTTTAAGGAGAGATATTGGATCTCTGTCATGTCAAGTTGAATATTTATATTTGCAAGGTTGACAGTCTTTAGTTATGAAATTTCTGAATGACTGCTTTTCTTGTTGCATGTTCTGAAGCATTGTTCCAAGATTTTGATGGAATATTTTTTTATCTATGAAAAGAATTTGAAATTTTATCATAGATAAAAATATTCTAATATAATTAAAAGAACACTAGACTTTAAGTTGCCATATTCAAACACTTTGATATCAAAATAACCTTATTTTTTAATCCTTTAAACTAATTAATTAATCCTTTAGATTTTAAACTAATTAAGAAAACATCCAAAAATATTGAGATAATCTGCAAATGAATAAAAATATGATTTACTTGCCTATATCTATCAATAACATTTACCAGTGCTGAGCATCATAATTTTAGAGAAAAATATAAAAGGAATAAATATCTTATTTGTAATCAATTACAAAGAAATAGATAAAAGGATATATTTTTTGTTAAAATAAAAAAATACAAATTGTTTGAAATCAACAGTGTAATCATTTAAAATCAGATTTTCTTGTCTTTTCTCTGAAAATAACAGGACAATCATTTAAAATATAAATTTCAAAGTCAAATTCCTCAAAATAACATCATAAAATTAGCTTTGCATTCATGAAAAGAGAGAGAGTGTGGCTTAGAACAAATACACCAATATTTATTACTAATTGAAACAATAAAATAGTGATTAAAATGCTTGTATTAAATTATCAAATAATAATATACACTTTGAAATTCTTACTTCTTGATCAGTTGTATGACCAATGAGTTCTGTCTTTACATCTCCTGGTTGGAGACATGTAACTTTAATTCCACTAGAAACTACTTCTTGCCTTAGAGCTTGGGACAAGCCTTCCACAAAAAACTTGCTTCCAGAGTACACAGCCAGACCAGCAAATCCCTATGAAGAAACAAAGAATAAAAGTTATTTTTCTATTTTAAAACATAAGTTTTTCGTGACACAAACAAATCACTAATAGCAGCATTAAACTGATTTTACAAATTACTGATAGTGGACTTGATCCAAAAATCACTTTACTGTATTTTTCCAGAAATGAAGTAGAAAATTCACATGAATTCAGATATATCTGATAATACCACATTTAAGAAACTTAATTTACTTTCTTCTTATCTCTGTATTTAAGATGGAATCTAGAACACATTAATCACTTTCTTTTTATCTCTGTTTATATCTCATTAAATAAGGTATGATCCAGTTAATTTATTTTAATCTTGCTTAATATCAGATGTCATCAAATGTCATGGGTACAATAAATTAATGTTCAAATATACAACAAAAATAAAGAAATTAGCCCAATCAAATTGACAATAGAATTTACTCACTTGTCTTCCTGCATCAGAGGATATGTTGACAATATGTCCAGATCCTTTTTTAATCATTCCATCAAGAACAGCTCCAATGCAATTAACCACACCCTAGAAAAAGAGAGAAACCACAAATGAAACAATTAAAATCATTTATAAATAATGCAAGATTTTACATTAAAATTTTATGTAAACTTGTCGAATTTCCACTTATTAAACAAAGAGAAAAACAATAAATATACTTTAGTTTACAACAATTTTCAATATCAGAGAGCCACTCCTTGGTAAAAGAGATTTCAATGGTAGAAAAATATCAGAAAAAAATCTGAAAAATTTTTTAAAACCTTAAATTTATCTGCCTACAATAATATCTGGCATGCAATATTTAAAGAGATTGACAAATTATGGCATAGCAAATAATTAAAAGCAATAATGTAACTTGTTACTGGATTCTTTTATTATAGCATGATACTGAAAAAATTGGAGACATACTGAGAACTGACAAAAATTAAAGACACCTCTCTCTTCAAAAAATTCAAAGAACAAAACAATTCAGGGATATTTTTATGATTAAAATTCAGTACACTTGCTATTCACAGATTTAATATTTTTTTTAGTTTTTCAAATACAGAATGTATCTGAATTGTGGAATACTTAACAAAACAAAATTTCTTTTGTGGAAATTTGTCCAGATCTAAAATAGTTAAGACATATTCAATAGGATTCATATTATGAAAATCACTGAATTACTTTAATGGACCTATTATTCTTTCTTTTTTTTATTTTTCTTTAGCTATGTAGCATTGAGCTCAATCCTCTATAAAAAAAAAAGAAACTATTTTTGTCCAAATAACTGTCAGTGAATATTGAAAGATGTCTTTCCTCCAGAAAGGATATTATTTTTTTTTCTGGTTCAGCTTTCACAAATCAAAAAAATAAAAATCCACCATATGTGATTGTGGACTGCTTGTTGACTTCTTGACTCTGTGATATCTAAACCCATACTTGTCGGATGTTCAGAAAAATGAATAACAGAGGATTCATTTGAAAAGATGACAGTGTACCAAAATGCCAAAAGTCTGACTATTAATTTCATTACTGAATATTAACTGGTTTAATAAGTATTTTTTTATTGCTATTCTTTCTTTGATAAAAATAGCATACTGTCATTCATGGGTTGATTTTTCAATATACTCTGCCATATCTGCTATCTTAAAATGGAGATTTTTTTTCAATCCCTGTTTTATCACATTAAGATACATTTCTGATTGCCAAGATCAACTTGAATAATATGTAGCAGTTTCTTTTCTTTCTGTAATGGGATTGGTTTAGCTAATAGGTAATTAGCATAAAGAGAGCTATAACTATAGCTCATGGGCAACTTTGAGTCAGTGTATGTAGAACATGTATGGCTAATAAGTTCGATCATCATAACAAAATGGCGTCACCTGGCAGAGCTCTGCTAAACACAGAATAACCAGAAAATGTAAAAATTTGGATAAAATGCTTTGAGGCATATGCCAGAATAAAGAAGTTACGAGATGACAAAAACCTGAAGGATGGAAAGAAATACTAATCCATCATATTTTAAAAGCTATAGGCTTCCCATTCATACAAAGTCAGTAGTAGTTGATAAGCTGCAAAAAATTGTAGAAGAAGGCATGAAGTCTTCTGAGTTCGGGATAAAAAGTCTATTACTGTAAAATAAATATGACACATAATATTTGCTAGAAATGTAGTTCCAAAAACATTAGATATCTTACTCTATTAATGAAAGCATATGGTACAAAAGAAAGAAAGAAAACGAACCAGAAAAGACGAATTTCATAATGCAAAAAAGATACAAAACAGCATTAACATGCAAGAATGATAAAAATATTGTTGCCCATGCAGACCAGTTAAGAGCTAGCCAAAATTATGAGGAAGTAAAAAGTGAAGCTTGTTCAAATGACTATGTAGATGAACAAGAAAGCAGGGCAAAGGAATCAATGGACAAAGTTCTTTGGAAGACTTGAAATATGAAACATAGGACACTGAGAATAAAAGAACTAGATCAAGATCTCCCCTAATGAGAAATACTCATGAAGCCAGTCAGATGGGGGTGGGTGTAGGAGAAGCCGTGGATCCATACAGGGTGTGAAACCCCAAAAATTCAGGGAGATGTAATGGGATTGGTTTAGTTAATAGGTAATTAGCATAAAGAGAACTACAACTATAGCTCATGGGCAACTTTTAGTTAGTGTACATAGAACATCTACAGCTACTAAGTTTGATCATCATAACACTTTCATTAGTGAACTGTACAATAATACAGTTCATAGTTGAAAATAGAATTCTCAATTTCAATATCATTTGACACTGATCTGTTTTAACTTCTCACTTAAATAGCTGCTTTTTGAAATCATATGATCCCCAAACTCCTGAAGGCATTGTAAAATTCATTTTTCTTGAGAATATTTCCACCAGATATAACTTAAATAAATATTAAATCTGAATAAAATAATAATGTTTATTTATCTTTTTAGAAGTAACTTTATATCAAATAGAGTTTATTCAGTACTGAAACACAGTGTGTCATGTACTGTTCTTTGTCATCACTGAAGCAAATGATTATTAAAAAATATATATAATGATTCAATAAAAATTTTATGCTTCTTTATTTTGGTTTCTGTCTTCACCACACAGTATGTATGTACTAATTTCCATGTAGTAAATGTATTTTAGATTTAGTAGATAGGAATTTCAACCAACAGTTTATATCAGAAATCTTCAAATCAATGTTTTGGCAAGAGATTGAGTTCACAGAAACTTCATGAAACAAAAATAGGATTTTTTAATTTTTTTTCTGATTACAATGCATAAATAAAAGATATACTGGAATATTTTGTCACAGTGGGAGCATTTCAGTTATTTGTACCTTCATAGAATATATAAATTTCAAAAGAAACTTGTTTAATTTTAATTCAATATATAAAAATATAGATATTTTGAATATTAAATTTTTTACAATTCTTTACAACAGGCTAAATAACAAGTAAAATTATTAGATATCAAATGTGTCCTACTTTGCAGTTGATGTCAATCATTTGTTCCCATTCATTTTCTTTTAGATTCTTCATTAGTGTATAATACATAACCCCTGCACTGTTGACAAGAACATCAATCGAACCAAGTGAACATTCTGTATGACGAACAAGTTCTTTCACCTGAAGAAAAAAAACAAATTATAAAAGATATAAAATCATTTCTTAAACTGTCTTTTATTGGAAGAAATTAATGAGAAATTTATTCTTGGATTTGATGAATTTTTGCTACAGCCACCCAAAAAAGGGTCCTGATGTTGGGTTAATTTCACTCTTAACTGTAAGAAAGTCATTGTTTACATTTTCCTTATGTTGATTTAATTGAAAACATTGAAATTATATGTTTGTATAGTCAGTATAGTTGTTGATATTGTTTGAGGATCATTATTTCTTCTTGTTTTCCATAATGAAAGAAATTATTTTTAATACATATTCCTGAACCAATTTCCAATAAAGCATATCAAAGCCAAATAGCATAAAATATTTTATCAATGGTGTTTACTTTTATTAATCTGTGTGTGTAGGATGTATAATAGTATTTGAAACAAAAGTGAAGATGGTGAGAGCATAAATTAAATTATCTTATATGATCTGATGACCAGAAATTTAATTTATGGCCAATCTTGTCCTCAGAGATCCCAATGCATTTTCCTTAGTTTTGTTTATCATTCTGAACTGAAGAAGCCAAAATCAGATGTTCAGTTAAATGTATTGTTTATAGCTTTTCTCACACACACACACACACACACACACGTGTGTGTGTATGTGTTTATATATATATATATAAATAATTATATATATATATATATATATATATATATATATATATATATATATATAATTATTTATTCAAAAATTATAACATAAATATGTTATAAAATCACCACAAAAATAGCCATTTTGTTTCAACACTTCAGACATTCAACACCATCACTTGATAAGACACCAGAAGTGTTGAAACAAAATGGCTATTTTTGTGGTGATTTTATAACATATTTATGTTATAATTTTTGAATAAATAATTATATTTGCACTACTCTGTATTGAGTACTCTTTTAAGAATAGAATTTGTTGGTTATTTGAATTTATTCTGTATACACCAATCCTATACTTGGGTATATACATACATATATATATATATATATATATATATATATATATATATATATATAATATAACAAGAAGAAAACTTTAATGATTCATTTCAGTTATAATTTATTTTGTGAATATCTATATAGTCATCTCTTCAGACCGAAATCTTTTAGTAAATGGAAACAATTCCCCAGACTGATATATTAGATTGACAGGGGGAAGTGAAAGAAGGAGAGAAGATAAGAAAGAAAGAGAGGAAGAAGGAAAGTGATGGATGGTCAAGTTCTTTTAAAAAAGTGAGATAGAGAGAAGGTAAGGAAAGGAAAGGGAAGAAGGAAGAGTTGAATGAGTAGTAGTAAGCCTAAAATAAACTGATCCATCCATAAATTTTTTCCTTAAAGTGTGGAATTTTGTACATTGGGTTATACAGTAAATTGACCAATATGGCCTGTTATTTTAGGCAAGACAAATCAACACATTTCCAAATTAGTTAGTCTAATAAAAGGGACCTTAATACAAATAATAAATAAAAATTACAATAATAATAATATCAAACATAAATGAAGGGATTTTAAATACAGATAAATAATAAAAAAGTAAAAATAATACACAAGATGTTGAATTTAGAATTATAAATGTTGTATACATTGGCAGGACAGTCATAGATCCAACTACAAGAAACACAAAACCATGTGATACACAATATAAACACATATCCACACACACACATATACATACACATGTACACCCATATGTGCTATCACCACATAAATGAATTAAAACTTCAACGTTTTTAGGGAATTTTTAAATTTGGTCTACACTTGAAAATCAGTCCATTCCTTTGATTGAACAACTGGTTAGCATTTCTGTATTTGATTATTGCAATTTTTTCTTGTATACACAGACCGCATCTGTCCTGGAAGTTGTTGGGGGTTTGAGACCGGCAGATGATTTCCCATTTGATTAGTGGAGTGAAACCACTATTTTTAATCTTCCAATAATACTTAGATAGGACAGTTTGATGTTTCAAGGAAGCATTGAAGAAAAAATGTCAGTGACTGTATAGTCCCTGTTTCCAATTTCCAGCAGACATCCCTATGTATGTTTTTTTGTCATTGATGTTTTCTTTCGTGGAAAATGGTACCTTGGTATACAACATTTTCCAAATTACAGGTACCTCCAACTGGCTAAAATAACAGGCTATATCAGTCAATTTGCTGCATAACCTGATGTACAAAGCCTATATATGTTTTAATTTATATTTGTTACTTGTGGCTTTCGTATGGTGTTTAATGTGTTGAGGTTTAAATTCTAGCTTTGCTTTGTGGCCCTCTGCCTTTAAGTTTATCTCATATTCTTTCTTTTTTTCCATGAAAATTATCTTGCAAGAAGAGTTTTTGGATAGCCTAGACTCTATTCCATTGGGGATATGTTTAATTATACTTGTGGGGGTTGTTGGATTTAATATTTACGTATCTTAATTTTGCATTAGGTTTTATGTACAGGGAGACACTGCCAGTTAGTTAATGATTTTTTTTTATTTATGTTGACTTCTATTTCAAAGCTGAGGTTTTTAAAAAGCTTAAAAAGCACTTTTCTAATAGTATCATTAGTTCTTTTTTTGTTTGGTGCTATCATTAGGCCGTCATCCCTATATAGACTGTGGTTGTTTATATGGACGATCTTGTTGATTTCATATAAAATATGCAGACCTATTTAGAAATTTCAGTGCCATCAAAGGAACCTTGTGGTACGTCAAATCCACTTTTTTTCAATTTTTTTAATCTGGGTTGTTCTGTTGTGGAACAAAATGGATTTACAGCAATGTAAAATTATTTCCATTCAGTCTGGTGTTATTTCTTCAAAGCCGTTGGAAAAATGCAGAACCTCCAGTAGACATTTTTCTGATATAGATTGAAAGAAGTTCTTAATGTCATATTTTATGAATACATGTTTATTTTTATTGATGACTTTATGGAACCAAGAAATAAACTTGTAGCAGACCCCTAGAGCGCCCCCGTATCGCAAGAGGGTAATGAGATCACAAGAGGCCCGCTAACATTTTCGAAGACGTTAAATCTGACAAGGTGAAACAACATAGACAACAGAATGAAGATATGCAAGATATAAGCTAATTTATTCTAGAAAAGTAATAAAGAAATAAAGGTGGTCGGAACGGTAGAGATGCAGATATTCCGGTGCAGGCATTGATGGTTGAGGTTGGTTGTTACAGGTGAACACTGCTGGTCATGCAGATGATCGCTGTTGGTCGTTGCAGTTGAAGTTGATGTTGGTCATTGCAGATAATTGCTGCTGGTCATTGTAGTTTGAGGTTGATGTTGGTCGTTGCCGGGATGTCAACTTGACATGTTGGGAAGGAAAGAGAAGCTGGCGTTGTGATGTTGTTCGGGCATGTCAAAGGTCCAGTGCAGGCGTTGTGTGTCTGCCAGTCGAGTCCGATATTAGTAACCTCCCGTAATAATTACAAACGTAGTGTACAGGAAAGGTTATGGACGATGTGCAGGCAGCTAGTAGGGATGGAATGCCGAGAATTGGCAAGGAGCCAGAAGTAAGAGGCAAAGTAGAGAGAGAAAGCAAAGTTTCCAACTATCGTCAAGTTGGCAGACAAAAAGAAATGGGAGCGTAACTTAATACACAGCCCGGTGATCGACGTCCTGGCCACGGAGGCCAGGAGTCTGCGTACCGCCATTTCAGTCGCCGACCCTAAATTTAGCGAGAAGTCACTGTCTTGTGGTAAGGTAGACTAGCAATAGAATTGGTAAGCTAACACAGTAAAGTCTATCTATAAAATGAGTACAGCTTAGCTAAAAGAAAAACAAAGACCTAAAAATGCCTAGAAGTATATTACAACTAGGTTCGTAATATAACTAAACTGAAAAGGTAACTTGCTAGTATCTACCTTGGGTTAACAGCGTGTAGGGAGCACAACTGAAAGGTCAAGGTCGACACGAGCTGTTCTCTTTCGGTTTAAGGAGCCAAGGAGGAGCTAACTCCAACAAACTCACTTGTATCCTTTCATTGATTTGCATGCATAGCAATTCCTATGAACCGCATATTCTTTTAAAAATTTCTTGGCTTATTTTACCCAGATCAGTTTTGGTAGGTTTTATGACATGAAAAGAAGGATTGTTAAGGAATTATTCCTTGTGGTCCTTTATGGTAAGAAAAGCTTCCTTACATTCAATTACATGGACCATGTTACTTATCCTTAGTTTGGTAGTGATCATCCTCATGTAAATTTTTAATGTACAAATCCAGTGCTTTTTTTAAGTTTTAGTTACCTCTTCATTCATTTTTTTCCTGTAAGCTTCTGGGTTCATATCATATTTTTTGTTTTGTCAACTTTAATTATTCTAGGCTATCCAAAAACTCTTCTTGCATAAAAAAAAAAATCTTTAAAACCGGAACTCAGAAATTTTGAGCCCTTGCTCAATAAAACAATTTTTACTAAGTGAATACGAAGCTGGGTAAAAAAATCTAAAATAAAAAAAACCTACTGTTATCCTTTAGACACACCAGGAAGTGGGTGGATGATGGCCCATCCTCCATAACAATACATATTTGATTTCCCTTTTTAATGTATACATTTACAAATAGACTTGCATTCCTGTCCCTTTCCATTATTTCCTCCTTTTGAACTTCCCTTCCCATTACACCCAATGTCCTGTCTTTCAATCATCATATTCCTGTGATTTTTTAAAGATAAATATGTAGCATTCTTTGTGTGTTTTTTTTTTAATAAAACATTAAAGTGGTCATTTTAAAAGTATTGCCCGATGAGACCATGGTCATATTTTAATTGACCTCCTGATTTTTAAACTATATATATATATATACAGTGACACACATAAGTATTGGATACATGTTATTTTCTGTTATAATCCCCATATCATAATGGAAGCACCCCCAAACTTAACTGTGAGGATGGTATTGTGCTTGTTGAAGGCAGTGCCATTTTTTCGCCAAACACTTGTTGCTGTGTTCCTTCCGAATAATTCAACTTTTGTTTCATCCGACCAGATTACCTTTTCCCAAAACTGCATACCTTTCTTTTCATGTTTCAACAAACTTTAATCGGTCTTTGACAGGTTTGGTTTTCAGTAAAGGCACTTTCCTTGGTGATCTTGAATGAAAGCCTGTACGATATATAGCTCTGCTAATGGTATCCTTACTTACATTAATTCCAGCACCCTCAAGATCAGTTTTAATTTCAGAACAAGTAATGAAGGGTTTTTTTTGCACATTTCTGCTGATCCACCTTGAAGTACTCTCATTTATTTTTCATGGTCTTCCATTTCTTGGAAGGTTTGCTGTACCATCGCCATACTTCTTATACTTTCTGATGATATTTCCTACTGTACTTAGTGCTAGATTCATTTCTTTGCTAATTTTTTGGTAACCTTGTCCTCCTTTGTGACGTTCAATGATTTTATCTCGCATATCTCTGGATAATTCTTTAGCTTTTGCCATTTTTAATCCTTGAATTGCAGAATGCACATCAAAGAGTCAGATGATTAGTAGCACTGTCTTGTAAACAATTGTGTGCTTCACTGATTGGTCAGAGATAAGATTTCAATACTATCAAAAATTTGAATATTTAAAGTCTTTTAAAATGCAATGTTTCGATTGGAAATTTGAAAAAAGTGTCATGTATCCAATACTTTTGCATAGGGTAATTTTGAACTTTGATAAAAAAAATGGATTCAACCATGAGTTTTTAATTTTCCTTCCACATACAACTAAAATAACTTTACGAGATATTACTTACCAAATATCAGGCAAAATGGCGAACATAAACTAGAGTTATAACAGAAAATAACATGTATCCAATACTTATGCGTGTCACTGTATATATATATATATATATATATATATATATATATATATAGATAGATAGATAGATAGATAGATAGATAGATAGATAGATATAGATATAACTGAATAGGTAAATGTAGGTAGGTATACAAGCAAGTGATCATATACAAATACATATGAATAATCTAGTGTAAGAAAAAAGGGTGCTCATAAATAACAGAAATATTTAATATATATATTAAGAAATATACATAATACTTTACGTCAATAGCACAACTCCAAGTTTCATGCCAAAGCAATTGTCAAGTGCTGGAATTTGAATTTAGGGAAGAAGTCTTCATCTATTAAATTCATTGACTGACAAGCAAGGTAATGCTATTAAACTTTTTTTCAATTTTCCTTGTTTTCATATATGTGTTTTCTTTTTTGGACATAAAATGCTTAAAAACCTGTTTGAATGTTCTATATATCCAAGTGCTTTCAGCTATTCTATTAGGCATTAAGGATGTTTTGTTTATTTTTTAACTGAATATGTAGACTTATATATACATATATATATATATATATATATACATATATATATATATATATATATATATATATATATATATACAAGATAACCCAAATAGTTCTGTCTGTTTTTAAAGGAAAAAAAGAAAACACTTCACAGTATGTGTAACTTATATTTAGTCTTCGAAGTAATCGCCATCGGCATCCAGCACCTTCTGCCAATGTGTCTCCAGCTGTTCAATGCCCTCGTGGTAGAACTCGGGGGGTTTTGACACAAAGAAGTCCGTGAGGGCTTTGCGCAAGTCTGCTTCAGTGGTGAAGGATTTCCCACGAAGATGATTATCCAGGGAGTGGAAAAGGTGGTAATCGGATGGCGCAAGGTCAGGTGAATAAGGTGGATGGCACAAAGTCTCCCACCCAAGTTGTTGTATGGTATCTCTGACCACATGCATGACATGCGGCCTGGCCTTGTCATGGAGGAAAAGCACACCTTTGCGATTCACCAGTGCTGGCTCCTTCTGGCGCAATGCCTATTGCACACTTTTCAATTGCTGCAAGTATAGGTCTCCAGTGACCGTTTGGCCCATTGGTAGCAATTCATAATGAACCACTTGATGACCTGTCCACCAGACACAAAGCATAATCTTGTGTGGGTGCATAGGCGGTCTTGCAGTGTGAGGGACAGCATCCTGAGGAGACAACCAATGTCTGGAACGCTTGGGAGTTTCATACAAAACCCACTTTTCATCACTAGTAAGCACTCGATTGAATAAGGACACGGTACAGTGGTGAGAAAGCAGCAATATGCAAGCTGCTACTCATTGTCTCTTGTGGACCTCCAACAGCATTTGCGGAACCCACTTACTCAGTTTGTATGTCTTACCTAGGCGGTGCAGGTAAAGTCTAACTGTTTCATCGGAAACGTTGAACTGTCTTTCAAGTTCACCACATGTTAGACTACTGTCCTCTTCAATGGCCGCCTTCAGGACTCCATCATTCAAGACCTGTGGTCATCCATTGCGAGGCTCATCATCGAGAGACAAATCTCCTGACTTGATTTTTCGAAATCAACGCCTTGCAGTACGTTCATCCACAGCACTATCCCCAAACGTTTAACATATGCAGTGATTTGATGCAGCTGCTGATAAGCCTACTTTGAAGTCGTAAAGCAAACAGCCCCAAACGAGATCTCTAGAGACTTCCATCCTTCTCACAGCTGTCCGGCTTATAACTGACGGTCGAAAGCACAGTGCGCATGTTTTTTATAACGTCTGATGTTCCTACTTCCAGCTGTCTGAATTTGAAAACAATTGCTACACACATTTCATATATATTTCAACATCATTCAATGACTAATCAAAAAACGTACAGAACTTTTTTGGTTACCTTGTGTATATATATATATATATATATATATATATATATATATATATATATGCATCTACATTTTTTTTTTGTTTTCCAAACATAGTCAGCACATTGTGTCCTTATTCAAAGTTGATATTATTGAGTGTTGGCATTTTCTTTTTTATTATTAATGCTTGCATTATTTTTAGCCTTTTTATACATGCGGCTGAGGCTATTATAGTCATATTTTCTATAAGTATGTTACAGGTGGAGTACACACACACACACACATATGCATATATATATATATATATATATATATATATATATATATATATATATATATATATATATATATATTATTTATTTTGTTCCTAACTATTAGTGCAACTCTGAGTTTCATGCATGAGACAATCATCAGCTGCAAATTGAAAATAGACAATACATTGAGAACAATTTTATTAACACCATCACTCTCTGTGTGCTATTTATATATTAATTGAGATAAAATAGTGGATTAAAATCTACAAAGAAAATTTTTAAGAGGCATATTAATTAATATCTTCCCATCGATAAACACACACCAGACACTTTTTCATATTACCAACTTTCATAAAAGTCATACTTAAAATCCAATACCTGCAATCAATGTAACCTAAGTCTTTCACTCAAACACACATGGGAACATCCCCAATCAACATACATACCAACACAACCTACTCCCACAAGACCAACTAGAAATATGATACACAAACCTCCATCATCTTACTACCATCTTCGGGAATTAAACACATAGACACTACCAGACTGACACAAAGATACCTACTAGAATTCACATATACATACACTAATACCATAAAACAAAACACATATGGACTACCTGGCCAATGAAAAACAAACAACACAGAACTCAAGTTAACAGAACTTTCTCTTCCAAAACAAATTTCCAATCAATCTGTTTTCTTTGAAATTGATGTTTATTATGTGAGTCTGTCATATATGACAGATCTTATTTTTGCAACAGCAGCCAAAACAACAGCAAATTGTAATAGAATTATAATAAAAGAATGAAAAAAGTTAAAAAACAAAGTAAGATTAAAAGGAAAACTTACATCTTCTTTGTTAGTCACATCAGTTTTCACAGCAATTGCAAGTCCAGAACCATCCTCTTCCAATTTTTTGCATAAATCCTTCAGTTTATCAATTCTTCGTGCAGCTAAAGCTACATTGGCACCAGCTTTGATTAAAGCTTCAGCAATTGCCGCACCAATTCCACTGGAAGCACCAGTTACAATAACAACTTTTCCATGGAGACTTGTGTCTTCAAAGAAGCAAGAAAAGATTGAAGCATATAATCCATAAATTAAATTTAAATACAGATTAATATAAACAGAGCAACACATAAAATGTTTCTGGTTTTACATGTTTATATACATGTATGTACTCATAATTTTTTTCTAAACAATTATTTTTCATGAAATTTTAAAAGCATTACAGAGGTATTTTATTAAAAATAGATTATTTTCTTTTTCCTTTGCATAAATCCCCTTTTTTCACTGGAGTGAGATAAAAATAGATATGTTTATAGCATGAATATATTTAAACAAAACATTGTGTATATATTAAAAAGAAAATATTTTGTACAACCCTGACCAAAATAAAAATTGTCAATCATATCTTGTTTTAGAAAAAATGAAATTAAATGATCCAAATTTCATTAAATCATTTCCTGTATAACATTTTGTTATACTCTGTTGCAATAAGATCTCTTTCTGATTCATTCTACATGATGGCCAGATGTTAGTCATTTTCTGTGCATGGGCCCCAAGCATCACATTTGGTCCATATAACAAATCCCCACAGTAAAATTAATACAATAGCCACTCACAAATGCTTCCAGTGGAAAAAAGATAACTCTGGGGACTACCAGATTTGCTTAAAAGAAAGCCCCTCATAACAACCAGCACAGTTGCAGGCTGAAAGGCCACCTGTCAGCACACAAGCACACTTTTCTGCCCCTCCATGCCCCGCCTTGATGTCACCACCATAACCACGTCTCATTGATACATTCAACCAGAATCCAACAGAGATATCCCACTCAACTCACACCAGGCCTTCCTCATCATAACCACTGTGACCCTATTCATTGATCTCCAATTCACTATCTATACCTAATCCCTCATTGACACTGCAAAAACCTTGGCAACCAATGCACCTTACCACGAATCAACCCACTACCATGACCTTGCACGACCAAGCCACCTTAGCAGACACAGGTGTTGATTTCAACCTTAAAGACCAGCATGCCATCAGCTTATCAGCTCCAGACGTATCTTCTGAACCTAACTGTGACCTCAGCCAGCCAACCTAAGAAATTGGCCCTACCAACAACACACTTATGCCAAATAACTTTCTTTACTAATGGCAATTAACAAAACACATATGAACAGTTTTTTGCCAACTTTCATACATCTCTGTCCATATTCTGAATTTTGAATAATATTCATTGTTGAAATCTTAATCCTTTTTGTTCCTTTCCTTTGAAACAAAACGCTTGTTATAACAACTGGTGTCAGAAGCATGCAGCAAGAGAAATGGATATAACAATCTTAATTTTTTTCTCTTTTGTACTGTGTCCCTTCAGAATGTGGATGATCACGGCTCTCTACAATTTCCTATCCTTTGTAGCTGTAAGTAATGTCTATCTCCTTACTATCACTCCCAGTTTGTGTTCTCCCAAACTTTGAAAATCCTCCTTATTTGACTGTGGGCTACTTCTTGGTTCTATGTTTTCTATATCAATACTTATTAGCTAGTTAGGTGGGGTCATTTAATGTTTTCCTCTGCCCCTCTTGCCGTCAGTATATTCTGTGAATGTCAAATTTTAAAGTTTTCCTAGATGTTCAACTAGATCTATGCATCATACCTTATTAAATGCTTTCAAATAGTCTATGGAACATAAGTATATACCTTTCTACATTTTTATTGCTCATTTTGATAACACTGTGATCATAAAGATTAAATTTCTGAACCCAGTCTTTAACAAAGCCACACTGTGCTTGCCTGATTTCAGTCAAATTCTGCTATGCACTCTATTCATCAGAATCCATATAAGCTTAGTTTTGTGGTGCATTTAGCGTTATTTTAATGTTTGTAATTGAAAAGGGTTTATATAGTATAAAACTTCTTACATTAGAATTTTAATTATTTAAATGATGATGAAGCAGTTGAATATAAATATTACTTACTTGCTACACTCATTCTGGACGGTGAAGGAAAGATTCCTTGTCTGGACAACTTATCAAAATAAAGTCTCAAAAATGCAGAATCTGTTTCTGGATAAGTTAGATCAAAATTCAGTAGGATTTCTTGTAGATGTGAATTTGTATATGTGCTAAGTTTAGAGAAGAAATGTATGTCTCTGAAAATAAAAAAATGTTTTTTAATAGAGAAAAAATTTACAAAACGCCAAAAGAAAAAATGTTCCTACAAGCATAATTGAAGTGGATAAGGGAGGCTTATTTTTTCTTTTAGGAATTTTTCAGTTTTGGTTTGAAACCATCCTCCTAGCAATTAAGAGTAAGTAAAAATTACAAATATTTCTTGTATATACTTTTCTACTTTATATTATTTTATTTATTCTCCTGTAATTTGCTTACTTTTAGAAAATAATGGCTCTTTCAAAGGTTTAGCTTTATTTTTTTATTGCTGTTAAGATATTAGTATTTAGTTTTATTTGAAATAAAATTTATATAAATTTTTAGTAATCTTCAAAATGTAATAATTAAAATAGCTTGTATGTAAAGATTTCAGAAACATGTGAAAAATCTAAAGATACACAACATACACAAACTTCAAGGGAAAATATCCACCAAAAATAAAATAAGATTAAAATTTGCAGACATAACAGAAAACAGATCACAAAGTATAAAAAGACAGTTTTCAACCAATTGATTTTAGTCTGAGCAAATTGAAAATCATTCAAGTTTGTGTCTCCTGAAAACAGACATAAGGCTTTGCAACAGGTCATAGTCAACCAATTCAAAATGCCAGTTCATCTACACAAAACTACACCAAACAACTCCCTTTACCCAACTTTGCAAAATAGCTGGAGTTCCAAAGACATGAATAACTGAAACTACATGATAGCTTCTCTAAGTCAGTATTCTTGTACTTCCTTTTCACCTGTAAATTTGAGTGGAAACACTTTTTAAATAAATGGTTAAACTTTCTCCATACCATATGCATGTCCATTTCTACAAACATTGCAAATAATAAGACTGTTAAATATGAAAAGATGCATTTACAAAAATTTAATTACACACACATAAATCTATTATAAAAATGTAATGAAATTGCAGTCTTAAATTTATATATCACTATTAAAAGTTTGTTTACTACAATATATTAATTGTGATTATGACTAATTACTAATACAGCTATAATTTAGTGAAAGAATAACTGACGTTTTTTAAGTAATAAAATATGACCAATGTAATAATAACAAAGCATTAACTTTTTAAAAGTTATTTTAAAGTAAGCAGTTATCATTGCCATAGCAACAAAAACAATGTTGCAATCTTTTGAAAATATAATTTTTTTGTCTAGTGTAACTGAAAAACATCAAAAACATGGAAGAGTATTCTTTAATAATTTACTATTGTTCTAAATTTTAATAATTTTACAAAAATTAATAAATTCAAAAAACTCAGGTTTTGTTCAGTATGTTAATTAATCTTGAAACCTTTTTCTCCCAATCCAATAAAGTTTTTTCTCATTCCCATGTGGTAATCTCATTTAAAGTTTCTTCTTATAACGGGGAGTAACACCACTCACCCTAACAGTTATACTGTCAGGAAAAAAATAACTTAAAAATCATTTAATAAATAGGTAAAGTTGAAGACATCAGAACTAAAATGACAAAACTAAAATATATAATGAAGGATTTATGGAAACACAAGGTAAAAATATGTTAACAAAAAAATAAATAAATGGAACACTTATATAAAAAAATTAATGTGGAATGGAAAGTAAGCAATGTGGATTTGTGAGAAATAAGATTTCTAAGAAATAGATATTTTGATATTGTTTTACTAATTGATAAATAGGAAATTTATTCAGTATTATTAAAAACTACTAAAAATCCTCTTCCTGCAAAACAACAGGCATGTGATTTCACATTGGCTACCTACTATTTCTGATCAGTGGTAAGAAATGCAGAGTAACAGCCCTCTGCACATGCATACAAAACGAAAATTGATTTAAAGAACTGATAAAAGACAAAGAAAACTTAATATAATAATCAATTAATTAATAATATTTAGTTTGTGAATGTGGTGTTACCATGAATACAAAAAAAACAATAAAAGTTATCTGATTTGTCACTGATATACAAAATCATGCAGGAAAAAATATCAATAAGGAAGAATTTAATTTTTTCAAAATATAAAATGGATATTAGGAAAATCTTAATACTAATGCATTCATGGTACAAGAAATACCATTGTACTGTTTCCTTTGGGAATATATTTCCCTAAGAAACTCCAGCTCACAGTCTTTAATTTGGGAAAACCCAAGAATTGCTGTTTCCCCTCATGGAATATGTCCTCACCTGGGACATAGTAAATGAATCCAACAGTTTGAATCTTGAGTCCTAAACATGGGTTCTCCAGAAGCACACAAGAATTTCCATATTATGTGTAAAACCTTTCCTTTTTGTTCCTCCTTACACACTGCTCACTGTGTAGACATATGAAATTGTATCCCCTGTATGAGACACATGTAAATATGTATATTAGTTTTGTGTATGTATTAGTGGCATAAAAGTGTTTCTGAGAACAAAGCATGTTTGTCATTCTTTTTCTTTTCCACCATTTCATTCCATCCAGGAAGTATGGTGTTATTAAATCATAGATAATAATAATGCTCATAATGGGGAAAATACAAATGGGAGAATAAATCTTTCTTCTATATCAACCTCTCATCATACCCTCTGATACTATCTGACCACAATTACTCAAACAATACAATTGCAGACTGGTTCATGTTTCATCAAAATTTGTGTTAACATTGAGCACATACTCAAATACTGAGAATCCCTGACTACATCTTAAAGAGTTTTTAAAAGATACAGAATTTGTCAATGAGAGTAAATGCATGAATATTTATTTAGAAAAGAAAGATGTCTTGTGTCACAAGGGGGCCATTATTCTGCATTTTTGCTGATTCAGTGTGTTGGTGATCATTGTTCTCCAAAACATCCAGGTTTTTGTTGCTCTAAGTCATTTTTAGCCTTGTACCAAACCATTTAGCCCTTGTTCCGTCATTTATTCATACAAATTTGGTAAGTAGGTGACTTGTTCTATTCTGCTTCACTTGTTTTAATATGTATTGTGAGTTGTAAATTCTATAAGTCCTCTTTCTTCATTCGGTGCCACAGAATCTTTAATTCTCCTGTATTAATTAATCAAACAACTTCTTTCACTACACTTTTCTTTTTGGTCATATAAATCTTCAGTGTTTTATATTTTGTCTTGCAGTTCCATAAAACTGTTAGACTGCTCTTCTGTCTTACAATGAATTATTTTTAATCCTCCATTTTCACTAAAACTATTTGTCATTGTCTATTAGCATTAAAAAACAATCACTACTAATAGTCCACTGATAAAAAAGTTGGGAAAAGATTTTTGTGACTAATTTTTGTTGATTTGTATTTATTAAACCTTCCTCACAATGTTTGTCAGAATAAAAAAAATATTGATTTTTAGAATGTTTGTGCAGCTGCCTTCATAATAAAGCCAAAATGAAGGAATCTATTTTGCAAAAATTTACATAAAAAAATTAGGAAAATTCCTAATTGGAAAAAAGGACCATATCAGTAGTATGCAGTTATCAATAATGTTCTAAATCTGACATTTGTAAATAAAAACACGATAAAGATAACTCTAAAAAATCAGATTGATTTGACACTATATTATGAACAGGATCTGACTTCTAAAATGATAAAAAGAAAAATCACTACTCAGTAGTGCCAAATACAATTCAAAGTTGATCATTACCACCCATAAATTACGCTTGTATTTTCCAAAATCACAACCTGAAAACAAGGTACCACCACAGACTTCCTAAAAAAAAAAAAAATTTTAAATAATTTAAGTCTTCTTTGGAGTTAAATTTTGGTTTTATTCAATATATAATAGCCTAAAGCTAATCCATATTAATAAAAGAAAAATTACTTTCTGTATGTAAATAAAGTTTTAGGCATTTTTAAAACATTTGCAAATTCACTCATTGAATCACCATTATAGAGGAAAAGTGTTAACAACAAATTTAAAAATCTCTTACAGATCCAATGTTTGTTATAAAGATGGATTTAAGCATGAATTTTGTAAAATTAATGCTTACTTTTTACTGAAACATGAAAATAATGTTTATTTACACATGGCAGCCTGCAATGTCATAGGTCAAAAACAGAAAGTATAATTTCACCCAACTTACAAAACATGCAAAAAAGTAAAAATAAAAAGCAAAGAAATACAGAATACCAAGTGCAATAATTAAGAAATTGGTATTTATGTTGAAAAATAAATTACCTTATATAACCAAGTTTAAGAATATAATTTTATCCTATACACATGGTAGAATCAGTAATTTTATTTATTATATTACATTATAGGTAAATCCAAAAAAAGCAATACCTAGTGTTTCATACATGAGCGTTGCAACTAATTTAGTAATGACAGAAAGAGCAACATGAAAACCGTAGTAGTCATTTCAATCATTTTATTCAAAAACTGCCCCAAGCGACACTCCCTCTCTTAGGGACTCAAAACAATAACAACAAAAACAAGGGGTGTAACTCATCAGTGATTACTGATGATACACCTAGGTTTAAAATGCATTTTAAAAAATGAAAATTTCTTGAAGCTTTTAGTTTTTTCCAAACTAAGAGGTTAAATTTAATATTACCAATAAGCAAAATACTTTGGTGTATTTCAAAACAAATTTAAATTAATTGGAATCTCCTTTTTTTTTCTACTTATCAGTAAAATCAATAAATTTGTCGACATTGACAAATATGTCAAGACAATATAATTCTCTTTATTAAAAATTGAAACAAATATTTACTTTTAGTTTAAAACATTGCAGAAAAGCATTTTTAACACAGGCAGGTCTTTTCTGACTTTGTTTGTTGAGTGATTTATTGACAGCCTGTTTGAGAAATTTAAATAAGGAGGACACAATTGAAAAAATTACTTGACAAATACATGAATGCCTTTCTTATATCATTTTTTCAACTTTTTTGTAAAATTTTTTTCTTTAAAAAGTAAGAAAATATTCTAAACAATCTAACATTTTATTGAATTTTAGGTACTTTTAGCTTTATTGACTTTACTTACTAAGATGCAAGAAAATCACCAATAAATTTTTAATTTATTATAGGTAACTCTCTTATTTTCTGATTATGTCCATATTTACAAAAGTCGATGTTCCGACATGCACAAAAAAATTTCAAAATTCTTCTTAAAATATCAGTTTTTACATTTATGATTAGTAAATACAAATTCAAGTTAATAAAAATATCACTTGACTGTTATAAGTTAATACAGAATTTTAAAAGTTTAGAAATTATTCCAATTAATTCAAATTTTTTGAAAAATTGAAAACTCTTGTAAAAATTCATTACTCATCAGGAAAAAAATTCTTATACTTTGCATTATTTTTAAAAAAAGTAATTAAAAATGTCCTAGTTTTACCTTTTTATTGCATTTTTTTATTCTATGATTCAAAGTCAGTAGAAATCTTACCACTACTGTGGTCCAATTTGATGAAAAAAAATTTGATGAAATTCTCGAAGGAATTTTATAATTCTTTATATTTCTTAGTTGAAGACAACATTAACTGATACAAAAATTTCTCGAAATTTCATAAAAGTTAAATGTGTGGCAGGGGGTAACAGATGTAAAAAAAAAAAAAAAATTACAACTTTCTAAAATAAATGTTTTAAAAATAATTTACATTAATTTCTGAATAAGTCTTGAAAGTTTTCATTTAAATTTCTGGTAAATTTTGGCTTTGTTTCCCAAGTGCTTAAAATCCCTTAAAATTTTTCCAAAATCGTCATAATTCCGTGCAAATGTACATGCTGAACTCGAATTAACAATTAAATTATGAAGAAACCTTACTGTTTTTTAAGTTATCGACAAGAAAAAATCGGATTTCTTGCAGGTCATTCGTCCCCCATTACTGCCATCATGATTCCTGCTTTACTGCGTAGTACCTACGCAAACGTAATCAGAGAATTTGGTCTATTTACTTCTTTTATAGACTTTCCTTGCAGAAAATCACTCTGCAATACCGTAAAAAAATGTAATTTTTTTTTTTTTTTTTTTGGTAAGTGTAGTTTTATTTATAACAAAAACAAATTAAATAATACAACAGGACGTTTTTTTTTTTCCATTTTGAATGGCAATGACAAATTAAAAGAACAAATTAAATGATATAAAAATAAAGCATTTTTTATATTTTAAAATTGAAAATAAAACAAAAATATCTTCAAAAATATTTCTACAATGTTTTCTCTTTTCACGACCCCCTCCCCCCCCCCCGCCAACTCTTTTGATATCTCGTGTGTAGTGTAGTTTTTAATTTGGTGTGTTTGTTCGTGAAATATTTCTTTTTAAAGAAAATTAAAAATCTCTGAAGACTGTTCGGTAAAAAATGCAATATTCAAAATGTGAACATATGGGAAATTCGTCCTGAATCTTACCAAAAATAGTTCAATAAAAGTTTTATTGAATTATTTTTGGTAAAACTTAAAAAATAACAGTTACTTTCAGATTGGACAGAAAAAAAATCAACACTTATACTGTTTTAGCAACAGTTCGGTTTTTTATGTATCTTCAAAAAGGAATTAATAATACTGAATAATTATATCATATCACCTATCGGAAGAATAATTCAATAACTCTTAAATTCAGAATGTTTAAAAATTTAAATTAGCTCATTGGGGGCAGGCAATTAATAATTACATTTTTAAACACTAAGAAAATAAAAAAAATTAAAAAGCAATGAATTAAAAACTCAACAAAACAAAAAATTTTCACTAATTTTTAATTAAATTCTTTTTTAATTTTTTTATACTGGGTATTTCTAGAAATTCGCTTAAAAAAGAGAATGATGTAAAAAATGTCAAAAATTGCAAAAAAACATAATAAAAAAACGAAAAAAAAATTATCGTCAAATGTTAGAAGAGGAATTTTTTTTTCTATTAATTAGAACCTAGGAAATTTGGTAAATTTTGGTTTTGTTTCCCGAGCGCTAATATCCCTTAAAAATACAGTTTGTTTACTTTTTAGTCTGAGTGTGTACATTGTAATAAAACGCGTGACTCACAACAAATGAGAGTAAGACTACAGTCACTACACTACACAGCATTATTAAGTTTTAAATGCAGAGCACGATAATAACATGACAATCCTTAATCGGATGACTGTCAAAAATAAACAAAAATAAAATGGATAATAAAAAAATATATATTTACAACTGCACCAGTAATTTTGTAATTCAAGGGAGATAATTTAAGAAAAATAAGGGAAGTGATTATGCACTATTCAATAAATAAAGACAAAAGCAAAACTTACCATAGCCAACTCGTTTCGTCCTCTGACGGACTTTATCAAGGCAAATCCAAGGATTTTATTTTGTAACAAGAGCAAAAATGTAATGATTTTTTCAAAATTTTTTAAATTTAAGAACGTTCATAAAATAACCGAAAAATCAAGCAAGCTATGGAAGACGCGAAGAGACACAATTCAGTAACTAATACACGAACGTAAGTGATGTTCTTGAAATTTTCTTTTTTGTGCAGATTAGTAATTAAATTATTTTAGTTTGGGATTAATTTATGCATTATATATTTTAAATAACATGGGATTATGAACTTAACCGTTTTCTTTAAACTCTTAGACTCTTAACATTTTTGTAATCATGTATGTCGGCCTGGGAAAATAGTGATTCTTTCAAAAATGGAGATATTTGAAAAAATCTGAAATGTAGATTTATATTTTCATAAGATTCAATAGCAGCACTCTTGAGAATTTTCCTTCTAAGTAAGTTACTTTTTCACTTAATAAGTGTGGCATTCTTTAGATCAAAGTTATGGTTGAATTTATTTCTATGTATAACTAATGCATTTGATAAATTGTTGTGTATAAGATCCCTTTTATGCTCATAGATATGTTTTTTTAATGTCTGCATGTTTCCCCAATGTATTGGGAGGAGCAGTTCTGGTAATTTATTTTATATATATCTGCTTCAGAATTATTATTGTTATGTATATTTTAGGTTCTGATCATATCCATAATAGTTTTGGATATCGTTGTAATTATTTTTATGTTGTTTAGATTGGATAAATTTTTTTGGATAGTGGATGTTATGGAGTTAGTAAGTAGTATTATGTGTTTGTTTTTATCTAGTTTATTGTTGTTAGTAATGTTATCTTTTTTTCTGGTTGTGTATTTCATATGACTTTCTCTTAGCATTGTGGATGGATATTGGAGGTTTTTGAAAGTGTTTTCTATGTATATTTCTTCTTTGGGTAAGTATTGAGGGTTGCAGATTCTTAGTGCTCTTCAATAGAATACTATAATTATTCTAGATTTAATGTTGTTACAGTGGTGAGAATAAAAATTGACCAGGTCATTCTTGTTGTTACCTTTTCTGTAAACCTCAAACTGAAGTTCATTATTATTTCTATGCAGCATGATATCTAGGAAGAGTAAAGTGTTGTTAGACTCAGATTCAAAGGTAAAAGTCTACTATGGATTTGATATTATTAGTTTTATTGACAAGATTGAGTAAAATTATGTTTTATGGATATATTAACAGAGAATCATTTATGTATCTGAAATAAGAATTTTGTGGTAAAATATTTATTTGAAAGGACTACTTTCCAGAAATTCCAAAAATAGACAAGCCAAAATACCACTAAGTGGAGACCCCATTGGTAAACCAAATTTTTGTCTATAAAAACATTGTTGAGTAATTAAGGTACTATTGTTTCAATGCTTTTTTATAATTGCTAATCAAGGGTGGGTACTTATGCTATTAAAATATAAAGGGAAACTAGGATTGTGAATTTTTACATTACCAAAAGGATAATAATAATAATAATAAATCCAATCTTCACATTATTCACATTGATAGTTTATTTTCTCTTATTTCTAGGTTCTAAAAGTTTTTAATTATTTGAATTTGGTTGAGTCAGCGAGAATTTTTGCAATTTTATATATTATAATATATTAATGTTCTAACCATGAGCCCCAGATACAAATCTCATCATGGTCAATTTGTCCATCAGAGGAAATAATATCAGCATGTACTACCATTGGGAAGTAACCAATAACCATACCCACATCAGGAGTTAGCCTAAACATTGAAAGTGAAACTGGACAGATAAAACTGTTTGGAAACTGACAATGGTTGTGCTAGATGGTTGTCACAAGTCATCATGATCAAATATACTGACACTGTTCAGCCACTAATTATTCCAGATTCTTTTTCAGAAACTGTAACTAAGGTTTTCTTAACATAGTTTCAGTATAAAGTTGGCTCTGTGGATATTAAGGAGCTAACAGAAGTTGGAAATAAGAAGCCATCCATATAAGAAAATGATGATGAAGCTTTGAGGATTAAGTATAAATCTGTAGTCATTTTTCTGTCATTTCTTTCTCTCTAATAGCTGCTGCTGCAATTTTTTGTTCAACTCTTCTGTTATACATGATTTACATGTCAATCTTACTGAATATATTGCATGTCTCTACCTCAACATTTTTTTAATTTTGTATTTTTCTACTCTGGTTAACTAGATCTCTACACACTTCACCCTAACCCTAATGTCTTGCTTGAAAACTTAGAATTTAAAAAAATGATAAAAACATGTAAACAAAATCTAAAACCTTGTGGCTATATTGTATCTATGGGTGCTTTACCATGTATTTTAACATTAATTAAGTGGAACTTTTTTTCATTCAAGCCCAAAAGTCCGACTGGACTTCCTCTTAAGCTAAGTTGGGTATATTTTCATTTCCTCTGATGGAACCAATTGTGCAGTGCAGTAATTTATTCAGGTCTGTTGAATATTGTGTTAATCAAGTATGTATTTCCTTGGCTTATATGTTTTGGATCAAAATAAAAAATTATGTTAAACTAATTTGGTTTGCATAATAAAACCTGACATAAACAAGTTATTAACAAAATTTTTTATAAGGATATATATATATATATATATATATATATATATATATATATATATATTATAATCTGAAGCTCATGTGATATATTGCTCATATAAATATAAGTATATCCTGAAAATGTTAATAACTTTAGTTTAATTTACCAATTTTATTATGAAAACATTGACTTGCATAATAAAATCTGAAATTATCTATAATTTGATAATCTAAACAAAATTATTTTCTTGCTGTCTTATGTTTTCAGTCATTCAACAAACATACCAATAATATTATCTAAAATATAGTATTAAAATAAAAAAGTGAAATAACTAAAATAAATATAATTTTCACTCACTTGACATAATTTTCAATAAGTCCCCATAATTGCTTTGTAGTGTCAGCTTTTTCACTTTCGGCCTTTATCCTGAAGAGAAAAAAAAACAATATAAAAACATAAAAAATGTTTGAAGTTGATTATGCCTAATTTTATATGTTTACTATGTTGGTCTTAGTTTGGTGGCATACCCAAACATAAACATAAAATATGAAAATAATATATTAAAAAATTAATGTTAAAATAAGGCTTTTGCTTTCCTTAAAAAACATATTTCTTTTTTATTTTATTTCTCTCTATGAGGAGTCAACTCTCATATAAAAAAGAGGAAGGAGAAGAAAAGACTAATCAACTGCTGCGAAACAAGTTCATTAGTCCAGGGTCTAGTTATTGTGACTAGAAATCGACCAAAAGAGAGGCTCCATACATAACTTCCACTATAAAAAAGGAAAGAAAAAGGAACATTGGAAAATAAATAAAATAATTCCGGCCAATCAAAATGACGAAAAGACTTTTGATATTAGCTGAAACCAAATTTCATGCCAAGGAGTCTGAAGCCTTTCAAAATTGTATATAAAGAGACAGCAAGAGAAGAAACAGTCAGAATACAGTCCATGTGAAAAACTAAATTGCATCTGCTTAAGACATTTTTCTGCCCTTTTAAGGGTCAAGATACATAGTTTAAATTTTACAAAGCATCAGGACAAACAGGCTAACTATATATACTAATACACATGCAATATATATATGACATACTTCAATGCTGCATACCTTAAAATGATCTGATTGCCAATGAATTAACAAAAATTTTGTAAAATATTGAATTAAGCCAAGCAAGAAGAAAGCAAAGAATGTAATTTATAGGAAACAAACAAGAATTTAACAGTTTTTAAAACAGTTCGGAGAAGTAAGTATGATCGATAATTATTAGCATTTCATGTTTTTGTCATGGCTACTTTTGGGTTACAATTGTTCAGCTCTGTTTTGATTTTTTTAAATTTTATTCCTTTAGAGGTAATTTTATTGAATTAATCTTACTGCATTTCTGCAATTAAAAATCTTCTTGAGTCATTAAAAATATTTTAAATTTCACTTACTTGTTCTTCCAGTCATTAAATGGAATTTTTCTGACTGGAAAGCCATGGCCGCTCATCCATTCAAACACCCAACTATGAACAAGAATTGAAATAATTATTTACATACTACTTATTTATTGATTATTCATATAGGAAATGATTTAAATCCCCTAATATTTATAAGTATTACTTTCTTAATATTATTATAGAATTCATTACAATTAACATGGAAGAAGCATTGTTAAATAATACATATGATTAACTATCATAATCTTGCATTAGAACATCACAACAAGCAAACATTGTTTTTGTTTGTATGACATTTTTTATGAGATGTATTAGGTTGGTGCAAAAATAATGACGTAATAATGTCGTTTTTTTGACGTATTTTTAACGACTTTTGAGAGATTATCTTTATTGCAATTATTTTTTTCTCAAAGTTTCAGCTCATTCATTTTCATACTTTATTCAACTAAAGAAAACCAAGAAAAACTTACTCACAGTCATATTCTAATGATAATCTGATTTCTTTTTGTAGGTGAGTTACATGGCAAAAATGATACATTGTATTGTGATTTTTATTAGTACAGTACCATGAAAATGCTAAAAGAATAAAATAATTTCCATTCAATTTGCAATAATAATAATAATAATGCGGGCGTCTTTATTTGTGCTCACTCTGATAATAATTATCTAATTTTTGTTCTGTTTGTTACAAAAATTAAAAAGAAAATCATATGACCATTGAAAGTGGTGTAGTATTACAAAAATGAATTATCTTCCCTTGACTCAGCTTATACACAGAAATGAGTTAGGTGACAATCTGACTGGTACTGGTAAAATGTAAAATGCTTTGCCTATTGGAGTCAATTTCATCAGAACAATGCCATATCTACTCAGGCCTCCATTTTTCTTGCTTGATATACCCAAAGCAAAATCACTTGTGCAAGACATGACCAAATCAACCATTAAATAAAACCTTAATTCACTTCTCTTTTCCATATGTGGTAATGTTTCACTGTCTAAACAAATTATTGACACATTTATGTTCTATAAATGCATAGATAACTCTCAAATGAGTATACATATCCTTGTCTGTTTTCAAACTTGAAAAAAGTATTAGTATACTGTGGCTATATTAATGCTTATGTTGAAATTGTAAGTTAAATTTCCACTATCCATTTTGAATAAAGTAAAAGAAATGAAAAAATTACTAAATACTACATAAAATAATGATACAATGAATGGAAAATACCTTGTGTATAATTATGACACAGTTTCTGTGATTTGGGTGTCTGTTGCCATAACAGCAAAAATATTACATCATAGCCAAATTTTTACTAGTGCAATACTATTAAAATTCTTTAACTTAGAAAATAAAACAATTTCCGGTCTAATTTTCAACAGAGAAATAATAGAATATGATTATGTTGAAAAATAAATATTTGCTGTGTAAAATAAATGCTTTTTTATCATTAGGCTGTGAAATTATTGATGTGTCTATGTATATAAAATGTATGTATGCATTTTTTGTAAAGTAATTTATAATAAGCCTTTCAAAAACCATCAAACTTTAATTGCATAAAAATCTTGTTGATAGGTTGAAAATTCAACTCCCAAATTGTTGGTAATAAAAGAAGGTATGATGATGATGATCATGATGATAATGATGATAGAATTTATATATTTTTACCAAACTAAACATTTTTCTTGTACTTACTTGCTTTTTGCTGGTTTTGTATTGATCAAGTGCAAAGTTTTTCCGACAGCCTGGGCCAAATCTTGTGTTATCCTTACAATCACATTTGCTGTAAAATCAACTGGTGTCATTTCCATACTCCAGTTTTCTTCTGGAGATACTTTATACATTGCACATGCTTGGAGCATCAAAAGTGTAAAATCTTGTGGATTCCAACTGACATTTTCTCTATCTCCAGAAAGATTACCTTGGAATAAAATGATTAACAGGAAGTCTTATTGACAAAGAACTATACATATCAGTTTACATTATAAATTTACTAATTTAAAAATATGGTCCCATCGCTACACAGGAATTACCATGTTTCAAAAATAGAAATAAAACTTTAAATTTAATTATAGAATTAAATTAAAATTCATAGTACTGTTTCATTTTCAAGCAATTTTTTTAAAGCAATAACTTATTTTGAAATTTACTGAGTTTATAAGTACATACATTCTTGATATTATTTGCTAAGGTTACAAGAAATTCATTCATTTTGATAAGGGATGGTAGGATATTCATTTTCATAGAAAACTTGTTTATGCTCTACAGAATTGTATTGAGCACTGCTTTTTAAAAATAAAAATAATTAATAAGAACACCGAATTATAAATTTTACTCTTCTTTCTCATTATTTTAATATATATACATATCAGGTTATATAACAAACTGGTAAAATTACATGTAAACTGTAATGAAAATAACCAACAATTATTACAACTTAAGAAGCTTTAATAAACTAATCTTACAGGCTACTGTTGGTGACTTAAAAAGCCCACCTTTGTTTCTTCGTGGCATGCAGGGAGTGTGTCAGAGTTCAAGAGAGTTCCTTTATTTATCAAGGAATATCATGGCTATCAATTGTTAGTATTACATTCTCTCATTCTATTTTTATTTGGTTACAAGTCCAGACACTGGGGAAGTTTTACCAATCTGGAAGATCTATGAAGTACTGGACAGTCAGCTTTAGTTAATGAATGGATGGGTGCATCAAGTTCAGCTGATTTAGATGACAACTGTTCATTACTATTGGTATCTTCATTTTCAATGCAATCAGTTCTTTCTCTCAGCATTGAAGGGACCTCAAAGGTTTACTTTATTACACCAGTGTTTTCTGCCTCTCTGATACTCTGGACATGGTGCTAGATCCCTTAATGATAACGTTGATTCTCATCCGTCTTGGTGCTTAACAGTAATATAGGATGGATTTGCGTCTATCAGCTCAACCCCATCCACCAAAGGATCATTCTTGTTTCTGAAGATCTGACAAAGTACTGGTTCAGGGCTTGTTAGCCAAGTTGGCAGAGAAGTACCAAAAGAAGAGCATCTTTTGAAACTAAAGAACCATTCAAGTTGGGTGGAGCTGGTTTCAGTTGACAGGAGAGATTTAATGAAGTGTAGGGTGTTGGGGAGTACTGACACTCAATAACAGTCATGCAGTTTGTTTGATTTAAGGGCAAGTTTAATTGCTTTCCAAATGATATCATTGTATTTCTTTGCCTGTTCATTACTATTGGGGTGGTAGGGTGTTGCCTTGCTTGTGGCAATGTCCTTATTTAATAGATAGGCCTTTATTTCTTTTGACAGAAAAGAAGCATTTCTATCAAAGTGGATATAACCTGGAAAGTCAGTACTCCCCAATGTCCTACATGCCATTAGATCTCTCCTGTTAAGTACCTACTTGCTATGTCTGCAAAAAATAATTTAAGGGGTTACAGGGATTTTATTTTCCCAATAAAAATGGAGAATTATTGATGTAATATCAAAGCAAAGTCAAATTTCCTTTTCTCTAAGAATTCATTGTTTTATTTTAAAAGTATTTTTACATTAAAGCTGAATATTTTCTGTACTGTTTGGTTTATTTCTCACAAGGTTAAAAAAAAGAGCTAAAATATCCCTAAACAAATTACATTTTTTAATGTAATTTTTTTAGGGATATTTTAGCTCTTTTTTATATTCACTGGTAAAATGTATTCAGAAATATTAGAGATCTTTGGGACACTGAGATGTTTGACTCCATTAAAGTCCTTAATACTAAAATCCATTGCTATATTACTCACAGGTAGAATGCATTAATTTGTTTTATTAATGGTTCTACAAAGCAAATATTTATACATGTGCTATTTCTTTCTTTTTAAATTGGTTTTAGTCTCCTATATAATTTAAAATTTGAATTATAACAAAAGTCATTTTCCAGATACCAATGGGTTATTATGAGACTGATTGCAACTTACCCAATCTGTATATAACAGCTGGAAGACCTCGTTTCCTTGCTCTTTCAACTAGTAACTCAGCTACCCATTTTGACTGGGCATAACCTTCTGTCAGTTGATTATGATAGACTGTAATGTCCTCATCCTCACCACAGTTGGTAAGACCATGTGGGAAAACACCATCAGTGCTGAAAATATCATCTTTCTCATAGAAATTATCACTGATAACTATCAGTTTCTAGCATTTCATCTCAAACTTATGAAAACAGCAGACACATTAGCATTTTTATATTTTGGAGCATTTTTTGTGAGAGAAAAGACTGGGTATAGGGACTGAAGGAAGGATAAAAGCTGAATGGAGTTCAAGATGATAGAAGATGGCAATTGATGTTTCATTTAAATTCTTGAAGATTGTAGTTATCAGGAAAGCAAGTAAATGGAAGGGAGTTCCACAAGCGAGAAGTGTGAGAAAAGAATGTTGGAGTAGAAGTGGTGGTTACATTTAATTAATTCAACACTAAAATGGTGAGACCTAGATGCCAATCAGGTAGAACACTTAAACTCACATAGTCTGGGCACGAGGGAAAAAAATCTTGTCAGAGCAATAGCCATGAAAATATTTGTAAAAAAGACAGAGGGAAGTCACGTCACATTGGTGAGAAAGTGACCAAAGTCAAGATGCCAAGTCAAGATTGATTACATTGCAGATCCTTCTTTGGATTTTGTCAAGAACCTTGTAGCAGGAGCACCTAACCAGATATGGCAACCATGTTCAATGTACAAACGAATGGTAGATTTGTAAGTGTGCAAGATGGACAAAAAAAGCCTTCTGGCACAATACAGTGACCCAACTTTCTTTGCAGTAGATGCAGCTATTGATTCGATGTAGTCATTCCAGTTGAAAACGTGAGGCTAAGAAGGCGCAGTGTGTTGCTCTCCAAGAGTCTAGCATCAGCCGATGCTGATGGCAGGCAGGAAAGTTTCTCTGTGGTGGTTAAATGAGAGTAGTTTCATTTTGGAGACATTAAAATTTACAAGCCATTTCCTGCCCCAATTAACCACAAATTGGAGGCCTTTTTCAAGAGCAGCAACCAGGTTAACTTTGTCAGCTCTGACGGATTTTATTGAGTAAATGGTAATGTCATCTGCATAAATACCTACTTGGGAACTGATAACATCAGGATGAAGATCAGAAACAGTGTAGGACCCAGGATAGAGCCATGGGGGATACCCACGTTCATGTGAAAGGATCTGGAAACAAGTCCATTCAAAATGACCTTCATTTCACAATTTGATAGGAACTATTGGATTAAATCAAACAATCATCCAGTAATACCATAGCCATGGAGCTTACTTAGAAGACCAACATGCCAAACACTGTCTACCTTCAAGATATCTAGAGTCACAGCTCAAGCTTTGCTGTTATTATCAAGAGCTTGATATACATATTCAGTGATGGATGTCAGTACATCAGCGGTAGACCTGGCAAAACGGAAGCCATATTGTTTGTCAGAGACTAGGTCATGAGAGGTAATCAGTATCAGGAGCATATTTCTTTAGGATGACGGCTAGGATCCCATCACCTCCACTTGCCTTATGGGAGTCTAATTTAAAAATAATGTTGGAAACCAGTGATGGGGTTATGTGCATATCACTCAATAGAGTCTCTGTCCTTTTGGGGGAAATCAGGTGTGGATACTCCAAATGAGTCAAGTGTTGAGTTGGAAGAGAATTTCTGAGCATAGCATTCAACCTTATCTGCTGTAGATGTCAGAACTTTGAATTGATTGAATAGAGGAGAGATTGAGGACTTGCTGTTGTTCAGTACACTCTTGCAGAGCCACCAATAATCTTTAGAAATGAACTTGTGAGATGCTATATGTTGTTTCATTCTATCAACAAACAGTAACTTCACTTCTTTGAGGACAAGTTTCACTCATTACAAGCAGAGACAAAGATTTCTGTTGCAATCAGACATATCACTTTGGTACAGCTGGAAGAAGTGATTCTCTAGCTAGCAGATGTTCACAGACATAAACTCCCAGGCCATGCATGTAGATATTAAAGTCCTTCCTAAGGAGAGGAAGATAGCCAGGATTTGAGAAATCAGTTGAAGAAGTAAGATTAGTTTCACAGAAAGCTAGGATGTTCAGAGACTTTTTGAAGAGGAACGATTCCACACTGCAGAAGTTGGTATGAATACCACAAATGTTAGCAAAAGAAAGGTTGAGGGGTTTAGATGATTTTTGTTGAGCTGGTTTAATTTTATATCTTTGGTATCTTGTAGTCATGGTGTGTTTTGGTAAGAAAAGGCCTAGTAGTATTAGTTGGTCATCTAATGTAACATGTGCAGGAAGGGAACTGACACAGACTGCAACATAATGTAACCTCGGTGTTGCCCACCAGAGAAGCTTGCAGGGACACCCTTCCATGCACAACATGGCACTACAAGAATCTTGATATTATGTGACTGTTGATCAGAGCAACCTCTCAAGACCCTACACAAGTGTTTGGCTCTGTAAGTTTCAGTTGGGAATAGTAACCAGCAATCTACCAACCCAATACCTTCATATGAAGAAATGTTGCTACCATCCAGACACATCACAAAAAAATTCATGACAGCACCACTATTAAGGCCTGAGGAAAGGAACCAGGAACAAGGAACCCCTTCCTAACAGAAAACAAGATATGAGTCTCTATTCCTGCTCAAGAGAAAAAGGAGGTGTATGAACTGGGCGATAGGAAAGCCTATCTACTATTAAAAAAAACAAAAAAACAAGCAAAAATACAAAAACAAATACATAAAAACAAGCAAATAAAACAGTTCTGGTTCTGATTCCCAGTTATTTCGAGAAATGAATATTCAGATAACTAATTTGTAAAGTCAGTTTACAGCCATAGAACTTTTGACTGTAAACTGACATCATTTCAATGGTGCTTTGATGCAATTACAGCAACTTTATAATGAATTTTACTGATTCCCATGTCCAAAAGCATACAACTATATCTCACTTGGTATGGGAGATGGAGGTGGTGGGCTGAAGGACTACTTTTCTTAACTTACTTTTCTTTCAGCTTCTATCAAAAGAATTTCAGTTCTTCCCAGATACTAAGAACAACCAGTCAACCACAAACAGGATGGCATATATATGGACGAATGAAGTGAATTAAAATACAAGTTTGATTTTTTTCAGTTTCAAGTTTTAATTTAGTATAAGTCTAAATATCCACTTTGTTGGGAAGCTGTCAAGCCAAAATTTCCCCACTCACTTACCCACCAAGGACTGACACCCAATAAAATGTAATATCAATATATTACTTGCAAGTATAAAAATGAAATTAAAACAATGAAGGGAGAGAAGAAAAAATAAAATTTAGAATAGATAAAAAAAAACAAAACAAAGACATCAAAGAACAAACTAAATACAAGAAAAATACAATAATAAACATGTTCATTTTAATGATAGCAATTTAACTTGAGGACTGGTGAAAGTCAATTGGTGGGTGTTTTGAATGAACATCAGAACAAGAAAGGTTTGGTGATGCCAACATTGGAACAAGGGAAGTCACACTGAGACAGAATGGGGCTGGGATTGCCAAACTCAAACCCACCATTCATTATCTTTGTATTACTGACATCCATCTTCTATGCCTTTTCTTTTTTGGGATTGTTTCTAATTTAAACCAATTGCTTACTCCCAAAATGCAATTGATAATATGGAACTGTAGCTTGAAATAAACCACTGCATCTTTGCATTAAAGATACAAATTGATTTAGATTGTAGAAAATCAGAAAAGTAATAATCCTTGTTGGCAACATTAGTTTTAGTTCATTGCAATAAGTATTAAAATATCATTTTTTCTTACCTTATATGATGAAGTGGTTTCACTTTCCCAGTAAAAGCAAACAAAACAACATTTTGTGTTCCCAAAACATTTGGTCCTTGCAGAGCCTAAAATCATTGAAAAATACAAATTAAAATCATTTAAATTGAATGTTTTAGGGCAGGGTGGGCAACTCTTGGTATGTGTGCCAAACATGGCATGCCCATGACGTGTTTCTAGCATGTGAAACTTATTCATTAGATTTCCTATTTGATTTACTTTTATTCTATCTCTTTCATGTCTATCATTATCTCGTGTATTTTTATTTTCTGCCCTTTACAGATTTTGCAAAATGTCATGATCATCAGCTAAGAAACAATGTCATTCATATGAAGAGGATATTAGAGAATTTAAAGAATACTGGATTAAAAAATTTAGCATAAGAAAGACCATAAAGACTTATGAATTTTCTGTTCTGAAACAATCATTTGTAGGATTTTCTTCTGTAAAGAGACATTTTGAAAGTGTTTATAACAACATAAGTAATAAAACTGAGGAGGAACAAAAAATTATTTTTTTGTGAACTGAGCAAGACAAAAAAAAACAAAACCAAAAAAGAAAAACATACTTTTATGATCTTTATTTCAGGTAGGCCCAGTTCCAACTTAGTTGCTGCCAGTTCTGAGATTTCCAACATGGAAAGTCACTCAGTGATGGGAGTATATTAAAGAATTTTGGCTAGAATGTGCGTCTTTCCTTTTTGACAATTTTTCATAAAAGGAAAAGATTATTCACCACATTAAAGATTTGTCTTTGAGTAGGAAAACAGTTCAGGATAGGATACTTAAGTTGGAAAGGAATATAGCTGAACAATTGACAAAAGATTTAATTTTATGTAAGTTTTTTTTCTATTTGTGTTGATGAAATAAGGATATTATATCATCAGCTAAGTTAGCCATAGTTTCTCAATTATGTTGGGGTGATAAAGTATGTAAAGAGATGTTTGCCTTGTAATACTACCTGAGCATACTTCTGGGGCTGAAATATGTAAAATAGTTGTAAACTAATTATCTACAAATTCATATTTCAAAAGTAGTATCTGCCACAACAGATGGTGGACCCAGCATGACAGGTAAGAATGCAGGATTTGTAAATCTGTTTGCAAAAGATGTTGGTCTTCATTGCATCATACATGAGGTTTTGTATGCAAAAGCTGGCCTAAAGGAACTTCAGGAAGTGATGCAAACAGATAACAAGGTTGTTAATTACATTTCTGCTCGGGCTTTAAATAAAAGACAATTTCAAATTTAGATAGAATTTGTATATGAAGGTCCGAAAATGTACAACAATGTTCATTGGCTGAGCTGAGGTTTGGTTCTGAAATAATTTCTTGAATGCTTAAATGAGAGAATGCTCTTTTTGACTGACCAACAAGTGTCTTACCAAGAATTGTCTGATATCATGTAGGTTTGTAAACTGATGATTTTTGCAGATTTTTGTGAACAATTAAATGACTTGAATATTAAATTACAAGGCTCTGGTAAGACATTTAATGTTATGTTTGGTTACATAAAGGCTTTTCAAGCAAAACAAAGTTTTTAAGAGGGATGTAGATAATGAGAGATTTAGATATTTCCCAAACTTAAAGAGATACATCACTGATCTCTCAAAAGATGGCTGAACAGACCACAAATGTCTTCAAAAGCTGTTTGTAAACATCACTGAATCAACTGTTGAGCAGTTCTTTACAAGATTTGATAAATTCAGAGAACTGGAATAGACAGCAAAATTCATTTCCAGACAGTATCAAACTGGATGAATTAAACTTGTAAATGTTTTCATGAATCAACATGGATGCAGTTAATTGAATTTCTGAGTAGCTCAATTTGGAAATAGAAATTTGTTGAACTTAGAGTTGACTTGGAAAATATTGAAAAGGAGCAATTAGAGATGAGAGTATCAGAGAGAAATGTGGAAAACTACCAGAATACTGCTCAGAATACCATTCCAGAAAATTTTGTCTGTTTAAGAAAACTTGCAACAACATTACTATTCATCTACATATGCTGGTGAATCTTTGTTCTCAGTGATGAACATTGTGAAGTCTCATCACAGGAGTAGCCTGACAGATAAAACTAGTAGTGCATGCACATCTCTAAAGGTTACTAAATATATATATATATATATATATATATATATATATATATATATATATATATATATATATATATACACACAATCTTTGTCATCAGTGATGCAGCAGCAGATAAAATATAAAAAGAGTCAAGTTTTCTGTCTCCAGTTTTATTTGATGTTTTCTTTTGAAAGTGGCAAAGGTTCAGGGCTGTTTAAATGTAGTTTTGAAGGTAAATAAATATATTTTGTTTTTATACCTTATTTATAAGGGATTTAAAATCAGCAAAAGATTATTTTTAATAGCTTTTTACTGTATTTTAGTCATAAAAATGTATATCTGGAAAAAATGATGACTGATTGAATGAAAATATTAACATTGTTAACTTTTTGTGTTGATGCTAATAATAATAGTTAATAGTGTCTTTAAATTGTGTGATTATGTATGGCAGTTACATTTATTCTTACAGGCTAATAAAAAACACAAAAAAACACTTTTTTGTAGAAACTTGTCATAAGTTTTACCATTCAGTCAGTTTTACATGATTTACATAATTTCTTACAATACCATGTCTTTACTGCTCTGGGGTGATATCACTTAAAAAAGCTCTTTACATACTTAAGAGATATCAAATAATATCTTCTCAAAAAATTTTGTTGGGATGTGGAAAAAAATTTTGTCAGAGATTTGGCTGGTTTTGGCATGCACTCTCAAAAAGGTTGCCTAACTCTGTTTTAGGGTGTTTAATATTTTTATTAAAACTGTTATATCTAAACACAGTCGAATACTTTGGATTTAGTAGCAAATTCACTATGTGTGCAGGTATCAGGTTGGTGCAAAAGTAATATCCATTTTCAATGTCCACATTAAAAATGAAAAAGCCCATGATTATGAAAATATTCATTCAATAACATAACATCCTTTGCTTTCTAGAACATCATTCCATCTGTCAACAAGCTTATAAATGTCATGTCTGTAAAATTCTTTAATTCTGAAGCAAAATATGAATCCAACCCATTTTCAACCTCTTCTCTTGATGTCAACCTAAGACAATCCAAATGATTGTGTAGTCCCCAAAACAAGTAATAATCAAAAGGAGCAAGGTCAGGAGAATGTGGTGGATGAAAAATTATTTCCCAACCAAGCTCTTCAAAAAGATTTTTTGGGAGGACAAGCATTATCATGATGAATGATGACACCCTTTCTGTTCACTAAGGAAAATTGCATTTGGTTCAAAGCTGTTTTCAAACAATGAAGTTGATCACAGTACAGATTAGTTGCAAATGTTTGATTGTTGTTTAACATCTTGTAATGGACAATTCCTTCAGTATCCCACCATACACTCAACTTGATCTTCTTTGAATGATGTCCACCTCTTGGTTGTTGAACTGATCTTCCTCCTCAAATAATCCACAATCGGCAGCATTTAACATTATGGTACAGGATCCACTTCTCATCACCTGTAACAAGCCTACCTAAAAATGGTACCTGAAGGTGTTGTGAAAGCAATGATTCACAACAAGCAACATGCTGTTGCAGATTCTCTGGAGACAGTTTGTATGGAACCCATTTCCCAAACACTGAAAACATTCCAATCCTTTTTAATAGCATGGTTGTATGGGCTACATTAAATTGTTCTGCAAGTTCTCTAGATGTAATGGTTGGATTACCTGTGACAATAGCTTCCAACTCTTTGGAATCAAGTTTTTTGGATGCCTCTCTTTTTGCTAGTCTTTCATATTGAAATCCCCACTTCAGAAACGGGAAAGCCACACCTCCTGCAACTTCTTTCATCATCACCATGAGTGCTCTGAACAGTCTTTGCTGCTGCACTTGCATTGACACCTTTATGAAATTCACACAGTAAGACAAGTCAAATGTGATCTTTAGGTGGGACCAACATGTTTGTGAATATTGCAAAAGATTATGAAAAATATTTTTATAATCTGAAAGAGAAAGATATAAATTACTTATTGTGACATTCCTTAACTATAATGAGAAGCACAAATTTCATAACTACTATCTAAATCTTTCTTCTTAAAAATTGGACATTTCTTTTGCACCATCCTGACATTTAATAAGCCGACCATGTGTAGTTTCTTAAGTGGATTAATTTTATTTAATAAATTTTTGTTTCATTTTACTTGTTGTTTTAAAAACTGTATTTTGTTTTGAAACTGGGATTCCCATTTCCACACATTTCATATAGCTCTTATTATTATACAAATAATTGTATGATAATAAGAGATATATCTTTGTATCAGAGAGATGTATGAAAATCTGAATCTTACACTGAATTAAACCATATAATTTTTTTTCATTTGGACATATAACATTGTGAATTGCATGAGATGAATTTTCTTCAGTTAGGAGATTATGATTAAAAAATATAAATTTTTCCTGTTTTCAGCAGAGAATTTCATTTAAATGTCATTGACATTAAAATTCATTTGTAACCTTCATGCACAAATGAAAGCTTTAATAAGTCATGATATTATTATATATTATTGGTCCTAATCTATTAGCACAGCTTCAGTCACTTTCTCACTGCCACAAGGTTGCCTCTCTGTATTTTTTCTATAAATACTTTCATGTTAATTGTCGGATGAGATTTTTGCTGTCGTGCCAAGTCACTTTGAATGTAAACTTAGTACTAGACTTCCAGTTCCATGCTTTCCAGCCAGTTTTAATGTGCAAAAATTTAAATGCAGTGTCAATTGATATCTACTGCCATCCTGATTACTCTTTTTTCTTCCTGCTCATTATTAATGTTTCTGTTCCTAATTCTTCCACACCCAGTAACCCTTTGTATCTTAGTGGCTTTACTGACTTGCATGGGATGATATCAATTAAAAAAATAAAATAAAATAAACCAGAACACAAAGTTAGGATGTATTGCATAGAATTGCATTCTATAATTAAAAAGTATATTTAAAATAAGAGAGTATATTTAAAGTAAGTATGCTATTCTTGTAACTTACTGAATTGCTCAGCATGCATTTGTACAAATCTGAAGAGAAGAATTATATTTCTTTACTGGAGGACAAGCATTTTCAGTTACTAATATTCACATTGAAACTTTTGCTTCTAACGAGGAATATCACTAATGTAAATTTCAAATAATACTTACTTATTAAAAATATGACACACAGTTAAATTAATCTCTCATTTGTGCACCTAATATTGTAAGAAACCATTATTGTAATAGAAAAATGGTGATTTAATTTTTTTAAAAAAAAAAGTTTCTATGTCATGGTCCCCTGTGTTCTCCCCAGTTTATCCAAATAATTTTCTTTACAGCCATTTACCGTCTTCCAGCAAAAAACAGAATTTATTTCTAATTTTGATATAGTCATGAAAGAATGATTGAAATTTTAGTGAACTCACAATGTACGGGTAGGCCAGATTAACAGATGCAGCCGCATGGATGATGAAGTCAACCTCAGTGCACATATGCATATATTCTTCTTCATTCATTCCTAAGTTTACAATGGCTACATCACCTGCAAAAATAAATGTGCCCATTAATACTATATCACCTACAAAAATAAATGTACCCATTAATGGTACATCATCTGCAAAAGTAAATATACCCATTAATGATACATTATCTGCAAAAATAGACATACCTTTTAATACTACATCACCTGCAAAAATTAATGTACCCATTAATACTATATCACCTGCAAACATGAATGTACCTATTAATGCTATATAACCCACAAAAATAAATGTACCCATTAAAACAAAATCACCTGCAAAAATAAATATACCGATTAATGCTACATCACCTGGAAAAATAAATATATCCATTAATATTAAATCAACTGCAAAAAATAAATAAACCCATTCATGATACATCCCCTGCAAAAATAAATGTGCCCATTAATAGTATATCACCTGCAAAGATAAGTATACTCATTAATGATACTGTTGTATAAGGAACTCTTCCTTCTCTCATAAATACAAACTCCAAGAGTCAGACGGGAGTGCAGAGTGTTAAGTGGAGTGGAGTAATAGATGCAGTGCTAATCTACTTATTACTAACACTATTGTTTTGTATATATCTTCAATATACTTTTTCAACCTACCTTCGTTTTCCATGTCTTTCTTTCTGGCCCCTAAACAGGCCACAACAACTAGGTGATGAGGATTTGCACTTCATGGGACTTAAAAAATAATTGCCATTGCCAGTGTCCATAACAACTTGGTGACAAAGATTTACAAGGATTTTGCGTGGACCACCGTGATTAAAAGGAACTTTCTCAAAATACGGTAAAATCGAGTTTTTCATAAAAGACACACTTATCATGGAGGATTTCAAAAGTATTTTATTAGAACTTGTAAAATACAAAATGCACAGCAATTATAACTCCAAGAAAGAATAGAAGAGAAGTGGCAAAAACAATTGCTCTCTCTACAGGAAAAAATGGAAAATGTATTACTGCAAACCCAGAAGGAAAATTGAGAGAGACAGCTTGAATTTCCAAAGCAAGTGTTAGAATTGACAAACCATAGTAATCCCATTGAAAACGAATTTTCTTTTTCGCAAAACACCATTTGGAGTGTGATAGAGAATTTTTCATACAATCCTGAAGAAGATAAACGTTTGTGTCATACTTTAGGAGGTATGAGGACTTGTATACGTCAGATTGTACGAATTGGAGTGACTCAAAAAAAGTATGTCTTCATCTGAGCACACAAAATTTGTTAACTACATTCTGACCTGTAAGACTAGCAAATTGACATTCACCAAAGCAGTGGAATTACCAACGGAGCTCTTCAGCCCAAAGACCTCTCTTTTTCATAGGATAATGTCTTAATCTAAAGAAAGGAAAGAATGGGAAGACTACACCACTTTTGCGTTAATTGTAAACAAGCACTGCGATGATTTTAGACTGGCGGAGCTAAGTGCGAATAACTTCAAATGCTTGATATTCGTGTAAGGACTAGTTTCAGCAAAAGATGCAGAAATTAGGTGAAGAATACTAAACAAATTGGAGAATGAGCCGAATATAACTCTACAGCAGTCACTGAAGAATGTCAGAGGTATGTCAGTGTAAAACAAGATTCTAAAAATATTGAAGAATCTGGTATTGCTCACGTCAAAAAAATACGCTACAAACAGAAACAAACAAAATCTCCTAAAACTGAAACAAAGAAAAAAACAAGTAAGTTGCCCCCTAACCCATGCTACGGATGTGGGGCCCTACATTGGTACAAAGATTGTATGTTCCGGAATAAAAAATGTTACATTTATAACCGAGTCGGACACAAAATTTCGCAATGCCGATCTAAAAATAAAACCAATAGCTGCATAAAAAATACAAGGTCAGACAAACGAGACGGTGATAATATCAGGAAATTCATGCACCTAAAAATGTTAAACAAAAATGTAGATTCGGGTTCTGATTTAACTATAATAAACTTGCAAACATGGAAAAGATTGGGTAAGCCAACCATGATAAAATCTAGCAAGATTGCAAGATCAGTAACAGGAGAAAAAATTAAATTTGAGGGAGAATTGATTACAAATATAACATTCAACGGGAAGACTCTTAAAATTGTTTGTACTGAAAAATACTAACAACCTATTTGGCACTGATTGGATGACACAATTCCACCTTTGGAACTTACCTATAAATTCATACTGCCAAAAAATTAAACTACAAAACAACATCCAGCCAGTGTTCAAAAAGAAGCGAAATGTGCCTTTTGCCTGGAACAAATTAACAAGGAACTTGCAACAGTAGTAAGAACTGGTGATCTATCGAGGGTAGAAACAAAGAACAGCTATAAAATTAGCCTCTAAGAAAGTACCCATCAATGCTACATCACCTGCAAAAATAAATGTACACATTAATACGACATCACCTGCAACAATAAATATACCCATTAATGCTATATCACCTGCAAAAATATATGTACCCACTAATGCTATATCACTTGCAAAATTAAATATACCCATTAATACTATATCATCTAAAAAATAAATGTACGTATTAATACTACATCATATGCAAAAATAAAAGTACCTATTAATGCTACATCACCTGCAAAAATATATATACCCATTAAGGCTACATCACCTTCAAAAAGAAATGTACCCATTAATACTGCATCACCTGTAAAAATAAATGTACCCATTAATGCTACATTACCTTCAACAATAAATGAACCCACTGATAGTACCTCACTTGCAAAAATAAATGTACCCATTAATATTACATCAACTGCAAAAAATAAATATACCCATTATTGCTATATCACCTGCAAAAATTGATGTACCCATTAATACAACATCACCTGCAATAATAAATTTAGCCATTAATGCTACATCACCTGCAGAAATGAAGGCACCATTAATGTATCCATTAATACTACATCACCTGCAAAAATAAATATTCCCATTAATACTATATCACCTGCAGAAATGTATGTACCTATTAATGCAACATCATCTACACAAATAAATGTACCCATTAATACTACATAACATGCAAAAATATATGAACCCATTATTTCTTCATCATCTGCAAAAATAAAAATACCCGTTTATAGTATATCGCCTGCAGAAATATATGTACCCACTAATGCTACAACGCCTGGAAAATAATGGTACACATTAATTCCACCTCACTTGCAAAAGTAAATGTGCCCATTAATGCTACAACACCTGAAAAATAAATGTATCCATTAGTGCTATATCACCTGCTAAAATAAATGTACCCATTAATACTACATCACCTGCAAAAATAAATGTAAGTTTTAATGCTACATCAGCTGCAAAAATAATTGGACCCATTAATGCTACATCAGCTGCAAAAATAAATGCTTTAATTAATGCTATATCACCTGCAAAAATAAATATACCCATTAATGCTACATCAACGGCAGAAATATATGTAACCATTAATACTGCATCACCTGTAAAAATAAAGAAAAAGTATATTGAAAACATATGAAAAACAATAGTGTTAGTAATAAGTAGATTAGCGCTGCATCTACTACTCCACTTCACTTCCCCTATCCGACTCTCGCAGTTTGTATTTATGAGAGGAGGAAGAGATCATTCTACTGTAAGAGGGTTTACCACAACTCCCCCCTCCTAAAATCTTAAATCCACAGGAGTCTGAAGAAATAATGTTTTTTTCACATGTACCTGACTTGTTTTACATTATTGAAAAAAAAAAACAAGCATTTCCTTTTTACATCTAGCTAGGAATTTAAAACTTGACTGACTTGTTTTGCCAAATTCAACATAGAAAAGCTTGCGAACTTTTGTTTGTGCTCTAAATATTTTTTACGTTTAGGATTAACCACCATCAAATCAGTTGCTTTCCTTTTTCTCCTGGAACAGCACCTTTCTGGAGCCGCTAGAGGGGTCTGAATATCAAAGGTGTCGTAAATGACGTCCATCACAGTCTCCCCAGGGAGCCCATTATCATTCTCATCCGTTAGGCGCTTCCTGAGCTGATTGATATGCCTTTTATGAATAAATTTTGGACCCTAAATCATATACATCATGTTACCAACTATCATACCGATCTCCCCAAAAGATTTGTTATCTTTATAAGTTTTGAAAACAGCTTTTTCTCCCGGGATGTATCGTTTTGTAGGTATGATGTTAACTCATTCTGGCTTTGTCTGTTTTGGTAGTAGTTTGTCAAAAACAGATCATATCCGACGTGCAAACATCACCTCGGCTAGAGATTGCAAAGCAGGTGTCTTTTGATTAAGCGTAATCCTATAGATTTGAAGGAACTGTTGAAGGGCTTTTTCAGTCGGTGTAGCCCTAGCTTTTTTTAGAGCTCTCTTCAAGGTATCTACAAATCTCTCAACCTGTCCGTTTGACCTAGGATGATACGGAGCGGTAGTAATGTGATTGGCCTGATACGTTTTACAGAAGTCACTAAATTCTTCTGACATGAACTGACTTCCATTATCGAACACTAAAGTGTCCACTACCCTGAATCTAGCAAACAGTTCATAAAGAAATTTTGTTGTGATTTCAGTAGTTGGATTTTTACATACATGTACTTAGAGCCACTTTGAAAAACTGTCAACTACAATGAGGTAGTAGTATCCTTCTATAGTGCCTGTGAAGTCAACGTGGATTCTAGACTACAGTAGGTCTGTTTTTGTCCAGGGACTAACTTTAACAGGAGGTGCCTTTGCTGCCAAGGCACAGCCTTTACATGATTTGACAGCATTTTCTATGTCTTTGTCCATGTTTTGCCAATAGACATAGCTACACATCAAGCTTTTCATTCTAGTACTCCCTGGATGGCCAGCATGAAAATCCCTCAGAATACCCTTCTGGAGTATTGACGGAATCACAACATGTTCCCTGTATAGTAACACCTCGTCTCATATCAAGAAAACATCCGCAGTTCGCTGATCCTTTTCAAAAAATTTCACTTTTGTATGCTTGATAAACACATCGTAGAGAGCCTCTTGTCTAATTTGTTCAAGCATCACTGGAAGTTCCCTTACTGTATTACAAAGGGTTGTTTTCAATTCTCCTTCAGATTGAAACGAAGCAAGCACTGTATCTTCCAGTAGTTCTTTGTACTTGGGAATTAGTCTTGATAACCCACCTGCATGGCCAAATTTTTTTGATGACACATACTCCATTTTGAAATTGTAATTCAACAAGGTAGTACTCCATCTCTGTAGTCTGTTTGCTGTGTGAGTAGGTAGACCTTTCTTTGAGCCAAAAATAGTGAGTAATGGCTTGTGGTCTGTCTGTAGAGTAAAATGTCGACCATAAATATAGTGGTGGAACTTCGTGACTGCGAATATAATTCCAAGCGCCTCTTTCTCAATCTGTGAATAATTTTTTTCCGCAGTAAACAAAGCTCTCAACGCATGAGCTATTGGTTTTACTGGTCCATCAGTCATTTTATGAAAAACGCATGCCCCCCCCTATGCTATACGAACTAGCATCACTGGCAACAATGATTTCCAAGTTCGGGTCGTAGCATGTAAGGAATAAGTCTGACGTCAGTATTTTCTTTATTTTTTTGAATGTGTCCTAGCAAATTGCTGTCCAAATCCAGAGCTCTTCTTTCTTTAATAGTTCATTAAGGGGGGCATGCAGATCATGCATATTTGGTATGAATGCCTAGTAATAATTTGCTAGACCAATGAAGCTCTGCAATGAAACAATGTTATTTGGCACCAGTATATCTTTAATCGCAGCAGCCCGTTCAGGATTTGGTCTTCTGAACATCCTTATCGATTATGTGTCCTAGGTATTTGATTTTTTTCCATGAATAAATCACATTTGGTCTCTTAATGTTTGAAAGCATAATCTTGAATCTTAGTGAAAACTTTGTGGATATGATCCTTATGTTCGACTACGTTTTGACTTTTTATCGGGATGTCATCTAAATAAGCTACTGTGAAGTCAAGACCACTCAGCATAGTCTCCATGACTTGATGGAAAATTGCTGGTGCGATTTTGACCCCAAACGGTAAACGTTCGAATTTTTATAATCCACGGTGCGTAGTTATACACAATATCTTCAAACTCACCTCTTCAACCAGAATTTGCAAGTAAGAGTCGCTATGGTCAATTTTTGAAAAAATTTTCCTCCATTAAGCTTCGAAAAAAATGTCTTCTGGGCCAGGAAGAGGATAATGATAATCCTTCAGATCAGCATTTAATCCTGTCGAAAAATCAGCGCAAACGCATATGTCTTTCGACTTCTTTTTTACATAAACCACTGGAGCAGCCCATTCGCTGTACTCTACCTTAGATAGGACACTGTTTTTTTCTAATCTGTCAATTTCCTCGTTAATTTGTTCCAACGAGGCAAAAGGCACATTTCGCTTCTTTTTGAACACTGGCTGGATGTTGTCTTGTAGTTCAATTTTTGTTATCATCTTGTTACACTTGCCTAACCCACCAGAAAAAAGTTACTGGATAGGCTTCCTTCAGTTCTTTCTTTCAGTTTTTCAGCTTCAGCATTCCAATTTTCAATTTTTTTGGCAGTATGAATTGATGACACAATTCCAGCTTTGGGACTTGCCTAAGGCAAGTCCCAAAGCTGGAATTGTGTCATCCAATCAGTGCCAAATAAGTTGTTAGTATTTTTCAGTACAAACAATTTTAAGAGTCATCATGCTGAATGTTATATTTGTAATCAATTCTCCCTCAAATTTAATTTTTTCTCCTGTTACTGATCTTGCAATCTTGCTAGATTTTATCATGGTTGGCTTACCCAATCTTTTCCATGTTTGCAAGTTTATTATAGTTAAATCAGAACCTGAATCTACACTTTTGTTTAACATTTTTAGGTGCATGAATTTCCTGATATTATCACCGTCTCGTTTGTCCGACCTTGTATTTTTTATGCAGCTATTGGTTTTATTTTTAGATCGGCATTGCGAAATTTTGTGTCCGACTCGGTTATAAATGTAACATTTTTTATTCCGGAACATACAATCTTTGTACCAATGTAGGGCCCCACATCCGTAGCATGGGTTAGGGGGCAACTTACTTGTTTTTTTCTTTGTTTCAGTTTTAGGAGATTTTGTTTGTTTCTGTTTGTAGCGTATTTTTTTGATGTGAGCAATACCAGATTCTTCAATATTTTTAGAATCTTGTTTTACACTGACATACCTCTGACATTCTTCAGTGACTGCTGTAGAGTTATATTTGGCTCATTCTCCAATTTGTTTAGTATTCTTCACCTAATTTCTGCATCTTTTGCTGAAACTAGTCCTTACACGAATATCAAGCATTTGAAGTTATTTGCACTTAGCTCCACCAGTCTAAAATCATCGCAGTGCTTGTTTACAATTAACGCAAAAGTTATGTAGTCTTCCCATTCTTTCCTAGTTAGATTAAGACATTTCCATCCCCTATGAAAAAGAGAGGTCTTTGGGCTGAAGAGCTCCGTTGGTAATTCCACTGCTTCGGTGAATGTCAATTTGCTAGTCTTACGGGTCAGAATGTAGTTAACAAATTTTGTGTGCTCAGATGTGCCAAGTTTTCTCAGAAGAAGACATACTTTTTCAAGTTACTCCAATTCGTACAATCTGATTTATACAAGTCCTCATACCTCCTAAAGTATGACGCAAAGGTTATGTCTTCAGGATTGTATGAAAAAATTCTCTATCACACTCCAAATGGTGTTTTGTGAAAATGAAAATTCGTTTTCAATGGGATTACTATGGTTTGTCAATTCTAACACTTGCTTTGGAAATTCAAGCTGTCTCTCTCAATTTTCCTTCTGGGTTTGCAGTAATACATTTTCCATTTTTTCCTGTTGAGAGAGCAATTGTTTTTGCCACTTTTCTTCCATTCTATCTTGGAGTTATAATTGCTGTGCATTTTGGTATTTTACAAGTTCTAATAAAATACTTTTGAAATCCTCCATGATAAGTGTGTCTTTTACGAAAAAAACAGATTTTCATGGTGGTCCATGCAAAATACTTGTAAATCCTCATAAATCTTTGTCACCAAGTTGTTATGGACACTGGCAACGGCAATTTTTTTTTAAGTCCCCATGAAGTACATATCCTCGTCACCAAGTTGTTGTGACCTGTTTAGGGCCAGAAAGAAAGACATGGAAAACGAAGGTAGGTTGAAAAAGTATATTGAAGATATATACAAAACAATAGTGTCAGTAATAAGTAGATTAGCACTGCATCTACTACTCCACTCCACTTAACACTCTGCGCTCCCCTCCAACTCTCATAGTTTGTATTTATGAGAGGAGGAAGAGTTCATTCTACTGTAGGAGGGCTTATCACAACAATCACCTGCAAAAATATATGTACCCACTAATGCTACATCACCTGCAAAAATAAATGTAACTATTAACGCTACGTCACCTGCAAAAATAAATGTGCCCATTAATGGTATATCACATGCAAAAATAAATGTACCCATTAATACTACATCACATGCAAAAATATATGTACCCACTAGTGCTACATCATCTGCAAAAATAAATGTATCCATTAATACTACACCACCTGCAAAAATATATGTACCCATTATTTCTAAATCACCTGCAAAAATAAATGTACCCTTTAATACTATATCACCTCCAAATTATATGTACCCACTAATGCTACATCACCTGCAAAAATAATTGTATCCATTAATGCTACATCACCTGCAAAAAAATTGTACCCATTAATACTACATCACCAACAAAAATATATATACCCATTAATGCTACATCACCTTCAAAAGGAAATGTACCCATTAATACTACATCACCTGTAAAAATAAATGTACCCTTAAATAAAACCTCATACAGACTCTTATCCTTGTATAAATATTGAAAAATTATATATTTATAATTTTTTTTACTTTTAGATGCAAAGAATAAAAATACCAGAATATGTATATAATTAATTATAATGTATAATCAATAACTGTATGTTTGGTTTTATGAGTGTTTTCTATATTACAGGGTAGAAAGCCTGAAAAAAGAAGACTTTTAGGTTCTTCTAAGTCATATGCTCAAATGAAAACTGGCTCCAGGAGGGATGCTTTAGGACATTTTGATACCCTTGTTACATATGCAAACCTTAGTGGTGCTGTTCAATGAAGTCATAGCACACTCTGCATCATTTTCTACTGTCAGTCTCTCCAAGAAGTGACTGGTCCTACACAAATCTTCACCAATTAAACAGATTATTTGTGTATAATCTAACAGTTTAGTCTTACATCTTACTAATCCACTTTTGCATCCATGATGAAATGATAACAATGGGAACAGATATCACTGGAAGCATCTAATATGAAAATTTGAAAAACTTGAAAGCTATTCAAAAATTGAGAATAAACACACCAGCTGCATTTCCTGACAACAGCTGCCCAGATGTCGGACTAGAGTAGAGATCTCCTGCTGGATGAGTATTTTACAAAAGACACAAATATAAAAATTAAATCATAATACTGAACTATTGAACACTCATATGGAGAATCTATCATATACATATTAGGTGTGTGCAAAAGTTTCCAGTGTTTCACTTAATTAAATAAGAACTGGTTTTCAAAATGAAAGATTCTGTAAACTTTTGCACACATCTAATATATACATGTGATATGACAGACTGGTAGAAAATCTTCTATTGGTTGGGTAGTGGTGTTATATACCCTCTCAAGGATGACTCCCAAAGCTTAGTCCTTATCATGGGAAGTGAAAAGTGCTTTTCATTTATTGTATATTCTGTGCTGCAGGGATAACTGAACAATGATATTTCCTAAACATCATAGTTTATTTACTCTGAGAACTTTTATATATGGCAATTTCATTACTAGTCACTTCTTTCTTAATTATTACATTGAGAATAGTTTATAAAATCAAGAGAAATTTTTAAAGATTAAGATCTATTTTTCTATGCTATCAAACATTTTCTATATTTAAATAATTTGAATTTCCATAGGATCAAATGAATTAGTCATGGTGGATTTGTTTTTATATCTAATTAAAAATGATATTACTTACCTTTTACTGTTGCCAATCTATTGGGTAATAACTTTGCAATAACTTTCTGTTTTTCTGTTCCTTTTTTCTCATCTTTGGCCAAGATACCAAATTTCTTCAAAGAATTAATGAGGCGACAATGTGCACTTACATCTGGATGTTCTCGAATAAGGCAATAAATGAAGGTCTTTGAAGATAAAAAAAATAAATCCATAGAAAACATAGGATATAAAAATGAAGATTATCTCCCCTTATATACATGGAAAAATAGTTACTTTTAAATGGTGTATAATGGACTCATTTTGAATAGTTGTATTAGACTTAAAAGAAAGTATAACTTGTCAAGTGGACTATTTAGTTGGGAAAGAATATTTTGGTATTATATTACTTCTCTTTTCCTTTGCTAAACAATTTAATGTAGTTATAAATATTTATGTTTATTTTAAAGGATATCTGGTCATATAATGTAGGACATTTTCAGAAAAAGCAATAGAGGTCTTTTTTTTAGCTTTATTTCAGCAAAGATAGCATGGCAGCCAGTATAAATTTCATATTTTATAATTTGTGCAATTTCAAATATATTACCTTTGTATTGAGAAGCAGTTCTCTGATGAGAAAGGCTCCAAGAAATCCAGAGCCACCAGTGACTAATACTCTGCCTTTATTCCAGCGATTGCCCACACGAAATGATCTCCAAAATGCTCTCAGACTCATGTCAATGCTTTAGTAACAAAACATCAAATTTTGGTTAAATATAATTTCAATTATTTTAATAACTTATAAAAGTTATTAAAAGTGAATACATCTTACTAAAGATAATTATAAAAAATATGCTTATCATTGTTACTGAGTTTATAAATGCAAAAATTTATATTTTTCTAAAATTATTGTTGCATTCTTCTCTCAATAATTACATTTTGAGTGAAAAGCATTTAAAGATTCTAGTTCAGTTTTTTTATTCTACTCTGTTACTCTTGATTGCACAACTAACATTTAATAAACCTGTCAGTTTTAATTATTATTTTTTCTGTTGATTTATTATATTACTTATTGTTATTATGGAACTGTTATTGCCAGTTTTTACACCACTTGTATCAGGAGATTTTCATTTGGAATCAACAAGACACACCAACATTCTTATTTAATGATGCTGTCATTTGGATAGTTTCAGTTCTCCCTTGCATTTTCAAGGCAGGATGCTTTCAATTTTTTTTTTTTAATTATTTACTTTGTGGCCGGGGGTGGGGGGCAACTCTTTTCAGGTCCATTCCAAGTGCACCAATAATGAAGAGTATAACTGTTACTTTGATATTCGCATTATTTTTATTCTTGGTATCATCATATTCTTTTACTTTCTGTTCATTACCTGAGATCAACATAGTAAATATATGAATTCTGGTTGCACAAATTCTGATATTAAGTAATATTTATAAGAATACTCTATTACTGTTGTTGCCACTGCTGTTGTTTATTGTATCTTCTTGCTATCACTGGGGATCGAATGACAGTAAATCTCCTTAAATCTTCTGCTTTCTCCTTAATAGTTCTAAGATTTGTATAATCACTATATCAATTTCTTCCACAGATTTCTAGCTGTTCTAATCATTGATAGTCTAAAACATTTTTCATGCTCCAATAATTATGGATATGACTATCATTATTCTCTTTTAAGTACATCCTTTGTGTCACTGGAACAACGATAAACACTATTTTGTCAGGTCTTCCTTTCCCTGTTTACAATAATTTGATTTAGTCTTCTAGACTGGAAAGACTCATTAGTCTATATTGCGAAACCACAAATTATTATACTGGTTGGGGCAAAAGTAATCAACAAGTAACTCTTAAAGAAAATAGTAATAAAAAAAAAAACACTTATATTCAGAACCAGAAAGAGATAACTGAAATTTCTTGGATGCTTAATGAGGTAAGGGTGCTTGAAAAACTTAACTCTTACAGGGCATATCAAATGCATGAGAGACAAGGGAAGTCAGCAGGTCACTTACTTGATGAGCTTGTTTGAATGGATGTTGGAATGGGTGCTGAAGAAGTTTTACAAAGGAAGAAATGTTGATAAGGGATAGGAAGTTGTGGAGAGCCATGATCGCCCACATTCTGAAGGGACACAACAAATAAAAGATTCCAAAAGAGAGTCTCTGTACTGTGTTCATATCATTTGGCTGGGTAATTATGATTCTTTTTTCGTTGTTGTTATTCATTTTTTATAAAATAAGAAATATCAATTTGACTACTTCAGTTTCACACTTTTACTATTTAAATTTTCTTTTTCATAAATCTTTGTTTTCCAAGCCAATTTATATAGAATTCACTCAATAATTTCTAGATTTTTCATTTTTCATTAAATTTTGGTGGAAAGATCATAAATATATTATTATTATTATTATTATTGTCAATAAAATCTAGTGTCATTACTTTCTTTGGAGAATATTTTCAGTTATATCTGCAAATGTAACCAAGAATATCTTTGAGGAGAGTTTTTTTTTATATCTTCAATTCTGTTCTAAGTTTAAATTAGATAAATTACATTTTATAATAATTTTTGAATACAAGTATTGCATATGTATAAATTTTAACTAGATGATATTTTTGTAGAGTCTGAATTTCACTTGTATTGGTTCAAAGTCTGATGTATTAAAAATGGTTCTTCCTGAATTCTCTTTCATTAATGCTAATTATTGGATGTTGGACAACTGCAGGACAGTGATCTAATCTTGCAGATCCCACTGTTGTGGCCTTGTGTCTGACTAGGTTAAGATATGTAAATATATACACAAATGAGAGCCTGTATTTTTTATATAAATAACATTACTAAATTTTTTTAAAACATTTCACCCCAAGCAAAGCAATAAAGCCACTAAGATGCTAAAGTTTACCAAGTGTAAAAGAACATGAGAAAATGAACAACATTATTAAGAAGAAAGAAGAACTGACATAAAAAAAACTGGTATTAATACATTTTTTAAAAAAAGTTAAAAAAGGAATTTTAAAAGAATGACCTACTTAACAAAGCCTGTGTCATGCAATTCTAGTTCCTCCAATAAATTTGGTTGCGGTTCCATTTTTATTTCTTTCTCCACTGAAGGACTGAGATGTAATCGACCATCAATAAGCTGTGCTTGTTGCTTGACATTTGGGAAGAGGAACATATCTTTTACAGACATCTCAACTTTAAATTCATCCATCACTTGGTTTAATAGTGCAGCAGCAAGAAGGGAATGCCTGAAAATGCACAAGTTAAAGTCAACATATGAAATTGAAATGTTCTATATTTCTTGGAATTCAGTTGACTATCATTTCCTTTATGTTTATGTTTTATCAATATTGATTTGTAATAAGATACTAGAGGATTCCCAATTATAGACATATTGTTTTTAATTCATTATTCATGAAACTATAACTTCTAAAGAAATTGTTTCATATCCAATCAAAAGTGGACTAGTATATTTTATTGAATTCTTTAAATTAATGTCTATTACATAATAATAATAATGATGATTTTTTTAATTCAACATTATTTCTTATTACTATAAATATTATATTTGGTGGGTACATATATTTGAGTAGATATTTTTGTTTTTCTTTTCTTGTTTTTATACAATGAAAATAACACATACTGATTGAAAGTTTTATTAAAGTTATTACTAGCTTGAACATGGTTTTCCAGGATAAAGGGAAAACAGTTTTGATTCCTGTCAAGAGAGACAAATTCTTGAAGAAAACTGTTGATCAATAGGATGGTAGATGCTAATTTCACTGTCTAAAAAAAGAAAAAAAACTCAAACATTTCAGATAGAAATAAATTGTTGTACTATGATGAATTGATATAATAAAAAAATTTTAATTTGTGCATTACAGATACTGTTTATACTGTTTGAAATAAGAAAGCCTTAATCATCACATCTGTTCAGACAATAAATCTAACTGCCTGAAATACAAAATATAGAACACTTTTATACTTTTCTCTGATTTCATTGACAAAATTTTAGTTTTATAATATAGGCATAATTTTAAAAATAATCAGAATTCAGAAATATTACACTGTAAAATTCATTTATTTTTCCTTTACTCATTTTCTTTTATTCACGTTCTTAGATAATATGAACACATTATGCATGCATGTGTGCATGTGTGTGCATCCATACATAATTGTGGATAAATCACACCAAGTATTTTATCATGAAATGAAATTTATCAGAATTATATTTACATTCTTCATTTTGTTAAACTTTAAAGACAACTTTTATTCTCTCTGATATTTTTGTTTATCTGTCAATCTCTCCATTATGGTTTTCTGGGTTACCCCACTTGGCTTTGCCAAAAACACTCATTAGGATGTGCTCTTTATCTATAAAAAGGCAAGCATATTCTCTCTTTTACTTGTCTTTTCCTCTTGCTTCCAAATGTAGTTAAACATTGTTAAAGAATGCTGCTGCCATGGTGCATTCACTTCCTTGGTTAACTGAACTCTCACACACACACATACACAGATATGTGTATAACACACAAACACATTCTTATAGCTAATTTCAATGTATTTTCCTTTCATTTCAATTGTGTACATATGCAATCACTTTTTCTAATACATGCATTTCATTGCCGTTTGCTTTAAATTCACTGTTTTGTGTTTCTTATTTTTACCTGGACACATAAGAGACCAACAATATTGATTGTGGGACAAATATTCCAGAAGCTCATAAATGTATACTATAAAATGTCCACACACTTATATCTATCGTATAAAATCCCGCAACAAAGTGGTGACTTATTTTTACTCATAGAACATAGAATCCCACAACAGTTTTAGCATAAGATTAATTCCCTATGTCTACTTGTGATCATATTTGTAATTACAAAGCAGTTTTGCTAAGATTTTACTTTCTAATAAATTCAAAGAAATTATTATTTCTGCAATCTTTATACATACCCTCCCAAATCAAAAAAACTTTCTTCAATATCAATATTTCTTAACTGAAGAACATTCTTCCAAATCTGAGCTAATTTCTTTTCAGTATCTGTGTTTGGAAGACCTTCACTGCTAAAAGAAATTTCTACTTGACTGTCATATTCTGGAAGTGCCTTTTTATCAAGTTTTCCAGAAGCTGGAACCACAGGAATACTGCAAAAAACAAGAAACAATATAATTTAATAATTTTTTATAAAATGAATGCATTGGGTTTTGTTTTTATTTTCTTCTTTGATAGTGTCAATTATGAAATAAACACATTTGAGTTTATGAGGGGGTGCTGAAAAAATCTCAGCCTTGGCCACTTCCTGATCAAATAACCAAACATCAAAATATTTTCGGACTTCTTAGTCAGGACAAGAACATCTCCTCATACAACATTTATGCTAAAGAAAATATAAATAAAATAGCATTATTCTATTTGACCTTTTTTGTTATCTAATTCATGATTTGGATATAACTTTTATTTTCAGTATCTTTAAATTATCAAATATCATTTTTAGTTTTTCATCATCTGCTAAATTACATAAACTTCAACTGAATAAATTAAAAATCAATTAAATCTACAAGATGCTTAACAATTAAATGTTGCCATGAAAATTAAATTTAACTTTAATATTAAGCAGCTACTAATGACCTCAATATAAAATAAAACAAATAACAAATATTTTTTCTTTAAAATATATGATAATAGTAGTGTTTTTTTCTATTAAATATATGGTAATAGTAGTGTCAGTTATTAGCATTTAAATTTATATAAATAAATCTAGTGATAAGCAAAATGGCAATGATTGGCTATTGAATGGAATTTATTGAAGGATCAGACAAGATTGTATTTGTAATTGGTAAAAAAAATTATCTTCCTGAGCTATTTACCTTGATTGTTAAAAATGGCACTTGTATATAGACATATACCTATATAACACACAGTCACTACTTGAATTTTTTCAAGTAGTGATTGTGTGTTATATAGGAATAAAGTGTTGCTGCCAACATTTGAGTCTGAACATAGATCGCCAGTGAACAAACACAGGTGATCACATTATTGAATTAAGTAGACCACATGACCATAGAGGAAACACAAATGAGGGTGGTAGCATGTATCTAATTGATCGTCATTTCTATTCTATCCTCTATTACTATACAGACCATTATTCTCTACTCTATTCACTATACTATTTCTCTACTCAGATCACTATATGGGTTACTTGTTGAGCGAGTATTATTGAGCAAGTACTATTAGTGTGAGTGTTATCTGAAGGCATCTGACACCAGTGTTGTTCAACGTCATACTATAGTTGTATCTGCGATTACAAAGTCTCTACTACAACGAGCATTATGAAAGTGACAACGAGTATTTGTTGGCATCACAAAAGCTGGCAACAAGTGTTCGTTGACATCACAAAAGTGGTGGCAAACATGAGGATAACGTTAATATTCAGTGGAGTACAGCAAAATGGAAGAACTAAAAACTATCATGTTCCAATGTTGGCACTACAGAAGCAACAACAAGAACAATAGTTGCAGCAACAAAATTACAATCAGAGCAACATTTGCAGTTGTGAAGGGTTGTCAAGTTTCCTTGGCAAGTGTCGGTTGGCCTTGAAGGTCATTCCTTGATCCAGTGACCTTTCTCGGCCTTGGAGACTATTGTATCATGAATTAGTGGTGGGGGTTGTGAAGGATCCTCTGTATGACCGGCTAGGCTTGTCGGCATCAGAGTTGCACTCTTTTTGGTCTTGGGCACCAGCAGCAGATTATCTCATCAACCCTGAGTTTTTGCTTAGCTGCCAATTGATTCAAAACGTGCTACCTCTCAGTGACATAACTTTCAGATGGTTTGAGGCAGATTTGCCAGATTGTCATCGGTGTGACCTTGGTTTAGAAGAAATGGCTTCACACGCCTTCTACCATTGTCCTCAGGTGCACACTTTCATGGATTATGCTGGCGAGTTGACGGCTTGTATCCCTCCTGACTGACTTGTGTCCATCAATCTTGCCCCCATTCTCCAGGGTAAAACGGATGGTGTTTTTAGCATTGCTAGCCATAGCAAGAATGGTGGTGTGGGCATCATGAAAGGAGGGAATCTTGTGAGATGAATGTTATTTGTATCAGGATCTGATTGTTTTCTTTAAGCATCAGCTTAAGGTGAAAATCAGATCTGATCAAAAGCATTTGATTTCAGCGAAAGGTTGGTGACTGAGGCAAGTCTGGTTCATGTGGACGGAGCTAACCTTGGTTTTCTTCAAGTCCTTTTAAGGCAGTTTCCTGTGGACCCCCACCAGTTAAGTTAGACACTATTTTGTGTTCCTAGTTAATGTAAATAAGTGTTGTTCCGGGGTGTGTTCCTGGCCTTTTTCTTCTGTTATGATCCATATCGAGATTCCCAACCTCCCTAGTTTGTTTTTGTTCCCCATTTTTCATCTTGATGGGGTCAGCCTTTGATTTTCCCATTCCATCATTTATTTTTCCTCCCCATTCCATTAGTGAGTGTGCTTCTTGATTCAGTCTATTGATAGAATACAGCAGCTACTCTTATTATTTTGTCAGGTGAATGGCTCCTACTAACATTGTTTTGTTTTAGTTTTATCTTTGGTTTATATTTTGAGTTTCTTTTCTGTATCATGAAATTTTTATATATTTTTGCATATTTTGAAATTTTTATGTCATGGGGTGTTTTGTAGGCCCTTTGTGAATATGTGGTATTGTGGTAGGAGTGGGAGTTGGTGGACAAGTTCTTGTGGTGATTAAGTATATTCTATTAGATGAATGGGTTGTGACTGTGGTTAACTAGGAATAGGATAGCTAGTGAAAAACCAGCTCTTCCCCACTTCCTCTTCAACCTTGTGCCACAATTTTGTATTTTTTATACAAAATAAATATATTCTGTTCTATCCTGTATTATTATTTGGATCATCATTTCTATTCTATCCTCTATTACTATACAAACTACTATTATCTACTCTATTCACTATACTATTTTTTCTATTCAGATCACTATATGGGTTACTTGTCAAGCAAGTATTATCGAACAAGTACTATTAGTGTAAGCGTTATTTGAAGGTGTCTGACATTAGTATTGTTCAACGGCGTACTATAGTTGTATCTGCGATTACAAAGTCTCTACTACAATGAGCATTACAAAAGTGACAACGAGTATTCATTGATATCACAAAAGTTGGCAACAAGTGTTCATTGACATCACAAAACTGTGTCAGTCAGATGAATAAGTTTTGCATTTCATTTATACAAATAAAAAGTAGAAATTATTCACCTGACTGACAGAGTGAAACTGGATAGTTTTTTTAATTGACTTTTATAATGAAATGAAACTATGAAATATAATAAAGGAGTTTTTTTTGTTATAGTTACCTTTTTAAGAAAAGAAAATAAGAAGGAATCATGTAGAAAGGTAATTTTTTTTTGAGTTGTGATCTAATATCCTTTCTTGTCACTTCTCCATTTGGTACAATATAAGCAACCAAAAATTTGTTCTCGCCTTCATCTCCATTCACAAGGACAACACAATTGTTTACTTCAGGCAAAGAAGTCAAACAAACTTCAACAGCCTAACATATAGAAAAAGAAAATCATTATTTTCTATGTAAATACTAAATGATAATATTTGTCAATTACTATAATGCTTTACTTAAAGATTTTTCATTATTTTTTCTTGTTATTTTTAGTAGTAAAAGGAATTCATGTAGAATGAAGTAGATGATGTTAATTAAAAATCATTGAATTACAAAATTATTTAACTGACAACATTAAGAAAATTTTAAAAACACTTTTTTTACTTGTGGCAAGTATTAAATATTGCAAAATATATATCAAATACCTGTACTTCAATAGAGTAGCCTCTAATCTTGACCATAGAATCACAGCGCCCACATATTTCTAAATGTCCATCTGATAACATGTAACCCCAATCTCCAGTGCGATAGAGACAGTCTCCATATTCAGCTGACAGCTTGGAAGGCTTTTTTATGAATCTTTGAGCGTTCAGTTCAGGCATTTTTAGATAACCATGGGCAAGAGTAGGACCACCAACAAAAATCTTTTAAAAAATATGAAAGCTTTATGAAAATTTTTAAAATGATTTATTAAACAATAAAAGAAGAAACATTTACACTCAATAATTTCTTTTATATACTTCTGTGATCTAGATATAAACTATAAACAGTTATTAGCAAGTAATCTGGTTAGGTCCAAACCCTGAATCAGATTAATAGATTTTATATTCTTCACTAAAAGAAAGTATTTTATGTTCTTCCTCAAAGAAAGAATTATGTGAATCATTGAGTTTTTAAAGGTTTCAGCTCCACATATTTCTAATCAGGTTAATATTGGCTCAAATAAAACAAGGTACTCACTTGATGAATGCAAAGAAGTAGGATTTAATTTTACACTAGAATACAAGAATTTTCTTGTATCATTTATACACTGAATGGTCCAAAAGTTGGGCCCTTTTGTTATTAAAGATACCACAACTACTAGATTAGAGTTGAGAAAAATACTACATTCTATTGTTAAACTTTGGTATTCATTCTGACTGTAACTGTCATTGAAGTGATAATATACATATTATCAGATATTTAATTTATTTATGTAATATCAAACTCACTTCTATGTATATTAATTTGTCTGTTATTAATCCCTTCATTATTCACTACTGACATGCAACCTTAACTCTGAAGAGAGTCTGGAAAGAAAGGAAGGATGTAAAAGGACCTGTCAGTAGTCCTCTCAAACTTCTTTCTTTTCCCTACTGCTCATCACAGAAAGCAACACAGTAATTATCCACTCTCTACTATGTCTGAAGTTCTTTCTCTCTTTATTGTTGATTTGAGTTTCTTCAAAATTGTTGTTACCATTTGAGCAGTATTTGTTTGTGTATATCCTTTTGAAATGTACTTTATCCATTTTCCATTTTAAACTTATATTTGTTATTTGGTTCTAGTTTTCATGGTTTCTGCATTGATTTGTCAATAAAGAATAAAACATCAGTATGAAGTGTGGACCTTTTTCATTGAGACCAGCATGTAGTTACACTGCCTAGTCTGGAAAAGACAAAATTTACACCTAACCAGATACATTCTAAGTACAGTGTTAATGAAGTATTGTGTATCACAATATCTCAGTTCTAGAAATTGTGAGAAAACCCTTTGCTTTCACAGATGAGTGAAGAAAAACATAACCATACAATGGTGCAGTTTTTTCCAGTCATTTATTATCAATAGTCATTTTAACTAAGAGAGGATTAAAGCAATTAAAAGTTTGTCAGATTTACCTCCCCTGAAACTCCAACTGGTTGCACTTCTCTAGCTTCATTCATTATAACAATTTGAACTTTGGGAAGATGGCATCCAACTGGGCAAAATTTCCTTCCATGAAGATCATGCTACAATAAAACATTTGAAAAATAAAATAAATATTTTTTTTTATTATTATTTTGTATAGTTAATAATAACAAATTAATTTCCAATGGATAATTTAGGCCAACTAAGTCAATAACAATTTTGGTATTTTCAACAAAATTAAATACATGATGATTGTTCCAAAAGTAATGCCTCCTTGCTCTTTGACATCCGAAACGGATGTCAGTGGTATGAACTAGTAAGCAATAGTTTACTGAAAGCAAATGATAAATAGCACATCCAATAAGTAATGCATTTCATCAGTGGTGACAATGATGCGTATAACAAGCCACATTTTGGACAGCTCTGTACACCTAGGAAATGAAGAGTGCCTTGAAAAGGCATAACAAATGTTAAAGTGTTTTGTAGCTGAAAAGTGTTCTATGCCACTATTGTGATCTCTGTATTGCTGTTGTAGTTTCTGTAGAATTAAATATAATATATTATTTTCCAAGTGTCCTTTGTAAATAACTTAATCTTGATTTTTTATTTTAATTTTCTAAAATTCTAAAATTTTATAACTGTGCATTCAAATCTCTTTTATGATTTTCAAATCTTTTGATTGTCACTTAATTCCATTTTTATGCTTGTGCATTGATATACGAATGTGTGCCCATGAATATGCTTGATTATTGTATCATCCCTGTCATAACTGCAATAATGTAACTTTTTTACAAATCAATCTCAAATGAAATCAAAAGTCTATGATTCTCCATCTTCTTTATGGACCATATCCCTTTAAAATGTGGGTAATCTTGTCTTTCCACAACCTCCTATCTTTTGTAGCTGTAAGCAGGGTTTGTCTCCTTACTATCCTGCCCAATCCCTGTTCTGCCATCCATTTACATAAAGTCATTCAATAAGTTGCTTGCTGTTTCCTACTGCCTCTCTTGCATTCAATATTTGCTGTGAGTGTTGATTCTCCATAGCTCAGAAATACAGTATTTGTAAAAGACTCTGTATTGGTTTTATGTATTTCCTTGAAAAATATGATAAAAGTTTGCATCTTTGTTTTATTCTAAAAATGAGTAATTTTTAAATATGTTGTCAATTTATATTAAAGTTGTCTAATTATACAGGCATTGTTCTAAGAATGTGTGCAACAGGCTTTACTAAATGGGGTCAATACTATTACCCATGATATTATATACAATATTGTAGAAGGCATTTACAGATAGAAATATTAATTGAGAAGAAGAATAAGAAGAAAAAAAGAGTTAATTTAGAACCCAGCATTTCTATTCTTATGGTGAGGGACAGACTATAAACTGCATTCTTTTTATCAGAAACAAGAAACACAAAATATCAGAAATTTAAATAACAATAGGGTTAGCAGTCAAAAAATTGATCTTTACCAAGATAAAAAGTGAAACAAAAAATACAAAATAGTTTGAGTGTCTTGAGATAAATGCAATGAAAATAAGTATGTTTCATTCTTTCATCTGTGTTACATTATTTTGCACAATATAAGCAATAAATTCCCAAACATTTCAAATACAGATATTCTTGATTCTATAAAATACACAGAAATAATTTTTATGTAATTTTCTCCATTCTGAGGCATTGCCAAAAATGTGCAATTTTTAAACAGCTTCCCACATTAAACCTCAACTTTGTGTCACATTCTGCAATGACAAGGTCATGCAGATAGTCATGCTTGTTGATTACTTTAACCAGTGGTGGTAGGAGTTCCAGAGGGGCCTTCAGCTTCTTCCAAACTTAGTTACTATAAAAAGTCAGTCAATTCAAAAGTCTTTCATACTCTCCAAGCTCATTTCTTTCATGCAATTTTTGTCAAAACTTTTTTCTATCACAACTAATCTTTACTTTGAGTTGATACTTAAAGTAACACATCAAATCATAAAAAAGATTAAATTTCACTCCTTCATGAGAAACATAATCCATTCTTCACTCCAGTTCACAGAGGTGACACATTGTAACACATAGTACCAAAAGATAGTGACTAATCAAGAATCAAACTACCAACTCATCAAAGTAGCCCGACTGAATGAACTTTACTGCAGTAGAAGAAAATATGCTCTACTATTTAAAATTTTCCATCTGCATCCTGAAAAGGATACTATTAAGAGTTAGAGCATTCTGAACCAGTCACCAGTGTTAAAAACTAAATTATCAGGATACCCAGCATCCAAGACTATTTGAATGTAATGCCTCCTCAAAAAAATCAAGTGTATGCAAAGTGAGCTCCTCAACCATAGCCCTGTACAGTGTCTGTAAAAAGTTACTGAATTGAGGAATCTTAGCTAAAGCCTGATGACATTCACCTATGAATTGTTTCTCATTTGATGGTCTTCAACAGTAACTGACCTGGAGTTGAGAGAAAACCAACCAGAGCTTAATGAAGGCTACACAAGTGCCCTGTTCCTAAATCAGCATCTTTGTTAACATTCAGTATATAAAAGTTAAATGCAAGGCTACTGTATGGCTACTAAATACAGACTTTTAAGACTGTTGGCCTTCCCCACTTCCAGAGCAAGAGCTGATGTGATCCAATATTTGATCTTCAGGAAGACAAAATATAGTCAATCAAGAGAAAGATGTAGGTACATTAATTTTCTGCTCTACCTTTTAAAGACATTTTCTTTCAAAGCTAATCTTAACTGACTGACACTCCAGTTTTTGCTGCACCCCCAGTTAATTTTTATCCAATTGGAGATCTAGTCCAAATCAATGTGTATGTGAAAAACACCCATCTGCCCTACAAAGACAAGCCCCACCAAGATATCTAACTGCAAATCAGATTTCTTGAGATTAACTTTGGCTTCTTCAACCTGTTCTTAACATTTAATCACCTTCTACTCCTTCTCTGTTATCACAGTAAGACAACAAAATATGGTTACTTTATGAGTGGACACCTTAGCACAGGCCACATCAGGAAAGTCTATACCAGCCAAGACTCTCATAACAATATCTTCCTTCAGGAAGTATTCTAGTGTCAAGGCATAAAAAGGTGTAGCAATTAGGTAACCTTAGTTCCAACCACTTTCCATTCACTTGCACCACAGCTGTACCAGTTGAGTAGACTAATCCATGTGCGGAAGTCTGGCTTAAATACAACAGCTAAGAATCAATGATACACCCTATCAAACACATTGATCAGTACAGGTTCCATTTCTAGGATTGTGTGAACCTAACTCAAATTTTTATTCCTTTCCTATCAAAAGTCTGTTCAGTCTACTAACATCTTCAACAAAATTTTTGCCAAATACTTTAACACTTTAATAGTGTTATTGTGTAATCTGTTCTTGGCATGATTGCTCTCTTCAACAATGTGATAAAATCCAACAGTTTATATGTCAAACAATCCAACCTAAACAAAATATGACTGTCAACCTGCTTCAGCACCAACTAAATTCTTGCACATCACAACTGGATCCTCATAAATAATTGCTTCATCTTCTTTCCGAAATTGGAATTCTAATCTTTCTGTAAACTTTGAAAAGTAAGCATGACCATTATACATTTTTGTTGTTTACATTAAATTTTGAACTTTAAACTTTTTAACTTTTGAACCTTTTGTTTTCGTGAAGGTTTTCAGAACATTTCTAAATGTCCAAAAAATTATAACTACAGTTGTAAAATTCAATAATTTCTGAATCACTTAAGTAGGACTCTGAAATTTTCTATATTTTCACTCTTGTAAAAAAGAGGTTCAGTGGTTCATTTGTATCTACTATTCATATTCTTATTCATAATTGTGGTGATGTTATTATCATTATTATTAGTAGTAGTAGTGGTGGTAGTAGTTTATCCATGCTGACAAAAATGTTAGCGTATATGAAATTGAGATTTTGTCAAAACCTCACTATTATTATGCTTTACATAATAATTGAGTCTTTAAATATATTTTCCCAGTTATTATTGTTGTACTCTGCTCTTCCATGGAGTCAGTTTTTATACATCTTGGAACATAATAAAGACACTGTCATGTGGTGTATATTATATGCAAAGAGATTCTTATTATTCTTGGTTTCCTCTTCCTATTATCATTATAATTTTAAATCTGGTTTTAAAGGGAAAATTTGAACCCACCCACCCAAAGAATTCTTGAAAAATATATGTTGAGATTTTTGCCATGCAAAACATATTTTGCTGAAGAGAAAAATATTTAAAAAGGTATTCTTACATTTTTTTTATTATAATATTCTGTCAAATTCAAGCATGCAACATCATGGCATTCAGATATACTGTACAAATTGATGAATTTGACATGAGGCAAACTCTGGATGCATCTCTCCAATAAGGTAGTTGTTACAACCTCTCCACAAAACCAAATTGACCTGAATAATGACATTTAAATAAAAAAAGGAGTAAATCCTTAGAAAAAAGAATAAATTTTTATACTTTGCAACTTTGTAGTTTGATGCTTTGTAAATACACTTTGTTTAAACTCTGTAGAGTCACTCAATTGTAGTCTAAAGTCAGGTATATAATGATTATGTTTTATGCAAAAAGTTGGCTAAAAATAATTTAAAGTCAAGGATTATTTTTTTCTTTTTCATATTCAGTAAAGTTTTCAATAATAAATCATTTGTTTTTCTTCTCAAAGCAAAGAATTATTTTTTTATACTTAAACTTCTAGCTTCTATTTTATAAATCTAAAATTAATTATGTTTCATTAATTTATTTATTTCTCATTTAATTTCTATAATAAAATCCAAGATAGTTTAATGGGAAAAGGTTTTCAGCACCATCTTGTAACAACATATTTTCATGTTCCGATTGTTTTTAGCATTTGTTGTTCACTGGGATCTTATGAACATTTCTTAAGTGAAACAACCGTTATAAATTTTAAACAGAATCACAAATTTTTTAATAACCTTGTAAGCGCCATTTTTAATAAATATAGCAGTTATTTTATGGTAAACATTTCTGCTTTATCTAAATGAAGAGTTATTGAAGTTTTATTTGTTCACTGAATTAATATTTAGACATGTTGAAAAAATATATGAATTGCATTGCTTTTCTTGAAGTTAACATTTACAGATTTTGAGTCTTTATTAATAAGAAAAGTTTTTCATATTTTCAAAATAAATGTTAATATTTTGATATTCTCAAGGAAGGCACAAGATAATTGCATATTTCCATATGAGTTATTACTTATAAAAAAAATATTCGGTTTCATGATGAGTAAAAGTAATTTACCAGTAAATATAGATGTTGTTTTTTGTTGTTTTTTTGGGGGGGTGGGGGGATTTCAAAATTTCTTTTTGTTTAATTTCAAATTTACAATTGACCAGTTAACTATTTTGTAAACAATTAATTCTGTGAAGTATATACAACATGAAATTCAATTCCAATTCAGTATTTTAAATGAGGTAACCTAGATAAGAAAATCAACAAATTTCTGTTAAAATGCCATACAATTTTTGTAAATAATCAGATCATTTCAGAATTTACTCAAGAATTTATTATTTTCAAGGTAAGAATTTATTAACTTTAAAATATGCTTACTTTATTATCAATTCTACTGAATTTAATGTTAACATCTTGTAAAACATGTTAACTTCATTGATAGGAAGTATTTCCTAAATTTCATTATTTTCCAATTCAAGCACAAACTGCTTACCTCATTGATTGGAAATATTCCTGAAGTTGTATTATTTCCATTGTGTTTAATGTAACTTCTAATAAAGAAGGTGTAAACAACATTCGAGTGATTTTGTTTTCTTTTATGAATTGACAAAGTTGTTGAGGATCATATATGATATTGTCAGGTATTATGAACATGGAGACACCTAAAAAATAAAAAAGGAATTAGTTGATAAACTATTTTTTAACTTGTTATTTTTACTGAATCTTAATAAATTATGTATTTCTCAATGCATGAATAATAAAATTAGCACCCTACCTTTGGTAGATTAAAAAATAAATTTGCTTTTGGTAATTCCAATATAATTCTAAATGTTTCTATTAATAGTAAGGATATTATTCAGAGTATATTGTCTTTGAGGTGATTCAATTACATATGAAGTCACAAAGACTATAAATAGCTATGGCTATTACCCATGAGACAGTTGAGTGCATACTACTTCCAGCAAGTGTTACCAATGTCTAATGAACTGAATGAACAATTATCACTTGATAATTATGAATATGCACAAGTATGGCTTGGAATACTAGCAGCTAAATCTAGAACAAAAAAACTAAAGTATTCCAAATCAATGGGACAAGAAAACCAAATAACAGACCTCTTGTTAGCTACTGCTGGTTGTGAAGCCATTATGAAATTATCAGCAATTGCATACCCAAGACAGTTTGAGGAAATGATGTTTGACAATATAAATCAACTAATAGTGAAAAACAAGAAAAAAACTAGTGAAGAGCTAAGTTTATGAATATTTCTTTTCTTATATTTTTAGTGAATGAACCCATTATCAAATATGTTCTTTGTTTAAAACAGGCCACTAAATAATATGAATTTGAGAAACTGGGATTAAAAAAACCAATCAATTGAAGAGGGTTTGATCCAAATGAAATTGGTAAATGGCCTTCAAAATGAGGAGTATCGGCAAATGATTCTTATGCATTTACAACTGGGAAAGTTGTCACTAGAACTAGTGTGTTGAATTTGTTCAGCAACAAGAATTGGATATTTAGTAGAACAAAATTATGGACCTGGGAGAGGAAATGGACAAATATGCAATAAAGAAAAAAGATAGAATAATGTGTACTTATTGAGTATATCAACATCAAAGAAAAAAAACAAAAATGTCTGTCATGTAAAAAAAATGTACAAAATGTTTCAAAATGAATCCTTTTAAATGTATGTGTAAATCCAAAAAAAAATTAGAGACAGTTCAACAAAGTGAAGAGAAAATAAATATGGATGTCTTTTCATTGAAAATAAAAATTAGAAAGGGTTATTAAAAACTCAAATCAATAATGTTTTATTGAACATGCAACTAGATACAGGAAGTGACATGATGTTGATACCCAGAAATTTTAGGTAAATCAAGATTAAAGAAAAACCTTGTGCAATTGAATCAGTTTGACAGATCCATGATAAAAAAAAAGTTAGGTTATTTTAAAGCTTACAATGAACTAAAAAATAAGCTTGACATTTTACCAATTATCATGGCAAACTGTGAAAAGAATCATGGTCTAATACAAAATGATGCATTGAACATAAATTTGACACAATTAGTGAAGAAAGCAAAAGCAGAAGAAACTGGAATGTTAGAAAACTATGAAGTGAAGTTAAAACTAAAGGAAAATGTCTCCACCTCATATTTTGAAGCATGAAAAGTGTCAATCCATTTACTACCAAGAGTTGTGGAAAAACTAAAAAAATTATTGGAACACAATCTATTCTGGAATGAGTTTCACCAGGAGAGAACAAATGGGCCTCTCCATCAGTAATTTTAAGAAAGAAATATGGGGATTAGCATATTTGTGGTGACTACAAAATAGGTATAAACCACAAAATATGTGCAGACTCATATCTTATCCCAAATGTAGAATAGGCTTTGAACCCCCTTGCAGGTATGAAAACATTCTCTAAAATTGATCTAAAAATGGTATACCATCAAATACCTGTTGACAAAGACTTTAAAGAAGTCACAACAATAAACACACCAATAGGCTTACTAAGATGAAAAAGAATGCCGTATGGAATTTAAACCCCAAGTGTGATTTTTCAAGAGGCTATAGAGTAAATTTATTGGTAGCAATATGGATGACATTTTTGTTGGTGCTATTAATGATAAAGAATTAAAATGGAAAACTTGTATGGTTTTGAATAAGTTAAAAAATTCTGGATTAACAATTAATGAAAAAAAATGTGTGCACAACACTAAAAAATAATCATTTTTAGGATATTCCATATCTAACAAAGACATATCACTAGACCAATCATTAATTGATAAAATATTAAAAGGTGAAGTACTTAAGAACAAAAAAGAATTGGAATCTTTCTTAAGACTTGTAAATTTCTACAATTTGTAGAGCAATACTCCAAATTGACAGAACCTTTTGCTGCTTTAAGAAAAAAGAATGTGGAATTTATTTGGACAAAAGAACAAGTGACATTTGAAAATTTAAAAGCTGTTCTAGTAAAGAAGCCAGTAGTAAAATATTCAACCCTAGAAAGGAAATACTAGTAACAAGTGACATGAGTAACCACTCAATCTTAGGAATATTAACTCAGGATTGTTATCCTATTGTGTATCTTGTCAAAAATTGTCAAAAGCTGAATTAAAATACTCAAATATTGAGAAAGAAGCATTGGCCACAATATGGTTGACAAATAGAACTTTTCAGGTTCTGATTGGAAAGAAATTCTTATTAAGGTCCAACCATAGACATTTAGAATTCATGAACTTCCTAAGATACCTTCTAGAATTTTAAGATGGCTCAGAATGTTAGTGGCATTTGACTTTGATACTGAGTATGTGAAAAGTAATGCCACTCTGCATGTAGACACTTTGTCAAGATTAAGGTTCATTACTTCTGAAAGTGAAAAAGACAAGGAAAAATTTGAAGATACTTTCTTACACTGGGTTGAAACTGGCATTTTGTTGATAGAAAAATTAGCTGAGGATACAAAGTGAGATCCCATATTGAACGGTATATTGTTCAGGATAAAAAATAATAAGTGAAATAATTGCTCACAAGCAAAAAGGCACTTTAAAGAGGTTAGACACAAGTTAACTGTAGAAAAGGATGTAATTTGTAAGGAGATTAAGGCTAGAGGCTTGGTGGCCAGGCTATTCTACAGATATAGAAAAATACATAAAAATGGTTAAAGTATGCAATGTCAGATGAAAATTTAGACAGACAAAAAGACATATATGACCTAAAGAGTTCCAACCTTGGGACAGAGTACACATGGATCATGGCCATTTTAATAGAATGGGATTTTTATTAATACTTGTAGATTCATATTCAGACTGACCAGAAGTGATACAGGTCTCCAACAAAAGAAGTTCTACTATGAAACATGCCTTAAGGATCATATTTTCAAGAAATGGAACTCTGAAAATGCTAGTATCTGACAATGCCTGAGAGTTCTGTGATGAGAAACTATGACAATGGTTGAACAAAACTGGATTCAAACCATATAAACCCCTTCTCCTGTACCATCCACAATCAAATGGATTAGCAGAAAGGATGGTGTAAAATATTGAAAATATGTGTACAACAGAAAGAAAAGATAGAAACATTTCTTCCTAGATTATTGCCAAGTTATAGGACAATGCCACATGCAGGAAGATTGAAAAGACCATCCAGCCTCATTAGAGCCCCATTCACTATGTCCTATGCCACCAATGAAAAATAAAAACAATAATGAATTTAATCTACAAGAGGCAAGATTCATAATTCAAAATGGACAGAATACTATGACAATAGAAAAAAATAGAAATGCCATATTAGTGCATGCAAACCAAGTTAGACTGCAACACGATAGCAATGTATAATGAGCCTGAAAGTAATGAAGTTAAAAGTGTCATGTCAAGGAAAGATAAACTAGATAGTGAAATCAAGAGTAATATAAACCCTGAAGATGAACAAGACCAATCATTTGAGGAACACTCCTATGAAAAAAGAAAAAGGTCAAGATATCCCATATCTAGACAATCTCTTAATTAGAGGGAGATAGAGGAAACAAAAGTTCCCAGAAGAAGTACCAGGGAAAATAAAAGGATAAAACCTCTTCAGTACAGGAAGATGAGGTAACTTGTTTACTTATGAAGTCACAAAGACGATAAATAGCTATGGCTATTATCCATGAGGTAGTTAAGTGCATACTACTTCCCGCAAGTAGGTAACACTACACAACAGTCTCATTACCAATTATAACTGGATAGTTTGTGAGACAAATTCTTTGGCATACACCAGCTTATGAAACCCAACATAAAATGCTGCACTTTGGAGATCAATATCTTTAAGAATTTTTTCTAAATAAAAATTATAAATTTAAAAATAAAAATGAGAAAATTAAAGATTACTTTTCTACTTTCAGATAATTTCTCAACTCTCAATATCTAAAATTAGTTTAACAACATATCAACAAATAGAAGTCTTAAACTGAACCTCAAATTTCTGCTGAGATCTGTTGTTGTGAATGTCTGTTATTGCAACTGACTTCATTATCTACACTGTTTCATATAGCACATTAGAGAAAAAATAAATGATAACAAATTCAACCCTTTCAAAAATTATATGATGTTTTATGATTTGAAAAATCTATGAATATATATATATATATATATATATATATATATATATATATATATATATATATAAAGCAAAATGTTAGATTGAGAAATTGTTTCAATTCAATCCAATGTGCAACAAAATTCACAATCTTTCATATGAAAAACATTTTGCATACTGTTATCTAAAAAAATATAAATAAAAAGAATTATTCTCACCTTTCAATAAAGGTCTTAGCATTTCCCATATAAAAAAAATATTACAAGCTTCTCTTTCATCAGCCGCATAAGGGTAGTTTTCATGTCGCCATTTGTATGATAAAATTGCACCTTTGTGAGGACACATTATACCTAAAAAGAAACAATGAAATATTTGATTAAGTAGAATTTACTGTCAGCTATCTGATATAACCAGTCTAAAATTTTAATGAATATTTAAGAATAAAATTATTTAAACCATACTACAGAAAAATAATGAGTAATTACAGACATAATAATAGAGTGTTTTAAATCATGTTTATCACTGTAAAATTTTCAACCAATTTATAATTAAATCAGAAACTGCTTATTTATTAATTTTGCAGAGTTATACATATTTATTTATAGCACTTTATGATTTTTTTATTTGTATTTTGATCAATGTGTATCCTAATCATCAACAGTTTACATAAAGGATGGTGAAAAACAGATCATTTTCAATGATCTATGAAAAGTTTGCAGTCGAAGGTTTTATCATTTTTTTTTCAAATGGAAAACACAAAGATGTAAACTCATTCTCTAATAGAGTTGTGCCCGCTGGATCATCCTAGCAATAAACTCCTACAAAAGATCAAAACCTCAAAAGTATAAATGGTGTTATTATTGTTTCTTTCACAAAAAGATAAAATCATTTAAAAAAAACATTCAATAATTATTTACAAAAATCAAAAAAGGTAATTTTGTACATGTTAGCATGGAGAAGGATAACAATGATCAATTTTTCAACTCACTTTTCTGTTCTTAATGTTGATATAACATTGAGCATTATTTCCTTTGGTTGAATTTGTTAAGAAATCAATTTTTTATTTGAAGGTACAGGACCAGTAACAGACATATTGTTATTAGAGTTTGCAAATTTTTACTGCTACATTGTATTTTCTTCAAACTTAAACAAAAACACTTAAATAAACTCATAAACTTCATATTTTCAAATATCTTTAGGCAGTCTCATTAAGAGTTGAATAAATATAGATTATATTTATCCAAATGAATTCAAAACATCTAAGCAAGACAAACATTTTTACCTTTTGGCTTGCCAGTTGTTCCAGAAGAATAAGCAATATAAGCCAAATTATCCCAATTCATCGGAAAGGATACAACTTTGTCATTACCATTTTGAAATTGCTCCAAAAAATTCTCATCAAGACAAATTACACAAAAGTCAGCTGAAAAGGAAAAATTCAATGGTAATTTTAATATTAGAACAATTTATAATACATACTCTTATAATGTATATATAATACATAGTCTTTGTCTCTTTCTTTCTTTCTTTCTTTCTTTCTTTCTTTCTTTCTTTCTCTCTCTCTCTCTCTCTCTCTCTCTCTGATGAGAGCAGGTGAGAGAAATAAAGAATAAACACAATCAAATAAACAAAAACTAAATAAACTGGGTCTAATCAATAAAAGAAAAAAAGAAAACTCTACCTTAACTCAACAAAACCTGGAGATACACCATTTATCAACCTTAACAGGAACTAGTCACACACATACACACACATATTTTGTTATTGGCACCCACTTGCATCTAAGCATTGGGAACATCATCCTCTCTCCCTATTCTGTTTCTCTCCCCTGGTTGCAGTGGCAGAGATGGCTGTGAATCAAAGAGAGTTTGACAAAGCTATTTGCATGAATTTGATTTTTTGGCCAGAAGCACTTCCCTCACAGCTCAAAGAGAATTGAGACAGACGAAATCTGGCAAACCTGGTTGCATTGGGCTGTCAGATGCTTGGTCTGTCAAGATCTATCTTGGTTACACCAGCCTGACTGGGCACATATATATATATATATATATATATATATATATATATATACACACACATACACCCACACAATTAATTATTCTGACATTATTTTAGTGGATACATGTGTAACAAATAGATTATTGCTGCCATATCTGGGCTGGAGCTACCCAGTTCTCATTTGCCTGTCTTGAGTCAAAAAGGAGGGTCTATGTGGCTTTGTAGGTGATGAATTATTTTCCACCCTACAAACCCTTTCTCACAGCCAAAACATTGCTAGACTCTCACTACTCTATCACTATTTCCATGTGTCCTGGTTCCACCAATCTTGACCTTTTACGGCTGGGACCTACCACACCATGTACACAAGGATTAATCATTCTCATTCTCTTTGTATACCATAAATAAGAAGTAACTTCCACTCAGACAGCTTCTTCCCAAGAACTGCTACTTTGTGGAACAGACTCCCAACAGGATGTTTTCCCAATCCCTACAATCTTACCCTCTTCAAGTCTATGATTAACTGTTATCTTTGCCACATAACATGAACTGCACTTCTTACCTTGTCTTATGCTCATACAGCACTACACAGTTACAATCTACCTTTAGTGGCTCTTGGGCTTATATTGGGCTAACATTAGTATATAAAAAACATACATCCCTGTCTTTTTTTAACAGTGGTGTTAATGTCTAACAGCCTAGATTGCAAAAGGTTTTATTAAAGAAAATGAGCCTTATGACAGATTGTTAAGCTGGATACCCTTTATGTGGGACACTACATTTAAGCCAGGCTATGGAGGTACTTAGAGTAAAGGCAAGGCTAATCCCACCATTATTCTTAGTTCTCTTTTTAGAAATATACATCTATCTTTGGAACTTTTCAGCTAAAAGTTGCTTTCACAGATCAAAAGAATGCAGGTGGGAACGTTACCAAGAGGCACATTTTCTGTAATAAGACTTTCAATGATCTGGACCGGTAGAAGTTATTTTCATTGTTTAAGATGAACAAACAAAGGCAGTAGTTTTCATAGGTATGGAAAAGATACAACAGTAGAGGAAAATGCAAAAAATGAATGTAAGAAGTGTTGGTTCACTCATATACATAAGCGGCCCAATATCTGCGGGTCAGTTCCTGATAAGATGGCAGCAATAAAACATGTATATTAATACACACGAGTCTTGGAGTTATTTCTGCTTAATAAGAAGTATTGTAGCCTAGAATGATGCCATTCCTGTACCTGACAATTGTTTCTAAGAAGGAAGAAATAACTGTGCTATTATATAAAGCTAGAAATACCTGTGAAAATTTCAATCTGTATCTGTAGAAATTTCCATATCGCATTGTTAAATATTTGAGCTTAAAAACTTTAACAAAATATTGCAATAACAATCATAAATATGAATGCTGGCTGTTATTTAATGAAATAAGGGACTACAGATGAAAAGATTTGAAAATGACAACTTTTCCATTTCACTGAATCACTTTAAATTCTTTTATTCATTTTCTCATGGAAACTAATCTCTGATATACCTTTTCTGGAATAGTCTATTATTTATGAGGTATCAGCAGGAGATGTTAAACACTTCTATCTTTTTTCTTTTTCGCACCAAATCCAAGTAGGGTCTCTGATATGTCTTTTCCATCTTTCTACGCTATCAAAATGGAATAGTCCATTATTTATGAGGTATTAGCAGAACACAACAATTGTGTTTACTAAGGGAGGAACAAACAGAATAAGATATTTCCCTGAATATAAGTAAATGGCATGAATTTTCTTTAATGCTGCTTTTATGCAACTTGGTCACATTTCACAACAAATATTATTTTTTTCAACATAATCTCCTTCTATTTCAATACACTTATTTCAATGGTAAATATTAATCAGATATATCAGAGATTACACAGTGGAAGGTTCCGATAAAAATTCATATAACTATGATTTAGACTGCAGACTTTTTGATCTACACTCATATACAATAACACACAAATCAACTTAAAATATGAATTGACTTTTTTCTATTTGTATTGATATCCTAATGTTTGTGGTAAATTTATATGTGTTTAAGTAAGTACAAGCAATATTTATTAGTCAGTATTATTGTTACTTCAGACATTATTTTTAGTGGATACCCATGTTTAAAATAGATGTCTCATTTTTTTTTTAATTTTTAAACAGTGTATTCTGTCTATTGGCCTGCATACTCAAGAAAGCTTAATAAAGAAAATGTGTTTTCTGACTGTGTTTGAACCTGTGTCCTCCTCTGTTGGAGAAACCACTGTTCAATCTGGCATGTTTTAGACTGCTCAGCCGTGAAGAATGTCACATCCTAGCAAGGTTCTATTTACCCTTTTGAAGAAAGCACACCACCTCATTCAGGTATTCTCAAAAGCCCATATCTGCTCAGTTCTGCATCCAAAATATAAACAAAGCAATTTCTAAAAAATGGGTTTATTTTTAATCCAACATTTTTATGCCTTCAAATATTATTTTTATAAGGGACACATTTGAAATAGACACCCAGATTTTTTTGTATGCATGAGCAATACAGAGCATGCATACAAAGACGTTATACAATTATAATTTTATCATTGTTCAAGCAAAATTTTTCTTTTTCTATATTACAACAAATCTTTCTAAAATCTATAAAATATATATTCTTACTGAGGTATTCTTTGCATAGATATTTTGGTAATTATATAATTAACTGAAGATGATTCTGAAAGAGTTTTCTCAAGCCTAACACAAAAATTAATGTGCATATTTTTACTATAAATTCACAAAAGTAAATTTTCATTGTAATTTTTACTTTAACTAGCCAATTTTTAAAAAAGAACATTAATGTGTCTTCAAGATGTAGGGAATTATGGTTCTCCAGACATTTCTTTTCTTTATTACCTGAAAATTACCATGACTACATATTTAGCTACCCCATGGCATGCACAAAGCAAGTTCTCATTACATATATGAAAAGTTCATAATATAGCATAATATATATATATATATATATATATATATATATATATATATAAAAGGAAGAGGTTATAGTAGTTCCAATAAGAAAAAAGTGTGTATATTAAAAAGAAGATAGAAACCGCAAACGCTTTTAGTCGTAATGTGTATTTTTAAAAAAAATATTATGGTTTATTTTCCATTATGGAAAATAAAGCATATTTTTTTAAAAATCCACATTACAACCAAAAACGTTTGCAGTTTCTCTCTTTTATAAATGTATATATATATATACATACATATATATATATATATATATATATATATATATATATATATATATACACACAGAGTATATATACATATATATATATATATACATATATATATATATATATATATATATATATATATATATATATACACACAGAGTATATATACATATATATATATATATACATATATATATATATATATATATATACACACACAGAGTATATATACATATATATATATATATACATATATATATATATATATATATATATACACACACAGAGTATATATACATATATATATATATATATATATATATATACACACAGAGTATATATACATATATATATATATATATATATATATATATATATATATATATACACAGAGTATATATACATATATATATATATATATGATTCCTTCGCTACATAAGAGTTCTCATGTTTCAAAAACGAGAGCCGAAATCATCCAAATAATTATTAAAATTAAGTTGAATTGTGGTGTTTAGTCCCGTTTCATCTTCAAGCGAAATTTTAGGAATAAGCTATCACTCTGTTTACGTGTATTTTTAGGCATGGTCCGTTACAGAATTTGTTATTGTGGGAGTGGCTAGACTATTTTCCTTCGTTAAGTGGTCAGGGAGTTAATTCTTATCAATAGATTCATCATCCTCTGAGAGGTTTTGCTAAGGTTGGGTAGGGTATCTATTTCAAGGCTAATGTTTGCGGTCATCCTTTAGTTGGTTCCCAGTGAAGGATTTTTTACGGCGCGCCTACAATCGTTATGTGACTGGAGAATTGTCTTTTATTATTGTCCATCTGATTATCTATTTATTTATTTGTTTATTCAAGTGGGCGTTTTATATATAGATCGCATTGCACTGAATTTCAATTTGTTTTTTTGTTTTTTGACGACGACAAAAAGGGTTTTTTCCTATTTAAAGGTAGGTTTGGCTAAACTTTTTTTAGAATTTTACTTAGCTATGCTTTTTTTTTTTTTTTTTAATGCTAATTAACTAATATTTTGAATATTGTTGAAGGAGCTCTTAGAAAGATAATTTACAATGAATTCGGGAAACTAAATTTAAAAACAATAGTCAACACTAAATTAAAAAAAATTAAAAAAAGTAAACTTCCTAGACGTAACCCTAGACTTAACTAACAATGTTCACCTACCTTACAGAAAACCTAATACTAATCCCCTGTATGTACATCCTAAGTCAAACCACCCTCCATATATAATTAAGCATATACCCACATCAATAGAGAAAAGAATAAGTATGAACTCAGCATATAAGGAAATATTCCAACAGCACAGTAGTTTTTACAACACAGCCCTGAAAAACAGCGGATACAAAAACTTTGACATAACCTATAGAAACGTTAGTACCAATAATAAGAAAAACAGGAAAAGAAAGATCATCTGGTATACCCCACCGTACAACCAAATGGTCAGCACCAAACTAGGCCATAAGTTCCTAGCTTTAATTGAAAAGCACTTTCCTACTAATAACAAAGTTAGCAACATCTTTAACAAAAACACCTTGAAACTGAGTTACAGCTGCACTGAAAATATAGAAAGAATCATAAAAAGACACAATAAGAAAATCCTAGAAAAACACGCATACCAAAACAGTAATAAAACACATAAACTAAAACTGGATAAAAAAAAACAAAAATTATGCGATTGTAGAAACCCTAAAAACAGCCCGTTGGAAAATAAATGCCTCACAAAATCCGTGGTATACCAATGCACTATCTCATCCATTGAGAGCCCTAACACTGATAGGATATACATAGGCTCAACGAAGAATAATTTTAAAATTAGATGGAGGCAACACAAGAGTTCCTTCAACAATATTCAAAATAGAAATCAGACATCTCTATCCCAATATTTCTGGCATCTAAAAGAAACGAATAAAACACCAAAAGTAAAATGGAAAATAGTAAATAAAACAAGAACCTGTAGAACCTGGGATGACCCATGCCCTTTATGCTTACAGGAAAAACTACACATCATTAAATTCCTAAATAATGAAAATTATTAAACCATAGGCAGGAGTTAACGGTTTTTTGCTGACATCAACAAACTTTCGCATTAGTTAATTAGCATAAAAAAAAAAAAAAAAAAAAGCATAGCTAAGTAAAATTCTAAAAAAAGCTTAGCCAAACCTACCTTTAAATAGGAGAAAATCCTTTTTGTCGTCGTCAAAAAACAAAAAAACAAATTGAAATTCAGTGCAATACGATCTATATATAAAACGCCCACTTGAATAAACAAATAAATAAATAGATAATCAGATGGACAATAATAAAAGACAATTCTCCAGACACATAACGATTGTAGGCGCGCCGTAAAAAATCCTTCACTGGGAACCAACTAAAGGATGACCGCAAACATTAGCCTTGAAATAGATACCCTACCCAACCTTAGCAAAACCTCTCAGAGGATGATGAATCTATTGATAAGAATTAACTCCCTGACCACTTAACAAAGGAAAATAGTCTAGCCACTCCCACAATAACAAATTCTGTAATGGACCGTGCCTAAAAATACACGTAAACCGAGTGATAGCTTATTCCTAAAATTTCGCTTGAAGATGAAACAGGACTAAACACCACAATTCAACTTAATTTTAATAATTATTTGGATGATTTCGGCTCTCGTTTTTGAAACATGAGAACTCTTATGTAGCGAAGGAATCATATTTTTAAACAAAAAATATTATTATAATATAAGCTCTACTTCTGTATGGAGCACTGTCTTCTTAAAAATAAAAACAAAAATACTAAGGAACCCCGGATTATGCACCCAACGTGTTCTTTTCTATTTTCTGCATACCTGCACATTGATACATATATATATATATATATATATATATATATATGTATATGCATGTGAGTGTGTGTGTGTTTGAATCAACAATTTATTTCATTAATTAACATATATATATAAGTATTATGTTTTTTATTTCATATAAATAATTTTTTTATTTTTTAAATATTTTTCCAAAATTTCATGTCATTAATTTGATTTTTCAATTTGATTTTTAAAGAAGTTACTGTTTATATTTAATTTAGAACTACTATAAATAGCTGAACTGTTTGGAAAATTAAGGATTTTTCCTGAAACACTTAGATAATGTGATATATTTGTTTATATATAACAGAACATTTTAAAAAGAATGAATTTTGTCGCATATCTTCAAACCATGCTTTTACCAGACTTTTACAGCTTTAAGCTCTAAAACTTTCATTGAATAAGAAATATAACTTTAAATTTATGCATAGCTATAATTGTGTAATGAAAATATTCCATGAACTTCAGAGGAATGAACATTGCAATCAATCATAAAATTTCATTACCTGGAAACCGGTCCCTCAGTTCACTGGTTGTTAAAATTACTTTGGGAGTTGCCTCTACCAAAATGTTGTCAATGAGCCTTTGGGGAAAAGAAATATCAAGAGGAAGATAAGCACCACCTGAAAATTAAAAATATTTCAATTAAATAAACACAGACAATACATAGTGAAGGAAATATACACAGAAGGTAACAGTGAGTAACCCTACTTAATACACTTGGATGAATCAATGATGGAACAAGGAGAAAGAGAAATTATAAAAGGTTAAAATATACTTAGGTGGAAAAACATGAAGTTATAGAGTGCTATGATTGCCTAGATCCTGGAAAAGATTTGGCATATATAAAGAGAAGAAACTCTTCTTCTGTGTGATGTATCCTATCAGGATATGAATAATGATGGCTCTCTACAGTCCTTTACAGCTCTTAGCAATGTTTGTCTTTTTACTATCTCTCCTAATCCCTGTACTGCCAACCATTGATGCAAACTTATTAAATAGATTATGTACAGTTTTCCTCTGTCCATCTTGCCTTCAATATGTCCTCTCAGTGTCAAATTTTCTCAGCCCTCATTCTTCACTATGTGGCCCAAAATTTCAACTTTCTCTTTTCTCATTTCCATTTTCTCTAAAACTTTGTCATTATTCACATGTTCAGTTCATAATATTCTCAGCATATTCTATAGCATTTATGTCTGTAATCTCCTCTATGCCGAAATCATATAAGACTCCCAGAATCTCTATTACAATTCCATCTGGGCCTGTTGCTTTGTTATTGTTAAATTTGGCTAGTGCTGATTTCACTTCAGATTTTAATATTTTTGATCATCTGATATTTCTGTGTATTGTGGGTTGTCCTCTTTCATGGTGGTAGAATTCTCTGATGTATTCATTACATCTCTGAAGTATTTTTTCTTTTTCTAATATCAGTGTCCCATCGTTGGATTTTATGCATCCTTTTAATGAGCATGTATCCTGTTAGTTCTCTTTTCTTTATGCAAATCTGCTTTATCCTTAATACACATTCTATCTATTTCTTCACACTTTTCATTGAGTCATTCCTCTTTTGCCTGCTTGTATTTGTTACAAATTTCTTTATGCAGTGTCCTATATTTTGTACCATACCTTGGCATTGGTTTTTGTCTCCTTTTCATCATGTCAAGAATTCCATCTGTCATCCACTCCTTGTCTCTTTTTTTTTGTATGATCCTATTTGCTGATGTTACTAAAGTTTCTCTTAATGTGTCCCACTTTGAATTTACATTCACATTTAGTTCCATATATTTCTCCTTTACATTTGGGTCATTCAGGAGTCTGTTATATTGCAATTTGGCTGCTGCCTTGCTCCTCTTCAATTTCTGTAGTTTCACTCTAAGTTTACATATCACTGGCACTTGGGTATGTTTTCCAGTGTAAAACTGTATTCTTGAATCTCTTATTGTTCGCTGTAGTAAGTTTGGTTCTTAGTTTCTCCTCCTGGGCTTCTCCATGTTCATATATATGTCCAGGGTATTCTTGAAACCAGATGATCATTAACTGTACACCATTGGACTCATTTTACAGCACACTTATTACAAGTTCCTCTAATTAGCTGACCATTGACTCATCAAGAATTCTTTGATAGATCTTATATTTCATCCTACAGGTCTGCTAACAACCCACCTCACTCACAATAGATTAGAGGGGATGCATTTTAATCCCCAACCAGTGGAAAATAGATTTTATATATATATATATATATATATATATATATATATATATATATATGTATTGTGTGTATTTAGGCAGCATTTTTTCATTGATGCATGTTTCATTAAATAATATAGACAATTTGTTTCTATTTATTTTCTGAAAATTCTTTTCATATCATCTGATAAGCTTAATAACATTATCATTAAACAAAGAAAGGAAATCATAATATTGATACATATTTTTTAATCCTATCTAAGCTTTTGGCTTACATAAGCCATTACCAAAGATCACAATTACATTACAATATATTAAGCAATACACAGACAAAACAATGATGATAGTTTGTTTCTGTTTACATGGAAGATTTCCAAGCAACGCCAAACTCATGCATACAAGACGCTGGAAGCGAAAATCGCACTGCAGCTCATGATGTCACACATGGCCACACGAGAGTGAATTCGAGAAGAATTAAGTATAGGAAGCCATTGGTATAAACCAATGGTTTCTGTTACCAATTATAGGCATTTAAGAATATTTGTGGAGATTTCATAGTTTATTTTGTTCCGGTTAGGTTTCAACTGTTTCATGTATATAGCTTCAAGAATTTTTACTTTTTGTTTAATGTTTTCATGTTTAAGTATAGTTGTGTTTTCAACAAGGATTTTCCGGAATTGTGTATGTGGTTTTAAATGCCTAAAAATGTTAGAGTTATCATTCAAATGTAGTGTCAAGTGTTGTGAAAGCAAGTTTGTGGTGTGACTAACATAAATATTTATTTAATTCGTTGGAGATACAATCTCCCAAAGGGCACTTGAATTTGTAAACTATGTTGGTTTTTTGCAAATCGCTAACCAGGGGAGAAGAATCATTGCAAATAATTGAATTGGATACACTAGATTTAGTGTAGTATATGATTAACTTAATTTTTTTGCTAGGATCTGTTGTAGATATATTAGTATTTACTAATTTTTTTAGTATATTTTCATCTTGTTTATAATTAGTATGCATTTGATTTCAATATAGGAGATTAATATGTTTGAGATTAGTAGAAGCAGTATTATGTACTATTTGCTTAGTATTGAGATTTCTAAGAAAGCATCTTATTTGTTCATCAACTATATAGTTTGGATAGCTATTATTAATAAATGTTTTATATTCTTTAATTCACTGTCAAAATCTGTTTTGTGGATGAATTAGTTTCTGCACGATGTATTAGATTTTTTATAATTTTGTAGTAATATGGGCATTTGCCCTTGTAGTTAAGTGTACATGAATTTATGCTCTTAGTTTTTTTGTATGGCGAAATAGTAAATTTGTTATTATTTGTGTTTATCAATATGTCAAGGAAGGGAATTTTACTATTAGTATTGAGTTCAAACATGAATTTAAGGACAGAATTATTTTGGAAACATTTTTGAAGTTGAAGTATTTCATCTGTATTTTTAACTAACATAAGGATATCATCAATGTATCTTAGGTAGGTGGATAGTTTTTTAAAATCTGTAAATATCGTATTTTCGAGTTTCGACATGTAGAAATTGCTAAATGTTGAACCCAGTACTGAACCCATGGAGACACCATTGCCTTGTATATATATATTATTATTATGATCTAAGAAAGAGACTTCAGTAGTACAAGCTAATAGTAGTTTCCATAATATATTAGGATTAATTTTAAGTCGGGTAAAGATGAGTTACTGTATATATTTCTTATAATTATGTCAATAGTTTCATTAACAGGGACATTGGTAAATAAGTTTTCAACATCAAGTGAAGCTATGATTTCATTATTGGGTTTTTCACTTTTTAGAATTTGGATAACTTCTAATGTTGACTTAACACTATATTTACTAGGAAGATAGGGAGTAATGAGTTGGTTAATGTATTTTGTTAGCTGATATACAGGAGTTGGAATTTGTGTTATGATAGGACGGAGAGGATAGTTAGGTTTATGTGTTTTTATAGTGCCATATATGTGACCAGGTCTATAATCACCAACAATTTTAGGGAGTTTTAAAGAGTTCTGTTCAGCACTATTAGCATTAATGAGTTTATTAAGCTTTGATTTTAGTTGGTTGGTTGGGTTCTTCTTGAGTTTTTTAAACTTTATGTGATCATGGAGTATATGGTCAAGATGTCCTGTTTGTTGTAGGTGTTCAATTTTTCCTTGGCTATTTCATTTTACCTTTTCACAAGGCTACATTTATAATTCCAAATGTTGATAGTTTTGTGGGCTGCTGGATCATGTAATTTAAATTGTGTGTATTTAGGCAGCATTTTTTCATTGATGCATGTTTTATTAAATAATATAGACAAGTGTTGAATATTTATTTTATATAAATTCTTTTCATATCGTCTGATAAGCTTAATAACATTATCATTAAACGAAGAAAGAAAATAACAATATTGATACATAATTTTTTTATATATTACACTAAGTCTAGTATATCCAACTCAATTATTTGCAATGATTCTTCTCCCCCCAGTTAGTGATTTGCAAAAAACCAACATAGTTTACAAATTCAAGTGCCCTTTGGGAGATTGTATCTCCAACGAATTAAATAAATATTTATGTTAGTCACACCACAAACTTGCTTTCACAACACTTGACACTACATTTGAATGATAACTCTAACATTTTTAGGCATTTAAAACCACATACACAATTCCGGAAAATCCTTGTTGAAAACACAATGATACTTAAACATGAAAACATTAACAAAAAGTAAAAATTCTTGAAGCTATATGCATGAAACAGTTGAAACCTAACCGGAACAAAATAAACTATGAAATCTCCACAAATATTCTTAAATGCCTATAATTGGTAACAGAAACCATTGGTTTATACCAACAGCTTCCCATACTTAATACTTCTTGTTTTCACTCTCGTGTGATCATGTGCAACGTCATGAGCTTCGGTGCAATTTTCACCTCCAGCTTCTTGTATGCACGAGTTTGTCATTGCTTGGAAATCTTGCAGGTAAACAGAAACAGACTATCATCATTGTTTTGTCCGTGTATTGTTTAATATATTGTAATGTAATTGTGATCTTTGATAATGGCTTATGTAAGCCAAAAGCTTAGATAGGATTAAAAAATATGTATCAATATGTGATTTTCTTTCTTCATTTAATGATAATGTTATTAAGTTTATCAGACGATTTAAAAAGAATTTACATAAAATAAATAGACAACTCTTGACTATGTTATTTAATGAAACATGCATCAATATATATATATATATATATATATATATATGTATGTATGTATAAAATTAGGAAATCAGCTGATTCTACTACCTTGGTTTTAACCATTCAGTATCTTCATGTGATTCCAGCCAGTTGATTTCCTAATGCTCTATTTAAAAAAAAAATGTTATGAACACTATATTATTTAAAAATCAATAAATAAGCACACATGAGGTGTGGTAGAAGGTTGGGAGGAGGAGGAAGAAAACAAGTGTATTGGAAATGTATCAGTGACAGGTTAAATGAAATATACATACTTTCTTTTCATCCAACTTTATATGAACTCAAAAGGAAATTTTTACTATGTATGCAATGGGTCATCATAAGTTCTGACCTCTCATTAAAAAGGTTTTTTTGGTCTGGAAATGTTATTATAGCTAACTTTTCAAGTTGACAAAGGTTGCAGCTATTACTATGAGTGTTGTAAGGCTTTGCTTTTTTTTAAATTTTCCAGTGTACAATCAGGTCTTTTTTATTTTTTTATTTTAATTCCCACACATTGCTGGCTGGTTCTACTAGACTAAAAAAAAAAGAAAAGAAAAATAGAGTATTAGGAAATCAAGTGACCAAAATCATCTGAAGACACTGAAAGGTTGAAACCAAGGAATTGGCTGATCTCCTAATTTTTTATAATTAAAAGCTCTACATGTTAAATTTCTTTTATACTTTTATTGAGCACTCTTTAATACTACTGTTTCCTGGTTTAATTCAACTCTGACCATTAACTTTTGATGATATATATTGTCGTAGATCCTCATCTGGTATTAATATTGTGATGGGGGACACAATCAACTCCAGGCTAAGATCCATGTATTCTGCATGATGATTCGTTTATATCTTATATTCCCAAGTAACCTTCCGTTATGGGATTACTGAATAAATATTAGGGTGATTTCCCTTACATCATTAAATCATCATCAGATAATATAAAAAAGAAAAGAAAGTAAGCAAAGTCCAACTCAATTATGATCTAATTGAATTAGGCTTCCCCTGGTTCTTGGAATAACACGTTTGGCCGACCGCTGACCATAAATGAAGGAAACAACATTGTGAACAATATAATATTTAATTAACAAGAACATGTATATGGCAACGACAATAAAGATATTGTATCATGTAAGCTATAACATATATTTAGTTGGAATACGACAAATATCAACGAATGCAATGTTTCGCACATATACAGGGGTATAGTCTCAATTATCTCGTATTACAATTATGGAAAGGTGTGTGCAAGAACATAATATTATTGGGTGTTTGTGAATCATAGTAATACTGGGGATTTGGGGGGTATAAACTTATCTGAGATATGCATTTAGCGACCGAAGGCGATAATAGTCTCTTTTCTTGTATTCTTGGTTCAGCGATGGGAGCTTTAGGTTTTCAACTGGGATCACATTCTCTGCCTTATGTTTATATTCAGGATTTCTTCTTAAGGCGATGATCTCCGAGGGGTTCAGGCCAATTGTGTCTGGACTATCTTCACATCTACTTTTTGGCGCCTAATTTTCTCGACTGCTGATTGGCTGCTTTTATGTGCTATCTTACTGGGTCTGAATCTATTTTTAGACTTTGCCTACACGTATTTCTATGTGTGTCTGCTTTGGGTTTTGTTGTGGGAGTGGGGAATAACATATATGTGTGGGCTTGCATTCGTCACAATATATATATATATATATATATATATGACAGCTTAGTTGATTCAGTTATGAAGTTTTGTGTGATAATCTTAAGTGGCATTTAAGACCCGCTAGTGATTTACAAAGGAGGCCACATATGGAGCAAGAGTGGGGATTGTGAGATGAGATCACTGTTAGATTGGCTGACCTTTTAGATCTTGCTCTCGCTTCTTGAAGATGATTCAGACAAGCAGATTAAAAACTGCTGAGTCCACCAAAACATGTTGATCTCCATTCCACCTGCTCCAAGGCTAAGCACTCAAGGATGTTATGTGGTATATTGTCTGTTGACAAGTTGCTTTTCAGCTTGTCTTTGTATCTTAGCCATGGACATCCTAGATTCCTGTAGCCCTGATCTAACTGGTTGTACATTAGGATCTTGGGTATCCTTTCATCAGACATTTTCAAGGCATGACCAGTCCACCGTAACTGAGACTGTATGAGAAAGGTCTCAATTCCTCCAATATTAAACAGGCCTACGTTAGATGTCCTATCTTGAAGGTTAACTCAACAGATTGCACGCAGACAGCTTTTATGGAAAACATCCAGCTGGCATATATGGTGCCTGTATGGAGTTCACGACTCTGAGCCATACAAAAGGATGGCAAGTAAAACAGCTCTGTAAACCCAAATTTTCATATCCAGTCGAATACCCCACTCATTCCACAAGTGATGACGAAGTTTACCAAAAGCACTGGTAGCCTTAGCAATCCAATGTATGATTTCATCATCTAAACTTCCACTGTAATTGACTTTGCTACCAAGATAAGTGAAAGACTTTACATAGTTCAGGGCTTTGTCTTCTACTTTCAATGGTCTGTCTGGAAATTTGTAGACTGGTGGTTTTTGTTTCTCACCACAGAATTGCTTTGAAGTAGGGCAAGGTTGGTGCACTACTTCAGTTTTCTTTATGCTAAGTGTAAGTCCAAATGCTTTACATGCAGCAGAGAAACGATTTATTAGATGGGCCTCCTCAAAAAATGTTGCTACAAGAGCAGCAGCAGCAGCAGCAAACAACAAATCATGAATAATTTGCGTACAAAGGTGGATCTTGGCTTTGAAGCACTGATGATTGAAGAGACCACCAGTTGTTCGAAACTGAAACTTGACACCACTCACTGTGTCTGCAAATGCATATTTCAGCATCACCGAGAAGAAAAGGGCAAAAAGGACAGGGTCCATGACACAACCTTGCTTGGTGCCATTTGTGATATCAAAGGATTCTGACATCATACCATCAAACACAATATTAGCTTTCCTTCATGAAAGGAGATGATGACCTTTAGTATGTTTTCAGGGATGCTGAGTTTCCTCAAAACTTGCCAAAGAGCCTCTCGATTCACAGTGTCAAAGGCCTTTGTCAAGTCCACAAACACCATGTACAACTCTTGGTTTTTCTCGCGAACCTTCTCTGCGACTTGACAAAGAGAAAATATCATGTCAGTTGTGCCATGACCCAACCGAAAACCACACTGTGATTCAGGATAGAGGTCGTCAACAAGATGTATAATGATTCTGTTTAGAATCAGTCTAGCTAGGATTTTGCCTGCAATTGAAAGTAGTGATATCTCTCGATCATTATCACAGACACACCTGGAACCATTGTTTTTGTAGAGGTGTTTGATACAGGCATCTTTATAATCCTGTGGGACACAGCCTGCCTTCCATATCTCCATGAAAAGGAGATGTAACTTTCTTACCAACTTTTGGCCACCATGCTTATACACTTCAGGTGGAATAGGATCCTTAGGAGTAGGTGATTTTCCAGATGAGATTTGCTTGATGGAGTCATTTACCCCTTGTTAGGTAGGTTCAAAAGACACTCTCCGGAATTTCTGGATTTTGCTCAATTGATGTGATGGCTTCCTCATCAGTAATCGAAGTGGTGTTTAACACAGTTTTGAAATGCTCTTTCCAAGGATCTAAAATGTCTGAGTTTCACCATCTGCTGTGGAGATTGGAGTAACACCACTTTTCTGAGGACCGAAAAAGCTCTTGAGGCCAGCATAGAAAGCTTTTAGATCCTTTCTATCTGAAGCTTCTTGGAGTTCAGTGGTCCTTTTCAGAACACCAATGCTCTTTCATGGCCCTGAGAGCTCGTTGAACCTCACTTTTTCACTTCTTGTAAGCGATCTTCTTATCGGACAAGTTCTTGTCCTCAATCCATGCTTTACAAGAAGGGTGCAATTGATATATAAGCTGCTGAACTTCTGTATTATTATCATCAAAGCAGTCTTGATGTTTACGATGTAGCAGGCCGAGAATCTCCAAGGATGTAGAATATGTTGCATCACACAGAGCTTTCCAAGATGATTCGATATCATTGGTAATGTTTACAGAATCAAGTGCAGCATCAAGTTTGTCAGAGAGCTCAATTTTAGTTTCAGTCGAAGAGGTAGTATGTTAATGTGTTTGGGCACTGTAGATTTTTGTTATGGTGAAACACACCTATTATATAGTTAATAGACTCTCCCACCTAATATAAGTAGGAGTCGGTCAGTTGGTCAGTGAGTCGATGTCGGACGACAGTTAGTCGAATACGAAAGTATCAGCGACCACCACAAGATTACTTTGTGTAATGCCTATTATATCAAGTTCCTAACGTTTTGTACATCGAACCTATTTTAGGACTGACTTAGTACAAATACAAATTAAAAATAAATAAAAAAACGTGAAAAGCTAAACTATTTTTCATAGAAAATACCACAAACTTACTTGGTACGAATTGGATAACAGAATTCCAATTATGGGATCTACCGATAAATTCTTTGTTACAAGGTTGAAAGTTTAAACACTGAAGCCCAAAAATTAGTAAAGAAACTTAAGGAAACATTTCCTACTGTTTGTTCTCCAGGGTTGGGAATGTGTACCAAGATGGAGGCAAAATTCTAGCTAAAAGAAAACGCTTGAGCAGTATTCAAAAAGAAAAGGAATGTGCCGTTTGCCTCAGTTGAACAGAAAGATAAAGAATTGGACAGATTAGAGAAAACTGGTGTATTTAAAAAAGTTGAGTATAGTGAATGGGTAACACCGACAATATACACGAAAAAAAAACTCCAGTATTATTAAATGATTTAAGTCAACTTAAATCACCACAGAAAACGTTAAGAAGCACAAGATCAACAGAAGTGAAGCTAGAGGTTGAACAAATAGAACCACAAGAATAACCTACAGAAACTGTGACACCATCCTTAAGAAGCTCAAAGCGGAAGGTCGTTTCTGGTAACACTATGGAGGTACCAAAAAATAGAAAAGCGGACTGGCAATAGGATGTACTTGGTGAAAGGTGAAAAATTCACATGCAGAAGGCACATTAACCAGATATGACGTGGTTGACAGCGGTCCCACAGAAGAAACGCTGATGGAGGTGATTTTCGATATGTTTGATTTAACAACGCCTGCAACGATTTTACCTGAGGTACGCCAATCCAGGAGAAAAAGAAAGGCAACTGATCATTTAAAAGTGGATGCAAAATGTAGGAGATACACTATGATGTTGCTAAAAAATGAAGTTTTTTTTTTTGTTTTTTCTTCATATTTCCTGTAAAAAATAAATAAAGAAAACTGTTTTACTCCTACGGAGTAAAGTTTTAGGAGGGGGGTGTTATGGTGAAACACACCTAATATATAATTAATAGACTCTCCCACCTAATATAAGTAGGAGTCGGTCAGTCGGTCAGTGAGTCGATGTCAGACGACAGTTAGTCGAATACAAAAGTATCAGTGACCACCACAAGATTACTCTGCGTAATGCCTTTTATATGAAGTTCCTAATGTTTTGTATGTCGAACCTATTTTAGGACTGACTTAGTACAAATACAAGCCTCCACTGACGAAATAACTCCACAACAATTTTATAATCCTTCGCTTTTGCAGATGCAGTGTAGCTTGACTCCAAAGTATATCGTGATCTGACAGATAGCATGTTGTGTGGAATGAACGCGTTATCTTAAAATCTTTTATGTCCCATCTTTTGGTGATAACATAGTTGATCAGATGCCAGTCTTTTGAATGAGGATGCATCCATGTGGTCTTATGACAGCTGGGTTGCTGGTAGAAAGTACTAGTGATACTAAGGTCAAATTCCTTGCAGATAGTGAGAAGGGATAATCCATTAGAATTCACATGACCAATACCATGGTGACCTAAAACACCCTTCCAAGAATGATAATCATTGCCAACACAAGCATTGAAATCACCTGTAAGAACTAATTTATCCTCATGTTGGACTTTGGAGATGACATCCTGAAGGAGATTGTAAAAATCATCTTTTTCTTCATCTGAACTACCTAAGGTTGGCATGTAGCAGCTAAGCATCATCACACGGGTGTTGCACTCCAGATTGAGGGTTAATGCCATTATGCGATCAGATACACATTAGGTAAGGAAAGCAGTGAGCTAGCAAGGTCTGACTTGACAAGCCAACACCAGACTGGTGTGGTTCTTTCTCAGTCTTGCCAGCCCATAAAAATATGTATCTGCCTTTTTCTTCACTAAGCTGAGAATTACCAGCCAGACGTGTTTCACTAATGGCTGCTATCTTGACATTATATTTCTTCAACTCGAGAGAAACAAGAGCTGTTTTACAATCTGGTGCAGAATCATAGTCCTGAAGAGTGTGAACATTCCAGAATCCAAAATGGAAATTCTTCTTATATTTATTCTGATCTTTCTTGCTGTTTCAACTGCTTTATTGTATAACCAGTCAGCTGCAGTGGGCTGCTAAGTCTTTGTGTGAGCAAGCAATGTTTAGGGCTCCTTTTATCGCCCCCTCCCCATAATTGGGAAAGCAGTGCAATCCTAAATAGTGCTCCTTTGTCACCAATGGAGGACACAGACATCACAATTTCTCACCCACTGCCACTGTGTAGAGCTTCAGCTAGAGCCTTCCAGTAATATCCTTTACCTGACCCCGTCGCTTTCACTCTCTCACCAGTGAACCTTGCAAGTGAAATGTGTGGATAAGAACGAATCAATGTAAACCACCAGAAAACCCACACAAGTAATTTGATTAAAGTGGTGAAGGATTGCGCAGAACCATCCACACTTTTCGGAACTACTGATACACTCAGTCGGTGCAAATAAATGCCACAGACGAAGCAGACAATATATCTCAGGCTCTTTGTGTAAGAGTTTTCCATTTCCTAAACCAATTGTGTTCTATAACAGTAAAGAGCTTGGTCAGCCCTGGTAGACACTATTTGCCCATAGCTGGGACCCTAACCAGGTGCTACCACCCCAGGTCATGGCGGACCTGGGAACAACAGCAATTAAAAGGTGATTCCACACTCCTCAAATCCTCCAATCTCCTGATGAGAAGCTGCTAGATGTAGTCATACCCAGGACATTATATATATATATATATATATATATATATATATGTATGTGTGTGTGTGTGTGTGTGTGTGTGTGTGTGTATGTACATGAGAACTTTAGAGGATGGGTGCTGCCCATTACCCTTAAAAATAAAATACAGTAGGTACTACTTCTACCCAATCCCCCTAAACACATAAAAAGTTTTTTTTGGGTGGGGGGATGTCAAAGTAAATAGTTCGAAATGTGTCGACATATATACATTTTAAATAATATTAATAAAATAAAATAAAGAAATATAAGATTATTATTAGAATATTTTATAATTATTATTATAAATGTTGTTGTTTTTATATGTGTGTGTGTGTATATATATATATATATATATATATATATATATATAAATTATTATAAAGTATAAGAGAAAATTTTATTACTATTATTATTCTTGCTGTTGTTGCTTAAAAAACTTTAAAAACTATTAAAAAACAGAATTTGAACAATAACAATAGAACAAATTGACTAGCAGTAAAAACAAAACAAAATAACGCTATAACTGGGATCACATTTACAATAAAATTGAAATTACGTTACTTTGCAAATAAAAAATAAAAAAATGTAAAGAATTAAAATTCATACTAAATGTTGTAAAAGAAACTTTGGTAAATTTGCTTTTTAACATCTGCACTAAATATCTCGTAAAATTTTCCCAAATCATCATAATTCCATGTAAATGTACCTGCTGAAATCAAATTAACAATTAAATTATGAAGAAACATTAAATAATACAATAAACCGGGTTAACTTTAGAGTTAGATGTTAGGGTTGGGGGTTGTATTTGGCTTCTTCCTGTGTAGAAAAGGGAAAAAATTTAAAAAAAAAATTAAATAATACAATAAACCGGTTTAACTTTAGGATTAGGTGTTATGGTTAGGGGTGGGGGTTTTCTTTCTGTGTAGAAAAGGAGACAAATTAAAAAAAATTAAATAATACAATCAACTCTTCTACTTTACCAAGTTTGTGCATTAATTTTTGTTTTATTTTCAATTTTAAAATATAAAAAATGCTTTATTTTTATTATTTAATTTGTTCTTTTAATTTGTCATTGCTATTCGAAATGGAAAAAAGGTTCTATTTTATTATTTAATTTGTTTTTGCTATAAATAAAACTACACTTACCAAAGAAAAAAAAATTACATTTCTTTATAGTAGTGTGTAGTGATTTTCTGCAAGGAAAGTCTGTAAAAGAAGTAAATAGGCCGAAGTATCCGACACCAAATCAGTAATCATCATGGCAGTAATGGGGTACGAATTACAAACAAGAAATTCAATTTTTTCTTGTCAATAACTCCAAAACTGTAAGGTTTCTTCATAATTTAATTGTTAATTCGAGTTCAGCATGTACATTTACACGGAATTATGACGATTTTTGGAAAAATTTTAAGAGATATTTAGAGCGGGTGTTAAAAAGCAAATTTACCAAATATTCTTATACTCTTAGCAAAAAATTTCACTAGTGAAACAACGATTGTTTTAAAATAAAAAAAAGATAGAAAGAAAAAAAAAGAAAAATCATTGTATACCACGACTAAAGATAAGTAAACTGAAAATTCATATATTAAATACTGTAAATAACTAAAATATCATAAAATAATAAACAAGAAAAATATAAGAATAATGTATGATTAAAAACAAAACAAAAAAACAATCAAGACTTTCCTTAAAATCACTTTCTTAGAACCATGAAAAAAAATGTCCATTTACTCCGACAGCAGCGTTCAATAAGTTTCAGTTTAGTTAAAGTTCCAAACAATATTTTTTAATTTAAGATAACTTCTTACATTGACTTTCTTTAGTAAGTAGTGGAAAAAAACAAATAAAAACATTAAATATCTCACAATTCAATTTTGAGGAGCCAATATCAGAAACTTGAATTTAAAAATTAAAAAAATCAATAATTTTTAAGAAGAGTTATTTTGAATTACTTTGAAGCATAAAGGTAATGATGTATAAGAATTATTAAAATCATGAGAAATAAACATTGTTTAAACATTTAGTATCATGAGGAAAGTGCCATTCATTATAGCATTTTAACTAAAAAAATTTTTAATTTTAATTAAAATGTGAACAAATTTTTAATCCAGCTCAAAAACATTTTTCCTTTCTTATATGTATCATTGACTTAGCACCAGAATTTTAACATCAAAAAGATGCAAGGAAAATTAGTAATTAGCCAATCATACTAATAAGAAAATAAGAGGACAGAATGATAGTGAAACATGTTTATTTTGATACCATCTTTTCAATATTATTATTATATTCATAATTCTAGAAGTGCAAAGGAAACAAAAATTTTATATTGACATTTAAATCTTAGATGGAATATTGTCTACACACAGCTAATAAATCATGTAAAGGAAATGTATCAACTTCGGATAAATTCTGAAAACAAAGACTCACCAGCTTTCAAAATAGCAATATATGAAACTGTGTACTGCACACATCGTTCCATGTAGATAACAACTGTACAGTTTGGTTGAACTCCTTGCTCTTGAAGTTTACATGCCAAAATGTCAGTGCATTTGTCCAGTTGTCTATAAGTAATTTTCTGGCCTTTTATTCCATAGACAGCCACTTTGTCAGGCACTTTTCCAGCCTGTTCACGGAATAAATCATGAAGTAAAGTCGATTCCATATTTTAATTACTGGTCACTTGAAAGGATATTTTGATTCTGTAACAAAGATTTAAATAAAACATTCAGAAAAGATACAAATTATCTGAAAACAAATAAAAATGTTTCTATAAACTTTATTAATAATAATAATAATTATTATAACTGTAGAAAAATAAAAGAGCAACATCAGGTCAGGTTTATTTATTGCAATTTACAAATTAGATTCATCTCATATTTATTACATTTTCACTCATTCACCCTTAGTAAGGCAATAGGTACTGGGCTCAAAATTATAAAGTCTAGGTACCATAGAAGAAAGTTCATCAGAACAATGAAAGTATTTATAGAAAAAGCACAGGAGAAAGGTAGTGGGAAAGTGATTGAAGCCGAAATGCCAAATTAGGCAGATTCTTTTTTTGGTTTCTATCAAGAATGTCTAAATATATAGAAGGAGCACCAGACCAGATTTGGCAGCAATATTCAAAGCAAGGATGAATGGTAAACTTATAAATATGGAAGATATATTCTGGCAAGAAAATTGTCTAGCACAACACAGTGAATCACCTTCCTAGCTGCAGACTTCGCAATTGATTCAATATACTCTTTCCACATCATGTCAGTGCAAAAAGTTAGGCCATGAGTCACTCTCCTGGAACTACAGAAGAGGATTTCCAACAAGCTTGAAAGCAAGAAGCATCAAAGTAGTAATAGTAGTTTAGAGAGAACAGAAACCAGCCCAGGAGCACATTTCTGAAGGACTATTGCAGGGATACCATCAAGTCTGCTTTGTGAGGATCCAGTTTAGAGATTATAGTAGAAACTATGGCTGGCGTTATATGCATATCACTCAATAGAGACTCAGTTCTAAGTGGAAAGTCAAACAAATATACACCAGATAAGTCAAGAGTAGAATTTGAAGATATTTTACAAGCAAAACATTCTGCTTTATCAGCAGATGTTAACCCTCAAAATGAGTGTAAAAAAAGGAGGAATAAAAGACTTATTTAAGACACTGTTACAGAGCCACCAGTAATCACGTGAACTTGTTAGAGGCTATATGGTGCCTCATTCTATCAGCAAACAAAAACATAGTATCTTTGAGAATATGTTTACAAAAATTTTGATGTTATTACTAAACATTTTTTGATATTCAAATATAAAAATATTAATGCTTATTTTGTCACAGTAATTTGCTATACTGAGAAAATCATTCTACACTGCTTTCATTAACTTTTAAAATTTAAAATCTGAGTAGTCATTTGATATGTATAAATTAATAATTATTTTATTAACAGTTTTCAAAAATATTTATCCTTTATTTACTCAATGAACCTGACCATATTTAAACCTATGTATTCTTCTGTACAGCTAAAAATACATCCAGAAAAATCAATTTAGATTGTTGAAATCATCATAAAATAAGGTAGCAAGGAACAAAGTTTCTTTCTTAATTGTAAAAAATCAATACAGAATAATAAAAATTATATTTCCTAATATTTATGTAGAAAGAATAATATTTATGATTTAAGGAAAATCTCAATCCAGAATCTTGACCTTTTGTATTTTCCTGTATTTGATTTTTTTCATATTTCTATAAGAATAAATCATTATTTATTGATCATTATTTTATGATACCCAATAAAAAAGAAAAGTATTTCTAATATTGTAAATAAAAAAAAATTGCAATAATTTTCCATTATAATAATATAAACAATAAAATTGTAATAAGTTTCCAATAACTTTGTACATTAATGATGTAAGGAAAAATCAAAGATTATCAAGTCAAATATCAAGATAATATGAAATAAAACACTGAATAAAGAAAAATAACTCAATAGAACACTAAATTTGTAAAAGTTTTCAATTCCAGTGATACCACATTTCAGAAAAACAGAAATTTTGTAAATTATATATATATCTATATATCTATCTATCTATCTATATATATATATATATATATATATATATATATATAATGTATTTTTGGGCATCAACTATTCTTTCAAACATCTTTCATTAAGTACAAGAAAGATTTAATAATTTTTTTATTAAATTTTTCCAGCATCCTTATATTTTCCCATTTTGTAGGAGTAAGGTAGTACAAAAATTTCCATAATTTTTATTGTCCCAAGTGTACATTATTTAACAGTGAATATGGAGTATTAAAAGATTTTTAAAAATAGAAAAATGCTCACATGAATTCCAGTCACATGCAATATGTGAAAGCTCAGAACGACTGCTCCTATTCAAAACAACAGAAAAATAAATTACAATGTAACAGTCAAGACAATAGGAAAAATAACAACATCAAAAAAACACCCTTGAAAATGTCTATAGAAATGGGTGAAAGCACTTGAGACAATAAAAATTATGGAAAATTTTTGTACTCCCTTACTCCTACAAAACAGAAAAACATAAGGATGCTGGAAAAACTTAATACAAATTTAATTAAATCTTCCTTGTCAGCTATATTTAATGAAAGCTATATATATATATATATATATATATATATATATATATATATATATATATATATGGAAAATTTGAGGAGACCCATATCTATCCAATCATTGGTAGCGACTGCATATTCTATGCAAGATATATCGATGATATATTCTTTATATACACGGGTAGTGATGACAAACTTGCCCAATTCCTTATGACCCTAAACACAGTGCACAACTCAATTAAGTTTGACTATGAAAAATCCACAACATCAGTAACATTTTTAGACACCCGCCTTTACATAGATGAAAACAGGAAACTACAAATGACACTACACACTAAAATCACCGACACCCACAACTATCTACACTTTAAGTCTTCCCATCCTAAACACCTCAAAGAGAACCTTCCCTATTCACAAGCACTTAGACTCAGAAGGATATGTTCCAACAATGAAGAATTAAATAAACACATTGACAATCTGGAGCATCAATTCACAACACATGGCTATAAACAACACCTAATCAGGGAACAAATAAATAAAGCAATTTCCACACCTAGAGAAGACACCCTAATGTACAAGATTAAAAATAAATCTAGCCGCATCCCTCTAGTAACCACTTTCAACCCCACTCTGCCTCCACTATCCCAAATAATCAAACGTCGCTGGGAAATACTACATCTCAAACCAGACCTAAAAAAACTGTTTAAGGAACCTGGCCTTCTTGCATATCGTAGACCTAAGAACCTAAAAGAAATCATAGGTAGTAACCACATTTCAGGGGACAAGGTAATCTGTAATAAACTAAGAACAAAAACAACAGGATTTTTCCAACCATGTAACAACAAAAGAAGTTTATGTTGCAACCATATTAAAAACATGAATTCATTCACTAGCTCAATCACTAAATCTACTTTCAAAATCTACCACGATTCTAACTGTAGAAGTCATAACATAATTTACCTCCTAGAATGCACACTATGCCAGAAACAATATGTAGGAAAATCTGAATGGCCCTTTCTCTACAGAATTAATAATTATCGTAAGCGAATTAAGTCGACTCCCCATGAAAAATTATTACCTGTAGAACAACATTTCCGCCTGAAAAAACATGATTTCAAAACCCATGCCAAATTCACTATAATTGAGAGAATTGAGAGAAGTTCAGAGCAGATAACATTAGAAAGATTTTAGAGTCCCATGAAAATAAGTGGATACAATGTCTAAAAACAAAATATCCAGCCGGGCTAAACCATAAATTTAACAATATATAGATAGTACCAATATATAACTCAACAAATCAAAACCTACCCACATTTCTCACCCACACAAGACAGACATGCTTACGGAGGTGTGGAGGCCTCACACTTATACGCTCACCCATACGAATATACACACTTACACACATCATACTCACTCCCTCCCTAATGAGCCAAATGATAACACACACCCACAGCAATACACACGCTTACACATATCATACTCACTCACTCCCTAAGAACCACATAACACACACACAAACACTAAACAGAGATACATCCCCTCACCAGGTCCAATAAAACTGTCAAACTAACCAGAGAATTCAGAGCAACATGTATCTATCCAGCTCTTATCTCAAATTACAACTTAAAAGAGACTGTTTGACCAACACAAGGAATGTTAAAAGATTCATGTTAAAAAGATAAAAAAATAAAAAAACAAATGAAAACTACAGACAAAAGTTCATTTTCTCCAGCAAAAGACTCATTTCTGTAGTTTAGTGCTACCAGCAAGCAGAAATATTTCTCCTCCCGATGATGGCCATTTTGGTCGAAACTAGTCGAGGAATCTAAATGGAATAATAATAAAAAAAATGAAAGAATATTAATCTACAACCCAGTGTGTCTAAAGATTTTTATTTTTTTATTGTTCAATATATATATATATATATATATATATAGTGTGTGTGTGTGGACATAAAGATCAATACATTAATATCTTAATGCCTGAAGTGGTCATTAATCCATTTGTTACTCCTTTTTCTATACTCTCTCTCTCTCTCTCTCTCTCTCTCTCTATATATATATATATATATATATATATATATATATATATATATATGCCCCTAGAGACAAAAAAACACACCAAAAAAAGAAGTCATATATTTCAACAAACCAAACAATAAAAATGTAAAAATGAATATAGTTAAAATATTCATCAAATTTAGCTATTGCTGCACTGAAAATATGCTACAAATAAAAAGAAGCACATAAGAAAAATCACTAGTATACCACAACCATCATAAGTTTTGTATATTATGTTGGTTTGTGAGCATTCACACTTTGTTCTGTAAAGTACAAATGCTTACAAACCAACATAATATACCAAGCTATTGTAAGATCCAAAAGAAACCCAGAAAAACTATATATTAAGATAACTGAAGGCTGCTGGAAACAGAGAAACTACACAAAATATTTAACAAGATATATGCAAATGCTATCACACTCTCAAAACAAATATGTTATTTCAAAAATACGAAACAAAACACAAAAAAATAACATGGAAAATGAGAAACACGGCACCAGCTTACAGTAAAGCCTTAAAACAATGTAACCTTGACCTAAAAGAGAAAATAGAAATAATCACCTTTCTACAACAAAGTTCAAAGCTTTCTAGATGAAGATATGAAAACAAATTCCTACTACACTACCTACAATCACATCAGGACTTCAAAGACTAATAATCTATAACCTAGTACCAATAAACTTTATTTTAAATATCAAACTTTAGAAGCAAAGTACACAAAATAAAATAAATAAATCAAGGCAAATAACTTTGTTGAAATAAGTAAAACAAAATAGTAAATAATAGAATATAAATAAACAAGAATAAAATAAAAATAAATGAATAAAATAAAAACTCAAGTTCAGAATCTGAAATATTACTTTTATACAAAACACTGGGAAAAACTGGCTCCCTCTTCTCCCACTTCATACACACACAAACACATACACAAATATAAATATCATCTATTAAAATTACTGTGCAATTATAGTTTACTAATAATGATAAGCCTACCATCTAAAGCTGACTCATTCACTCTTTTCAGGGACATTGTGAATAAATTATAATAATTTCCTGGGCTATAATCTGTTTCATTTGTTTAATGTATATCTGGGCAGCAACCTTTCCTTTAAACATCTTCCATTAAATATGACAAACAATTTAATTATTTAGTCTTTCCAGCATCCTTACAATTTTTCTATTTTTGGAAGAAAGGGAATTCACAAATATTGTCCATATTGTCCTATTTTTCAAGGGAGCTTGTTTAAGTGTTGTTAGTTTCTCTTCATGATTTGACTATTTAAGATGTGTTTTTTGCTGTTGTTTTGAATACTAGTAGGTGTGTTTACATATAATGATGCATGTGGATGACAGTAAAATCAGCAAATGTGTAGTAATCTTTGTTAATGTTTCAATGATTATTCATACCAGGACATAAATAGAAGTAACTTTTAATGTTGTTTATTTACAAGTGTTATTTATAAAGTATTTATTATGTTTGTGCAATGGTTTCCAGGAGTAGAAAGTTTTTGATTATATATATTCAATATCTAAATTTCAAAAAAGAATCTTGGGAACTTTTGCATAAACCTAATAGAATTATATATATATATGCAAATAAGAAATCAATAAATAGAATAAAATAGAATGAAGGATATGATAAAATAGTAGACAGAATTAGAATGCATAAGTAAAGCAAAATGTAAGTGTTTAACGGTGGATAAAGAAAAGAATGAACTAGTCAGCTTCTTGAATCCATTTAGAATTTAATTGTATAGAAATTTAAATGAATTATCTGGTTGTCAATTTAAGACATCCAGAACATAGCCAGAAATTATCTCAATTATTTCCATTCTTTGTGACTCTCTAGTTAGTTAATATAGTTTGATGTTCAACAAAATATATTTTGTAAACAAATCACACCCTAGTAAAATAAAGGTTGAAGTATTAAATTTTAAATCTAGAAGTTTCCTTAAGAGTTATTCCCTATGTTAAAAATTTCATATAATCTTTAAATGACTTGTTTTAAAAATTGAAAAGTAGTTTAATTTTTTTCCCAAAATTTGGAATAATATTGTACATTTATGTTTCTGATCAAATAGAGTTAATTTTTTGCATAATGGAAACTTACTTTGCTTTCTGAATTTAAGTATTCAATTAACTTAATTTGCCTCACATTGTTATTTCTAAATCATTTTTCTAAAGAAAATATCAGTAGTAAGCAGTGTGATTTTAAAAAATGGTATTGGGGGTGGTGACTTGATAATACAGACAGTAAAAAAGATTAGACAATTAACTGTTTAATATCACCCAGGGGAAGAATAAAAAAAATAGTGCTACATTTTATATCAAGTGAACATGTTATGGAGCTGTAAAAAACTGTAAAAAACGGGTAATTCTTTACCAAGAAAATAATCACCACTGTTAGTAATTACAAAAGCCCACTTTGAAACTAATTCTTTTATTCCTTATTGAAGAACTTTGATATGATTTGCACAAATAAGGTTAAAAAATTATTTGTTACCTTCTGATTTAATCTTAATTACTTTATCAATATAGAGGACCTAATTAGAAAATTAATTTGACAATAATCTTATACATTTTTGTCATTCATATAATTAGAGCTCTTCATTGGCAAGTATAATCAACAAAAGATCTGAGCTCCAAATGACTAATGATTCAACATCAGATATATAAATCCTTTCTATGTATGTATATATTTTAAAAAGAAGGTATAAGTTAGAACAAGAAATAATAAAACTAATACTTTAATAAAAATCCTCATTTAACTAAATTTGCATATCTTAACATGAAGAAAAGAAATCAAGTATATAAACCTTACCTTTGAAAAATATATTTGACTATAAAATTTTCTTTGCCAAACAACAAAAGAAGGAAAAGAAGTTAGGTTTATCCTTTTCACCTCATCAATTGCAAACGTAATAATTATGATAGTAAAAATGACTGATGCATGTAAAAATAAACACAGTGTCAGAATCCTGATTCAGAAATGTTAAATGATGTATTGGTTATGAAATGACAAGAAGACAATAACAATGCCTTTCAAATATGATTGTTTTTACTTTTAAACTTTCCATTATTATGACATATATGATAAAATGATTTTTAACACAAATGCCTTTGTAGGTTCATGTACTGTTATATACATACACACACACACACACACATATATATATCCAAATGTAATGAGAACGAAAAGAATATAAATTCAAACGTTCATAACATTAATATAAGAGGGATCAATACCAAAAGTAGAACAATAGTTATTTATTATAAGTTATTACATATGAACAAACAAATAATCACTACAAAGATGCATATTTGTTTTGATGCCTAAACATAAGCATCTCATCAGGTGATGAACAAAGATGGTTATAAATTTTATTTAAAAATGCTACTTATGAAACATTACTTCTTTTTACATTCTTAAAAATTTAGGAAGACATAAGAAGAATTTTCATAAAAGGCAAAGAAAGAAATATATAAAAATTTCCATAAAAGGAAAAGAAAAAATATGCAGGTTAAAGCAGAAAAAAGAAAAACGATAAGAAATCAATAAAAGGAAAAAGAAATAGAAAGAGTTAAGAAAAGAAAAGCATAAAAATATGGCTCTCCTCCTAGATAATTGATTGTATCAATTAATATTAAAAATAGTATTTAAAATTTCTATGAAAAGTGACCTTCCATCCAAAACAGGCCTATTTCTCAGGAGGTGCTTTTGTTACAAGCTGTACGTTAGGTGCAGCATTCATTGTGTAATGTGTCCTCTCTATGAAAGCCGAGTAAACACGATCAATAGCAACAGTATCTGAAGTTACTCCACCTGATTGTGAGATGTTTGTCAAAGCAATTAAGTACTTTGAAAGGTCCCAAATACGCAGGTATAAACAGTCTTTTGACGGCATTGTTCCTTAAAAAAACGATTTCACAGTTTCGCAGCTACTGAGGGATGTAAATGTTTGCCGGTCAGTGTTGCAGAAGAGTATATGTCAGGTTAGCCATTTTCTGAATGAAATGAGTTATTGGGGTTGGACCTGTGGTGGAAGAAAAATATTGTCTCAGCTGAGAAAAAGGTGTACCGAAGATGGGTTAAGTTGCTGTTCAACCCAAATCTTCTTTGAGAGTGTTCCTCAATGAAAGAAGAATCAAAGGATGATCGTCGACCCAATGGGAGATATCGTGCCTGGTAGCTGGGGAAGTTTTTAGATGTCAGTGAAATCTCTCCACAAGACCGTTTGTGCATGGGTTGTAAGCTGTCATACGAATGTCTTTTTCCCCCCAAGTAGGTGGATAAACTCTTTAAATAGGGATGACTGAAATTGTGCCCCTCCTCCCGGTCTGTTGTGATCACCTGGGGCATACTGAAGATCACAATCCATTCCCGTAGAACTGCTTTGGAGACTGTGTTGGCTGAGGTGTCCTTGATTGGTATAGCTGTTTGCCAATGAGAGAAATGGCCCACTATTACCAGAGGAAACTGGTACCCTTGACACATAGGCAATGGACAAATTGTGTTGATGTGGATATGGGAGAAATGAACGTTGGGGTTGTCGAAGGTACCAACTGACATCTAGTATGCCGGTGTACTTTGCATGTTTGACACTGTGGAAACCCAATCTCGGACATTAGAGTTTGTGTTAGGCTACACAAAGCAATCTGCGATGAGCTTGACTGTAGCCCATTTGCTAGGGTGAGACAACCCATGCTAAACACCAATTTCCTGAGTGTTGGAGGAAAGTAGGGTCTACAAAACCCAACTTGACGTCACAGTATAACGTATTGTCGCTGAAGGGAGCTGGAAACTTTTGAAGCTCCAAGTGCTCCTCATAGGGTGGAGTTTGATTTTTGCTCTTCAACTATCAGAGTATCAACATTGAGAGTGTTAAGTCCAGTGTGAGAAAGTGTATTGGCAACTGTGTTGTTTTCTCCTTTAACTTAGCGTAGATCAGTAGTAAACTGAGAGATATAATCTAAATGTCTGATCTCACACGAGAAGTATATTTGCCGGAGTTGTTGTTCATAACCATTGTTAAGGATTTGTGGTCAATAAAAATCATGAAAGCTGACAAGTGTTGGAAGTATCTGATTGTCAAATAAATCACTAATATTTCCTGAGAGAAGGTATTGTTTCACGACTGGGCTGGAGAGAATTTGGCAGAAAAGAACGCAATGGATTTACATTGAGTAAGCACTGTGCCTACCCCTGAGTTCAACACATCCATCGTCAGACATATCCTAGTTTGTGGATCATTTTCAATGAATGACAGTTTGGTAAAATTCACCAGCATAGTTTCAATTGTGTGAAATGCATGCAGAGGGTCGCCCTCCAAAGAAATGCCCTTATTCCTACTGTGCAGGTTTGTCAGCGGATAGAGGAACAGTTAGGGATGAATCGTCAATAGAAGTTGATAATCCCTATAAAATGAAACAGATGCTTGATAGACATTGACACTGGGAAGTTCTGAATTAATTTAACCTTCTCTGGTAGTGGGGCAATCCCATTAGCATCAGTGTGGTGCCCAAGGAAGTCAATGTGAGCAGATCCGAATACACACTTGTCCAGGTTCAGTCAGAAACCGTAGTATGATAGGTGCTGTAGGACTTTGTGTAGATGTCTATGGAAAGTAATGTCCTTACTGGCTATCAGAATATCATCGTTGTACGTGTACACAAATGGTAAACCACATAATACTTCATCCCTCAGCCTCTAAAATGTTTGGGCTGCATTATGCAACCAAGCAACATTTTTAAAAATTCATACAATTCAAAGGGTGTTGCAACTGTGGTTTTTGGGATATCCTATGATGCAACAGGAATCTGATAATAAGTTTTAGTCAAGTTAATCTTGGAAAAGATACACGTGTCCTGTAAAACCTGATGCGAAATCATGGATATGAGGGACATGGTTACGGTCAGGAATGGTTGAGTCATTGAGCTCTTTGTAGTCCACTCAGATCCAAAAGTCTGTCTTACCAGGCTTAGGCATCAGATGTAGCAGTGAGGCATGTGGACCGACTGAAAGGCGGATAATGCCACCACTCCACATTTCATCGAAGGATTTCTTGGGTGTCAGCAGTCGTCGATGGCGGGTGTGCTGGTTTTCCAGATGTCTTAATGTGGTGCTATGTCTGGTCTTTGCTTGAATCAGTACTTTTAATTGGCTAAAGTAAATGCATATCTCTAAGTACTCCTACGCTGATCCTCGTGGTATTGTGGCATATAAGAGTTCCTGTGACATGGATATTGGAAGTATTGTCCAAAAAGGACCTTGTATTTACGTGAACTGCCAAAACGTAATGCACCAGGATGTCTGCGCCAAGGATGGGTGTTTTAACTTTCACCTTGGGGAAAGACCAAGTGTAGTCATGCGTCATGCCAATGTTTAAGGTGAGGAATTTGCTGCCGTATGTCTCTATGATGAAGCCACTTGTAGTTTGAACAGGACCAATAATGTTGTAGATTCTTCTTTGTATTTTATTAAAAATTTCTAAATACATGACAGAAGCACCTGAACAGATATGACATCAATATTCAATGCATAGATAAATGGTAGAATTATAAATGATTAAGATTCTGGCAAGAAAAACATGACACAGTGGACCAACTTTCTTAGCAAACAGACCTAGCAATTGATTCAATATAATCTTTCCACTTCACATCAACAGAAAATGTTAGCCCAAGAAGGGGCAATGAATCATTCTCCTGGAGATTCACATCAGATGGAAGGTAAAAAATGTTCTCTATGATGATTAAAAGAGAGCAGCTTTATTTTGAATGCATTAAAATTAACAAGCCATTCCTTACCCCAGTTAACAACAAATTGTAGATCATTTTTTATATCAGCTGCCAATTTGATCTTATCAAACCAATTGCACTTAGCAATCGACAGGAGTAAATAGTTGTGTCATCAGATTAGATACTGAGTTGAAAACTGATGACATTGGGAAAGTTGTTGATGAAATTAGAAACAACATAGATTCCAAGGATAGAACCCTGGAAAGACACACATGTATTAATGTAAAAAGATTGAAAAAAGTGAACAACTTTCATTTCATGATTTGATAAGAAATATTGAATCAGATCAAAAATTCATCCAGAAATATCATAAGCTTTCAACCTGAGAAAGAGACCAGCATGCTAAACCCTGTCAAATGCCTTCAAGATATCCAAAGCAACAGCTTTATCTAAATTCAAGTACTTTATTCTCATTTTAAAGGTTTTCAACTGCAAAATAATACTTCCAATTTTATTATGTTGGCCCACAATGTTTTTACTATGGCAATGTAGGAGGAACTTTCCAGATAATAATTATTTTTACCTTGAAAAATAATTGAGTAGCAATCTGATAAAATGGCACCTGAGATGAAATTGCATATGAAGAAGTGGTTGGTCATTTAATTCTTTAATATTTAATAATGAATGTTGAATGTTTATGGAGACAAAATAATGAATGTGGACAGAGTTGGGAATGGCTAATATATTTTAGGAATGGCTAAACAATGTATGTGACAAGCCCCATTTATCTCAAGTGGAACATGCAGGCTCATGTCCAGTATTGGTGAAAATGCATGGGCAATAGTGGCAACTATGTAGAAAAATGTTTTATAGCTGAAAACTTACTCTATCTAATAATGTTATTGTGCTTCCTATATCTATTATAGTTTCTGTGGAAATAAATAGGAGGCATCAGTTTCAGAATATCCTTTATATAAAGTTTGTGAATGTTTTATGCATTTCAAATGGTTCTATTAAAAATATTTCCCATATTTTTAAGATTCTCATAAAATAATATGCCACTTTTTTTTGAATATCTAAAGGAAAATCATTTTCAGGAAATTATGATTTTATTAATACATAAATTCTTGAATTTCAAAATAGAAAAGTTATAAATTTATTCTTGCAATAAATTTTAAGCTTCAAATCATCTATAATATTGACATTGGTCAAAAAAAACACTTCTGAACATACAGTGATTGCTGAAGTTTTATAATGAAAAGTGTAGATTGTATCCTTCAAGTCTTATCAAATAATCAATTAAAGATACTAGTAGAAAATAACTATTGCTTAAAAATTACCTAAAATTTGCAAGTTAATATTTGTAAGTCCATATAAGAAATTTCAAAGTATCTAAAGCAAAATAAAGAACAAACTTGTTCAATATTGAAATTCAATTTATTAAATTTATATTGCTTACTATTTATTGCTAGATTATACATATACATGTCAATGTCCTGAAAGGCATGAATTTCATGTCAACACTGCAAATATTATTTTTATTCAAATTCAAATATTAATCAAGTCTTGCGTTTACATGTATAAAAGAATTCAATTAAAATGTATTCTGTAAGCCTTATGACATTTTTATAAGTCCTTATTCCCAAATGTCAAAATAGTTTGTCAGTGATGACAACTCAATCAAAACATTTACCAAATATGCTTAAGTCTGGTACAAGGCCATCTTTTATGATGTTAATGTTTAATTCACTGAAAATACTTTGCTTATCACTACCATATTATATTGTAAGTTGATGAAACAAAAATTTAAAAGGAATTTCTGTAGATTTAACATTTTATTTATCTTTAAGCAATGAAATGTAAACTTGAAATATATTGGAATTTATTTTTATATTTGAAAGCATTTTAATATTTAATATTTTAAATGAAATGCTTTAACTTAAAATAGTTTAGAAGCAGTACATTAAGTTTTCATTCATTTATCAGCTTTATTTATTTAGTTTCAGATTAATTTATGAGTTTAAGAATTTATCATGTAGCAAAAACTTGTGTGTGCTAGAGAAAGTGTGTATATTTGAATTGTTTTTATAAGTATAACATCTTAATATGGTTTTTCTTTGAGGAATAAACAAGTTAAAACTACTAAAATATAAGAAAGATGTAAAATAAATAAAATAAGACATAATGAAAATCAGACTTCAAAAAGCCTATCCTTGTTACTATATGTGCAACTGTTGTCATGAATGAAAGTCATGACGTACATTGTAGACAACCTGTTAGCAACGCCACCTAAAAATTTTTTCAACAGAATCCATTTTCGTCTGTACAACAGGGCAACACAAAACATCTGTAACTATAAACCACAATTAATTCAATTGCTTAAGAATAAAAACAAAATATTTAAGCTTATTACCTTTTTCCCAATCACTTGCTGTATTCAGATGAAGAGCAGCAAATTTTTACAGCCACGTGTACTAACATCTTCAGTTAGGAAAGTGTTAAAGAGTTTGTGTGTTGTACTAAGAAGTCATGAAGTGTGAATAAAAGCGTAAGTGATCAAAAGGCTTGAGCAGCTTGCTGCATTCAGTGCACAACATAGAATGAATTGTATGATTATCCTCAGTAGTGGTAGTAGCAGTAGTAGCAAGCAACCATGGAAGATAGATCAATATTGTAGCTGCAGCTAAAGGTAGGTAATAACAAGATGAAGCTGCACAAAAATCAATCCACTTAGAATTCTGAAATTGCTTTTGAAAATAATTGCTAATTCAGAACTGAAAAAATTTAAAGTCTTACACGTTACAAATGATTATCATACAATCAGCTGTAAAAGAGATATTGTTTGAGATACATATTTTGTTTTCATTCATGAAAAGACAAATATTACAAATGAGTTGGTAGCATATTCTACAGTAAGTCAGATTTTATTATACAAATAAATGAATTCACAATAAAATTGGCATAAACCAAGTGATAATTGTAAAATTTTCAGGATATATTTCAATCTATATGAGCAATATATCATGTGAGTTTCAGCTTATAATATCAATCCTTATTAAAAAAAAAAAATAGTGACAATAATTTGTTTTGGGAATGTCAGGTTTTATCAGGCAAACTAAATGCAACAAAGATATAAAAGCTATATAAGCTATAGAAAATATTTGATTAGCAATATTTCATATACCTCAATAAATTATTTTATTGTTGTACATGTTAATCTGGACACCTCGACAGTCTAGAACAATCATATGTTTCATTAAATTATTTTTTAAACATATCATAATTTCATCTTTAATATTATTTGCAGAAGTTTTATTGCTTTCCAAAGATCTTCTTTGTTTGAATTATTGTTTTCTATTATCTTATTTAAGTTTTTTATTTAATTAATTTGAGAGGCTGGAAGTATTCCATTAATTTGGTGTCATTAAAATATTTTTGAAAAGGCGGACAATAATCAGTTTTGCAGAATATGTAGAACTGATTTGCATGAATATGCCTTTTAGCTCCAAGCTTCTATGTTGTAATTTTTACTACTCAAAAAAATATCTTGTTTAAGAACTTACAATAATTCTTTGTATTTATCTGGAACTATTATCCACTTTGAGTGAACATAATATTAATGCCTTCAATACAAGCCTAAAACATTACGTTACCTCTTCAGTAAATGTCTTCTAAATCATATTAGTTGACTATTTCCATGAAACATCCAAACCCTAACCAAGCATCTGGTCCATCCTATGTAGTTCTATAATCATCACTAAAAATTACTGTTGAAAAATCATTTTTCATGTATTTCTTTGCCTAACTTACAATTTTTCTTTGCGATCTTTTACTTCTTTGATATCTATAACCAATATTCAGCATCTTTTCTAAAAAAAAATACACAATACCAGCTTCATCAAATATTTTCTTGCTATTAAATCTACCTTTCTGATTTTTCTCAAATTTCTTTTTCTAACATTCTTAAAATCAGTTCTTTTGTCCTTATTATAGATACAAAAATAATTATTCACTCTTAAATATAGTGTCATGTGACATGAAAAAGAAAATAAGGCTAGTTATACCACCATGAAGAGGCAAGCAAAGAAAAACATATCCCTTATCTATCAAGGTGTGAGGAAATACCTCTACATGATTATCTCTGATGAAATACTGCGACATTCAATTAAGAGGCTTTTTCTTTCTTTGTTAACATTTCTATTTGTTTATTGAGATAATATACGTGGCAACATGGACAACTTAGTTTGTAATACTTTCTATCAACACTTGGTTTCATATTTGAAATTTTGAAATAAATTTTGTATTGTATGTGTAGTATTCTGGACACTCTCTCATCTTGTCTGTAGCATGTTTTCTTCTACTAATATCCATTGACTTTCTGTTGATAACCTCCCTTGGTTGTCACTCTCCTGATTTAACATGTAGCCATCTTGTTAGTTAATTAAGGTCATCTAAACATTTCATGTTTTGCTGTTATCAGTTCAATTTAATGAACTAACAAAATGTAAGCTTGGCCTAAACTAAGTATGGATAAATTCCTCAAATCAGAACATTTAGATATATCACTGAACTCTTCATCAGTTGACAAGGAATTTGCTCACCAGTATCGTACTTTCTCTGTTTTTATATATTCTATCCAAGCTAATGATTCTATGAGATTCAAAGCACTTTTTAACTTTGTTTCTCCCACAGTTTATGAATATATTATGGAGTGTGATGATTACAAATCAGCTACAAACATTTTAAAGGCACTTTACACAAAAGAACAAAAAGAAAGAGATACAATAGACAAGTGTGTGGAACAGCTTCAACTACTTTGTAAAGACTGCAATTTCAAATCTGTAAGCACCTCATAGAATTAAGATGACTGTATTAGAGACACTTTTATTAGTAGCCAAATTTCACATACAGCTCTTTCTAGAAAATAAAATTCTCGACTTAAGTATAATGGTAGATCAGAAATGCTCTGAAGCATACACATATTCTTTTACACCAGTTGTAAATGCTATTGCTGAAGTGGAATCAGATCATTCTGCCACTTGAACTTATGCCATTACAGCTACAAAAAATAGGTGCTATTTATTTGACACTAGTCACAATTGTAATCAGTGCCTGGTAAAGGAGACCACATGTTACAAGTGTGGTAAAATGGGAAACTTCTCTAAGGTTTGTCAATTAACTAAGTCATTTACAGCATCTACAACCCTAGCTACTACATTTTCAGCTTCTTCAGAACTACTTAAGTAAACTACTGATTTGTTTTAATCAACAATAAAATATTTCCGCTCAATCAAGGGGCAGTAAAAGCATTCAGTGACCTTAAAGAGGAAATCGGAAAAGCATTGTTGCATTCCATTGATGAGACAATACCACTCATAGTAGAAACTGATGCTTCTGACAATGACATTGCAGCTACTTGGAAGCAAGCAGATTCCCTGGTTGACTTCTTTTCCCATACACTCACCAAAACAGAACACAAGACTGCATTTGTTGAAAAGAAGTCTGTGCCATAGTAGAGGCTGTGAAAAAATGGTTTCACTACTTATCAGAACAAAAGCTGATAATAGTCAAAGATCTGCAGGCTGTAAACTTTGTTCCACTCAAAAAGATTGGGAAAATTAAAAATACCAAAATTCAATGATAGAGGATAGAATTGGGATGTTACGAGTATGATATAATGTACTAATCTGGAAAAGACAATATCCTCTCAAGAGCACATTGTTGGACTGCCATCAACAAAGAAAAATTATCAGATCTCCACGTTCATCTTTGCCATCTCAGAATAACTATAATGGCTTATTTTGTTAGAATAAGAAACCTTCCTTACTCTATTGAGGAAGTAAAATTGGCATGTACTGAGTGCACTTTATGTGCTTGACTAAAACCACAATTTTAGTTTCATTTCTATAAAAGTACCTGACAAAACTGGGAATTTTAACCAGCAGAAAAACACTTTATGATCCACAAGGGAATAGACAATGTGAGTGTTATAATAGCATTATCTGGAGACACAGATTGACTTTCTATTGATAACCTCCCTTGGTTATCACTCTCTTGATGTTAAATATAGCCATCTTGTTAGTTCATTAAAGCTTTCTAAAAGTCCCACATATTCCTGTCATCACTTCAATATGAGTCAGTCGTTCAAGTCGATCTCGGTCGACCGGCTGATCGGTTGAACTCTCTGCCTTTGAGCGGGGAGGAACCTATGCCGAATGGTGAATTCTCTTTCGGGGAGGTAAACCAACCCTGAACCCATTTATACGGGTTCAATGGGCATATTTTTGGCCAAGCCCATGGGCTTAGAGATCCCACGTTAAACCGGCCTTGTTCCACATGATGCCCACATGGGGGGGTGACTAAATATAGTCATCACTTCAATATAAATTCTCTCATCTTTTCATCCGATTCTATTTCAGACTTAATTCAGTCAACCAGATCAACTAATACTAGCTAAGAATTGTTGAGTGGAATATTGCTTTTCCTGACCAATGCTTGCATTATCTTGCTAATGTTTTCAATTTCTTTTTTAAATGTCTTGTGATTTCTGTTCAACTTTTTCACAATTTCCAACATTATGTTCCAATTACTCAATAATTTTACAAAATCTTGTTACTCTTTTGAGGTTATATCTTTCTTATGACCCATGGCAATCTTTACATATCTGAAATTAAAAAATAAGTATCATTAACTATATTATTAAATATATTTATTTACAATATGAAAACCATTGTTTTTTAATAAGATATTCCATCACTAAATAAGTTATTTTAAATTTCTTAATAAACAGATATTATAAGCTGAAAGTTACAAGTATATTTATCATATAAATATATCCTAAAAATGTTACCAATATTAATATCAATTTTATTGTGAAAACATAATAACATCTGACATAGAGGAAAAGAAAATTGTGACTAGTAAAATAACTAATGAGAAAAAATTATTTCCATATTTTAAGTGATACAAAGCTATATTCAGGTAATTTATTTTTTCAGTTAACAAATGCATCATATTAAAAGGATAATTATTTAAATTTATTCATTCAAAGAATTTTTATTAAAAATATGCTTTCAATAGCATGCTGACCTTTCAATTTCGCAGAATTCTGTTATATAGAACCTAAAATTATTTTTCTTTTCAGCTAATAGTATTAGTAATAATATAATCATTTTTAGGCTACAATTTCAGGAAACATTGCATCTAAACTTGGGATAATATTTAATTAGAATTGTTTTTAATTAGACATATTAAAATTTAAAAAACAATATAGCATATCTACATATTTTTTTAGTCATAAGGCAACAGAAAGAGGAATTATTTCAGATGTAATAAAATAAAACTTTCTTCTGGCTAGTAGATCAAATTAACCTACTTTCAGTTTTCTCACTGCAATTTATTAAAGGCCAGAGTATCACTTTATTTACAAAGTATAGAGACATGAGACTGAGTGGCTGGTTGACTCATCTACTGTATTGAAAACTTGTAATTATATACAGGGAATGAAGGATTTGACATAACCGTTTAATGAATTTCACTTGTAATATAACTGGTTATAGGACAATCACTCCAAAATAATTTCTCATATTTTATTATGTTGGTGCACAGCATCAGCAGTGGACGTTGGTAAGTATTGCAGCAGAGGATGAAACCTTCCTACCAGTAATTTTTCTTCTTTTTTTTTTTTTTGCTTTGTTACAGATAGTCATCTGATATGAATGTGCATATGAAGCAAAGGTACATATATTGAATTCCTCTATGCAGAAAAAGTACACTATTCATTGACACTTACTAAATGACCAGTCAGTGGATGTGAGCATAGTTATGCAGTGGATAATATGCTTCAACAGTGGAGAAAATAATGTTTGTGACAAGCCATGTTCTAGGTAACTCTGAAAAGCTGTCAATCCACAAAATGAAGAGCACCTTAAAAATGTATAGCGAATTGGGGTAAACATGTGAAAAAATTAATATTATTGCACTCTTGTAGTTTCTGTAGAAATAAAATGTAAAAGTGAAGTACTTGTTCTGTCTTTTCTTCTTTTTCATAGGAAAACTGAAGATGTCAGGCTTATTTGAATTTGTTTTATGCAAATTTATAGGAAACGAATCTAAGCAACTGAAAATAGTTGTTAAGAAAAAATAAAAAGATACAACCTCTGAAGACCTTTTCACATTCAGTCAGGAAGTTTAATAAGACATTTGCTGTTCTGGTTAATCCCTGCATCTATTCTGTTCTTCAGGTAAAAGTCATCAGTTTTCTAATGAGTAGATCTCTTCAACAAGTTGTCATTTTAGAAGTAAACACTTATAGGTCTATAATTACTTGTTACAATTCCAAGACCACTCAGGAATATTCTGATATTTATATATTCTCTCATTTGTTTCATCCTTATGATCTGATAAAATGGTAACATTTAGGATATAAGAGTTTTTTCCTTTATCTATAACCACCACATAGTCTGTTTTCTGATTTGAATAAATTAATCCAAATGTTTTAATTTGTCAACTAATAAAGACAGAATTTGGTTTGTACTCAGACCATTTGTTTGAATAATCAAATTCAAATCTCTTGCAAAATTCTCAGTGAAGCACTGTTCACATCAGCTGTGCTTAATTTATATGTGTCACTATTTGCTTTATTTCTGGACACAGACAGCATTTAATGTTTTTATAATGTAGTGTTACTGACTTACAGGAAATTGTATGCAATCAACTGCCCATGGGTAATAGACGTAACTATTTATAGTTTTTGTGACTTCCTATGTAAATGAGTCACCTCAATTTTCTTTAGTCTTTTTTTGGTTTGTCTTTTAACTTGACATAAGTTTTTCATATACAAAAAAAATATTTTAATTGAAAATAAGTATATCCCAAGTCACTTCATCCACTATTTTTTTGTCTATATATTCATTATGTGCTTGATCCCAAAAGCTGTGATAGCAGCAACTCAGATCTCAAATGTAGTCCAACAGGTCTCCAAGTTGCTGAAATTTAAATGTAAAGCTAATAACTCTATTCTGTTACAAACATAGACTTGTTAAAGAAGCTGCAATGACAACACTAAATGCAAAACCCGAGGATCAAACAGGACATTTCAGTTAAACTCACACCATAATGAAAAAATATGTGTCTAAGTTTGGAGAGCAGTTCAGTGGGATCCAAAACACAGCTCAGCTTTGAGTTTTGAATGTTTGCACCAAGTTTGTATAATTCAAATTTAAAAAAATGAATCAATACACACCATTATTAGCATGAATGATTACAGATAAGCTGGATTTGAATGCAGTTATTGATAGTTCACTGTTCTATTCTCAAGAAAAAAGTATGTTTACTGCATTAAATAAAACGTCTACTCCAAGCACTATAAAAAGTAGGAATGTGAGAAAGGTATTCTTTCAATAAGAACAGTGATAGACTATCCAGAGTAGATTTTGATTTCAAGCATACAAAAATTATCATCTTACAATAACAGAAGATACTGACAATTGATACAAGCAATTACAATTTTCAACAAAACTCTTCAACACGATGTGTTTCTAATTATGGGAGATTTAAATACCAAATAATAACATTGAGAGTGAAAAGATAATGGCATAAAGCTTGTAGAATTTTGCCTAAAAAAGTTTTGTGATTGCTGGAATTATTCTCTCACAAAAAATTCAGACAAGAAGATTCACAGATCATGAAATCATTGGCTAGGTTGAATACATTATTAACAAAATATGTTGAAACAACATAGGTTAATATTTGGTAAATATATAGTGAAGTGACTAAATAAAACAAAATGAATAATACCAAGGACACAGAGAAATTGAAGAAATAGAAAAAACAAAACTAAAAAATATTTAGTGAAAGATTACAGATTTAATGAATTAAGGAATAATAAGACTAGATAAAGAACTGAAATGGGGAGCTTAAAACATGTATGGAATTTAGCGACTAAGTCTGTTATTGGGGTACTTGGAGTCTATGAATAGTTGTGAATGGTCACAAAGCAGTGTAACATAGAATTTGCTAGTCAATGATGTGTTTAAGTGGATGAGCTGACACAACTCATATGATGTGCACACACCCGACATAATTATCAAAGCACCACCAGCTTGCATAGTGCCTTCATAATAAGTCAGGTCTGCACCATAGCTGAGCCCAAAATGACTGGAACCAGGACACATCGGAGCCCACCACATGTTGTGATACAATTTAAATTGACTGGTCCACTCATAACAAATAGGAAAAAATATGACATTAGATTTAGCTATTATTATTATTATTTACAAATGTCAACTTTGAAAGTGTGGTAACATCATTGATGTATGCATATTTTTTTAATTTTCTGAAAATTTTAACCTTTTAACTATTGTTTCAACTTTTTTTAAAAAATTTTCTGTATGGTATATTTTTGGAAGGACATTTGGGGTTAATAATTGTTTACTTTAAATGAAAAATAAATGGATACATACTTTTATTAATTTATGTAAATGTTTGTTTGTTAATTAAAAACTGTATATATCCATTTGTTTTTTATTTAGAAGAAATCTTTTGCAAACCACCTCCCAAAGAAGTCTCTTTTCATATTCAAAATAGCCAGTTAAAAATCAGGAATCAATTTGACACTGTATCAATATTATAAACAAGACCTCTTCTAACTCAAAAAAAGAAATACTTATCAACTCTAACAAGTGCCATGGCCTAGGGATGCTCTAATGTACAAAAATTAATTCCCAAAATATTTTCCCTATTTGTTATGAGTGAACCAGTATATTTAAGTAGTATCCAGAATGCCTTCAATCCACTGTCCAATTAATAGTATTATGAACCTAAGTGAAGCATTATATCTGGTGGACCTTCCATGTCCTTATCTCATGGAAGGTAAAGGAGGTTGAACCTACCTGCTAAATATGCATCAGATACCTTCTCTATTGAATATGAATGTGAGTTGAACCAGTGTCACTTATATGAAATGACAGACAATTCCAGGCAGATGCCTCTGTTCATGATATTTAAGGTCCTGTAGTCAGATGTTGTACTGTCCATGGTGGACAGTAATGCTTTCCATCACAATACCTGATGTGACATAAATTATTGATAATTTACTGAAGATATAGTGATATTAATTGATTTTTCAGCTAGGTTCTATTGTTGAATTGTTAACGATAATATCATTATGGATATTGTATTGTATTGTAAAGATCATTTTTGTTATATATGGAATATTTGTAGGGGAAAAACTATCAAAGGCAGAACAATATATTTTGATAAAAAAAAGAAGCATATTACACCTACTTTGGAATAAAATTTGGTGGATAGGACAAAAGTAGGATACTGCACAATATCTGTTCTATTTGTGCTAAAATAAAGTAAGACAACTGACAAAAGGTAAAAAGAATGTTCCTGCTTTTGAAATTCCAGTGATTTGGAAGAAACCAAAAAATCATAGTAATGATTCTTGTTCTTGTAAAATTCAAGGACACAACAAAAAAATCGATTATCCTAATTTTTATTCTGTAATAAGACCTGTGCAAAATGGATCTGATCTACTAGTCCCTACACCACCTGTTAATCTTGATTATGTGAAAATTCATTCAGAGGAAGAAAATTCTGCAGATAAAGGCAAATTTATCCCAATATGAATATATATTAATATGAATATTAATGAACCATAGCCATTCTCTTAGAGACCTCTACTTCCTCAAAGATTCTTGGGGCCCAGATTAAAAGAAAAAAGTTATGGTATCCAGTTTTTCTTTTTAATGAATTAGAGAAAAATAATTTTGCACTATATTTGAACATAAGATGAATACTTAGCTTGTAAATGATATAAATAACCTACTGTAGAAATCTTCTATAGATTACAATGCAGAAGAATAAAAACTGTTTATAGATTCAACTAAAAGTTGTCTGAAAGAAGTATTTCTTCATAATGGTAATAAATTTGCATTACTACTTGTGAAAACATCAATTTGTGAAACATACTTTGGACATAGGCAAATGTTCTCTGGATGTGAGCTAGTAACTAATATTAGCAATAAAAATAAAGTAAACAAGAAACATGATTTGTTGGAGACTGTGTAAAGTGAAAACAGAAATGAACACCAAGATAAAAATATGGTTTCAGAGTCAGAGGTTCTGCACATCCTTCCAGTTAATGAATTAATCCTTTGAAAATAAATACTTAACATTTTTCAACCAATGGATCATGTTCCTGCCAACAATAAAAAACATGCTTTGTGATTCCTTTGAAGAGTATTTAAGTAAAGTCTCTAGATGGAAAAAACCAGTAAGAAGGAGCAGCAGCATAAGACTGCAATTCACATCAAAGAGATTCCCTTCCTCATTCACCTGTCTTCCTCACCAAGCTACATGACATTTACATGCTTCCTGACCAAGTTACATGACACTTACACTTTCCTCTGCACTTTCTCGCTTGCCTCTTTTTTCCCACACTTACCACATGAAGAAGAACATTTTATCCCCACCATCACCACCAATGCATGCCCATTCACTACTACAATCAAGAGTTCTGTCCCTTGGATTAGCGTGAGTTGGATATTAATTCCACCAGCTAACAAAAGTTTATAACTTTGCAAAATGTCTTTCCAACAATAATTCTACTTACCAGTAAAACTAAAATATTTTTCTAGCTTGAATTGAGGTTCCTGGTCTGACACTGCAAAACTGTAATGGCAAATACATGACACACACTGAACATTATCCACAATCAAGTGAAAGACTTGTATAAACACAAACACTACAGACTCATGACTTGAACCTACATGCAATTACCATAGATCTATGTTATCAAATGTGACCTCTTCAAAAGCCTGCAGTTATGTCTCATCTTCACTTCAGCAGTTTGAACAGTGTACAATCTGGGTGCACACTGTCAAACTACCTTCAATCTTCACATCCCCTTCTGGAGTTAAGTCTAGGAGGTCTCCTCAACTTAACTCCAGAAGTGGATGAGCATACTCAACATGGTATAGTTTCTATGATGCCTTGGCATACAAATCACACCTTCACACAGTATTAGTGTAGACTGTGCAAGGTAGAGTCGTCTAACACTACTGGCAGAGAACTTCTGTCTCAGTAGTATTAGCTCAAGCCATCTTTCCCATGCAGTACCTCTGTTCTGTGAGGGAGCTGGTTTTATTGCCCGGTTTAATGGTAATTGGACTGTAGAAACAATACTGACTGCATACAACTGCAATCCCTATTTCCAATATCATAACACTATGGTATCACCAATAGAATCTTTGTTGCATGTAGAAAACCCGGACATTGTTGAAATTTGGATAAGGTGCTTTGCAACCCTTGCTAGAATAAAGAAACTACAAGACAACATATAAAAATTTTATATTATTTAGTTTCTCTTCTAGGTGGGTGCACCTTTCGTTTTTCTGCCTTTTCTTATTTTTGCTCCCTCAAAGTGTTTTTTTGCCATTTTTAAAAGTGTAATCCTTTTTTGCCAAATATTTGAATTGTTATCTTACCTTTTTTGAAATTTTTGTGCAAGCTCTTGTATGTAAATTTTGTATTTATTTTTTATTTTTCCCTTTTTGTGTTGTATAATAAATTTTTGTTCTTTTCACTTTCACATAGTGGTTGAGTCTCATTGTTTGTGCCTTATTCAAACTTTAGCGATAAGAGAAGCATGTGTTCTCTTTTCCCATTCTATCCCTACTAATTAATTTTTTTTATTTTGCACAGGGATTTAATTTTTTGTAGGTTAGTTGGTCAAGGTTACAGTTGGGGTCAGACATCTGGAGTAGATTAGCCATTTGTGGGGTTTGATACATGCCTTCCTTTAAGGTTGAAATCAACACCAGCTCATCAGCACGGTCACAGGTGTCAATGGGCTGGTGGTTGTGTGATGCTGAGATGTTGACACCAAAATGCCTGTTAAGGTTGGTTGTTCAATCAAGATCTGTGGTGGTTTGATTCCTAGTAAGGCATGTTGGTTGCTGGGATTACATTGGATTCTGGTTGAATGTGGTATCAACAAGATGGAATCACAGTGGTGACAAGAGAGGCCTGGAGTAGATAGTTAATGTTGATCTAGCTAAATGTCTCTGTTTGGATTATGTTGATATCAGTTTTGATGGGGTCTAGTGTGGGATGTCTGTTGGATTCTGGTTGAAAGTGCTATCAATGAGGAAGGCCTAGAGTAGATGCTTATGGCATTGCAAGGTGATGGCAGTGATAGCAACAGCAAACCAGCATGCTGACAGGTGGCCTTTTGGCCTGCAACTGAGTTGGTTGTTACAAGGGGCTTTCTTTTAAGCAAATCTGGTTGTCTCCAGACTCATGATTTTTTGTTTTATTTTTTTTGGTGGGAACATTCATAATTGTCTATTGCATTAAGTTTATTGCAGGGATTTGTTTTATGGACCAAATGTGATGCTCATAGCCTATGTGCAGAAAACAACTTTTTTATTTTGTGTTTTACTTTCTTGATGCCCACATCCAGCCAACATGTAATGTCAATCTGAAGGAGACTTAATTTTAGTAGAATATAACTGTTGTAGAGTGGTTTCACAGTGGAGGCTTGTATTTGTAATAAGTCAGTCCTAAAATAGGTTCGATGTACAAAACGTTAGGAAATTGATATAATAGGTAATGACACAGTAATCTAGTTGTGGTGGCTGATACTTTAATATCCGACTAACGGTCGTCCGACATCGACTGACTGACCAACTCCCTGAGCGACTGCTACTACTCCTACTTATTATAGGTGGGAGAGTCTATTAACTATAGAATAGGTGTGTTCCACTATAACATCCCCCCAAAAAAAACTTTACTCCGTAGGAGTAAACGGTTTTCTTTATTTATTTTTCATTTTTTACAGGAAATATGAATAAAAAACAACAAAAAAATTTTTTTTTTAATTTTTTTTTTTTTAGCAACATCCTAGCGTATCTGCTACGTTTTTTGATCCACTTTTAAATGATCAGTTGCCTTTCTTTTTTCTTCTGGATCAGCATACCTCAGGTAAAATTGTTGCAGGTGTTATTAGATCAAATGTATTGAAAATCACCTCCATTGGCATTTTTTCTGTGGGACCGCTGTCAACCACGTCTGAAAAATGTCGTCTGATCTGGTTACTGCATGTGAATTTTTCGACTCTCACCAAGTACATCATATAGCTAATCCACTTTTCTATTTTTTTTTTATACCTCCATAGTGTTACCAGAAACAACCTTCCGCTTTGAGCTTCTTAAGGATGGAGTCACAGTTTCTATAGGTTCTTCTTGTGGTTCTATTTGTTCAGCCTCTAGCTTCCCTTATGTTTTTTTCTGTGGTGACTTCAGTTGACTTAAATCATTTAATAATACTGCATGTCCTTGGATGCAGGTAACTCGCTCCCCAGTTTTTCTCAGTGTCAACTCACCGGTTTTCTCTAATATGTCCAATTCTTTATCTATCTGTTCAATTGAAACAAACAACACATTCCTTTTCTTTTTGAATACCGCCTGAGCGTTTTCTTTTGGCTGGAATTTTGCCTCCATCTTGGTACACGTTTCCAAACCTGGAGAAAAAACAGTAGGAAAAGTTCCCTTAAGTTTCTTTACTAATTTTTGGGCTTTGTAGTTTAAAAAAACTACCTTGTAACAGAAAGAATTTATCAGTAGATTCCATAATTGGAATTCTGTTGTCCAATCCATACCAAGTAAGTTCGTGGTATTTTCTATGACAAATAGCTTTACACGTTTTTTTATTTAACATAACGTTTGTAACAAATTCTCCAATAAATTGTAATTTTCTCCCGTCACTGACCTCGCGATTTCATTGGTTTTCATTAAAGTTGGTTTGCCCAACTTCTTCCACGTATGCAAATTTATGATAGATAGGTCGGAACCAGTGTTGAGTTGCATTTTTATTTTTTTATGACTTATTTCAATGGTAACAAATTTTCTGGTTATTCCATCGTTCACCTCATCAGACTTTAATTTTCTTATTTTATTGTCTTTATTTTTTGACCTGCAGTGCAAGCTTTTATGACCCACTCTTTTACAGTTGAAACATATTTTATTCCTAAAATTGCAATATCTGTACCAGTGAAGTTCACCACAAGCAAAACATGGCTTCAGGAGTTTTTGTTTATTTTTCTCTGGTATTTCAGCTTTTGTTTGATAATCCGCAATTTTAGAATTCTTTTTGGTAGCGTATTTTCCTTACATGCGAAACGCCAGACTGTTCTATCTTTTTCGAATCTTTCTTTACGCTAACATATCTTGTGCCGTCTTCTGCCAACCTCTGTATCAAAATCCTTGGTTCATTTTCTAATTTTGACAGTACTAATTTCCTCAACTTTGCGTCTCTTTCAGATACCTTGAACAAACACTAAGCACTTAAAATTGTCAGCGCTTAACTCTGCCAGCTTGAATTCTTCACAATGCTTCTTCACATTGGCTGTGTACGTTATATAGTCTTGTTCATCATCTTTCATCAGATTCAAACATTTCCACCTCTTGTGAAACAAAGATGTCTTTTTACTAAATAATTCACTTAATATATTTACCGCCTCGGTAAAAGTCAACTCGCTAGTTTTTTTCGGTAAAATGTAGCTTACCAATTTGTTATGCTCAGCAGTTCCTAACTTGCTTAAAAGAAGTCTAACCTTCTTTCCTTCAGACCACAAGTGGCAGTCCTCGGTATACACGTCCGTATATTTTTTATAATACTCCTCAAAAGTTATCTCTTCATCTGGACTGTACATGAATATTTCAATTGAATTCCATATTGTATTCTCTGGGAAAGAATCATTTTGTAGATTTTTCTTTCCTCTTCTCAGTTATTTCCAGAATTTTGTTTTGAAACTCCTTATGCATCTGTTCCATTTTTCATTGAAACTGCATCTGTCTATTAAAAGTTTCCTCCTGTAGTTGCATCTGGAATGTTTTCTGTTGCTCTAATATTGTCATCTGTTGTTCCGCCTGGAACTTAAAAAATTCCTGGAATATATTTTTGCATTCCTCCATCTTCGCAAAAAGTTTACACAATGCTTAAATATTGTAGAGGGGGTCCTACGAATTTGCAATTCGTGACCTATTTGAGCAAACTCTTATCGAGAAAAAAAAATTCTTTTCTCAGTTGAGAATATGACTGATTTTTTCGACACTAAGTTGACGTCTTGTCTTTTGAAAAACTTTGCCATGTTTTTTTCTTTTTTTTAAATGTGAATGCGAGATGTTGTCACCAAAAATTGTAACGAGCAAGTTTTTTTTCTTTTTCTTCCGTATGAGTACGAATTTCGTCACCAAATAATGTGGCGAGCGAATTTTTATTTCTTCCACCTTATAAATCCGAATCCCTTCACCGAATAATACTGTGGTGAATGCATTTTTTTTCCTTCGTATGAGTTTGAATACTCGTGGCCAAATTTGTTATGGCAGGTGAAATTTTTTTTTTTTTTCCACCATATGAATTTCGAATCCTCGTGGCCAAGTGTGTTATGGAGTGCGAATGATTTTCTTCCTCCATATGAATCCGAATACCTCGTCGCCAAGTGTTGTAGGTGAACAAAAAGTTTTTCTTCCTCCGTATGAGTTCAAATCCTCATTGTCAAGTGTTGTAGAGTGGTTTCACAGTGTAGGCTTGTATTTGTACTAAATCGGTCCTAAAATAGGTTCGATGCACAAAACATTAGGAACTTGATATAATAGGTAATGGTGCAGTAATCTAGTTGTGGTGGCTGATACTTTAATATCCGACTAACGGTCGTCCGACATCAACTGACTGACCAACTCCCTGAGCGACTGCTACTACTCCTACTTATTATAGGTGGGAGAGTCTATTAACTATAGAATAGGTGTGTTCCACTATAACAATAACAAAAATCTGAAAGGCCATACAGAGAAATTAGACATATGCTAACTGTAGAAAATGATGTATGTGATAGAGATTTAGTAGTACCACCTGAAAAAGGTAGAAAGGATGTAATAAGAAGTGTGCGTGATGATATGCATTGTGGTATTATGGTTATACAAAAGCATTTGGAATTAGAAGCACTGTGGCCTGGATATGCACACAATGTTGAAAATCACACATACAAATGACCAAAATGTGCTGAAATAAAATATTTTGTCAGAATAAAGTATACACATGGCCTTAGGAAATAGAACCATTTGTCTCATGTTCATATCAACCACATACATATTAACAGTGTGGAAATGTTTTTTATTTTGGTTGAGTCTTTTTCTGGTTGGCCTGAAGTTGTTCATATATACAATAGGAAAACTAATACAATAAGGCAAATATTACAGATAATATTTGCTAGAAATGGAGTTAGAAAAACATTAGTGTCAAATAATGTCTTAGAATCTTGTTATGAAATTTTTTGTTCTTGATTTATGAAAATTGGATGTATTTCATATGATCTGCAATCAAATAAGATTGTAAAAAGAATTCAAAGGGGAGATGGAAATTGGGCTAGAAGCGAGTCCAGCTGTGACCCTATAAACCAAGAGGAAATGAGTGATGATGAGTCAGTAGAAGACCAAGACAGTTTGGACAATTCAAGCATCGATTGTGAAGATCAAGACTTCCCCAACAAACAAGACAGATCTAGATCTCCCATAGAGAAAAATACATGCAGATCTCTAGAGAGGGACAAAGAAGGAAATCAAAATGAAAATGCAAATAGACAAAGAAGTTTGAGATCAACAAAGGGAATAAAGCCTATTCAATTCAGGGAGATGTAGCAATGGTTGGTTAGTGCTACCACTAATTAGCATATGTGTATGAGTAGAAGTTATGTATATGCTCGCTATGTAAGATAGAAGCAATGGTACTTGTCCTACTTATACTGCTGACATCTCTCAATTAGATCTCTGTTTTTGGGCAGAGTTCAACTCAATTGTGTCTCTGTCTGCAGACAGAGTGCAACTGTGAAAAAATATTGAGAGGGGCCCAGTCCTGGGGAACAACTTCCCAAGGCCATAACTTCTCATTGCATTAAACAGGGGGATTGTTAGTAATACCACTGCCTGTGCAATTGACAGTTGCGAATACTGGACAATTTGGGGCCTTACCCAGGTGTATGTACTTGGTTGCCCCACATGAAAAAAGACCTTGTGTCACATCATGTCACCATGGAGAGATTAGTAAATACCATGGTACTTGTCCTGCTCCTACAGTTGATGTCTCTCAGTGACATCTCTGTTTTCAGGCAGAGCATAACTGAAAAGATATTGAGAGGTGTCTAGTCCAGGGGAACAGCTTCCTGAGTCTATACCCTCCTTATTGCAGTAAAAATGGGGCATCAGAAGTAATACCAATGCCAGTGCAAACAATGTTTGAGCACACTGAATAATTTGGAAGCATGAGCCAGGGGTATGCACTCAGGTGCCCCACATGAAACCAACATTGTGTTAAATCTTGTCACTGTGAATAGACAAGTCTATACTATGGTATTTGTCCAACTCATACTATTAACATTTCTCAGTTGCATCTTTGTTTGGGGGCAGAATGCAACTCAGGTGTGTCTCTGTCTGCAAACAGAGGACAGCTGAAAAATTTTGAGAGGTGCTCAGTCCCTGAGGAACAGCTGCCTGAGATCATGCCCCCTTATTGTACTAAAGATGGAGGTTCAGTAGTAATACCAAAACTGATGGTGGGAGCTGGCCAATTGTCGGCCTGTTCCAGGTGTACATGTTTGGATGCCCCACATTAAACCAACCTTGTGTCATGTCACATCATCTTGAGGAGATGAGTAAATATAAGGTACTTGTACTGTAGAACTAATACTCACTACATACAAATGCAATCCCTTCTTGGAATATCATAACACTATAAATACTTTCATGGTAATTGTGCAGATGAATCCTCTATAGTATCTCAATTCTATGAATTCAAGTGCAGTACTAAATTAGCAGCAAAATCTCATCATTTTACAGTGGAAATTTTTAGATGTTACCATAAATTCTATGCTAACAGTTTCTTTTCTCACACTTCTTGCTTGTGGAACTCCCTTCCAGCTTCTTGTTTGCCAGTCAATTTTGATCTTCAAAAATTTAAGTCCAATGTCAAGCATTATTTTCTATTTTATTAATTCTTATTCTTTTATTGTTCTCACTCCTTAATAATGTTTTTCTTATATTCTAACACAATCAGTAGCCCCTAGCATTTTAGTGGCTTTGTTATCCTTGCTTGAGGGTGAAATATTTTTTTTAAAAAAGCTTCAACAGTAGTAATGACATTAACATCTTCCACTACTGTGATCATTCATTCACATGCTTTTTATCCCACTAGAAGGAAAGAATGCACTAAATGCCACAAATTAAACCACTTTGTGTGGGTATATGTGTGTAGCCTACACAATCATCTATGTCACTTTTCAACAGTAATTTTTTTATTATGGTAAGTGGTGTTATAAATATGCATATGATCACACAAATGAGACAAAAGGAAAACAAAACAAAAATTGTTAATAAAAAATTCTTTGTATTGCCAATACAGAGAATGCAAGTGGAATGTCTCTTTGCGGGCAAGGGAAGTGACTTGGAGGAAGAGGAAAGTTGGTAGGGCCTGAAGTTGATGCACATGTAGGCTCGGTTGATTGAGGTCATGGTGATGGTGGCAGAATATTTAAAGCTTGCCCGTTCACTGTAAATCTGTCCCAGTCATTTATGAGTAGCATTCTTGAAAACAAATGTGGTAGCTCCTAAACTCATCTTTTTTCATGTTTTTTCTTTGGCAGCAATGTTTATGATTGGCTTTTTTATGTTTTGTTTTTTATTAGGGGATTTGTTTTGTGGGTCAGATGTGATGCTTGGAGCCTTTGCACTAATGATGACAGTTTTAATTTTAGGTTTTGCTTTGTTAGCATTCTGGCCTACAGGAAGAAGGAATCAGAAAGAGATCTATTTTGAAGCACAGTATATTAGTGAGAAATTATCAAAGTGAATTAATGTAATATTTAGTTGATGGCCAATAATCTAACTGTACCTACATCTAAGAAAGCTTATGAAATTGATCTTTCTGCTACATTACAGATATAAAACTTTTTATAGTAAAGAGGAATTTTTATCTGTTGAGGTGGGGCATATAGAATAGGAACCATTATAGACTATGTAAATTCTATCTTATTACTAACATTAATATTTTTCTAAGTATCTATATTAACTTGCTTCAATTTACACCTGTGGCTGTCAAATTTTCATAACTTGACCTCTCCAAATAGTAGGCTGCTTGGGTCTTCTTTTCTCTGTCAAATTTCTGTACCTAGAATATATTTTTCTCTATCCTTTCCATCTCTCCTTCACATTAGGTGCGATTTTGTTGCACATTATACCGCACAATATTTGGAAGAGAGATATTATCTGGAAGAAGGCATTCATGAACATGTGACCTTGCATTCTAATTTTGTCACTAAATTTATATAAACTTACATAAATGCATTACTACATTTACAAAAATGTGAGGATTCATGATATAAAAAGGAAAGACACATCAACAGTTTTCCTTGTTCGTGAGTGCCAAATCAAACATCAGTTGTCACATCATGTTATTATGTTAGTACAGCTACGAAAAAAGATTGTAGCAAAAAAAATGTTGTGAAACTGCAGATGTAACTCATGTTATACCTCTGCTAGTTTAAATATCTTGTTTATTTTTTGTATCATCTGAGAGAAATCCTTTATTTTCAAAACATAAAATGAATATGTGGCAAATAGTAGTACTCGTGTAAAGAGATATGTGTATTAAAAGCTTAATCTCAGGTAGATATCTCTCTCTCTCTCTCTCTCTCACTCTCTGGAATGGTCTTTGCAAATAAAGTGGGTTCCTTATCTTTCTTCTCTCAATCATGAGTTAGCCTCTAGTGATCAAAGAGAAGACAATATCCAACATTATCTGGAAAAATTCCAGCTGACACTTGTAACAGTTTTTAATTTAAACTTTTAAAAATAAATTCTCATACTTTACTAAAAGAGTCTTCTGTTTTTAACTGTAATACTTTCACTGTGATGATGAAAATAATGACATTTTATTTAACACTGAAGATTTTAATGAGCCAAAATATTCCACAAGGAAAGTAGCAAATAAGATTTTGAATTGAAGTATATATAAATGTTGATCAAAAAGTAATGTCTGCTCAAATTTAATTTTTAGCATATTTATTCTTATATTATATTTTATTTATTCCTGGCAGTTTTAGCTATAAATCACAAAGTGTATAGAACTAGGAAAAATTTGTGGAATAACATTGCTTTTCCTACACATAATCCTCTTTCAAAATGGCTGCCTCCTTGGTAATACATACAAAACAAAGTGGTGTTATAGAATTTCTGTTTTTACAAGGAGAAACTGTTGCTATAACATTTTCATTGGGTTAGTGAATGGAAAAGCAGAAAATGATGTAAGCACAATAAGGTAAATAGAATTTATGGCAATCCTAAAGAAAAAGGAGAAACTAATATGGGGCTACAGTGAATGAGGCGGCTAGCTGCTGCTGTGAATTAGGCTAAAGCCAAACATGCTAACAGAGAATCATTATTGCAAAACACTGAAAGCCTTCAGGTAAGCCACTGCAATACCTGCAATTTAGTGTAGTCTCTTTACTCCCCAAATTTAAAACCTAATCATTAAACCTCTAATGATGATGATGTGAAAGAAGCAACTCCTACAATGACTTCATTGAAAGGTGGAATACCATAATTGAGAATGGAGATTATGCATAGAATTTAAAATTAATAGGAGAAATGCTGAAAACAAGCAAAAATGGATACAGAAGTTCATTGTAGTATACTTTCAGCATTTCTAACATTAAATCTGCTATAATTAAAGAACAAGCATTACTCTTTTACAAATCCTCATACATTTTCAGGATTTGCAAGTGAACAATACAATATTTATTTTAGCTAACAGTTGCTAGTTTAAATAATTTAAGTAAATATTAGGTTGGTTCAAAATAATATCGTTTTTTGACGTATTTTTAACGTCAAAAAACGATATTATTTTTGCACCAACCTAATATTAGTTCATATTTTAGTTCTCAACAGTAAATTTATAGTGAATAATAAGTCACTAGTAAGTGAGGTTACTCAGGGCTGTTGAAGGAAAGTTTTCTACATCAAAAAGCTAATATGTTAAGTCCATTTAAAGTTAAATTTTTTCAGTTAGATTGGTTATCAGTATCTCTATAATAATCTATTATCAGTATCTATAAATGAGCAAGTCATTCATTTGTATAAAATTAATTTGGCTAATATATGCCTGTATGCTTTCATTTATATAAAATTAATTTGGCTAATATATGCCTGTATGCTTTCATTTGTATAAAATTAATTTGGCTAATAAATGACTGTATGCTTTCATTTGTATAAAATTAATTTGGCTAATATATGCCTGTATGCTTTCATTTGTATAAAATTAATTTGGCTAATATATGCCCGTATGCTTTCATTTGTATAAAATTAATTTGGCTAATATATGCCTGTATGCTAGAACAAGAAATCAAAGAAGAAGGAAAAGTACAGATTGTTGCTTTTCTGAAATCTACCATGAGCACAAAAAAACATGACTTTGCTAATTTAAAAACATTTAAATGAATGCTTTAAAACTGCAACAAAATAAATTCAAAATAATGTAGTCAAATACAATGAAAGGAAAAGCATTGCTAAAATTTATAAACCTGTCATTCTTGTATGTGTTATGTTTTTAAGTAATATTTCTCTGGATTGCCTGTTTTATTTATTGCCTTTATTACTTATTTGAATTAAAATTTGTTTTTGATCATTTCTGTTTTAAGAATCCAAGGAACTTTAACACATGTAAATTATTCCATACAACTACAGGTTTATTTAAATTAAGTTGCTTAATACAAATATATATTAGGACTGTTATCTATGAAAAGTATTTACTGATAAAAATAAAAACTACTTACCTTAGTTGCAGCCTGTCCCCTTTTGCACATCTGACATATTGAGTAAACATTAATAAGCTAAATTGTTTGTTGACTCACAACATATTTGGACTTTGGACATAATTTAGATAGATAAACTTTTTATGTCTGTTAAATCAACATGAAAACAAATATAACTTTATAATTTTCCTCTTATGCAATATATACTTTTTTTGATTATTTTTAAGTTGGATCTCTTTTATATACAATTTACAATGTATTTTTAAAAACATTTTTGTCTAACTATTCTGCTTTTATTGTGACAACAATGAAACCTTAAATTTACATTTTCTTTTTAACCTAATCAACAATTTTATCTCTTTGTAACAAGAGTGAGGGAAAAAAATATTTATTTTCTCAATTACATTCCTCTCATTATGAGCATTGTTATATCTGTGATATAACACCATAGTTCACAGACAGGACGATGATAGAATCACCATTTGTAACCCAACATCCTTATTACAAGAATCCCAATATATAACTCAATAGAAATGTTAACAACATACTTCCAATTGAGTTCACAGTCAATCAATGACTATTATTTCTGTTGAAAAGTTTATGAAAAGATCAATACAGTGAATATTAAATCAAAGGATTTATCATTTTCATCAGCTGGTTCTTTTCAAATTTACTGAAATTTCATTATTAATATTTTCTAAAAATATTATGAGTGATTGAAATTACAAATAAAATAGCATGAAAATTGCAATCAACCATTTATTGAGATATTAGGGAATTTGCCATCGCAAGATCTTTCAGTTATCAGTGCTTTGTTCAACCAAACCTAAATGCATACTTATTTACAGATATCAATTCAATTTCGGGGTCAACCACATAAGAAATGATTGCTTATTTTATTGATCAGTAATTGTGAATGTGACAACTAAGTCACAGCTGTTTCAATAGCATCATGTTTATTTAAGCTTCCTTCAAAACTGTTAAATTTACCAGGCACATTCTACTGAAATGGATATGCTAACTGAAATAAAGTCACTTTCTGTTATAAATTCAATTAAGAATTTAAAATACAATATTATGTGCTAAAAACTTTGTCAGTAGAAAAGGAAATTATATTTGCTCCTATATGATTAAAATATGCATTAATGAGACTAGAAATCATTTTTTATACTATAAGAAAATTCTTCTTCCTTATAAAATACAAGAGTTATTTTAGGAATAATTAAATTAAACTGTCTGTTGTTTCTATTTTAATTTTGCATTTACTAAGAGTTTTTTTGTATTGTGAGCCTAAAGAGATGTTGATATTTTTTTTATATGGAAAAATTCACATACACAATTTATTTATATTATTTATACAAGTTTTTGTATTTTATATGTTATGTATTGATTTGTTTGTGTACTTTATCTAAAATATAATCTACAAATTTTAAATGTATGGTTTTCACTGATATGCTAATAGTTGTAAGATAGATGCATAGAATTGTATAGAGCCATCTCTAATCTGGCAAAGCAACTCAGCATATCATTGATTCCACAAATGATCAGAAGACCCTCTGGAGGGATGATGAGGCTAACCATATTGATAGCTGTCCGCAGCTCCGATATTGGAAGGTGTAGGAATTTTGCATATGAATAGACCTCTCCACTATGACCAATAAATTCTTAGTCAGGCAAACATTGTGGCTACACCATTCTCTAAAAGCTTCCAGAATGATCCTGAACCCAATTCTAGGCAACTTGAGCCCGATATATTTTATGTTTGGTTTTATTAAATTAACTCGAACACAGGTGTTAACTTATGTTTATTACTCCATCTTAGCTTCACCAATATTGCAATTAAAGGGACACAACTCAACATTCAATAGCTCCCATTTCAGGCCCCAAAATAGAATAACCTCATTGTTGAGGTACAAGGTGTCTATGAATGGATGCAAATAGTATTGCCTCAAAACAGGATTCAATCTTTTTCAGTCTCTTTTTACATTAAGCTGATATTTAAAATAACTGATCAGATCATTATAAGAAAAAAATTCAATCTACCAATTGAGATTATGAGTAAACCATACACATGGTTTACCATAAACTCTTCAAGAATGTTCAACACTTTATGCCGGATAGACAACAAATTCATGGGCCAAAACACATTCATTGGGGTTGCAAAGTAACAAATGCCTGACAGTCGTAATTACCATAGGCATCATTCTTCCTAATCACCACAGCAAACAGTTCTCTGAAGTACTATGGAGAAGTAATCAAGAAATTTTGTTGTTCAGGTATGGACACACAAAGTTTTCTTTTTGACTGAATTTATGAGATGAAGAATTATTATTATTTGCATTATTTTTTTAATCAATTCACTCCAAGCAAGGTGATAATTCCACTAAGACATGAGGGGCTACTGGAAGTGAAACAGAACAAAAAAACTTTAGAAGGAACTGGAGATCCAATAATAGTATAAATTTCAGACATTAGAAGGAACTGGGAAACCAATCCTAAACAGGAAACAAAATAAACCTCTACTTACATTCAAAAGACCAAGGAAGAGAGTAAAATAGATGATTACATGCAAATTATTGTTATTATCTTTATTGTAGTTAGTCAAGGACATCATTTTTGAAATTGTAGGAAATACATTTTGAGTCATAATGTTTATCACAAAACTGTTTGATTTTTCTTATAGCCCCACTGAACTTAAATAAAGTCAATTCAGGTTTGCTATGGTAAAAATTTTCTTTCCCAAGTGAAAATTATCACAAAAATGGCAAAAGTCATTTTGTCACAGCTTATTTTCTCTCAAAAAATGGATTTTCATGCTTTTATAGGGGTAAAATATTGAAAAATGACTGTTTTATCATCACCTAATCAAGGAAACTTTTGATCTGAACCCCATGAAACTAGGTATTTTCTGAAAGCAAAGGATATATTCTTTCATTTAAAAGTAAAATTGGCTGGTGTAAATGACTCAAAATTTTTTTCAATGGGTAAAATGTGAAAAAATAGTGAAAATTTTGCATTTTTTTCTTGTTCTAAACAAATATTTTCCCCATTAATGGGAAATTAACCTTTTTTTTTTTTTTTTAAATCAGAAATCCTAAATCATGAAGGAAATCAACATTCCTAGGGTGTCAAAATGCGACAAAATCCATTGGTAATTTTCAATTATATGACTGCCAAGGGTTAAAAAAAAATTGACACCCAGCCACGGAAATCTTTAGTAAAAGGCATAAGATTTATCTGCAATTCCTAACCACCAGAAACCAAAAGTTTTTTTTTTCCAAAAAATAGGAGCGATAAGGAAAACTAAACCTAATTGACTTTGACATCAGGGTCAAAGGTCAGTCAGCCAGCCAGCCAGCAATAAACCTTAGAACAAGTTGTAATAAAACCCACCACTCCCAGATAAAAGCAAAGAGTGAAAAAAAAGGGGTCGACATTACTAGGGCTTCATATAACCTATGTTTGAACAATGGCTTGATGAGTTTTGTTTTGTTTTTAACACCCCGTGACCTGGGTGATGACAACAACACTTAGCAGACAACATTGTTTTTTCGCCGCATATCTTTCGTATTTCCCATCACCTCACCGGGCCATTTAGCTGTTCCTTTTGTTCAATGATATTCATGCCAAATGAAAGAGAAAGGAATGAATTTTGAATGATGTTATTTTGAAGCGAAAATAAATATTTTTTCATAAAAAAACGGTGATTTTTCTCAGAAAGTTGGCCATAATTTCTTAATGCTAACCACCAAGTGACATTTTCCACAACCAAATCGAAGATTAATTACCAGATCTCACCTGTCACAATCCCCTTTGAGCTGTGAAGGAGGTGCTTCTGGTCAAGTGTGTAGGCTAATCCATCATGCAGAGTTGTCCACCATGATCAATTTGTCAAACACTCTTTAATTTACAGCCATCTCTGTCACTGCCACCAGGGGAAAGGAAGGGAATAGGGAGAGAGGAGGATGATCCTGATGCTCAGATGTGAGCGTGTGCCAATAACAATAATATTGAAATCATTTGTAAATATCTATGCATCTGGGTGCATCTTTAAAACTCATGATGACCAGAGATTGTGTCTATATTTCTGAGATGAGGTATTATGTACATTATTTATATTATTCAGACTATTGTCCTTATCTTTATCGCCATATTTATCACAACACTTCGGCCGTTGTATGCTCCAGCCTTCTTCTAGAACCTTCTTTGGTTGGAATTTCGATCCTTTATTTCGCTCACTGGGGTAGACTGTTCTAGTTCCATGTGCCATGTTTGATGTCAGTTATCAGTTATCTCCTGCCTTAACCGGGTATTGAATCTCTCTCCATATGTGGTCAGCCACACCTGATTTTTCTACTTCCCCTTGCGTTATGTAACAACTACCCTGGGTACATAGCAGCAGCCCCCAAAAACTGGGATAGGCAGATACAAGAGGAGGAAGACAACAACACTCAGAAAACAGTCTGCCTGCCTTATGTGAAGGGGTTATCAGAGAAAATACAAAGGATCTGTGGTCCATATAACATCAGGACAACCTTCAAAAGCTTGATGACAATTTGCAGATATCTCTCTCGAGTGAGACTCCCCCATAGAGGAGAACATGACTAAAGACAGTGTGTACGCTATCCCGTGCAGCTGCGGAAAGAAATATAAAGGAGAGACAGGCCGCCCCCTCAAGGTAAGGCTTCAAGAACACCAGAAAACTGTAACGCAAGCAAAAGTAGAAAAATCAGGCGTGGCTGACCACATATGGAGAGAGAAGGGAGATCACCGCCCTTTGTGGGATCATGTTGAGATCATAGACAAGGAACACCATTGGAAAATTCGTAAACTTAAGGAATCAGCACATATGCTAGGCCACAAAAATCTCCTGAGCCGACCAAGCATAGAAATAAATACTATATGGGAACCAGTAATAAGGAGTGCCAGAGAAAAGCAATGATAACAAAGTTGCAATATGAGCTCTGGTAAAAACATGCAATGATAACAGCAAAATTGCAATATGAGCACTGGTAAAAATGGTTGCTGAAGACATTAGGTTTATAATACCCAGAAATTCATGCCCAGATGTCCTCAAGGACACATGGCACAGTGGATAAAGGTGTTGGTTAGATCCAGTGACAGGACCCAAAGAGTGTGAGTTCAATACCCGGTTAAGGCAGTGGAGAACTTTCAGAGGGAAATTAGCAGGTGGAACTAGAACAGTCTGCGAAATAAAGGGTTCAGTTCGAAATTCCAACCAAGAAGAAGAAGGCCGGAGCGTACAAATGAATATGGAGACAAAGTCCGAATAATATAAATAATGGATGCTAATATCTCAGTTACATTCCATCAGATATTATTCTAATATTCCATGAGATATTATTGCTAAAAATGTAGGAAAAGTATCCTCTACCTTTACAAGAGACAGATCAGTACTGCTGTCATATTTGGGAAGGAGCTGCCCAGACCTCACTTTCCAATCAATAAAGTCCAAAGGGGTAACAAATTATTTTCCACCCTGCAACCCCTCTCTCACAGGAATCTATTGTTACTTCCATGGAAAGTGCTCAGACAAACTGTATTCCTTGGTTCTGCCAGTTCTAACCTTCACAGATAGGACCTGCCATGCCATTGACATTATAGAAAGCGTATTCCATTGGTGAGAAGTAAGTTCCACTCAAGCAGTTTCTTCCCATGAACCACTGCTCTGTGGAATTGACAAGAGGCTGTTTCTCCAATCACTATAACCATAACCTGTTCAAGTCTAGAATTAACTGCTATTTTCCCCAGTTACCTGCATAAACTGTGCCTTTTACTCTGTAACCCTCTATCTCAAGTGACCCCTGGGCCTTGTACGGAATGAACCTCACTGTAAAAATAAACAGAAACAGTGTGATAAAAACAACAAAGATGATGACAATAATCTGCATGTAAATAATATAAAGTTTTCTTTATTTAAAATATAACCAACATAATCCAGGTTTTTATAAGAATATATAACTTATATACTTTTAGAATGAACTAATATTGGTATTTATTTCTATACTGTTGATATAACTCCTTTGTGAAACTCATATGATACTTTTGTAATATATATAGATAGATATTTATAAATATAGTAATAAAGTTGACAGTCCTCAGATTATTTTGTTTTTAAAAGTTACATTCTAATAAAAAAAATATTTTTGCTAATAATTTTCAAACTTTCAAAAAAATGTTAGGTGATATTTAATCAAGTGGTTGAAACATGGAAAAATTGAGAATAAAATATTTATGAATATTTCTTTATATATGTAACAGTCAAGACTTTATTTTTTGGAATGTCTAAGTTTTTTGTTTCTTCATCTATCATCCAGTTAATCTGATCAAAAACTGTTGCATGTTATGTGATCTCAAACTTCATTTTCCCCAAAAGCTAAATCTTTAAAGTAGTGGCTATAAAAACCTCTGTGAAACATGCTTATTAAAAATGAATCCTTTGTGGCTAAATTGGCATAGGCATTGTCTATGTCAAACTGACTTCCAGGAAACCAGATGTAAATTCAAATCTCAGTAGGACTATTTATTTATTTCTACTTCATGTTGCTTACTTTAATGGTTGCACAATGTTAAAAAAAAATAAACAATTCCAGAATTGTGATAAAAAAGCAACAATAAGAAAAACCCTCCAAAAAGTTACAATTATTTGTTTATTAGCTCATTGTAACATGAACTTATAAAATATTTTAATGAGACTGTTTCAGAAACTGTACACTTTTTTATTTGTGCATTAATATTCAGTTTTATATTTAAATATTCTATATGCACATACATATCCAGAATAATCCACTCATGCACAGTGAGTAAAACTAAAAAGGCATAATACTTAACTATTTTTACTGAGACTCATTATAAATTTAATTTTTAAAAAGTGAAAAAGATTTCTAATGAAAAGTTCTAATCAACCCACTTCTAAAAATCTGACCAAATCTTTCCAACTTTCAACATCTCCTCATAAATATTAACTTCTTTTTTTAATTTTCATAATGGACAAATACAAAAAACAACACACACCAAATTATTCTTAATAAGGACTGATAAAAAGCATATCTTTCAAAAATGCTCCAGCAAATTATTTTCTGTTTTATGGAAAATTAAGAAACAAAATACTAATTTGCAGTTCAGTTTGAGATTGTGGCAAGTGATCTTGTATATTTTATGAAGCAAATTTGTTCATATATATGTTTTTTTTATCAATATTGTTTTAAAGATTATTATTTTGTTAAATTAATATCAAATGAAATGTTTAGTTCATGCATTTGTATAAAATGTGTTCACACAACATGTAAGAGTTTTGTTTATTTTCTTATGAACATACATAGATATAATTAAGTAGAGCAAAATAATTCAGTCTCTTTGAAAAGTTTGTTAATGTTATCTGAATTTTGAAGTAAAATATATTTCCAAGCAGAAATAGCAAAATATTGTGTTACCTTTGTACATATAGTGAGTTGAATAGGTTTTCCTAAAGTTATTTAATCACCTGTCTCATGGCCATGGCAAGACTGACAGCATCTGGAACGGAACAAGGGCATTTTGCGACACTGGCTGTAACCTAACATGCTTACATAACTCTGACAAGTGTAAGAACCAAATTCAGAATCCCAAATCACAGAATGATCTCCATATCTGCAATCTGTAATAAAGAAATTACGACAAATCAATGACATTATTATCATTAGCAATGATATCAATTGTATTATTCTTTTTTGATAATATGATATCAAAACCAAAAAATTCTAATATTTATATTATTTTTGCTCAAATATCACCAAAACGTATATTTATATCAATAAATAACAATCTAAGAAAAAATAAATAATTATATCTATTGATTCAAAAATATTTTTCTTGAATTTAGATTAAAAAACTGATTTAAAATAATCATTAAATCAATTACTGTAAAAATGTCATCGGATTGGCATCTTATTAAAGATTTGTAATAATAGTAACAATAAAAAGAGTTGTTTCCCATGGACCACTATAAATTTTATTTAGGAAAGCATTTTTAGAGTGTCGTAATGAATTTCCAATGTGCACCTGTACATCATTTGATTGATATTTCAGTTTTGTTTTAAATTTTAATTAATGAATGCAGTATATACTCATCTTTTGTTAATTAAAATTTTCACTTAAACTAAAACCCCAAAATTGCAAAATACAAAATTTGTAATACTAATAATTATTAATTACTAAATAGAAATATAAAAATTAACACTCAATAAATTGTAATATTTCCTTTAGGTTTAGACAATTTAAAATATTTGATTAACAATAAAATGATAAAAATAATAAATAATTAAAAAATTATAAAATTAATAATTTCCAGAACATAATCAAAGATAAATTGTGTGCGCGTGTGTGTGTTTAAACAAGAATTTTATTTAACCAAAGAATTTATTAAAAATATTAATACATGTAAAAGATATATTGTGTTATAAATGAAAGCTTTTTAAGAAATATTTACAAAAATTTAACTTTTATAATCAAATCTTTTATACAATAAAAGAAAAGAATAAATTTGATGACAGAATAATTTTTTTTAATCAATGAAGAATTAAAGTATTACCCTATTATCTTGGTTTTTAAAAAAAATTATATTTTGTCTTTTCAAAAACAAAAAAATTTAATGTGTGCCCTAGTCAAAATGTCTGAAAAGAACACCAAAACTTGTATTAAACTTTAGAACACCATGCTTTTAACCATAACATAAATAAAATAACTAATAATAGGCTTTGTTTTCTCTTATTTCTGTGACTAAAGAAAAAAACAAGCAAAAAAGTAAATACTTAGAGAACTCACTTGTAATGTTTGTTTTAGGAAAATTCTTACAAGTCTCACAGCATCTTTTCTGATGATTTTTGTTGTAGCAGTGATGAGGTCGGATAATCCAACAAAAGTTTTTTGCAATATCTCCATTAGGGCATGTTTCTGAAGGAAATAGTATAAATATTCTCAATCAATATATTTATATCAAAATAAAAAGTAAATTTACCTATGGTAGATAACCTGCTCAGAAAACTTCATTGTTGGCAATAATGAGAAATTAGTAACTATTTATGCTTCTTTTCACTTTATCAATCTACACTGTGTGCCAAATTATTATCGAGATAACTTTTTTTCTAATATTTCAAAAACCATCCAATCAATTCACACAAAATTTTCACACAATGTTGGCAACACTAACCTGCACAATCACTGAAATATTCATACTGATCTGCACAATGTAAACAAATTGGCGCCATATTAGTTATCAGCAAGGTGATTTGAGCGTGCCAAGTTATTAGAAAAGTGTAAGAATTTAGTGAAAAGATGGGCCGTAAAAGCAGTTTAAGTGATGCTAAAAAGAAAACTATCACCTCAGAACTCTCAAAAGGTAAATCTACCATAGAAATTTCTAAAATGATAGAGAGGTGTCATCAAACAGTGAAAAAGTTCACTGCCGACCCTACACAAGTACGCAAAAGGGCAGATAAAGGCAAGCCGAGGGTTATTTCATGTCATCTCATGTCACGACTTAAACGAGAGGCCACGAAGATCCATGGACTTACCAGTCAAGAGCTTTTCAGTTGCATTGGGGATCCTACTGTGTCTAAAAGTACTCAGTGTCAGTATCTGAGGGAAATAGCAACAACAGTCAAACCTGTATCGAAGCCTCCATTGACAAGAAATCACATTCAAAATCAATTGAAATGGGCCAAGGACAATATGAAGATTGACTTCTCTAAAGTTTTGTTCACAGACGAAACTCAAGGAACACTTGATGGGCCAGATAGATGGTGCAAAGGCTGGGTAATGAACGGACAGAATTGCCATCAGCGTTTGAGACACCAACAAGGCAGTGGAGGCATAATGATCTGGGGTGGTATTATTGGAAAAACATTAGTGGGCCCATGGAGAGTACCAGATGGTGTCAAAATGACAGCTGATGCATACATAGCGTTTATGAAGGAGCATCTTGAACCGTGGATGAAAAAGCAAAGAGTTGCCTTCAGAAGGGCCATTGTTTTTATGCAAGATAATGCTCTCTCACATGCTGCTCACAAGACTACTGAATGTTTGAAACAGTTAGGCTTCGATGGACCTCAAAAAATGAAGTGGCCAGCAAATTCTCTGGATTTGAACCCAATCGAAAACCTTTGGAGCATCATGAAACAAAGACTATATGCCAATGGACAACAATTCAGGAGCAACGCTGAATTGTGGGAAGCAATTCTTGATATATCTCACGGCATTACAGCAGATGACATCCTACAATTAACAAATTCTATGGATCGTCGACTTCTTCAAGTAATTTCAAAACAGGGAAAGCACATTCCCTATTAATTAACTGTGCCTTTGTTTGTACCTGTTATTATTTGTTTGATTATCTTATTTATTAGCTTCTTTTGATCATAAACATCCACGTGCAAGATTAATAAACGTTTTGTTTGCTCAATTCTGGGAATTTGACTAAACCTTTCTAATAATTTGGCACGCTCAAATCACCATGCTGATAAAAAATATGTCACCAGTTTGTTTACATTGCACAGATCAGTACGAAAATTTCAGTGATTGCGCAGGTCAGTGTTGCCAACATTGTGTGAAAATTTTGTGTGAATTAATTGGACAGTTTTTGAAATATTAGAAAAAAGTTATCTCAATAATAATTTGGCACGCAGTATATAGAAAGACTTTTCCAGAGAGTAATGGTTACTAAGTTTGTCTTATAAGATGTTGCTAGTAAGTTTGATCTTCAATGAGTGGCTTTGTGATAAAGTCAGTTTGAACCAACAAATATATACACAGTGAACACATCATTACAGTACTGTGCAAATTAATTTAGAATTAATTAGACTTCAGTTTAATATATTTTTCTTTTATACCATCTTTGGAGAGCGTCAATATAGTTTAATGACTCCTAATCACAATGAAACCATGATAGTGTACACTCCTGTTACAACAGAATACTTTTGAAACAATTTTGAATATTTTAGAATTTATTTGTAACTAAACTTTGTATTTAGTTAAGAATTGTGTGATTTATATTGTTTTGCTTGTAAGTCAGATTTTTTATGTTTTTTCTGTTACTGCTTTTGATTTCAAAACTAACCCAATTATTCTCTTTCAACAGGTAAAATAAAAATGGATATGACTCCTAGAAAGCGTACACAGGTTATTGTTCTCCATGAACATTCAAACAAATCTGTAACAGATTTTGACTGGAAGAATGAAGGGTGAACAACTCCAATGGGCAAAATCTCAGAAAAATTGGACGGTGGATGATTGAAAAAAAGTGCTGTTCTTGGATAAGACACACTTTGAAATGAGAAGTCTTTGATCCTGTTTTGTATGGAGAAGCAAAGGTGAATCCATAAGAGATGGCCATACTGAGCAAAAGCCAAAACACACTCCCAAGATGTTCTGGGGCAGTTTTAGTTAGGGTTAGGTGGATAAAGAATAACTGAGGTGATGATGAATAGCACAAAATATGAAGTCCATATGCTCCCAAAAATGGAAGAATTTTACCCAGATGGAGATGGTGCAAGATAATGCCACACATTGAAAAAAATGCAGAAATTTTTTCAAAATGAGGATGCAAAAGTGTTGGACTGGCCAGGAAATTCCCCTGACCTGAAGCCCATTGTATTGTGAAGCAATGACTGATAAAACATGACTGTTCCACCATGTAGAAGCTAATCTGTGTGATCATTCAGATACACAATGAAGAATTGGGCAACATGTGTCTGAAACTGGCCAAATCTATGACAAAACATGTCCAAATGCTCATTAAAAATAGAGGCATACATACAAAATACTGATTTGTGACATTTTATGTAAAGCTCTTTGGAAAAAAATAAACATAAATTGATAATATAATCTCTATTTATTGAAGTCACTGACAATTTACACATCACTGTATAAATCCCTGAATCAATTAAGTGAAATGAAATAATTTCTTGATAGAATAAAATTAATAAGTTAATCAGTACATCATTTTTAAACTTGACTTTCATTTCCCTTCATGAAATCTGCTTTTTTTGTCAAAAACCAATTTTTCTACTACCATGATTACCACACTTATCTCAGTTTGAAATTTTTCATTGAATTACAGTTTACTTTCAATAATTTTGCCTTTAATATATGCACAAGAATTAAATGATATACTCAGTAATATCAGGATATTATTTGAAAGTTAACAGTGAGTGAAACTGGGGAAAAAAGCTTATGAAGAAATTCTCTTACCTTTAGCATCAACCCTAATGCAAGAAATCATGAAGATGAAATAAAATATAAACAGACATCTAAAGAAGTGAACTGAATATTCCATTTTTCCTGAAATTTAAAATAATACATTATTTGGAAAGGTACAGTTATTCATATACAAAAATACTTCACAAAAATTATGATATTTAAGTTATTTAAATTCAAACATCAGAATTTTTTAAACACTTTCTTGATTAGAGCAAGAACCTTTCTGTACATCTTCATATTCAAGTAAAACATATTCTCTGGGTTGATTTATTGCATATTTTCTCAAGTATTTAACATTTATATATATTTTTTAATTTTAATTTTCACATATACAAAAATGTAAAAACGTTTTGTTGTAGAGTAGAACTGGAAGGTCTCATTAGATAATGGTGGACTTCTACAGGCAGGCAGGCAGGCATAAGTTAACTTGCTTTAGTGTTAAACAGCTGAATGGCCAGATATATTTTTGTATTTGTATTTTGTTGGTACAAGAATAATTAATAATTACTACTACCATTGCGGTTATTTTACAATTTTGTAAATAAGTCTGTGTATACAGTAGTACATTATGTAATCATTTTTCACCCTAAGCAAAGGAATAAAGCAACTAAGATGCAGGAGGTTACTGAGTGTGAAAGTATATGAGAAAAAGAAAAACATTCATTAATGTGAATTGTAAATGTAACTACCTAAAAAAATAGACCCTAAATAAACAGTTATTGCCCCTTATATATTCCTCACAAAGCATTTTAGTTTCAGTGTCCCTGTTGTAAATAAAACCCTTTTTTTTTTATCCCCGCTCTGTATTTATTACATATTTGCAACGGCTTCCTTCTTTTCCTTTGTGGACTAGTTAAATATTTTTACAAATTTTCAACCTTCCACGGTCTTTTTCTATCTTTCTTTTTTATTCTCTGTATTTACTTTATTTTCTTATATATTCTTTCTTTATTAATCTTTACCCCTGAAAATCTGACAAACATTTCCTTCACAGTCTTTTTTTCTAAAGACAGGTTTAATTAGTGTAATGTTTAAAAGTCGACCAAAATTTAATGATTTTAAAAAAAATAAAAATTAGAAAATAACTAATTAATTTTTTTGTTACTGAAATCTCAAAATAGAATGTACCTTTAGTTTAAATATTTTGATATTCATTCTCTTATCCCGCTACAGAGCTAAAGCTAAAACAAATATCTTCAAATATTTAAAGTAAAATAAAATCTTACAAAAAAAAAATCTTACTATCATACAAGAAAAATGAAAGATAAACAAACCTAAGACTTCATCTGGTAAAATAAAAACTTTTTAAATCGACTTTAGTTTCAGTTTAAGTTCGTAATAATCTTCTATTTATTAACATTCATCAGGTTTTTTATGAAATCTTCCTATCCAAATTATATTAAGATAGAACAAAACAATAATTATTTATCTTACTTTCACATAACTAATATATTAAATTTCATGTTTAGTTTCTGTATTATTAAATCTTCAGTTCTAAAACTTCTGGAACAATCTGGTCATTTATAATAAAATTTCCATATTTTCTTTTATACGTATTTTTAAAATATTTTTTGTTTAGCCCAAAGTTAATAAAATTGAGGTTGATTATACATTTATATTTTTAAATGACAAGAACAGATTATAATTTATTCTAAAACCCAGGAAATTAGAGTTTGTGTTGTTAAAAACTAAAAGTAAAACAAACCTACAGATACAAACAAAAACCTCTCTATATTTTGTCTTCTATTTTTATCATAAATCAAAATTTTATTTTAAATATTTCTAATTATTCTAAAGAATCTTCAGTTTAGAGTAACTTAAACATTCTATATGAAATAGATACAGTATTATACACAATTTATACGCACACACATGTATGAACAAACTGATAAGACAAACAATGTCTAAAACTACCAGATAATTTAAGAGTAGTAAACTATTTTCACTCACTATTATTATCAAAGTTCATTTTATAAACTGGGCACAATGTAACATTTGAATTTGACAGCTGAATTTTTTTGTTTAACATACAAAACAGATATTATATTTCTGATACAAAGCTCAAGTTATAAAGCAGTTCACAATACTTTATTTATTTTGATCTTAATCAACAAAATGTCAAAAAAAGTCAAAATGAGAACTCAGGCACAAGGACATATTTCTCGAGATTCATTGCTATCTCAATTACAATTCATAGTGAAATTTTCTGTTTTAAGAGTGAGTGATTAAAATAAATTATACAGAATGATTTAAGGAATATATGTTTCTATCCATTTCTATATTTCATACATTCTTATTCTATATTATTGTAAGTAAAAGAAACGATGGTCCATTAAGTTTTCAGTACAAATCTTACAAGTACTTTAGCAAAATTTGTAATTCATCAGTTATGGCAAGTAGTGAATAAAATAAAAATGTTAAAAGACAATCTAAAAAATATTAATAGTTTTTTAAAAAAAAGCAGGCTAGACAGTAATTTTTAAATTTGTATAATAAAAATTACTTACCTAATCTTCAAAAGAACTTTACTTGCAGTATGGAACTGAAATTGAAGAAGTTTTATTTAATAATCTAAGAGAGCATATGGCAAAACATGCTACTTCAAATATTAAACAGATGTGATCAGTTTTTCATGTTTGCTTCTGACCAATTAAGACGCAAAAACTTTGAGCTACTCACATTTCCAGCATTTAACATAAACATGCATATGTCTTATGACTTTTTTTTTTTTTTTTTTTGTGTATTTCAACTTTAAATGGGTTTGTTTGTGCATATTTGTGGGCGGGGATTGATTGTGTGTGAGAAGGTGCTGAAAAGTTTTAGGTCTGATCTATTTTCCAACATTTGACCACAGGATCAAACAGCCTCATATATATATATATATATATATATATATATATATATATATATATATATATATATATATATATATATAAATACAAATATATATATATATATATATATATATATATATATATATATATATAAATACAAATATGAAGTTTGTCACTTAGCTGACACTTCAGCATCCCAACTCCAGAGTTTCATAGACAGACCCTCCAGCAATCACTCTGTCCACTCATGAAGGGATATCAGCAATTGATTGTTTATATTGTTTGTTTTTTTTTTCATTTATATATGCACTTTTCATTGGTGCAAGGTTGATTTTTTTTTCTTGCCTAGTGGTGTGTGTGTGCATTTGTGCATTGGTACAGAATGTTGTGGTTATTTCTCCTTTTACTTTTTTCCTCATTTATCATGTTACTTCTCCTTATTGGTTTTATACTTTTTCTCTTTCTTTTAGTTGTAGCAATTTTGACCTTAGGTTTTTCAGACATTCATTGTTCTTGTTGATTCTTGAGCGCTCTAGTGTTTTCTTGAGTTTAGAAAAATTGTATTTCATTTTTTTACATAAATAATTTTTTTAATTAATGCTTAAATGATAAGGTAAATATTTATATGTGTCTTCACTTAGATTTGGTGGTATCTTAAGTATTAGGCTGTTCATTAAAGTAGGTTAGGTTTATAATTACATTTTTATTTATTGTTTGAATTTGTATGTATATGCTTACATTCATGCATTTACACACAGACGCATACATGTATACATATATATGTACACACGCACATGCACAAACATATACACACATGTGTTTGTACTTTGTTATTAATATATTAATATATTAATTAGTGCTTAATTGTTAAAGTGATTTTTTTCCCAAATGTTAGGGTAATAATTATGGGTGATTAGGTTTATGGAGTATTTTCTTATTTTGTTTGAATGTATGTCTATCAGGTAGACAATCTCACACATACACATATCCACACACATATTTTTAAATAGTGTTTAGGGAGTAAATTAAATATTTGTCTATATGTTATCATTTATCTAATGTATCATTTTTGTTTCATAACTAGTAGTTTTTCTTTTTTGCCTTAAATATTGAGGTATTAATTATGAAATGTTAGGTTTGTTGTAGTTTGTGTGTATGTGTGTGTCTATGTACATATTTATACATATACACACACTGTTATTATTACTCTCCTCTTTGAGAGAGCTATTTCTTTTTACTGGGACAAAAAAGGACACTATATGCAAACCTTCTATTCTCAGTTGAATAAAGCCTACACCTGTGTACTTTTGTCATTACATATAGATGTATATATGTATATATATATTTAATATTTGTTTATTTATTTTATATTATATTTTTTAATTAGTGCTTAGATGGCAAAGTAAGTATTTATTTATATGCCTATACTTATTCATTATTTCAGTTTTCTTGTTTAAAAGTTTATTTTGTTTTCTAAAACTAATTATATATACATATATTAAAAAAATAATGTGTTGGTGAAGCAAACAGACAACTTACCCAAAGACCTAACAAGAGAAAATCTCAAACAAGAACAGAAAAAAGAAAAAGACCCAAAGGAAAACACCTACCTACTCAGTAAATGGAAGTGCTCAATGCCTACATTACCTAGACAGAGCAAAAAACGTTTTTAAATGTTATCTATCAAAAGAGGGACCAATCATAACCAGAGTTTAACACACAATCTTCAATTGGTTTGGATGCCTCTCAATATATATATATATATATATATATATATATATATATATATATATGTAAGCAAATATATGGATATAGATCCGACAGTATGAAGAAAAATATACGGAAAAAACAAACAAAAATCCTAATATGCAATTATGCTGTTTTAATGTTAATATAATGTCAACGTCGGACGTTTCCATCTAGTAGACCATCTTCAGGACATATTCATAAAACATAATTAACATTAGACTATATTTAATTCAACATGAAAAGACGATGGACATAAGATTAAGACTAATCAAAACAGATAACTGAAATTTTTCAAGATCAGCGTTCTGTTTCAATATGATCATGTCGGCGTCACATGGGCGATGTTGTGAAAACGTATTCCTAAAATATAGTATTTTGAATGAAAAATGAAAAGAATTTTATTTTAATCTAAAACTTATATGTACGTTTGTCGAGCATTAATCTTGCTAGAAAAGGGGAAATATTAAAGAAGCCAGGTCTAGTATTCACCGTGCATGAGATAGATATTATGCCTGCCTCATAAATCCGTCTAAGATCTCACGATTACAAAAAATACGAAACAGCAATAAAAAAAGATCTAACATAAATATGTAAAACTAGTCAGTGAAAACAAATATGTCAAAAATTAAAAAATAACTAATTAATTTTGTTAACTGAAATCTCAAAATAGAATGCACCTTTTAAATATTTTGATATTCACACTCTTATCCTGCTACAGAGCTATAGCTACAAATATCTATTATATACCATACCTATGAACACTAATGGTTATGTCCCAATCCTCATAAATACATTGGACACTATTGTAAGTGGGGGTAATATGCTGTCTAAGCAGTCCATCACCAGCAGTGGTTTATCTACTTCATGCCGCTGGCGAGTATTGTATTTTGTCAATGCTATAAAGATTACCATTTCATTTCCAACTTCTGTTTTGGTTATTCTTATTTCAGTAACCCTTCCTAGGTTATAGCAATCTTCAAATATTACATTAAAAGTAAAATCTTACAGAAAAGTGCTGCTATCATACAAGAAAGATGAAACAAACCTTACATCGGATATACCACAACTACACTCTCATGGAGTTTCACTTGCCAACTATCAGACTAGAGTGCCATCAGACAAAACATTAATTAAAAAAATATAATAACATTAGATCACATCTACTCACAAACAATACTAAAATACTAGCAAAATCAAATAGTAGAAGACTTATGATTCTTGAAGCAATATTCATGTATCCTGTTGACACGCCCACATTTTTAAAAAAACAACCAGAAGAAACTTCACCTTCCATGACCAGTGACTATTGTAAAACTATAGTAAAAATCAACATATAAAAAAGCTTAAAAAAGCAATCTGAGACCATGATGCCTTGAATCAGTGTAATATCTGTTCCAGCAGCTGACAGCCAACCCATGGCTCCAGCCATTAGCAGAAGTAGTTCCAGCCAGCTATCAGCTGCTGCTCCAGCCAGTCATCCTCACCAGCAGCAATGATATGCAATAAATTGTCCTTTTCATGACAACACTTTTCAATGACTAAAAAACTCCTTTTCAGGACATTTCTTAATAGCTACAAAACTGTCCTTTTCAAGACAACACTTTTCAACAACTACAAAACTGTCCTTCTCAGGACAATAATCTTCTCACCATCTACCTGAAAATGTAGAGATATTTTGTTGCATAATGTACTGTAACTTTATTTTTGTCAATGTATTTTCTTTAATGATAATAAACTTGGCAATATATTTTTTTACTCAAGTCTTTGTTTTGTTTGTTGATGTCTTCTGTCAATATACAACCCACAACACACAATAAAAACAACCATCAATAAATAAAAAAAATTATGACTTAAGAGCCCACATCCTTAAATGTATAAAAAAAAACAAATACATGTTATACTTTACTTACATCACAACACTCATTTGTTTTACAACTTAAAATTGTACAGAAGACCTTTTAACACATGACTTTTAATGTTTAACTACCAACAGCTTATTTTTTTAAATTGCGTCATGATATAATTTCTAAAATTTTATTAAACTCACAAATTACTCTCTATCTACATTAATGATGACTTGAAAAAGTCAAAAGCTTGAACCATGTCACTTTTACTTTTTCTTCCAAAATGAATTTTGAATAATTCTTGATGGAATTTCCTCCTTGTTTGAGAAGGATTATTCGTAATTTGGAAAAGATGATCATTAAAATTAATCAACATAAAATTTCTGTCATTTTAAATAGTATTTGACTTAAAGAACTAAATGCACAAAATACATATAAATATACATATATATTATTTTTTTGTTTTGTCTTTTCTTTTATATATATATATATATATATATATATATATATATATATATATATATATTCTTTAATCAATCCCTCTTTTTTTAATCAATTCAATTTTTTACCAATCTATTTATTTCCAGGCAACAATCTCAATGGACTTTGATCACATAAGTCACTCTTGCAGAATGCTGCTCAAGTGCTACATAAGAATTCTAATTCACTGTAATGATCCTGAATAATTTCTTTCAATCATCATTACAGTATCAGAAAATGAATCACCAAAAAGCAGCCTATCTTTGTCAGGCTGATCTTGATTGATTTTTAGACACATTCTGCCACATCTCCACCATTCTCATGCACAGAAAATATTCTCAAATCCTTTTGCATTACGCCTAACAGCATATTGGTGTAAAAAAGAAACACTACTATTTTTATATTCTCATAACTACAATTTTTCATGCCCAAAGATATTTCATATTTTTCATTTCCTTTAAATATCATTAACCAATGTGAGTTGTGAGCAAAGTACTATAATCATTATAATAAAGACTCATTCTTTCATAATCATTATTGTGTGTTTTGCTACTTCTTTGTGTCATGTCCTTTCAGAATTTTCTATCCTTTGTACTTCTTAGCAATGTTTGTTTTAATTTCTCTCCTACTTCCTGTTCTGCCAACCATTTACACAACCTTCTTACTTGCTGTTTCCCTCTGTCCCTCAGTATGTCTGTGAATGTCAAATTCTCCAAACCCTTTTCCTGATTATGTGTTGCAGAATTTTCAACTGCTTCTTTCTGTTTCTAAGTATATGTCCTTTTTGGTTCCATATTCTTTAAACTTTCTCATTATTCTTTCCATGATATTCTTGGCATTCTTATGAAGAATAACATCTCTATTGTCTCAAGTCTTCTCTTCATCTGCAAAGAAATTATCCAGCATTCACTACCAAAGAGGAGGATTGATATTACATAGCAACTCAGCACTGTTTTCTTTATTTCTAATAAGATTTTCCTGTTTCACATTTTCCATCATTTGTTGAAATATTTCCTAGATATTTTAAATTTCTTTACTTGCTTGATTTCTCCAATTTACAACTTGCATTTTGATCTATGCCTCTTACTGATAAGCATACATCCTGCCTTCTTACAGTTAATGGTTAGTTCTTTCTTCCTGCTTGCTTTTACTTCTTTGTTTAGGAGTTCTTGCAGTTTGCAGTTTTCTTTCTGTGTCTGCTATCAACATGGATTCATTTGTTTATCTTGTTAAGTTTAAAGTGCTGTCTGTTGATCTTGTAAAATAAGAAAAACCTTTATTTTTTAACTGCAATTACACATAATAACATGTATGGATCCAAATTATTCCTTGATTTTTTTTAGATGAGCATTATCATCCTTGCTGTTTTTATCTCTTCATTTCAGCTGATATGTTCTTCAACTTTCCTCAAGTACATAAATCATCCAGTAGACTTTTTTTTTTAATTTTTGTTTTTTTTTCACTTGTAGTGCTTGATCTTCACATTAGAAATTCTTTCAGGTAATAGTAACTAATGGGTTTTATTTTACATATCCTCATATGCAAAATACAGTGCCATTTTCTTTCATGTGGGTTTTTCTAAAAGTGCCTGAATCACTTAAGTTTTGTCACAGACATTATTATCTACCTTTGACAGAATAATCTCTGTACAATAGGGAGGTGCTGTCTAATGTATAAGAGTTCTACTTTCATAATTAGAATTGTATTTGGATTCATACAATGGCTAAAGGCTAAGTAAACCACAGATACAAAAGTTCTAGTTCTTTTAGATTTATGCGAAAAGATTCCTGGTTGTTTTGATTCTAGCTGCAGGTATTAAAAGATATCTTTGATCTTATCACTTTTGGAGAGTGAGTTTTTTCTTGAGAAAATTCCTTACAGAAGATAGTAGTAATTGATTACACATTCAAGCATTCTCATATCAGTATAAAATGAATCTTAACTGGGAATGTGTTTTCAATTTCAGAACATAAACATTTCCATCATTGAAAAACTGGTGTATTCTTTCAAAAAAGGATCCTTTCCTAACCTCACCTTCCTTATTCACAATGAAAAGATGAGTTCCTTTATTTGCAATGAAAAGATGAGTATTTCCTCAATTATTTCCATAAAATGGTCCAAGTTATACATATGTTGTAGAATTAATTACCTGGAATTAAGTTAATTTACTTCCTAAGAAGCAGCTGACATGTAAAAGCTCAGTAGTTAATTATGGACTATAGTAGTATATCATAAACAATTCTTAGAAAGAGAATATAGCTTTAAATATGTCAATGCTTTTAGAAAATAGTATATATTATGATCTGCTAATACAGTATTTTGACAGTATAAATTTGTATATAAATGTGAAGCAGAAAATTTCATCACTTAGTACTTCACACATAACTACCACACTAAAATGACCAGGCAGTATACTTTATTATGACTTCATATATGAGAATTAATATTCTGTTAAAGTTTTTCTTTTCTTTTTTCTATTCCTTATTGCATTTCTCATTACTGCTTTGTTATTCACCTATCACTTGTTTTACAAGTAATAGTCATAAACTTCTCTCTTCTCAGTTGAGTGTCAGTAGTAAGTTTCTTATTATAACCAAATGAATAGCTTCTATACACTTACTCCTTTTCACCTTAAATATACTCTGAGGTGACCCATTTACATAGGAAGTCATAAAAACTATAAATAGCTATGGCTATTACACATGGGCAGTTGAGTGCATACTACTTCCTGTGAGTCAGTAACACTACACTACAATGGTATTGCCGATATCTAAAGAACCAAGTGAACAATTATCACTGGATAATTATGAGTACACACAAGTGTGGTTTAGGATTCTAGCAGCTAAAGCTAGAACAAAAAGCTGGAGGATTTGTAATCAGTTGGGAGAGAAAACTATATAACTGATCTATTCCTGGCAACTACTGGTTGTGAGGCCATTATAAAATTATCAGCAATTGCACACCCAAAACAGTTGGAGGAAATGACATTTTGATATAAGTCAACTAATAGTGAGAAATATAGCACCCAAGAAAAAATGAACATTTCTCAAAAAGTGAATGAACCAATTATTGAATATGTTCTTCGTTTAAAACAACATTTCTCGGCGTGGGCCATATCCTCCCGAAAACTGTGGGACAATAAGGGGGCAAAGAAAATTTAGGACCTACAAAATATATATATCTATATATGTAGTATTTTATAATTAATAACTATTATTTGAAATAAAATATTAAATTTATTATTAAGTTAAATATTAAATTAATCTAAACCAATCTGTTAACACAAATATTTATTTATTGTAAATTTTTCATCTGATCCATGCCAAATAGCTGTTTCTAGTTTTCAATTTATTAAAATTTTAACTCATAATTTAAAGTTTAAATTAAGGTAAGTTTTCACCAACTTTGAAAAGATAAATGCCCTGAACAAAGAGCTTTAAGGAAATAACTCGACCCTGTTTTCCAGCAAGAAGGCAATAAATGCATTAACAGGAAACTAAAGCTGTTCTGGTCGAACCTTGGGAAACTGGAGTTTGCATAGTTTCCTTCTTTAGCAAATATATCCACCAAGCTGCTTGATGATGACCTAGCAGCGTATGTTGATAATTTGAAGCAGTTGCATAATGATATGAAAACTCACTTCTCTGATTTACTCAAAATGACAGTGTCACACTGGTTTGTGGATCCCTTCATTGCTGATGCATCTGAAGTTGATATCATCCTGCAAGAAAGTTTCAGTGAACTTCAAAATAACACAGCAGCTCAAGTGAGTTTCAAGCGTGGAGGATACCAGAAGCTGTGGATGAATGAAGACATGCATAAGAATTACCCACTACTCTGGAAAGATGTGAAGTTGCTCTTACCCACATCTTACTTTGTTGAGTCTGGTTACAGTCAGATGATGCATCTGCTGTCAAAAGCTCAAAATCGCCTTGACATAGAAAAAAGTGGTGATTTACATCTCTCTTTGATGCCTATCAAGCCAAACATTGGCAATTTGGCAGCCAGTCACAGGAGTCCCATTGAAACCATACAAGATAGAGCTGATGGTACATGCATTTTTTGTTTTGTAAATAAAGAGTTTATTCAAATAAAATATTTATCCAAATAATACTATTCTTTGATTTACAACTGGAGTTAGTGTTTTGATGCCATAGTAAACTACAATCTCTAATATTCCTACTTCCCTAGATAATATATTTAGGGAAGTAGGGATATTAAAAGATTGTAGTTGAGGGACAGGGTGGAAGGGGGACAACTTGGCATGAGGGCCCATAAAGAACTTGCATTGGACTGAAGGGGGCCACAACCAGAATAATGTAGAGAAACAGTGGTTTAAAACAGGCCTCTAAATATTGTGAATTTTAGAAACTGGGAGCAGAAAACCAGTCAATTGAAGAGGACTTGATCCAAATGAAATTGGTAAACATCCTTCAAAATGAGGAATATTGGCAAATGACTTTAATGCATTTATAGTGTGGAAACTTGTCACTAGAACAGTGTGCTGAATTTATTCATTAACAAGAATTGATTCAAAAATTTAGTACAACAAATGTTACAGATCTGGTAGATGAAATGAACACATATGCAATAAAGAAAAAGACAGTGATGTGTACTTTTTGTGGTTATCAACATCAAAGAGAAAAACAAAAACATCCAGCATATAAAAAAAATGTGAAAAGTGTTTCAAAATGAATCATTTTAAATGTATGTGTAAATCCAAAAAGAGAAACATAGATAGTCCAACAATATGTAGAGGAAATAAGTATGGACATCTTTTCATTAAAAAAAGAAAAACAAATATAGAATGGGTGGGCATGAAAACATTCTCTAAAATTGATCTAAAGTCAGCATACCATCAAATACCTATTGATAAAGACTTTATACAACAATAAACACACCAATAGGCTTATTAAGATGGAAAAGAATGCTATATGGAAGTACAATATTTTAAAGGGCTATAGAGCAAGTTATTGGTAGCGATATAAAAATTACAATATGCTATCAGGATGACATTTGTGTTGGTGCTATTAATAAAAAAGAACTAAAATGGAAAATCAGTATGGTTTTGAATAAGTTAAAAAGTGCTGGATTAATATTTAACAAAAAAAATGTGTGCACAACACTAAAAAAATATAATTTTGGGGATATTCCATATCTAACAAACACATATCACCAGACCAATCGTTAATTGACAAAATATTAAAAGTTGAAATAAATACCTAGGACTTGTAAATTTCTACAGATGGTATGTACAGTGATACTCCAAATTGACAGAACCTTTTGCTGCTTTAAGAAAAGAGAATGTGGAATTTATTTGGACAAAAGAACAACAAGTGGCATTTGAAAATTTAAATGCTGTTCTAGTAAAGAAGCCAGTAGTAAAAATATTCAACCCTAGAAAGGAAATAGTAGTAACAAGTGATGCAAGTGAACACTCAATTTCTACAATATTAGCTCAGGATGTATCTATTAGGTATCTTTCAAAAAAATTGTCAAAACTGAAGTGAACTACTCAAATACTGAGGAAAAAAGTCTTGGCCATAATATGGATGACAAATAGTTAAAAATTGTCTATTTCTGATTGGAAAGAAATTTCTAGTAAGGTCCAATCTTTAGAATTCATATTTAAGTCTAGGAAGGAACTTCCTAAGGTAACATCTTCTAGAATTCTAAGATGGGCCTTAATGTTAATGGCATTTGACTTTGAAATTATGTATGGGAAAGCCATTCTGCATGTAGACGCTTTGTCAAGATTGAGGTTCATTACTTCTGAAAGTGAGAAGAAGGAGGAAAAATTTGAAAATACTTTCTTACACTGGGTCAAAATCTGATATTTTGTCGATAGACAAATTAGCTGAGGATACAAAGTGAGAATCCATATTGAACAGTATATTGTTCAGGATAAAATAATAATAAGTGAAATAATTTCTCACAAGCAGAAAGGCAAGTTAACTGTAGAAAAGGGTGTAATTTGTAATAGAGACGTAGTGGTTCTGCCAGCAACACAAAGGAACAAAATTATAAAAAGCATATATGATGATTTTCATTGTGGAATAACGTCTATGCAAAGGAGATTAAGACTAGAGGCATGGTCGCCAGACTATTCTACAGATGTAGAAGAATGCATAAAAGGTGTAAAATGTACATTTAAAGAAGAAAATTCAGACAGACAAAAACACATACATGGCCTCAAGAGTTATGACTTTGGGACAGTACACATGGACCATGCCCATATTAATGGAGCAGAATTATTACTAATACTGGTAGATTTTTATTCAGGCTGGCCAGAAGTAATACAGGTTTCCAACAAAAGGAGTTTGTGAAACAAGCATTAAGTATCATATTTTCAAGAAATAGAATTCCAAAAACGCTAGTGATGGAGAACTACATCACTGGTTGAACAAAATTGGATGCAAATCATATAAAACCCCCACCGTACCATCTGCAATCAAACAGATTAACAGAAAGGATGGTGCAAACTATAAAAAAAAAAAAACAGATTGAAGATATATTTACAAGTGAAAGAAAAGATAGAAATATTTCTTCCTAGATTGAAGCTATAGAACAATACCGCATGCTAGAAGATCGAAAAGCCAGTCCACTGGACATGGGTAGACAAATTAGTGCCTCATTAACCATGTCTGATGACACCAATGAAAAACTGTGGTATAAAATGAATAGTGAATCAAATTTACAAGAGGCAAGATTCATAATTCAAAGTGGACAGAACATTATGATAATAGAAAAAAATAGAAATGGGATAATAGTGTATGCAGACCAGTTTAGATTGCAACATGATAGTGATGAAGAAATGTATAGTGAGCCTGAAAGTAATTAAGTTGAAAGGGTCATGTCAAAGCAAGACAAACATGACAGTGAAATCAAGAGTAATATAGACTCTGAAGATGAACAATAGTTGGAGGAACACTCCACTGAAAAAAGAAGGTCAAGATCTCTCATATCCAGACAATTTCTTAGGGATAAGGTGGAAGATAGTGAGGAGACAAAAGCTCCCAGAAGAAAATAACGGGATAAAACCTCTTCAATACAGAGAAATGAGGTGACTCATTTACATAGAAAGTCGCAAGACTATAAAAAGCTACAACTATTACCCATGAGTGAAGTGCATACTACTTCCTGTGAGTTAGTAACACGACATACTCTGTTGCTATCATTTCTGTGGTGTAGATCTTTAGGCATAGTTATTATTTTCCTGGAATTTTAACACATCAATTGAAGTTCCTCATCCAGCTGAGGATATGTTTTTAATACTTCATTATGTATATATCCTTCTTTTTTTATTTTAGCCTTTGTTATTATTATTACTTTTTCATTTTTTATATCCTCCAGTTTTATAAAGTTGCATTCTAGCATTCCAATATATTTGTTGCACTCATATGTCTTTAATATAATACATGATTTGCAATCAAACAATGCAATTACATCTGTTATCATGGGTTTACCTTTGTATATTTTTCTATAAAACTTAATTCCTTATCATTAATAAATGTCCCTATTTTTGTTCTTAACACATCCATTTGATACATATATTTTTCTGTTTGTAATATCTATAACTTTTTACTGTATTAGAGTCATCTCCCTTACATTGTAAGCAATAGTCTAAGTAGCAATGTCTTTGTTATGACAATATAGAACTGTTCGAAGATGTTTATGAAGCTAAGTGTAAAGACCAACTTTATGAAAGAGCAAAGTACAATATTAAGTAGGAAAAATGTATTTAAAGATTTACACATTAAAGCCTTCTAATTTTTAAGGACTTTTTAAGGACAAAATATCTATTTTTATGACATGGATAAACTAATAATTTCAGCTTATCCACCTACATAAGGATTTTCCTATTGTTGTCCTTTTCTCATATTCAGTAATGACATAGAGATGAACAAATAACAGATTATTAGATGAATGACATGAATCCTTACCAACAATACTATATCACATAAACAGTAAAAATCAACTATAAATGTGAGAAACATTAATCATAAAAAACAAACAATATGGCATCAATTAAGTTTAAGGACACACATACTAAATATATTTCATTAATAAAAAAAATGTCAAGTGAAGATGCAAAGAAGTGATATATGAAAATGTATAAAGTAACAAAGCACAAAAAAGCAGTTTTATATATATATATATATATATATATATATATATATATACTAGCAGCATGGCCCGGCATTACCCGTGCTTGATTCAAAAATCGTACGACTCATACAGCAATCACTATCACTTGACTTAAAATATTTTTGCCCTTCCTTGCCTTTAAAGGAGTGCCCTTTGCCGTGCTGATGTTGCTACATGCCTTACTTCTTGCCCATCTCACACTGCAAATTTTTTCTAAGCTCTATACTAAACATTAAATCTGTTAGGAAAAAAGGACTAAACAAAATGAACACAAAAGGATCAGCTTTAAAAAAGGACTCGTAACTGGAAAAACCAAATGAAAAAAGAATGTTAACAACAAATACTTTTTCACACCCAACCCAGTTCTGCGGAATCAGAATCAATGTTGAGTTTAAGCAAGCGAATGAGCCAATTGGAGTAAAGTGCCATGCAGATTTAAATTTTTCCCACTTGTGACGAATGCAGCTATCGATTTTTTTTGCATGCTAGCATGCTAGTTAACATTCGTGTCTGTCAGCTGTTGGATCTCACGCTGGCCAATAGAATCTTCCTGCCTATTCGTGGCAGCCAGCTATAGGCTCTCACTCTGTCCAGTAGAAAATGGCCGCAAACTACATGAAAACTGCCGTAGAAGCATGAAAAAATCGATTATTTCCACTATCGATGGGAGTTGGGAAATGCAAAGTTGGTCTTGGCCTTCCACTAACTTGGAGCATGTGCATGTAAATTTTGGTGCAAATCCGTCAAAATTTGTGGCCGTGTATTCGTTACACACACACACATCCTGCCTTTTATAGATAGAGATATAGGCTCCTGCTTTGATTTGAAAACTGCATCTTGCCACCTGAAATTTAGAGTCTTTGATTCTCCTTGATGAGAATAAATAAGCTTCCGATACAACAGGTTGAGTTGGTCATGAAATGATTGTATGTTTTAATGTATGACATTTATGGCCAGCCCCAAAATACAATTTACAATAATGAATCAATATTTCAATTGTTGCAAGACAGCATTTTCATTTGTTTCCTTTCACTCCTTAAAGGGTGAGCTTACTTAACAAAAGAGAGCAAGAGTAGGCTTAAGGAAGTTTTATTCTGCTTAGTTTATTTAACTCTGAATTAACAGAATATGTGGCACAAAGCCAAAATGGGGAAGGATGAAGAAGTTGGTCTTCTGTCTTAACTTTAATCTTAGCTAGCCACAAACGCTGACCCAATCATTCTAACAATATTCCTATAGCGAAGAAAACGGCGACTTACCTCGTCAAACTAAGCGACAGCATATCACATGTATTCTACGACAGAAAATGTGGTGAAAAAGAAAATTACTTACCAAACAAAAGGGCACGTATTCCGCATGACAAGCTGTAAATGGCATATTTGAATTAAAAAAACAAGTCCGTCGCAGGAGTCGCTATAAAAGTATGTTGATATGCAAATTACTGAACATCCTCTCCCAGCTGTCGACGAATGAGAAAAAAAAAAAAGGTTCTGCCGATAAAAGCAGTTGGTGTTCTCGAATCGAGAACAGAAAATTCGGGCATTTTTGGCTACGGCGTTTGTTAGAGAGTGAGTTATTTTTCTGACTGGTTACACGCATTGTGATTTGAGATAGTACCGGCGAATCAGCATTTCTTTCTGCCCCCGATATTCGAGTCTGTACTTACAGTGATTTTTCTTTGTGTTGTGGAAGTAATCTGCGACAAATACTTCCTTTGCTTTCAGAATGCCTACAATTCCTTACACCAAAACGACACATTCTCACATACCTTTCTCGCACACCCACCATAATACTTCAATGTCTCAATGAAAATACTAACTAGATTCCATATGTACAATATATTGTCTGTGGGGGGAGGGGAATAAAACAACAATATTAAAAATTTAAAACTAGCCCCAATGAGTATTTACACAATGAAATAAAACTATTTACAAGAAACTAAACAAAATGATGTTAGTAATAAAACCCCGACAATCTCTAAATGTGGCGGAAACATCAGTTAACTGGACAAAATCAATGCGGGACTATAATAAAATAAAACAAATCATTCCTCCCAATCACTCACACAGATACGCACTCATTCAGGCACTACAACAAATACGAAAACACACACACGAAATGAAAAACGCCCCGCATCCACCAGAGACCTGACGTCACTGACCACCTAACGAGGAAGGGATGGGGAATTAAACTTAAAGAAAGATAGGGACAGAAATAAAAGGGGCCAATGAGCATACATACCCTAGCTAAGTTTAATGAAAAAGGAAACTAAAGAATCAAAAACTAAACCTAAGCTAACCTAATTTTGGGATGGGCTGCCCATGTTCAACCCAGGCAAGCAATATCCTGATGCCTAACCAGCATCAAAGTGCCACTCCAAGTCAGCCCCTTTCACATGACACAAACGCGCAAGATTCACCCAATTTTGCCGAATTCTGATAAAGAGAGTCACCGCCTTTCCGTTCTATTCTTAACCTTAAGCTAATGCTTAAAGTATAAGATCAGTTGGGAAGAAGTGAACTCTCACCTTCATAGAATCCCTTCTGATGTGTCATCCAAATCATGACTCTCATAACACCTAGCAAGCATAAGAACACATAATGTTCAGCCCTCGTCAACGGCAGAGCCACATTGCTACAAACAGAAGCAGCCTCAAGAACAAAGAACTTTCCAGGCAGCATGCGAACCATGAGGCCTTCAACATACCTGCACAATGGTGCCACCACCCTGCAATGGCAGTTTGGATATTTCTCCAAGCCCGCTGTGCAAAGTCTCTTGGCAACCCAGAGGGCCCCACACATCAACAGCCAGGTGAGTGATGCCTCATTGTTATTGAGACATTTCAACCCAGCGCCCAAGGCCATATCAAGCAAGCCACCTGCTTCGTAAGACCGAGCTCATCAATCAGTTCGTCACGAATGCCCTCCCCTAACTAACACCTGATATAATGCCTTATGAGACAACGCCTGGACGTTAGAGAGGCCATCCAACACCCCTAAGAGTTATTTCAGAGCACGACAATATTCAATATTCAGTAGAAGGAGCACTCGACTTTGGGTAAAAGTGCAGACAAGTGCACGCTTCTCAGGGATGGGAAGTTCTTACAGGTGTCTTCCTTCCAGAAGGCGCCCACCTCATCCGGTTCACGACACATTCGATTCAGGAACCCGATGCGAAGCATATATTGACGAATCTCAATGATAGGCATACCTGGACATCCTTCAGATGGATGAAAGCAACAGATCTCCCGAGACTCTGGCGGCCTTGCCTCTCTACAAGAAGGAGAACAACAGCCACACTAACGCCAGTAAAGTGACAGACGGAAGTGGAAGCACAGAGAGTTGGAAAGGAGAATCGGGTAGATGTGTGAAACACATACTTCCGCCCTCCCCTTTAAGGAAAGATTCCTCCAAGACCACAAATTAATTGCGATCTTGGCCTTCCCTTGCACCTCCAACCAATTCATTTCCAACTGGAGATCAGGACCGAACCAGATGCCGAGAATCTTGACCGGCCCATCCATCCAGAGGAAAGGTCCGGGAAGAGAAACTCCCAACCACAAGCCAACAGACTTATCGCGGTTGATCTTGGCCCCTGTCACCATCTCATAACCACTAATTTCTTTGCTGACTTCGTCGATCTCAGACCTGCTCGACACAAGAACTGAAACGTCATCAGCATAGGCAGAATATCTGGGCAAGGTGGTAGCACCAGGTAGGGAAATTCCATGTAGGACCAGATTCATCTTCAACTTGCGAAGGAAATGTTCCAACGCAAGAACATAAAGCAAAGGTGAAAGCAGACAACCTTGATGAATGGAGCGACACAATACAAAAGGCTTTGATCATACTTCATTCACCTCGACCAGCACACCGGGGGTTGCATACAGAAGTCGGATCCGGGTGTGAAAGTACGGCCTGAAACTGGCTGCTGAAAGGACAGCCTCCAGAAACTGATGGTCAACCCTATCAAAGGCCTCGGACTGATCTAAATTGATCAGCGCGGCTTCACTGTCAACTTGCTCAATGATCAAGTGTACCATATGAAAGTTGTCCTGAATAGTCCTGCCCTTCACAGCACAAATCTGTTCGAAGCCAATCAGACTAGAGAGGACAGCCTGCAAACAGTTTGCTAAGACTTTAGTTGTTATGTGTTGGAAATTGTAACAAAGAAAAAAAAATGATTTACCAAAACACAGAGCTAAATCGCAAACAAATATTTAATTTACTAAAACAGAATATAAAATATATACAAGATATACAATTGAGGCATACAAAAACAGAAAACACAAAGTTCATGGGAGTGTTACGAGGGAGAAGGAAGGGGAGTCAAGTCTTATTACTACTAGGGCTAGTGAAGTAATCTAAGTGCTAATAACTGGAAATCCATAAATGTGAGAATATATTGAATAATTGGTAGTTTGGTCAATGAAAATAGTCAAAACTCTATTTACCAGATTTGTTCCATGTGGTTCTCTTTTGGGTTTTTTGCTGGTTGGCAACTTTTCATAGAGATTCTTTCGGCTGGATATAATAATCCTTGAATCAAAAAGCGGAGTTAATAATACTGGCAGAAATTTCCTTTCACCAACTGACAACCCTTTTCCAAAAACCTATTTTTATAGGGGCTAGCACCTAATTAGCATATTTCTAGATGTTTCTTGAATCATCTAGATTTTTCTCGAATATACTAGAATGATCTAGAATCTTCCAAACATTCTATTTCTAATTTCTCTATTTTACAATTACTTCATGAATGAAAACATTTTTGTATTAACAAGTAGGACTCAATAGAATCCCTTATTATAGAAATGCATCCTCATAACATTAGCCAAAATAGTTAAATAGTTAAAGGGCGAAAGTTACCTAACCCATCCCCACCATTTTTATCCTTACATAACAACTTGATCACACCCCTGGTGAAGTGTTGGGGTATAGACCCCTGCTTCATCCAGTTGCAGAAAATCAGTGCCAGCAAGGGAACAAAAATGAGTGACTGCCTCAAGTACACTTCGTACAGAAGACCATCTAATCCCGGAGATATGTCAGGGCCAACCTGTTTCAGCGCTTCCCAGATTTCCAACTCTGTTATGGGATCCTTGCACCTAGCCGTTTCAGCTGCCTCGAGGCAGGGAAAGTCAGCTAAATAGGCGTCGAACTGAGTAGGGCTCAGACCGGGCTCCCTGGTGAAAAGTTCCTGAAAGTACTTACCAAAAGCCTCACGTATACCCTCGGTTGTGGTCACGGTCTGCTTATCTGGCAATGTGATGCATGCAATATGACACCGAGATGCACTCCGAACCTCCTCTGCATGCAATTCAGCGGCCATATTCATTGCCTCAGGAGACATTCTTTTTAACCTAGCCCTAACTACCTGAGCTTGATCCTTCTTGATAAGCAAGGAAGCCAACTCTGCATTAGCTAAGGCTACATCCACACTATCACAGGATTTAATCACCCGATCAACTTTTTGCTCACAAGCCATTTGCACCGCTAATCTATCTAGATTCGACGATTATAATCAGCAGCAAATGTTCTAATTTTAGATTTAAGTTTATCCCACCAGGCATTTCCCACAACAGCCCCCGTCAGTTCCCTCTGTATCATTAGTAGCAGCTGGTCCCGGAAATCTTGCTCCCCAAATAATGAGCAGTTCAATTTCCGGTATCCAGCCATCTTAACCTTGGGCTTATCTAAGTTTACCCAGATCTGGACTAGCCTATGATCCGAATAAACTATATAATGAAAACTTGGACACCCTAAGAGCACTACATTGACTCTCCTCTCTCTCGGTCCAGGTAGCTAGAACACACCTGAGTAACTGAGCCGCCACTATTAGACCAAGTTCACACTACCTCCCGAGAGTGTTCATTTCGGTATTTATCGACAAGATCAAACCTGTCGATAAAGTCCCAAAATGGTTTCATGCCCTGGTTGTTAGTACCCGAATTTGGCCCTATAAGATCTATATCGGGATCAAGGACGGCATTCCAATCCCCAGCTAAAACTACCCAACGTGATGACGCCAAGAACGGCTCGATCTGCCGAAACAAAGCAGGCCACTCAGAATACTTATTGGGCGCATAAACCCCAATGAGACATAGAGCCTTATCCTTTATGGTAACATCCAGCACGCAAAGTCTGCTCGCCAGATCTGCGAAGACAAGAGCACACGCAACCTTCAAAGACTTTCTCACCAGCCAAGAGACACTTCTCGAGTGTCCATCATAACATGCTGAATAGAGGGAAAACCCCTTAGACAGAATGTCCTCATAACTGCGAGAAGAAAAACGGGTCTCTTGCACACAACATACAACCGCCCCAAGCACTGAAGGTCACGATAGAGCCTCACCCTGTGGGACTCGGACCTCAGGCCTCAGACATTCAAACTAGTTAACCAGAGAAACATTATCAGACCGATTAGGGTTGCTCTGATGGATTGAACATGGTCGGGGTAAGGATACCAACAGCCTCTCCCATCAACCCATGGCCCATCTCAGTCTTGATGGTACCATCTTGGGAGAGACCACCTATATCCCAGGGGAAGGTCCCGTGCCAGTTCGAATAATAGTCAACACTCGTTGGGTCTCCAGGAAGTTTTTAGGTTCTCCGACGTTTTATGCCCGTATATTGTTTAATTGAAAGAAGATATTTGAGGTCCTTGATTTTGTTGCCGTAATCCCTGGCTTTTTCAGTTTGGATAGGGGAAATATGGCAGACATCCTCTCCGCTATTATAAACGTGTTTTAGTAATTTCTTCCTTTTATCATTTGAGTCTTTTATTAATTGGAGGGGACATTTCAGGTGTATTAAGGGGTGGTTTAAGGGGTGAAGGACTTGGAGAGGAACAAGGTGTAAAATTTTGTCTGAACAGGCTGGGGTCTCTACTGAGAGGGGATGAGGGATGGGAGGAAGATATCTGGGCATAAGATGTGGTTGGAGTGACCTTTTGGACAATAGTGATCTTATGCTGGATGGTGTCATCACTAAGGGGGGTTGATGGCCGGGAAGACCATTTTTGTGAGGATGTGGAGGGGGTGTTTTTTTTTCCTAGGGGAGGTCTTTTTTGGATTGAGGTCCCTAGAAAGTGGGGTTGAGGGGTGGGAGGAAATAGTTTCTTGAGACTGTGGGGCAGAGGAAGTAGAAGGAGTGGCCTTTTCAGATTGAGGGGCCTTTTGTTGATCTAATTTTTCTTTCAATTTCTTTATTTTTTCATTTTTCTCAAAAGCAGGGTCATATTCTTTTTTTAATTCTCATAGTGTGGTTTCAGAGGCCAGGGCATCACCCTTACTGTTGACAGAGGGAGTGAAACTGTCAGTGCCTTTCGCCCCGGGGCTTCAGGGGACTGAGGTCCCGCTGTCCAGCACTTCCCTCTGTCCTTGCCAGCAACCTTCTCCATGACTGCACTAGCAGTGGGCGAAAGCTCTTCGGGGAATGGGGGCTTAGAAGTTGACCCAACTGGGGGTTACTCCTCTCCGGCCCCGGAAGATGGCATGCCCATTACAAGCGAAGCGGTATTCAAAGAGGCGATTTTGGTCAACTGGGGCCTGACTTCCAGAGGCCTTCTTCTCTGGGCAGGAAGAAGAAATGTAACCAGTCTCTCCACACTTCCAACACACTGGTTTGTGGCCAGTCACGATGACTGGCAGCTTCAGGCTCCCAAAATCCAGACAGTTGGGGATGGAGAGGAAGGCTTTTCGGTCTAACATGATGTCAAAACTCCATCTCCCAGTCAAGCTATCGCAGGAAGCACCTAGAATTTCGCCATACTGCGACAGGAAAGCCGCTATGTGTTCACCGATACCCTGAGGAGGGCGCACGTATATAGCTACAGGTTCTTTCGCCTACCGTAGTATTCAGTGCGCAGAATAATATCTTTGGTGATTATCTTCCTGCTCAGAAACAATCCCTTTTCCAAAAAGCAATATGTCCCACATGAAAAAGCCCGAGCCCTTAACAATTCATAGTAGCTTAAAACCCTGGGATTCCAGTGTCTTTACTACTGTGTCTTTCATCAAACGACAAATTTTGCGTGTATGCTTATCAACGACGAAGACTGACACTATTCTTTTCTCGATTTTCTTAAGTTCTTTGGGGTCCCCCAAGAGCCCACCTTCTACGACAAGGTGTGCGTAACTTTTGGCATGCTCCAAGAACTCCATAATATCAATGATACACTTTGGGGAGGAATATCAACAACAGAGCAATTCCCCAGCCTCTGCGTTATTAGTGGTCTTATTATCTTTTTGGTCAATATTGGCCTCCATATTTTTGGATGGTGATGTTTGGTCTGCTTCTTGGCCATTATTGGCCACCATACTTTTTTTATTTTTATTTTAGCCATTTTTGGCCTCCATACTTTTTTGGGTTTGGCCATTATTGACTCCCATATTTGTAGTTATGTCATTAGCATCGAAAGCCTCCTGATTAACAGGAACTAATGCTGCGTACTCCTCGGGATTGTTCCTATCGGGTGGGGGGGCACTTTTGTTTTTTTCTTAATAATTTAAAAGGAGGGCACCTTTTTCTTTTCCATTTTCAAAGGAGGGGGAGGGGTGATAAATAGAAAAAAATGGTTAAGTTTCGCCTATGGGCGCAAAAAAAAAAAAAGTAAAAAGGGACAGTTACAATTCCATTGAATAAGGTTTTGTTAAAAAACGTATGGCTGGTAATATTTTTCTTTTTTTTTTTAAACGTATAGCTGGTAATATTATCTTTCCAAAAACATATAGCTGGTAATACTATTTTTCCAAAAACGTATAACTGGTAATATTATTTTTCCAAAAATGTATAGCTGGTAATATTATTTTTCCAAAAACGTATAGCTGGTAATATCGTTTTTCAAAAACGCACTGCTGGCAACATTATTTCTTCGAAAACATATAGCTGGTAATACTATTTTCCCAAAAACGTATAGTCGACAACCTTATTTTTTCAGAAACAGCCTTTCTGTTGGATGTAGTTTATCGCCATACCCAGTATGTGGATGTAGTTTATCGCTGTACCCAGGATGCAGATGCAGTTTACCATCATACTCATGGATGCAGATGTAGTTTATCGTCATACCCATGGACTTGAATGTAGTTTATTGTCATACCCAGGACGTCCTACAAAAGTGGAAGCGATGGTGATAAGCAATTTTGAAGGGTTTGAAGTGTCTTGAATTTCCTGGTCACAGAGAAGGGACTTGGAGAATTATGCACATAAGAAGAGGTGGGAGAACAAGAAGAGTGTGTGTTCGGTACGACTGTACCAGACTGTAGGTAGAACACAGACTGTTTTTGAGCAATCTCAAATGTATAAGCCTACTTGTAGACTGTTCTTAAATTAATACATTTGTTTTCAAGAAGTGTCTGTTTTACCTGAGCATTCTGAAGCCTGTTGATAAAAGTGTCCGTAATGTGCTCATCTCAAATATCTTTGGCATTCATTAGCTGGAAGTTGCAGTCCTTGCTTAGGGTCCATAATTTTTTTTAAATTGCTCCAGTGACTCACTATTTTGTTGTCATCATGTAGCAAGTAGATATCACGAAAATAATTCATTTTCGGTAGATAGCTTGTAGTACTCCAACAGCCACTTCATAAGTAGAACAGTCCATAATAACTTCAAGTATTGTGAGAGATACATGATTCGTTAGGAGTCCAAGCTTGTTTATTGGCCGGTTTGGGATTTCTACATATTCTTGTAAAAAGTTTTCAAATATCACTTACCAATGAGTCCAGCATTTTTCAGAATTTAGAGTATCTGGTTCCATGTCGAATCACTGTGGGTGCATTAGTTGTCCCATACCTATTTCTAAGCAAAATAAATTGTAATAACAAAAGAGAGCAAGAGTAGGCTTAAGGAAGCTTTATTCTGTTTAGAATAATTGATACCAGCATAGTGACACTTTATAGTCCTCTACAAACGAAAGAGTTCTCAAAAGGGAGGTAATGATAAACCAAGGGAGATTACTCCCAATTACTTTATCACAATATATATAATTGTTTAAATTTTTCTTTATTCATGAGAGAATATTGAGGATAGAGCATTTGTAGATATAAACAATATAGATGTAGAAATCAACAGGACAACACTCCATGCCACAAATCAAAAATAGATTGGTTCATGGAACATAGCAATGTGTTTTCTGTGGTGAAGTGGCATCCACAGTCACTAGATCTAAAAGGATTTTTTTCTCTTTGAGATAATGGAAAAGAGAGAACATCACCGCTTTTATCGCAAATATTAAAAAAGGTGCATACAAAAACAAAAACTATGAAGTGAAATTTAGAAGGACAAATATTTATTACATAGACATTAAAAGAATATAACAAATGCAATTTTTACAAAATAGGTTTGCACAAAAATTTCCTTTTACTTGCCTTTTTAGTAAAGGCAAATAACAGATCAAAATATATAAAGGCACTTAAAAAGATTTACAATACACTTCTAATAATGGAAAAACTTGAGAAGGTAATACAAAAACTTTAAATAAGGTTGAAAATACTTTTTAAAAAAAGTGCACCCACCTAATCAAAAGACAAAGTAACAAAAGGAACCCTTAGAAAATCCACTTGCATCACTGGGACTTTTAACAATTTTTTCTTCTTTATAACACAGTTCTATTTACAGGTTTCACTTCCTTTTTCTGCTTCTTTTGTGCAAACAGTCCAGCTCATCCACAGGTGACAGCTTTTCATTGCGGAACCTTATTTTTTTGTCTTCAGGATAAAATTTTCATGTCTTCTGACTTCTTTATTTTTGCTCCTTCTGGTCGAAAACTATTACACTTTCTGGTCAAAAACCATATGACCTTCTGAAGTTATCTGCTGACCCATATTCTTATATATATATATATATAAAAATTATTCGCAATGATTCTTCCCTGCTCCCCGTTAGTGATTTGCAAAAAACCAACATACTTGACAAATTCAAGTGCCCTTTGGGAGATTGTATCTCCAATGGATTAAATAATATTCATGTTGGTCACACCACAATCTCGCTTTCATGATGCTTGACTCTACATTTGAATGATAACTCTAACATTTTTAGGCATTTAAAACAATATGCCTGGCTGCGTACACAATTCCATAAAATCCTTGTTGAAAACACAACTATATTTAAACATGAAAACAATAAACAAAAACTAAAAATTCTTGAAGCTATATACATAAAACAGTTGAAACCTAACCTGAACAAAATAAACTATGAAATCTCCACAAATATTCTTAAATACCTATAATTGATAACTGAAGCCATTGGTTTATACCGACGACTTCCCATACTTAATACTTCTCATTTTCACTCTCGCGTGGTCATGTGTGACATCATGAGCTGTGATGCGATTTTCGCTTCCACGTCTCATATACATGAATTTGTCATTGCTTTGAAATTTTTCATGCAACGAAGACAGACTATCATTATTGTTTCATCCGTGTATTGTTTGATATATTGAAATGTAATATATATATTGAAATATCAATATGGTGATTTCCTTTCGTCTTTCAATGATAATGTTATTAAGCTTATCAGACAATATGAAAGGAACTTACTTAAAATAAATAGACACAAATTGTCTATATTATTTAATGAAACATGCATCAATATATATATATATATATATATATATATATATATATATATATATATATATATATATATATATATATAACTGAAGAGGTATATTGGCATGGGACTTTGGGGTTAAAATGAACAGTTGGTTTACTCACATCAAGGAGGATAATGGAGGCAGATAATGATAAGGAAACACACGGGTAATTTTAACAAAGCAAGATAAGGAATTTATTTACAAATTTACATACTTGAAGTTATGTCAGTAGCTCATTTCAGGAAAATAAATAGGAAATTCTTAAAGTCCATAGTTTCAAAGAATTGTCACGAAGAGGAAATGTTCATAAAACAGATTAAATGATCTAACACAAAATAATATTCAAAAATGTTTAAAACAAAAGTAAGAGAGTTTGTTATTCATAGAAGGGATATGTTTGCATGTATTCAAAAGTAGACAAAGAGAAATAGTTTAAAATACTTAGCTTTCTTGGGTTGTTGAAATAAAGTTTTTGATGTACAAAGTACTTGGTTAAGCTGATAATATAATTAGCAAGTAATTTGACACTAGTGAAAATCTGAACACTGGACGCATAAACAGAAATTAAACTTTTCACATGACTTCGGATGCTCTTCTCTTGTTGATTTTTTCCTTATTTTATATCAAATAGGATTTTGCATTGGCTTACTATTTTCTTTTTTCTTTTTCTAGTCTCAACGGCTAATTCCTGTGAAAACAAGGTTTTCATTGGCCCAAAGAAAATTTCACATAAGCTCGTAAATTTCTTTCCATCTTTTTCCTCAGCTTGCCCAAATTTGAAGAGGGTTATTATTATTTCATACTCACCACAGAGTTTTCAGACAGATCTTAACTTTAAATTTACGTGGATGGCTCCCACCCATGTAAATTTAAAGATTGGACAATAAATACAAAGAGTACATGTTTTTAAAAAATGAAATTTGAAACAGTCCAGCTTGACTGAATTGTTTTTAGAAATTCTTTTAAAGCTAATTCTAAATTTAGCAACTTTTATAGACAAATGTAACACATAAAATTTAATTTTTTTATAAACCATCTGGTTTTCTTTTAAATACATTTCTCCCAAGTTAGTGTAAGAGTTAAACTGAGACTATTATAATATTTATTTATTTATAATTGTGTAGACTTTTTATTAATCATTTATTTTTAATTATTTTGAATTGCTTAGTAATAAAATTTTTTAACAGTTTTCTATCCCATGGAGCACCACTGAGATATGATGGAAAGAGAGATCCAAATCCTGTTTGTGTAGCCAAACAATTTAGAAGAATTTCAAGATGCCATAATAAGACTATGAACTCAAATTTCAAAAGAATGCTTTCAGAACATTGTTAACTCTATGCCAACAAAAATATAGGCAATTCTAAAGGCAAAAGTGGCCTAACCCAATACTAGAAGAGTATACCTTATAAAGTGACAACTGACAAGTTATCTGTTGGTCACACCAACATTATTGCTTTTTTTAGTAGATATGTATGTGTGTGTGTGTAAAATTTAAGCTAGAATATATCTGTAAAAAGACAGAAGGAACACTTACTTTAGCCAACTGAGGGACTTTATCATGGCAAATGACCTGCAAATTTGCCTTGATAAAGTCTCTCAAAGGACAAAATGTATCAGCTAAGACCAGTTTTTGTTTTGTCTTTATTCACATATATCAGGGGCCGGCAACTCATTCAACCCCGCAGGCCAGATGAAGGCCATTAATGAAAAATTAAGGAAAATTACATATGCAGACCCCTGTCAACCTAAATATTTAAAACCATAATGAAAATAAACATTGAGAAATCAGAAAAACAAAAGAAAATCTAAAATTAAAAAACACCTAACAAAAATTACTTTTCCTCAAGGAACGTCAAAATACTTCAAAGTGAAAAAAAATCAACCAAAGTGAAATGGATGAAATTATGACGTGTAGGTTTGAAACTGTTATTGAAAATTGTTCCACAAATGAACCACACACACACACATCAAGCAAAAACGAAGCACATATACATACGAGTACAAATAGTTGCAAACATATACACTTATGTACGTACACATGCGGTATCATTCACACATTCATGAGGCATGTAATTATAATGTATATATGTCTTTAGATTTCTGCTACCTCGCATGTCAGTCCCTCCCTGGCCTCTTTCACTTTATCGTTCCTTTCGCTTCTGTTATCTTTTAATGTAGCCAAGGGTCATAACAAATATGTATCCATTATTTGACATTAAACGTAGGCAACACAACTTGGTAAAATAAGTCTCATGAAAGATAACTGGCAGATCATCTAATATTTTTAGTGCACTGAGATGTGTAGACATTCTATGGAAAATGACATATAACAAATTTCATTTGGAGGTCGTCTCATGTTAAAAATAGTCATTGGTAATCAGGCTCGCGGGCCAGTCAAAATGCCTTCATGGGCCTGATCCAGCCCTCAGGAGTAGGTTGCCGACCCTTGACACACACACACACACATATATATATATATATATATATATATATATATAATATTGTTATAGACAAGCGTATGGTTGCAAGAAAGAAATACAACAACAGAAATAGATTTACATGATTTATTTCAATAGGAACGTGTGGGTTTGCGACAGCTACCTTGTGGTATAGTTCATAAGCCAGTTGCCGATCTGGGTTGATCTCTCATAGTAGTTCTCACTGGTTGGCATGGCACTCCTCCTGCTGACTGCTCAGACTGATCATGACAGATCTCTTCCCTGGCCTCCTGTTGACTGCTTGTACTTCCCCGTGTGACCGCTTTTATGGCGTTTTTTATGGCTTAACAGGCTTGAAAAATGACGCGAGTATAATTAGGAGGGAAGCATTTTTATTGGTTGAAAAATAGAAACACTTTAAAATATTATTTTATTTTTCGACCGGAACTCATGCGTTGAGCCTATGCGCAAGCGACGATAATGGTCATTTTGTGACGGGGCCTTGTCACATTCACATCCGGCTCTCGCTCTTAAGTATGTTAGTTTATTTGCCTGCAAATCAGCTGAGATATGTCTTATTTTATTTTATAACAAGGCTCCCCCAGATCTCGGTCTGATTTACAGTGAGCGTTATTCATGTATATTTTGGTGATTAATTCATGATAAAGTCTCTGAAGCGTGTGGGAAGTTGTCCTCGTGTTCTTCTTATTGGCAGTTGTTTTGGTATGGAGTTATTTGCTGAATTATTTGTCCCAGAGGGATGTGGAGGAGAATGATTCTGGTGACTGTTACATGTGGAGGTGGAAGGATTGTATTAGATAGATGTGTTGGACGTGGAGCCAGTCGTCGGATATGTGCATGATGAATCAAGATTGTATCACCATTATCATTTTGCACCTGACAAATCATATTGTTTGTTTGTATAATGGTGTAATTTCCTATCCAGGGCAGATGATAGGATTGGGCAACAGTTGAGTGTGGCCGGTGAAGAAAAACCTTGTCGCCTACTTGTATTGAGTCCTTGTATGCAGGGCTCTACGGACAAATTTACCTTTAGTTGATCTTTGACAACTAAATATTTTCGTTTACTAGCCAAATAGAAAAGTTACTCGCCAAATCCATGTAATGTTATTTCACTCTAATGTTATGAATAAAACAATTCCAGGTGAAGTTTTGTTTTATTTTCTAATTCTCTAAGACAATACAGACAAAATTTATAGAAGGAAATTTAGAAATTTCAAGAACAATTACATTCAGTTGTACAGTTACCTGGCAAATATCACTTAGAATAATTCAGTCAACTGAAAAATACATGTTTGAAGATCTCATCATTTTCAATATTAGTTACTAAACTTGAAACAACAACCTCATAAAGACATTACATTCACTTCAATTGTTACCTGGCAAACTTTGAAAGGTGTCATTTAGAAATATTCAGTAAACTTAGTGACTAAACTTAAATGCAAATTTGAAGTCTTCAAGATCTCATCAGTTTCAATATTACTAAACAACCTCAAACAAAAAGATCATAAATACATTATATTGAGTCTAAAAACTGTAGAACTATTTACAGTTACCTAGCAAATATCACTCAGGATAATTCAGTCAACTGACAAATGCAAGTTTGAAGATCGCATCAATTTCAATATTATTAAACTTGAAACAACAACAACCACCTCATAAAAACATTACATTCACTTCAACTGTTACCTGGCAAAGGTGTCATTTAGAAATATTCAGTCATGATTTGCAGTTATTGTAACACTCTTAACAGGTTTTTACCTTATTTTCAATTTCCCTATCAGGTTGGTAAATGTCACTCAGAAATATTAACTATATTAACTATAGTAATGCTGATCTAGGATCTTAAAGTGGGACTGGAAAGGGAAATGTCCAGATGGTCTGGCAAAGACGTACTGTGTCTTTGTGTTACTGACATTGAACTTATTTCTATCTGTTTCAAACTTAAATTTTATCTTTTTAAAATTTATAACTCCATTTGCCCAATATTGAATTGCATTTACCTTTTTTATTCCAATTTCCAGTCCCAATTTAACACTTGCTCAATTTGAATTGTCAAATCAATAGCTTGTGACTCTAAATTTTTTTGTTTTCAAACAGTACTGCTTTGTCCTTACACTTTCGATCAACAGACACAATGTTAGCTGGCCAGTCCCACTGTCCTGGCCCCTCAGCAATCCTTCTCCTACTGTTTGCCATCCACTCGTCAATGGATTTCTCTGGGTTGAATTCAGCCAGATCTGGACCTTCAGAAGAAAGCAAGATTAAGTCTGACAGTCTGTACAGACAAGCTACTCCATATGTCGCTCTTTATTCTCTTCTGTGCAGAAAAAGCTCTCTCACACTCTGCGGAGCTGATTGGAAGAGTGAGCATTATTCTCACAAGATGAAGTACATTGCAGAAGTCAGTCTTGTATGAGTCCTTGGTCAGTAGGATTTGCCACAGATCAGAATAAGACTTGTCCCTGAAAGTATTTGCAACAAAGAATTTCATGTGTCTCCATTCCATCTGAACAACTTCCATATTGCATCCTGCAGCCCCAAGAGGTTTTCCAAACCAGTCACAAATAATGTCTATTTCATGATTTCCAAAATGGACAAGTTCCCTTTTGCATTCTGGCCATATGTCATGATTGAATACCTTAATGAAACTTTTCACCACACCTTGAGCATCTACACTTGTATTTGTTCCCAAAACATTTTGAAACCTTGACTCTAGTTCTTTGATTGTAATGTCAACTGTAGACTCAACATGCTTCTTTAGTTTTTCTTTGGCCTCATAAACAGGACTCCCAGTAATTTCAACTCCTTGAAATTTGGGATTACCCTGCAAATTTTCAGACTGTTGTTCTCCAATACACAGGATAAATTTTCATACATTCCCCCAGGAATGTATTCCGCCTTCCTACTTGAAACAGTTTCCATACAATCCTTAATTGATGCAACTGCTACAGGAAGAATCAGATTGTCTGTCTGTAGTTTTAGACTGAGCAAAGCTAGCTCGCCAAATAGATCAGATACGAAATGGCAAAATGCAGTGAATACAAGATCCTTCAATTGCTTGTTTATTTTCTTAGCTCTACCAGCAATGTCTGCATTTGATGATGTTGCTGCAAGATTTTCCATATGAGTGTAGACTGCTGCATATTGACCATGATCCTCAGCCAAATGACCATCTTTCTTTCCTTGGAGAAAGACTCTCATTGCCCTGTCTACATGGGGAATCCATCTGGTACCCTTCACTGGCGCTGGTGAGTAGATTCTTGCTTCAAGTTCTTCTCCAATGATCTTGAGTTCTCTCTTGCTCTTTGGACTGAAGTGGTAAGTCTTTCATATCAAATGTAGACAGTCATTGACAGACTACATAATAGGAGTCTGCTTTTGTAGTTTCAATAGGGCTAATTCAAGCCCATGTGCCATACAGTGAAAGTCTATGAGATGGGGAACTTCCTGCCTTAACAGTGACACAACACCATTCCTCTGTCCTGTATTCACATTTGCCCCATCTGCACAAAACCCAACAATTATCGATGACATTTCATTATCACTGATCCCCACTTTTGAAAGAGCAGATTTAGTAGCAGGGATAATGCCTTTAGCATGGCCATGTTCAATGGCAATAACTTCAACAAGTTTTCTTTTTTTCTTCAACAAGTTTTTCAAATTTTCTGCTTTGTCATTCAACATTGTTCTCACATAAACTGCTTCATTTTCTGACACGGAGCTGTCAGTGGCACCATCAATCATAACTGACACATAATGAGAGTCACTGATAGATTCCAATGTCTCATCTCTGATCATGCTCGCAATAGTAGACATCATTTCACCACACCTAACATCGTTACTGTATGCAGGTGTCACAGGTAGCCCATTTTTGTATTGAAGTAAGAGTAGGGACTTGAGTTTTGTAAAGGCCATTTCTTCCTTCCATATACAATAAACTGTGTTAAATTTAACTTTCAAATCCGTCAAATCCTTTTCGTTTGATTTGATTTCTACATCGAGAAATTTCTTGGCAATGTGAGACTTTTCAATTGTGTTTGCTTGTTTTATTAATGATAAAATCGCGGCACTTGCCATGTCTATGTCTTTTACTATGAGCAAGGACGTTTTCACGTTTAAATTTAGTACTACCATCTACAAAATCAGTTTTTCCAGCCAAAGTTGAACCAGCCCTACAAAAAAAATCACAATACATTGCGTTTTTTTCTCTATTGTAACGAAAGTTGACAATCAAACTTGTCGGAATTCTCGTACAATGGATGACTTACTTTCATTTTGTGTGTCATCATTACTTTGTTTATCATTCGGGGCATTCTTTTGAGTCTCAGTTTCATTCAGCATTTCTACTTTGTTCGATTTTGCAAAGAAAGACGATATCGGCTTTAGTATTGTTTTCTTCGTTGCCATGTTTCTTTAAATCTTTGTGCATGCTCAGAAAGACGAATGAAACATGAAACTGCGAGTAAAATGTGTGCTGCCGTCGTCAAAATGCCAATTAATATCTTGTATATTGTTCTATTAAACCTTTTATTGTTTAAATAATTTGACTTTGCTCGCTTTATTAAAAAAAGGGTTGACAGACATTTTTCACTCAGTAATGAGCTTTGGAAGATTGTCGGTGAAAAAAACACAGTCGCCAAAAGATAAGTGTTTTATTATTTCTAGTCACCACTTGGAAAAATCACTCGCAACTGCAACTGTTTCACTCGCAATGTAGAGTCCTGGTATGTGAGGCGATTTAAGTTAGTCTCAAGTTTGTGGTCAGCTTCATCGTTGGCCAGGGTGACATGGTGGTGAACCTGCTTTACTAGGGCATTAATTTGCATTCCATATGCTCCAGGATCATCACTTGCAATTTCTTTTCTGTGTAGTGTTGGAGTGACGGCCAGAAATGGTATAGTGTGAGGAGAGACCGGTGGCGCTGTTGGTCGTGGCATTCATGGACGAAACGACAGATTCTAGAACATCTGTCCATTCACAGTTCCTGTCTTCGCATAACATATAAAGTGCATTCTTCATCGTGCGATGTTGTCTCTCGATATTTCCTGAGCTTTGTGGGCGCCAAGGGCAGTGAAGTTCTTGCGTGATTGACATCTGGTTACAGAATTGTCGATAGACTTCTCCAGTGAAGTGAGTGTGTGCCTCAATCAGAGGATACTATGTGTGGAATCTCTGTGTCGAAGGAAGAACTGATACAATCCACGGGCGGCGGCGATAGCACAGTCTCTGGTGCATGGTATGGGTGTAAAGTGTTGGCTGAAGCTATCCAAGATGGTTAGGATGTAGCGTTTTCGCTTGAGAATTGGGCATTGTGACAGAGTCTATAAAGACGAGATCAAATGGTCTCTTTCCTTGTTTGCAGTGGCCAATGGGCCAGTGGGTACATCTACTGTAGTTGCCCTTGCACTTAGCACACATGTTGCAAGAATCGACATAGGTCTTGATGTTGCGGTTTTTGAATTCCCACTAGTAGCTGGAAAGGAGTTCTTGCATACGGGTAACATCTGAGTGGTTGTTGCCTTTGTGTGCCTGATAGAGGTATCTGGATCGTAGTTTGTATGGTACAACCAATCTCGGAGAGTGTTTACTGTCTCTTATCATCAAAACAGAGGTGCCTGGTTGTAGAAAAAAATTGGTGCAAATATTTTTTGAAAAGCATAGCTCGGTGGTCGTCAGAATCGATATGAGGTTCACTTGGAGTGGGTGACTGGAGGGCGCTGATGATTTTTGCCAGGGCATCGTCCTTCTGTTGTTCATTTGCGATGCTGAGGTGGTTGCAGATTCTCTCAGTGGGGATTTTGCGTCCAGATAAATGGTTTATTAACCTTGTTGAGTTCGTGTATGGGACCCATAAGTTTTGAAAACATATCTGACCTGATTTCGTGAAGACGTGTCTCTAGGAATTGTCTGATCCACACTAAACGGCTGATAAGGCTTTGTAATTCCTTTTTTGATGTTGGAGGTTTCATTTCCCTGATGGCACGAACGTATTCTGGATCAGCCTTGAATCCTTCGCTGTTTATTATGCATCCAAAGAATTTTGCCTCTGATCCGAGGAAGGAACATTTATCTGGATTCAGCTTGAGTCCGAATTTTCGGAGGGCAGTAAAAAATTGTTTGAGGGAGAGTGCGTACTCCCTAAATGTCCTAGCGTGGACCAGGTTGTCGTCGATATAGGAAGAAATGTTGTCACAAGATGTGACCGTGGCTAGGGCTTCTGCTATGCAACGGGAGAAGATTTGTCCGGCAAATGTAAGGCCAAAGGCCAGGCGCGTGTATTGATAGCATTGGTCCTTCCATGTAAATGCTGTTTTGTATTGGTCTCGCTTGTTGATCTCAATTTGCCAGTAGCCACTACGTAGATTGAGGGAAGTGAAATATCTATTGCCTTTGCCAATTTTGTTGAACAAGTGGTCGATCCTTGGCATTCGGTAAGGGTCAAGATCGACTAAGACCTTGTTGAGAGTTCTTTTAAAGTTAGCGATGACACGAATCGATCTGTTTTTCTTGCCTACAGCAAATACAGGGCTACTGAAGACTTTGGGGTCACTGCAGTTTTCCATGATACCTTCATTGGCCATGCGCTTAATTTTGGTATCAATGTCTGCTTCCAAAGCCTGGGCAATCAGATGTTGTTTCAGGCTACAAGACTGGCCGTTGGTTGGTATGCAGATGGGTTAGATGAATGTGCCTTTGCTGCTGCTTTCAGTGCCGATAATGTCAGTGTAGCGAATGTGTAAGTTTGCAGTGGCCTCTAGTTTGTCTCGGTTCAGGTGGTTTGGTAGAGATAGCCCTGTGCTATGCTTTAGCCAGGTTAGCTTTTGATCCAGTGTCTGGATGTTGGGCTGTAGTTCCATAATAGGCTGGTTTTGGATGACCTCAGCTTGGGCGCCATATGATGGATCGTTGGTTGACGATGACGGTGATATGATTGCGGCTGTGTGTATTGTGTATCCTGAGGAAAGTGTGCATCTGAATTCTATAGTCACATTTTGATTGTCGATTAGGAATCGAGCATGTTGTGACATAGGATATTTTGGCCGATCAGGATCAGTGTGGTTTGGGTAGTTACCAGCATGTTAACCCTTTAGAATGTGGATGAGTCTCGACTGCCGATAGTGATGTCGCAAGTCAGTTCACCAAGTGTGGTGGTGCTGCCATTGATTCCTTTACTATGACGTCAGAGTGGGTCATGTGTTTCTTGGCTTTTCTGGGTAACTTAGATATTGGTAAGATGCAGGTGGAGCATCCAGAGTCTAGCATTGTGATGCCAGAGAAGGTGATGTTCCTGAAGTTGAAGGTGGACTGGATGAGCGGTGAATGGTGAGCGAGTCCTTGAAGGTTGAAGGTATGATGGCTGATATAAGGGTACAGCGAACGAGGCATCACATCTCGTCCTGCCCGAAGAAAAATCCTGTTCCACATCATTTATGGCTTGTATATTATCATTCGTTGCGGCGATATGGGCCTGTGTCCCTGAAGTTGAAGGTGGACTGGATGAGCGGTGAATGGTGAGCAAGTCCTTGAAGGTTGGAGGTATGATGGCTGACATAAGGGCACAGCGAACAAGGCATCACATCTCGTCCTGCCCGAAGAAAAATCCTGTTCCACATCATTTATGGCTTGTATATTATCATTCATTGCAGAGATATGGGCCTGTGCCCAAGTGCAAGGTGGGTGGCGATATAGGCAGTTGCATCCATGGAGGCAGGGGCGACCTCTGAGGTAGTTCTTGCACAAGCTGATTCATGGTGTGTTTCTGCATGTTGGATGGTGGCCATGTTCAGGAGGGTTGGTGAGGCCTGTCTACTGTGGGTTTGGTTGCCTGCTGGGTCAGAATGGCACGTTTCTTTGGTTTGACCGCTGTGGTTTCTGTGTGAAATACACAGTGTCATGCGAAGTCATGTCGTTGGATTTTACACCGCGATCAAGGTATCTTTGAGCTTCGAAGGCTATATCAATGGCTGAAAAGTGGTTGTCCATTGTCTTGACAATATGTGAGTGAAGATTTGAGTTCCAAATTTTCACCTTTTCGCTCATTAGCATAGCGCCGATGATGGAAATAAGTCCATCGACTGTTAAGTCTGTATTTTTGTCTTTTTTGTATTTGTTTTTTATGTGGACAGCTGCCTCTCTAAGGGTGTTTTCTAGTCAACCCGCGAAGTCTGTTAATTTTTCACCATCTCGCTGTTCCAGATCCCAGGCTTGACTGAGGTGTTTGAAGTTAGTCATCTGCCTCCATGGGCTGCTAAGAAGTATTTCTTTCAGTTGTTCATAGGTGGATATGTCTTTTTTTGAGTCAACCATCTGCTGAAAGATACTTTGGTCCAGTAAATCTTTAGCAGACTTGACGAATTCGCATTCCAGGCTGGGATAGGTGCTGAGTTCTGGTGTGACGTGGATTGTGTATGCTTTGTTTAGAGCCATGATGAATCGGTTCACGTCGTGTCCAGGTTGAAAAGTTCTCTCTAGCTTCAATATGTCACGTATGGTTTGTTGGTGCATCATTAAACTGTAATCACCATTTGTTTGGGTGATGGGAGGTGTTAAAATAGTTGATTTTAGGGCAGTCAGCATGTCATTTATGTCGGCTTGAATTTCTTGTATTGTGGCTTCGGAAGGCTGCGTTGGTCCCGTTTTCAAGTTGAATAGTAGTGTTTTCTGTTCCTTGATGAGAGTAAATAGTTCAGCTCGGGTGAAGCTCATGTAGTTATCCATATTTCTCTTGCTGTATGCATCTGACACCAGTGTTATAGACAAGCGTATGGTTGCAAGAAAGAAATACGACAACAGCAGAAATAGATTTACGTGATTTATTTCAATAGGAACGTGTGGGTTTGGGACAGCTACCTTGTGGTATAGTTCATAAGCCGGCTGCCGATCTGGGTTGATCTCTCATAGTAGTTCTCACTGGTTGGCGTGGCGCTCCTCCTGCTGACTGCCCAGACTGACCGTGACAGTTCTCTTCCCTGGCCTCCTGTTGACTGCTAGTACTTCCCCGTGTGACCCCTTTTATGGCGTTTTTTATGGCTTAACAGACTCGAAAAACAACGCAAGTATAATTAGGAGGGAAGCATTTTTATTGGTTGAAAAGTAGAAACACTTTAAAATATTATTTTATTTTTCGACCGGAACTTGTGCGTCGGGTCTATGCACAAATGACGATAATGGTCATTTTGTGACAGGGCCTTGTCCCATTCACATCCGGCTCTCGCTCTTGAGTATGTTAGTTTATTTGCCTACAAATCAGCCGAGATATGTCTTATTTTATTTTATAACTGTAGAAGCCAAGTGACTTACCTGCCAACATGGCTGCCTCCTTCTGTTTCCTTGTAAAGGCAAGCCAGCTGATTTTACCTTATTTTATAGGAGAGTGCCTAATACACCAGTTGGGTTGGTCCATTTTGCTAAAATGGACCTTCCCAATACATTTGCATGAGGGGTCTTTATTCACCTATATATTTCTCCATAAATGACTCAAGTCAGTTTGGCTTTGGCTACATTTGCCTACTTGTGTGCTAAACCACTGGCAAACTAGCTAATATTCAACAATAACAATATCAAATCCATAAGTGGTAAGGATTATCCAAGTCTGACGAGGCAGATATTAAAAAATTTATCTGCCAAAATAAATTTATTACCAAATTCTTTGATGATATGTTAAGTTCTTTCCTTATTGGTGTGTGTGTGTGTGTGTGTATGTTGTGCTGTTTCTTATTTTACTTTCCACACACACATACACACAATAAAAATTAATTCACACCACGTGTATCCAAAAAATACAATTGCACGGGAACTCTCTCCTTACCATACCCTGTGGGGTCAAAAACAAGGACGGCGCACCCAAAAGTTCGGACGTAGTGGAAAGCACACCACGTGGTCAAAAATATGATTTATTGACCAATCAGGGCTAGACATAAGAAACCCATTTCTTAATCTCCCCGGAGCCTCATCATTCAGATATAAGGAAGATAGAAACTCTCATCAGACCAGAGAGAGTACAGCGACAAGCTGACATCACAGCTTTATGGACAATTCCATTGTGTACAAAAAAAAAAAATAATTCTTATATATATTTTGTTACGAAAATAAACAAAAGTTAATTTTACTTTATTTGTAGTGTATTTTCTTTTTATTATTTGTTTGAGGGACTTCTTTGCACCCTCTACAAATTGGTGACCGACATGAGACACTACATTTAAAAAAACAAACAAAACGAAGAGGAAGGACACAATGGAATCACAATCTTCGGAAACCCCTCTCGCCACACTATCGTTGAATATCCCAGCTTTCAACACAACTAACACTAAGTCCTGGTTCGTTCAAATCCAGGCATTATTTGATGTGAAGCGAATCACCTCCCAGAGAACCCGGTATTGTTACTTAGTGGAAAAACTGCCAGCGGACATCGTCGAGGAAGTAATGGATTTACTGGAAAATGTCCCGGATGACAACCCGTACGACAGGCTCAAGGAAGCAATTTTAAAACGTACCGGTGTCTCGAACGAAGGCATGCTACGCAACCTTTTCACTCAGGTTGAATTAGGAGACCGCACCCTATCGCAGTTATTGAGGCACATGCGAACCTTACTGGGTGACAACAAAATGTCCAAGAACATTATGCGGAGCTTATGGCTGGACAAGTTACCCACTACAACAACGGAGGAAACGCAGACAGAAAAACTCGCAGACATTGCAGATCGGATCCATGAAAGTTTTCGAAGCCGCAGGGTAAACTCTATCCAACCACAACCAGCCCAACAAAGAGACAGGGAATTTAACGACCTCAAGTCTACTGTAGAAAGGTTGTCTATACAATTACAAGGCTTACTCCAAAAAGACCGACAGTACCGCCGCGATAAATGTCCAGGCTACAGAAAGCGAAGTTTCAGCAGAGGCCGGACTGACAACCGCAATAGAAAAGATGAAATTTGTTACTACCACAAAAAGTTTGGTCCTGAGGCGAGACGCTGTATACGTCCTTGTTCTTTCAACAACGCGAATGCGGGAAACGAAAATTCCAGCCAGTAGAGACGACGGCTGTTGCTGGATTTTTAACAAAAGGTCGTCTGTTTTATATCCGTGACAAAATTAATGGATATAACTTTTTAATAGACACCGGAGCTGAAATAAGCGTGATACCACCAACACAAAATCAGGAGACTATGCCACAGTCTTATCATCTTCAAGCAGCTAACGGTACCAAAATACCAACTTATGGAGAGAAATCGCTCAATATCAATCTCGGCATGCGACGGAATTTTTTCTGGAATTTTACCATAGCCAGTGTAACAACGCCTATATTGGGGGCAGATTTTTTAGCCAGATTCAACCTGTCTGTCGACATGACTAATCGCACACTAGTGGATAATCAAACCAAGATTTCAGTAAGAGGAATCACCTCGAAATACCAGTCTACTGGAATCAGTTCTGCCTTACCCGAGGACCAGTACATCCGTCAGCTACTAAAAAAATATCCACAACTCTCCCAGCCATTTAAAAACACAGACACCATAAAACATAATGCCAAGCACTACATCAAGACAACTGGACAACCTGTCTATGCCACCCCCAGACAATTGAAACAGGACAAATATAAGATTGCGAAAAACGAGTTTCAACATTTATTACAGCAAGGGATCATCCGACCCTCGAAAAGTGCTTGGTCTTCACCGCTACACATGGTACAAAAGTCTGACGCTACAACATGGCGTCCTTGTGGCGATTTTAGAAGATTAAATGCTAAAACGGTCCTGGATAGATACTCTATTCCACATATCCACGATTTCGCCATCACTCTGCAAGGCGCCACCATATTTTCCAAACTGGATCTCGTAAAGGCGTACTACCAAGTTCCAGTGGCAGAAGAAGACATTCATAAAACTGCACTGACCACACCATTTGGCCTTTACGAGTTCGTAAGGATGCCTTTTGGGCTTAGGAACGCCTGTCAAACCTTCCAAAGGTTAATAGACAATGTTTTTAGAGGTCTGCCATTTATATTTGCACATGTGGATGACGTTTTAATTGCCAGCAGAAACCTCGACGAGCACAGACAGCACTTAGAGCAAACATTTGAAAGAATATCACATTACGGTCTGAAAATAAATACAGAGAAATGCATTTTCAGCCAACCAAAGGTTAATTTCCTCGGACACTTAATTGACAAGGACAGAATATCTCCACTACCCGAGAAAGTAAGTGCAATTTCAAATTTCCCGCAACCAACATCAGTCAGACAAGTACGCAGATTCATAGGCGTAATTAACTATTACAGACGATTTTTACCTAACTGTTCTACATTACTTGCACCGTTAACAGATTTGTTACAAAACAAAACAAAGAACCAACAGTTAAAGTTAGAAGGGCCTAGCTTAGAAGCCTTCAAACAAGCTAAAACTGCTTTGGCCAACTTTACAAAATTAAACTACGTAACGGACAGCGAGGACACAAAACTCACGCTTACAACAGATACATCTGAAATAGCTGTAGGAGCAGTCATACACCAACTTGCTAACAACACAATGACTCCTATATCATTTTTTCTGCTAAGCTAAGCAAGACACAGACGAAATACAGCACCTTTTCAAGGGAGCTTCTAGCAATTTACCTTGCAATTAAACATTTTAAACATTTGCTGGAAGGAAGAAATTTTTGCATTTATACAGATCACAAACCATTAACATATGCACTACATACACACGTAGATAAATATGGTCCACGAGAAATCAGACATCTCGATTATATCGCCCAGTTCTCCACAGACATCCGATATATTAAGGGACAAGAGAACATTATAGCAGACGCATTATCTCGATCTACAATAGCCTCTTTAAATTCCAGTTCTTTAAGTATGGAATTAATCGCACAAGAGCAGAAAACAGATGAAACACTTCCAGTTGTACAACAAAAAACATCCTTACAACTGAAAGAAATGCCCATACCATTTGGTACAACAAAATTTTATTGTGATGTATCACAAAAACATCCGCGTCCATATATACCACCGAACATCAGACGACTAGTTTTTCAACATTTTCACAATTTATCTCATCCAGGAAAAAGAGCTACTGTAAAATTAATAGCAGAACGCTTTGTTTGGCCCAATATGAACACGGACATTCGCAATTGGACTAAAACTTGTATACCTTGCCAAAAGAACAAAATCCACAGACACACGAAATCACCACTTGGCACTTTTAGCACACCTGATGCTAGATTCACCAACATTCATATCGACTTAGTAGGACCTTTACCCACCTCAAAAGGACATACACATATTCTTACTATAGTTGACAGATTTAGCAGATGGCCTACAGCCATAGCAGTCAAAGACACTTCAGCTGCAACAATAGCCAGAGTTATACTGCAGGACTGGATAGCAATTTTCGGAGTACCTTCAGTAATAACAACAGATAGAGGTTCACAATTCCAATCAACACTTTTTGCTGAATTTACCCAATTGTTAGGAACGAATCACATCAAAACAACCGCCTATCACCCTTGTGCAAATGGAATGGTTGAAAGATTCCACAGACAGTTAAAAGCTTCTCTAGCTATGAATTTAAATAATGTGGACTGGACAGACAATTTACCACTAATTCTTTTAGCGATAAGAAACACGGTGAAAGAAGCTTTGCAAAGCACACCTGCAGAGGTAGTTTTAACCCTACCTGGACAGTATTTTAATCACAAGACAGACGTTTCACCTACAACAACGTTTGTAACAGAATTAAAACATAAAATGTCTCTTCTCAACTTTGCACCAACCAGGAAAACAGAGAAACAAACTTACATCCCAAACGATCTTCACACCTGCAAATATATATTTATCAGAAATGACACGGTTAAAAAACCACTCTGTCCAAATTATTCAGGACCATATCAAGTTCTGGACAGGCATGAAAAATATTTTACTATTATGAGAAAAGAAAAGAAAGATAATATCGCTATTGATCGCATTAAACCAGCGTACATCGAGGAACAACCTCATACAATACCTCCACAAACACATATTCACACAGAAAATGAGGAAGCTGGAAAACAAAATACTGACATCACACCTACAACGAAAACCGGCAGAAAAGTCCACTGGCCGAAACATTTTAAAGAATATATCACATATTGAAAAACATGTATCTTTCATATATTTTCCAATCTGGGGGGGAGTATTGTGCTGTTTCTTATTTTACTTTCCACACACACATACACACAATAAAAATTAATTCACACCACGTGTATCCAAAAAATACAATTGCGCGGGAACTCTCTCCTTACCATACCCTGTGGGGTCAAAAACAAGGACGGCGCACCCAAAAGTTCGGACGTAGTGGAAAGCACACCACGTGGTCAAAAATATGATTTATTGACCAATCAGGGCTAGACATAAGAAACCCATTTCTTAATCTCCCCGGAGCCTCATCATTCAGATATAAGGAAGATAGAAACTCTCATCAGCGACAAGCTGACATCACAGCTTTACGGACAATTCCATTGTGTACAAAAAAAAAATAATTCTTATATATTTTTTTTTTTACGAAAATAAACAAAAGTTAATTTTACTTTATTTGTAGTGTATTTTCTTTTTATTATTTGTTTGAGGGACTTCTTTGCACCCTCTACAATGTATATAAGTTTGGACTCCAAAATTTATATTTTTCCTACTACTCCAAAGTTTGGAGTAGTAGGAAAAATATAAATTTTCCTTACCTGAAATATATTCTGATGGGCTGTTTTTTTTCTCAAAAATACAAGTCAATTTTTTTATTCAAATTTTAAAAACAGAAAAACTGTAACTTACCGAAAAAAAAGATAATTATTAAATTTTATTTCAAACTCACGTTTATATTTCATTAATTTTTCATTTTTCATTTACAAGCAAATTTACCTTTTTAGTTAAAAACAAAAATCATTTATAAGTTTTATTTTATTATATTCTTCAAGATAATTTAAGTAATTCTTTTTTTTAAAAAAATCCAAATCCAAAATATTTTTCCTTATTTTTTAAATACCAAGCAATTGTATTTAATGGAGATAAAGTTTATTGGTCGTAATCGTAAGGCAGGCTTCCTCTCGTTGAGGCATTCAATTTGAACAGAATTATGAAGCTATAAGAAAATAATAAGTGATAAATTAGTTAACGTGACATAAGCTCAGAAATTCTCAATGCTGTGTTTTAAATAAAATATTTGGAAAAACAAAATAAAATGAAAAAACTGCAAATATAATTTGAAGCTTCATATGCTTTCAAAGTTACTAACAAAGATATTAGGTTTATTTAGTTTAGAATAAACAAAAGCATAACTTTTCAGAAATTTTCATTAAAAAGTAATAATTTTTAATAATTTTAGTTTTAGGTTCAACTCTAAATGATTTCGGTAAAGTTGCTTTTTAACCCCCGCGCTAAATATCTATAAAAATATTCCAAAATCGTCATACTTCCGTGTACTGTAAATGTACATGTTAAACTCGAATTAACCATTATTAAATTGTGAAAAAAACCTACCGTTTTGGAGTTATCGACAAGAAAAAATCGGTCTAATTCTGGGTAATTCATCCGCCATTACGGGTATTGTTTTTGCTAATTAAGCGCGGGGCACTTCCGGGTATTTTTGTTGGCGTAAGCATAGATTTTGGCCTATTTACTTTTTTCTTTTTACAGAATTTCGTTGCAGAAATCACTACGCACTACCGTAAAGAAATGTATTTTTTTTTTTTTTTTTTTTAGATAAGTGTAGTTTTATTTAATTAATTATTGTTTTATTTAAAAAAATAAAAAATGCTTTACTGTATTATTTAATTTCTTCTTTTTTATTTTCATATATTTGAAACTTAAATTTTTTGATAAGTGTAGAGAGCTGTAGAGTACTGTAGTTTTCTTTTAACAAAACTTTAGTTTAAACAAAAACAAATTAACAAAAAACTTTTTTTAATTAAGAAGAATAAAAAAAGCAAAAAAAACGAATAATAATGCGCAAACTTTGCATAAAGTTTGAAAAGAGCATAATTATTTACAAAATTATACAAAAATAAAATGCTCCTTCCTAGCATTTTTTATTTTGTAAATAATCATGCTCTTTACTTTTCGCGCGCTCATGTTCTTACACGGAAGTATGACGATTTGGGAAAACAAAAATTTGATAGATATTTAGCGCGGGACTTAAAAAGCAAATTTACCATGATTTCTTGGTACCTAAAATCATAAAAATGTCAATAATCATGCTAAATTACTTTTTTTTATGCATTTATTTAATTAGTATTTTAGTTCGGAGAGAAATAATGTGCCATAATGTTAATGATGATCACTGACCACAAATTGCGTACTATTGATACTTTATTTTTATTTTCATTCATGTGTTATTATTTATTTATTCACTCATGTAAAGCCTGAGACATACGAAATTGTTTCCCCTTGATCCTATTTTGAAAGTGGAGGATTGTGTACTCTTCGTTGATTTTCCATAGATGCCAGTCTTGTAGTTCATGGCACCCGGCTAGTTTAGTTGTCATGGATTGGTTACTGAGATGGAGGCATTGGATCCGTCCCTTAGTTATGACCTTCTACGGCCTCTGTTTACTTGTTGCCTTACCCCTGTGTATCATGGAATTAAACAAACATGGTGCACAAACTCATGTGGAAGGATGGTTCGTCGGTGGCTTATTTGTCATGATGGCTCTTCCCATATCTTTGTGGGGTATACTTCAGCATCTCATACATTATACCCAACCACATCTACAACGCCATATCATAAGGTAAGTCCTAGAAAAAGAGTAAGAATAAAAGCTAAAATTTTTAAAATAATCTGATTTGCGTAGTTAAGGTATTTATTTACCGTATTTTGTATATGAGTTATTTCTCTTGAGTTTCAATGAAAAACGTAAATAAACATATAAAACTTTCATGATAGATTTAACTCCGTTTCTTGATTATTCTAGTTGTGCAAATTTAAAGATGCCTACATTCTATAGGTATATAAGCCATTAAAATTGTTTATTAAATGTCAGATGTTTAAATCTGACATTTATTTTTCAATTTATTTATAATCATTTAAATAATAATAAAAAAAAACAATATCGTGAAAATGAAATAAATTCGTTTTTTTTTTGTTGATGTGATTGAATTTTATAAATAAAGTACAATTTTAACCGTTATTCAACTTTTTGCTTTAATGTTCTGGTCTGCTTACTTCTGTGTCAGTAATAAACGTTTTAACTTTTTAGCTTATTTTTTTTTTTAAATCACAGTTCCAGAAAAAATGAACAAGTCGCTTATTTGAATTTAAAAGGAACTATAAATTTCTACCAGAAAATAATCATAATGTATTACTATTAAATATTAATTTTATTTTTTTTAATAATCCGGCTTTAATTTGCAAAATAAAGTTACTGACAATCAGTCGAACGAAATTATATTTTTAACAATAACTGAAGCATACGTGACCATACTTGTCTAAAAGTCGAGTTATACGAGAATCTAAAAGCGGAAGCAATAATTCTGTAATATAATATCTGTATCACAAAGACAGAAAAATCATCAAAAAAAATAAAAAAATTGTCTAAAAATACATTCAATGACTCCAGCCAGATCAGCAAATTAATATTCCCAAATTTAGCCTCTTTAGTTTTTTACCTTTCATATGTCATTAAATTAAAGTTTAAACGCATTTCTTTTCTCCTTTTAATTAAAAATAATTTTAAGTTTTTTAACATGGCTAAAAAAAAAATCACGAAAAAACATCAACCATGTAAAAAAAACAAATTTTTTTCATTCATTCTCTTAAAAATATATAAATTATTTAAAAAAAAAAAAAAAAGTGACAGAAAGGTTTAACGCCCACCTCCTTAAAGTGGACATTCTTCGCTAAGTTTTGAGAATTAAACGTCTTCTTTTCTTATCTAAGATACTGACATAGTCTAAGAAGGTGAAATGAAGTTAAAAACGCATTATTGCCAAATTTCTTTTGACATTTCCTAACTGTTGGGACTTTTTGCATGTTAGGTCCTATTTTACTTCAGTGTTTTATCACATATGATACTTAGTTTTAAAAAGTAATCAATGAAGGTAGCAATATCTCCTCCACAAACGGAGAAAGTGATAGAAAAATAAAAAGTTCACTATTTCAAAAGAAACAAAAATGGAAAACTAAAAGTTGGTAAACCATTTTAGTTTGCCATAAAGAAATAAAAACAAAAAGATAAAAAAATAAAATAAATAAATATGCCAAAAGGTCATCATTCCTAAATGTAGGTGAAGAAAAGGGATGGTCAAATGAATCCTGTGAACCAATCAGAAATCAAGACACAATTCTGAAATGAATTCCTTTATCTCAAAAATGTGATATGCTGAATGAATGTGGCTCTTTAGCCCAACAAGGGATCTCCATACTCTAGCACAAATGGGGCACTTAAGAGTTGCAACAGTGGGTATTACATTATCATGCAATTTAAAATGTCACATGAAACTGCTGCTGGACTTGCATGTCTTTCCACAAATATCACATTTCAGTTGCTGGATGTCTACGGCTTTATGGTCAATTGCTACCCTCCGTTGTTGCGCTCTCAAGTGACTCCTTAGACAAACACACTCTACCACAATCTGTACACATCAGATCAAGCTGCCTGTAGGTATCTTCAGGAAGTTCAACAGGGATGCCTTTACGCACATCTTTTATCCTTGCTTGCCTCCTCTTCTCCTTCTCAAAGTGACACCTTCCACTCCAAGCAGCCTCATTCCAATTATTGTGATCAGATGCACATTCTTCCCAGTGCTCACAAGGAATGTTGCATTTCTTATTCCTTAACGCACATCTTAGGTTTGACGGAATTTCTCTTCCCTGTTCGTAGCTCGCCATAAAACAATAGCTTTGGAATATGGCTGTCATCCATTCTGATGAGGCAGTCTGGCCACTGAAGTTGATCTTTTAGTTTCAAGAACTCAGTACTGTCACAGCCACTCCTCTTTAGCATGTCTACATCACTAACAAACATTTGCCAGGTAATGCCAAGGATACAATGTAAGTAGTACTGGTGGAATCTCTCAAGCCTTTTCATTTGTCTGTGGTAAACCACCCACATCTTGCAAGCATAAAGAAGTGCTGTAAGCACATATGCACGATAGACCTTTAGTTTTGTACTCACTGAAATTCCGTGCTGAGACTACAGACGTTTATTCAGTTTTCTAAATGCATCGCTAGCTTTTTGTATATGGTTTGAAATTTCCACATCAATATCACAGAACATGCTCACAGTGCTCCCAAGATACACAAATGCACAAACAGCCTTCAACCTCTTATCATAGACAAAGATGCTTGTTTCACAATATGGCTTCCTTGGAGCTGGTTGGTACATGACTACTGTCTTTTTCAAACTAATAGCCAATCCCAATGCAGTGCATGCATTAGAAAAAAGCATCCATGAGATGCTGCATATCTCCTTTCAAGTGAGCCACAAGATCAGTCATCAGCATATAGCAAATCCCTGATCAACGATAAGTGAACCTTCAACTTTGCATCAAACCTCCTTCCTGTTGAACAATAGCGAATGTAAATACCAAGGTTGCAGTTCTTAAAGGCCTGTTCAAAAATGATAGAGAAGTACAGGATAAATAGGGTTGGTGCCAGTATGTCATCCTGCTTAACTCCATTTTCAACTGTCACCAGCTCAGAGAGATTTCCACCAACATTAATCCATGCCTTCATAAAACAAGCAAAGAATGGAGACAAACTTTTTGGAACATCCCAGCTTCCCAAAAATATTCCACAAAGCCTTTCTGTTTACAGTCTCAAATACCTTTGTCAAGTCAACAAATACCTGGTAGAGATCCATATTCTGCTCAACACACTTGCAGTTGCTGTGAAGATCATATCTACAGTGCCATGTCCAGCCCTAAAGCCCGACTGTGACTCCAGAAGAGCTTCATTAGCGATGTGGTGCAACAAGCAATCCAGCAGAACTCCACAAAGAACCTTGCCAACAACAGCAATATGCCACGATAATTTCCACAATCATCCCTGACCCCTTGCCCTTGTACAAAACAACCATGACAGCATCTTTCCAGTCATCCAGAACACTGTTATTACCCAGGCATGTAGCAACAATGAATGAAGCCGATGCAAAAGACTTTTCTCCCCCATGCTTAAAAATCTCGGTATGCAGCCCATCCATTCAAGGTGACTTTCTATCATTAAGCTTTCTGACAGCACTTTCAACCTCCTCAAATGTTGAAGGCTCAAGAAATTCTTTAACAGGTTTTCAGTTATAGATCTGATAAACTCTTAATACCTATTGAGAATCAAAATGTTCACACCATCTCAACAGAATATCAACCAAGCAAGGCAAACAGAGTCAATGAAATGTTTTGTCTGTTCTCCCATCACCTAAATTTTCAGACACCTAAAAATCCCACAGAGTCAAAAGGTTTACTACTATCAAGAGACATACATACATGCATACATACATACATACACATTTACAAGGATTCTCTTTCTCTCTCTCTCTCTCTCTCTCTCTATATATATATATATATATATATATATATATATATATATATATATATATTTGGTTGGATAGATGTGAGTTTGTGACCCTGGGTTTCACGCTTTAGTGATCATCAGACAAACTGATTAATTTTTTTAAAATTTTGGGTTTATGTAGATTGCGTGTATTGGTGTTATTATGGAAGTGGTGGGGGGAAACGTCCTTGTGTCATCGTACTAACGCAAACATCGATGTATGTTCATACGCCTAATGCAGACACATATACATACTTGGTCGTCCGTCGGGACTCATACATATATATATAAACTTTTCACATATATATATATATATATATATATATATATATATATTATGCTAAAGGACTTTAGATGTTCAACACAAGAACTTTCTGACAGGAACATTGTATATTTTAAGAGATATAAATTTTTATCAGTACATACAATATATATCTTTATATTAATTATCTTTGCATGCATTTTTAAAAAGCCAAAAATTGGTATATATTTGGATTAAGAACATTATCTGAAAATAACCTCCTTTAAACCCATAACCACTTTGTTAACTGCCACATGAGAACAACAGGTTTGAGCATGTCAGCTATGGATTATCTTCCATTTGTTTTGACAATTAAAATTAAAAATGTTATCCCTCCTAAATTAAGTGATCTGGACAGAATAGGGAAAATCTACTCTTGCTAAAATTATTATAGTTTTACCAATTGGACATTGCATACAGAGATTGCCCGTAGTTTAATAATTACTATGTTTTATTATCACAAAATATAGTAATTATTAAACTATGAGTAATCTCTATATGCAATGTCTAATTGATAAAACTATAATAGGACCTTCACCATCAGTAGAATTGCAAGCAATGATTTCATTTATCTGCAGTTGGCCCAATCATCAAAACTTTGTGTACAAAACTTTTATTAAACTTTGCAAAATACATTTCAAAGGAGTAAAATAAAAATAAACCAAAAAAGTCATAATTTTTTCATAGTAGTATTTTCAAGATTTAATCATTTTAAATGCCTTCAAAGCAAAGCAATCTATATATGAGGCCTCGCAACCATGCAACTAGGGCTTGCCACTGGGGATGGATATGTGGAAGCCTAAATTACTACTAAATAACAATTCCTGAGAACATTTTTAGCAAGGAACTTGTTAGTAATGTCCAGTAATTAACAACTATATATAATGTTAGGATCCATCTTACAATTATTGACTTATTTCCATAAATGCAAATATACAAAGAAAGAACAAAAATATCATAAAATAACTGAATGCACAAAAATCATTTTATTAACCATAAATTAGAAATTTTTAGATAATATTGCAAAAATAATGAGTTCATTTGTTTATGCTAATTTATTACAGAATATATAATTGTATAATACAATCAGGAAGCAGTTTCAGCATTTTATGAAATTGGGTATCAACAAAGTCTGAAAATACTTTACAAAATTTCAGAGAAACAATAGTTTTGATAATCTTTACAAAATTTGTGATTTTTGTTACGTGTACAATTTGTTTCACAGAAATTGAAAATATTTATTTTGCTATGATACAATAATAGATATTACTAGTACACATAGTTTTAAGAATTAAAATCAATTTGCATTAACAAGAACACAAAATTAAATAACAGGATATTTTGGGGAGTTAACCAATATGCAAAAAGAGGGAAAACTGAAAAAGAAAATATCTGGTATCCCTGTGATATCCAGTGGTATTTTTAAATTACCACAATCTATTTCTTTCAAAAATGTTCATATCCTTGAAAATGAAAACTAATATTAAATATTTCACTTCTGCGGGACAATGTTTTCTTGAAACATAGCCTGCAATATACAAAAGTGACATTTTAATATCATTAGGGATCCTAGTTTTAAGGTCTGGTAAATTAACAAATGATTGGCATCCCATTTCATCCAGCAAATGTCAACATTTTGAGCAATTATGGCCTCGATCAGAAATGTATTCTTTGACTTCAACATTCAATTTAAGTAGTTTTAGTTTGTTTGTTTGGTTTTTTTTTTTTTTTCAATATTTAAATTTTTCAATAATATTTTGAACTTTTATAAAATATGCACCTCCAGAAGAACTTTGTATTAATTTTCCAAATATATTTATATTTTCAAAATAGTCAAATTCACCAAGCATAACAAAATTAATCCACTGTTTAGCAAATATCTGCAAACATCAATTAAGCCATTGCATGTATGTTCACTGACTAAACTAGTATCTCTTGTTAAAGATTTAATTCTTTTTCCTTGCTTTCCTTCCACTCTTTTTGTCATTTTTCCAAAATTAGAAAGAAATAACAGTTATTCATCATCTAAATCTGATATCAGATTTTTCAGTGGATCATTTTTCTTAGTGTCCTCATATATTTGACACAGATGATTTTCCAAAATTTGAAGACATTTTCAATGATATTACCTATTTCTGCAGTATCCTCCCCATTTAATAATGGGTGTGTTTTAATGGCAGCTACTGTTTTGATCACAAAAAACTCTTAAACAATGGGAAACATTTTGTCACTCAACAGGTTTTGGGTAAACTGCTAAGTTTTAGTTAGTTTTGACAGCTTAAGAAATTGAGTTTTTCATACTCAAAAGGACATTTTACAATTTCCTGTTTCTAGAGTATTACATCAGGTATATTATACAGGGAGGGGGGCATTCTTTGACCCAACACTGGTCCCCCACCCCCAACAATATTGGATTAACCGAGACGCATATGAAACTCTAGAAGCAGGTAAATTATGCCAGTATAAGCAAGCCACTAGAGAGCAGTAGGAAAACACTCTACGCCCATCACTCTGACACTTTACCTGGTGTCGCCCATAGGAGTTTTTGTATAACACTACAGAAAATTACCAACATTCAAAATTTGCAACTTTGAAGCATGGAGACAAGATCAACAGTATTTGCAGCTCGTGCAACAACTTGTTGAATTACAAAAAGAAAATATTGTTCAACAGAAGGAAGGATTTCGTGGCTAGCCAAACAAAAGTCCTACATCCAAAAACTGGATCAGCCTATGAAAGGACTGGGCTCAACTGACAGTGACTAGGCAATATTTATCAAAACATGGAAACGTTAAAAAGAAATGTGCAAGCTGACAGACCTGGCAGTTATACAGAACAATCTGAGAACAGCATGCACCCCTGAGATGAACAGACTGCTTTTGACTTGGTGGGAGCTGAGACACTCAACTCTGCCAAAGAAGAACAGCTATTATGGCAAATAAAACTTGTTGTGATCAGAGATACACAGGCAAAACTTCCACTTTATGAAGCAGAAAGGGTGCAAATCAATCACACACTTTCTAGCTCATTTACGATCCCTGGCCAAATTTTGCAAGTTTTCAGTAACTTCTCCAAACAAAAACTGTGGTTAGCAAGTAAAATATTCCACCAGCATTGTGGCAGGACTTGCCAATGTTAAACACCAGAGCAAGATATTGACAGAGTCCACAACCATCACAACTCTAGAGCAGAAGTTCGACAGTCTAGTCAGTTTAGAAACAACAGATAAGTCAACACCACATCTCTATAACACCATGCACCCCATCACATTATCCAACGTGCAGAGGTCAGACTGCGAGAAACGGTCCCAGAAAGCCAAGACCTCACTGACTCCACAATATACCAGGCCCTGCAGAAGATATGAAAAGAATTCTCACCTCGATGGATCAATGGTTTATAAGAGCTTCCCAATGGCCAAGATGGCATGCTTCAATTATGTGATAATTGGGCACATGGAGAGGGTGTATCAGAAACCAAGAAAAGGGTAAAGTCAACCCAGCACAACCAAAGGCCGTGCCTCACTTTATTTGGAATGGAAGCAAGTTCCAAGGGTGTGCCTCCAGATCCACCCCAATCCCTGACAATAATTCTGGAAGCCCATGCAAATTTGGGGCACATCTCCCTGAGACCAACCAGCCTCTACACCCACCAAATTGATGCTGTAGCTGACACTAGGGTACAGACATGCTTCAGTGGGCCTGACATACAGACATCAGATGGCCAGACAAATACTTAGTACTGACTAATCACGGGATCTGGGGCATCACCGAGAACCAGCTGCAAATAAAAGGCATAATATTCACTAACATCAGAGTTGGATTACAGGAGACACACCAAACTTTGTGTGTGTCAGAGAACACATCTGGATTCTCCCTGTCTGAATCAGACCTTGCCATCGAAGAACAACCATCCCACCTAAACTGGCCAATATCCAGTTTACTCCTATAGAGAATAATAGACCCCGATTGGAACAATGGATACTGGAGCATTTTGGGTCCAGCACATTTAATGTATGTCTACACCAACCACTACAGTCCATGAAGGAAAGATCCCTGGACATTACCTTCATTCTGGGTACAACATCATATCACTGGAAAAGGAGGATCAAACAGGACATCAACCAGGATGTGTCACTGGGCACCATTGAACCATTTTCCAGTGGGTACACCTACAACTTGGTGTTCTAGGATGGTGGTTACACTAAAAAACGACTCACTTAGGTATACAGTAGACCTGCAGAAGCTTAATGATGCTACCATGGGGGAGACCCACCATACACCATCTTTGTTCAGTCAAGCATCAGTATTGCCAGCAACACTAGAAAAACCATCCTAAATGCATGGAATGACTAACATAGCCTTCCCCTCTCCCCAGCTGCATAGGACATAACTACTTTCATCACCAAATGGGGCAGATATCAATACCTTTGAGGGCCCCACAGGAATTTCACACATCAGATGCACAGATTTGATGACATAACCATCAATATGGTCTGGAAAACCAGATGCATCAAAGACAGCATACTCTGGGCCAACACAAGGGAAACATCATTCTGGCGTACAATGGATTATATTACGCACTGTGGCAAAAACAGTAGTGTTTTCAGCCCAGAAAAATTTCACTTTGCAGAAAAAGAGGTGAGGGCCACCGGAAACTAATTCTAGCTGGATCCTGATTCACCAGTAACACTGGGTCACGCCATGCACCAGTAGAGGTGGAGGTGGGGCATTGGCACTAGTATATGGGTTAGAATTGTGTTGAATGTTTGTGTTAGGATGTCTAGAACTGTTGGTAACGGTGGTTCATAAGCCTCTAATAAAAATCTTTTCAGACAAGGCTTTGGAAGATATAAAGAACCCATGACTGTTCAGTCTCAAGAAACTGTCCTTAAATTCCACATAAAACACCTCCCCCTGAAACTCAACACCACACCAGATTGCACATCAAGACAAGATTGGGCAACTAATAAAGATGCAGCACAAAATCATCAACAGTGCTATAAAAGCATCATTCAGTTCCACCTACAAGCAGGACCCCAAATTAAGAGCAATCACATGGAATAGGATTGTGACCACAGCAGCTGTGAATGAGGAATGTCTGTCCCTAGTGGAATACATACAGAAAGGATTCCCCAAGTCTTGGCATGAAGGGCCGGAGATAATCTGCTGTTTTTGGCCTATGAAGGAGGTGTTATACTGCTTGAAATGAGTAACTATAATGGAGAATAAAATACCCATACCCAGAAAACTACGGGGAGAAGTACTCGAATCACTTCACTCCACTCATCAGGGCGTTAATGGCATGCTGGCTAATGCCAGACAACAACTGTTTTGGCCAGGGCTAGACACAAGTATTTGCCAGCACAATGCAAAATGTGCAACATAATAGCTCCATCACAACCCAGGGAACCCTTGATGCCACCATCGAACCCTGAATTTCCATTCCAGAAGATGTTGATGGATTTCTTCAACCTGCAAGGAAAAAACTTTATGGTATATGCAGATCGATATATTGGATGGGTAGAGATCGCCCTTATGTCTTCCAGGAATGCTAGAAATGTATGTGAAACCTTATGAAACTTGTTCTGCATGTACGGTGCCCAGGAAGAAATATTATCCAACTGAGGACCACTATTTGATTCCCAGAAGTACAACATGTTCCTGGAAAATGGGGTATAAGAAAGGGCACATTGTCAGCATACCCACAGAGCAATGGATGGCCAGAACTGGCCATCAAAACAGCTAAACAAATACTAGCAGACAGTTATTGCCACCTATGCTATGATCGTGCAGCCAGATCCCTATTGACACACAGTAACACCCCCATCCATGGACATGTCCAGCCCTCCAGGACAAATACCAAATTCACAAACAGTAGGGTGAAATCAGCCAGTATAGGGAATGGTCAAAAGACATATGAAAAACAGAAGGTGCTACAATGCACACAATCACCCACTTCAGGAACTAAGAATTGGAGAATCTGTCCAGATACAGAAGCAAGTCAGCCCATAAGCATATCAATGGGCAAAAACTGGGAGAATGGTAGAAGCACTAGGCAACAGGCAGTACCACATATGCATTGACTAGAGCAACCAGGTGACCCAGTGCAACTGCCACTTCCTCTGAAAGATAGATCCAGTGGTAGACACTCCTTACTACCTCAAAACAGAGGCTGTCCCTGATACACTGGACACATCGGATGACCCAACAGGGCCTGGATTCTGACACCAACAATTCAGAGAATGGGCCATACCTGTTGGCACAAATCAACACGCAGAATTGCGACTCATGTGCTACCAGACCAAACCACCAGGTACTGCATCAGAGGAAATGGAAGTGGAGGATGCAGATGGCTCGGAAAGGATGGAATTCCCCACAACAATGGAGGCTAATGAAGGCCAATATCAAATAAATGAACCACCACCAAGCCAGGGCCCATGTTGCAGTACAATATCATAACCACCCAGAAAGTAATTTTTTTGTTTTTTGTTTTGGTTGAGGACTAGGTAATGGCAAATGATCAAATACTGATGGAGTATTTCTGGGTTGTACTTTTCCTCCAGTAACCACTGTTTCATAATCAAATAGAAAATACCTTTCACAAACAACAGTATTTGGTTTGTCAGTGGTGTTGTTTCAAGAGCAAAAATACCAGATGATATGAAAGACAAAAATGATCTTGTGTTCTGGCAAAATAATCAGAAAGCATGAGTGACAGCAATTTTATTTATAGAATGATTCCAACAATGCTTCATCCAAGAAGTGAAAAATTACTTAGAAAACTCTTTTAATAATGAACAATATGCTTAACCATAGAGAATCTGTTTATTTTTTTTAATCTCCATATTTCAACCTTGACCTTATTTAGTGTTTAGTGTTTCAAGGCCACATACATCCACCTTGTATTTGACTGCCTTTGGGGAGCAACTGATTAAAACCTTATGAAAATTTTCCCTACATTCAAAAATAAATTGAGAATTACAAAATGGATTTTATATTATTCCATTAAAAAATCTATAAGATAATCTTAAATGTTTGTTTTAATTTACTCATTAGGAGAATTTAGTTTTAAATTTCTTTCAAAAAAGTTGTTTTATTAAAGATTGGTTTATTTTTTATTAATTCTAACACTGAAGGTTGAAGAAAATGAGCTAAATTTTTAATACATGCATTTTTATTTAGAAAGGAAAAATGTAATTTAAACACAAGAAAAGATTTGTTCAATTTATGGAAATGTTTTTAAGAATGCTCAAAAGTATCAAAATAGTTTATAAAGTTTTGTGCTGGAAATTTCTCACTGAAAAATGTTCCATAGGTAGACTACTAGAAGTGATAGCAATCAAATGAAATCATTGCTTGCAAATAATCATTATACAATATGAGAGATAGCCAATACACTCAAAACATCCAAAACAAAATTGAATAGCATTTGCATCATCTTGGTTATATTAGTTTTTTGATGTGTAGCTTCCATATAAATTAATTGAAAACAATCTAATGGATCATATTTTTGGGTATGATTCAATATTTAAGTATGTTCTGTTTCTGAAATGATTGCAAGCAAAATGAGGAACTAATAATCATAATAAATGTTGATGCTGTGTACATTTGAATAAAAAAAGAATCATATCCTTTGATCTTTCCAGAAAAATGAATGATTTATTCAAATAAGCACTGCTTCCAATATAAACAATTCAAGACAAAAAGCATTCAGAATTAGTTAAGAAAGGACATCAGGACAATACAAGATAGTATGTTAATCAGGCAAAAATGATTACATTTTGGCTGAGAAGTTTTTGACTCATCTGGTGTGTTCATCTTTAGATTGCCATTTATTTCATTCTTTGAGAAAAGTTTCAATTTCCTGAAAGACATCTTGAGCATTTTTACTGAGAAAGATAAGTTCTGTAGTTATGAAATTATGAAATCTCCTGAAAATAGCAAAAACTATTATAGCAAAATGCTTCAAAAATGTTTCAATAGAAATGTTTGCCAAGAATACTTTTTGTGATAATGTATATTTTCATTGATTTTTTTTATTATCCTTTGAATTCCTACACATCTTTTATATTTAAAATTTTAGCTTTTTTCTACTTTCAGAATTCTATGGATGGTTCCCATCTATGCGCTTAATGCAGTAAGTTATTCTTATATTTAAAATCCATTCATCTGCAGAGTACACCAAAGCAATGCTTACAAAATGTACAGATCCTTCCAAGAGAAATGATCAAGAGCCATTTTTGTAGGAATTTATAACCACAACCACAACCACTGGCAATTCTGATCAAAGTTGTCTCTTATATAAGTAATACACAATAAAAAAAATATTTTGTTAAGTCTAAATCTAATTTGTCATAATTTCTTTTGCTTTTCTGACCTTGTATCTCAAAATGTTAAAAATTATATATTCTTCAGAAATATTGTCCTATCATTTAACCAATACATGTAATGGCAGCCATTATGATAGTATAGAAGGATATTTTCATTCAGTTCAAACTTTTTAGTAATTAAATTTTTAAATAATAATATAAGCAGAAAATCTTTGAAAATAATTCCAAGAGTCATTTGGAATTTAGAACTCATTCTTTGTTACTCTTATTGTTATCATAGTGTTTTAACTACTTCATTTTAGTACCTTATTCAGGTGTTCCATATACATAGAAAAGGCTGGTGAGTTACTTCCTTGGTAATGTAAAATAATATTTATTTCTTAAATGTGGTACACTGTCAATACAGGGCTGAACAAGGTGGTGCTAATTTACTAGCCATATTCACTGACCAAATAAAGTAATGCATTTACCAAATATTTCATATCAGTCAGTATAATAAAACTGTTTCTCATGAAAGACTTAAAAATATATTTCTTGCAGTCTTCTGAGATATGTACCCACCTACCAAATTTTTATTATTAAGTGCTAATAATAAACTCATAATTCATTGGACTACACAACATTTTGCCAGTTTTCCAGAGCCCAATTAGTGATGTCATGAGCCCAAGTGTTGAGTCTGATGTCATGGTGTTAACAGAAACACCTTAGTAGATCTCCTGCTCTCCTATCCCATAGAACCTAAGAACACTAAAGTGACCTACTACATCTTCATCTAGTACATCTTGCTCATTTCTAATTATAAGACCTTTGTTGTCTGCATACTGGGTTGAAGAAATGCATGTGTGCACCTGAATTGGTACTACCAAAATGGCCATTTAAGGGGAGCAAGATCATACCACAAAGAATGCATCAATATTTCTTTTTGTTTTTCTTGTACACATACTAAATATATTATCCAAACTCCTGTGATGAACTATATTTTATTTAATATGGGTTGTTTATTTTGTATAATAGGAGCTTTTAGGATTTTGAGTCTTTCCTTGCATTGAATGCTGTATAGTATTTTGGTATTATCTACTAATATTTGTCTTATATTGATAGTTGGATTGTGGTTCTTTGTGATATGCTGGTCAATATGTGCATGAATTGCACAGTTTTGAAAGGTGACAACTTAATCTATAAGAGTATTGTTCATGTGTGGCCATTGTAAGAATTCATTGCTGTTTTTTGATTGTTGATATTGGAGATGCAATCTCCAAGATGGCATGAGAATTTATAAACAAATTTATTTTTTCATAGCAGTATTTTTGAGATCCTGTATTATTGGTAATAATTAGATGTTTTGAATTGTTGATAGTAAATGATAAATCTAAGGTGTTTGTTGGGATTGTTAAGTGATATGTACTGGTAAATTATATTTTTAATGACTTTTCATCCTATTTATAATTAGGGTGCATCTGGTTATGAAAGAATAGGTTAACAGGGTGATTTTTTTTTTAAGAATCCAAAACAATAGATAGTATAAAGAACTGTAACCCAAATATTGTTTCTTATACTAAAAGAATTCATTCATCATTTCACACTCATTTTAATGCTCAATCTAATCTAATCTAAAAGCTCAAGGAATTAATTAAGATTGTTAACAATAAGACCACCCTCTTGCCCAATCCCCTTCATTACCTCTTATTCTACATTCTGTTGTGCATTGCTCATTACAATATTGTCACTATTTTCTGCTTTGCACTACAAGAAAAAAAAGCAGGGTGCTCTATTTCCATATGAATTTTATACCTGAAGAAGGCTATAGAATGGACTGGGTGAAATATTGTGGTAACAATAAAACAAGAGTTTCCAAAGTCTAACCAACTCTTGGTATGATAATAACACTTTACTAAATTAAGATATTTAAATAAGAACTTGATAGTTTTTTTGTATTTTTCTCCTCACTCAAAATAGAATTACTTATATAAGTACTAGCAGTAGAGCCCGGTGTTGTCCAGAGATGTAACAGTAAGAGATAGATCAAGTATCGACCATTATAAAGACTGAAAAATAAAATTGACAAAGATCATTGTTTAAGGTTGACAGACACGCATGTCTTAATTAATTTTTTTTGTTTTGTTTTTTTTTTTACTAATTGGTCAAACCCAAACTCAAACAAAAACATTGTTTTCAATCGTTATGAGTCTACCAATTGAATAAAATTTTATTATAAACAATTGTCTTGTAAATGGAATTTTTAAAGCCTTCTGAATGTAAAAATAAAGAAAAAAGTGTGCAAGACAATAAGAAACACTACCTGCCAAAAAAAAAGTGAAGTTTTGTTGAAATCGGTTGAAAAATGTAGGAAATCCGATCCCATATATAAACAAACACACACACGCACAAACAACCTGGGTTTTATAATAAGTATAACTCGATATGAGTTGTCTCCCTTTCATTCTCGCGATGCCTCTTAATCGTGTTTTCAAATTGATTTTGTGCAAAAACAATTGTGTTTTTCCAATTTTTGGAGCTGCTAGAACAACCGTAAGGTAATTTTACGTAGTCCTGTGAAGTTTTGTTGAAATCAAATGAAAAATGTAGGAAATCCGATCCAATATATAAACGTACACACACACACACACACACACACACAACCTGGGTTTTATAATAAGTATGTTTAGGTAAAATTAATGCTAATTATTTTCTTTAAAAATCTTAATTTTATTATTAGATGATGATTTTTAATATTCCATGTTTAATTTATTAATAATATTATTATTAATTAATATTAATAAAAAATAAATTGTTTCATAATTATTCACTTATATTTTATGAGAAATGATGCAAAGATGTAATTTTTCTGTATCTCTTACATTTATTTCTCTTGTAGTGGTTTGCTTTGCGATTCCCTGAAGCAGCTATTTATTTAGATACCTTGCGAGAATGCTATGAAGCCTATGTCATTTATAACTTCATGAGTTATCTTCTAAGTTACCTGTGCAGAGAATACAATTTGGAAGAAGTCCTCACTTTAAAGGACCCGGTTCATCATTTTTTCCCATTTTGCTTGCAACCTGTATGGCCTATGGGAAAGTAAGTATGACACTATAAAATAAACTATAATCTTCTACTTTCCACAGTTGTTAGAATAATCTAATCTCTGAAATACCTTTTTATAAGTTGATTATTGAAATATCTAATAAGGCTTCTTTGTAGTTCAACAAGATTACAAGAAATAATTCTAAAAATGTAAAAGAAACATTTAATTTTTTTAAATTCTTTATCCTGTTTATCTTTGTTGTTTATACCTCTCCATGTTTTAAAGAAACTTATGAAAACATTTATACACTCATTACTGAATGACATTTTATATTTAATTACTCCAATGTTTTTCTCATTCAACCAAACCATAACATTTAAGACACAACTTATTGGTAGTCACTTATAAAAATGATTGCAATTATTTTAGCATCTCTTTAAAATTTGCTGTGGGGTCTGAATGTCGATGTCAGATGAACTCCACAAACATTAAAATTAAAGAAAAGACACAAGCCAAGGCAAGGATAACAAGAACAAGGAGTTTAGATAAAATATGCCAAAATTTATTCTCAGCAAGATAAAGAAAAATACAGTCAAAGAATCCACATGTTTTAAATACACTTGGGGCCATGCTGGTAGTTAACTGTTGGTCTTAGATGTGTCGACAGTTGATGATGACCAGAATGGTGTTGAAGGTTGATAGATGTTTGGTGTATTGGGTTGGTACTAGTTGGCAGTCATAGTCCAGCCACTCCTGGTTTTATTGTGTAGGAGATTTACAACAGCGCAAGGTTTTTACACTACTTATGGTTATAAATGAAAGTCATAAATTAACTCTAAGTTATGAAGTATAATTTAATTGATCTTCATAAAACTATGAGCAGGAAAGAAATAGTATTGGTTTTGGATAACCAGCGTAATATGTCTCCAAAACAATATACAGAATTAATAAACTCGAACAAACTCTTCAAAGTTAAATTGAAAGAATTTGTTTGCTGAAAGAAAAATGACAGAGTTGCATTTCGCTATGATAAATTCTTTACCTATTCTAAAACATAATTTTGATTGGTTTATATTTAAATTCCTTAAATTATCCAACTATATTTAAATAATGTTAGTTATTAAATTTGAATGCTTCTTAATAACACAAATACACAAGATTTCTTTGGAAAATAGGGTTTTCAATTTTTTTATGTTTATTTTCAGCAGTAGAGAGATACTAGATTCTATAAAATGATTTATTTCAATAAAATATTAACTTACTGATAGTATTATTACTCTTAATTAATTTTTTTTCTTTTTATGCCATGTTCCTTTAGGACATAGATGATAAGGGCTCTCCACAGATTCCTTTTATTTATTATCTGTGAATTGCTATCTCTTCTTGATAACGATAGTGGAGTAGTTTCCTAATACATTCTCCATAGTTATGAATTCCAACTAGACCCTCACCTAAAGTGGTATTCATGCAAGTCTAGAGAGCCCACTCTACCCAGCTATTTAATCCAAAGCTAGTATGAAAAGAGATGGTGTGAGGTTTTTCTAAAGAGTATTTGCATAAAAATGAACAAAGTAGAATTGACAGGAATTTGAACTTTATCAGATATAGAGAACTACCACAGAGAGCAAAGAGGCCCAGGGTTGCATGTATTTTTTGCAACACTAGAATAAAATCAAGAATAAAATAACTTACCTCCAGCGCAAGCAGATTCAAACGTGCCTCATGGTGTAAACTGTCCAAGAAATAGTGGCTTCACGGTCATATATTTAAAATAGATCTCAGAGTAAGATGCTCTTTTGCAAGATTATCTTTGCGCATATGCAAATTTTGACTGTCAATGATAGATAAAAACATAAAGAACGGAGTGACCAGTTAGTGAGGAAAAGAGACAGTTGACTGTTGTGTTGAATTGGCTACAAGAAAAAACGATTGCAGGCATTAATTGCTACAATAAGTTTAAGGCTTTTTTTTTTTTTTTGCTACATCAAAAAAATATATTCTAATATGAAATGAGGTATTATCAGAAAAATATATTGGAATGTGCATTATCAAAAAGTATGTGGTAATATGAAATATGTTTTAATTAAGAAACATATTGTAATATGGAATGAAGTATTATCAAAAAAGTAGTTGAAAATGAAGTTTCCCCCCATCCCTGTCTTAGATTTACCTAATACAAATTTAAAGTTATCAAAAACAGATTAAGATATTTAATAAAAACAATTAAAAAAGGTATGTTAAAACAAGAGAAAATAATAAAAAAAAAAAGGTTTACATTACATAAAGTGGTAATATTCAAATACAAGAACAAATTAACGGCAATTTATAGTTTGATCTTCTCTTATCAGAGCCCATTTGAGAACAAGAAATGTGCACAGCAACTAAATTGAAAAACACCAGAGACCAGATGTTATGTAATGATTATATTAAAATCAAAGGATAATTATATTTAAGCCTAACAAATATTTTTGTTTACAGATAGATGGCTGGCAGGACTTAATGTAAAAAGAATCTAAAGACTTAAGTTGAAAATCATAGTGAACATTAATCAGTACAGAGAACATATCATGCACATTGATTGTTGTTTAATAAATGTTCAGTTATTGCTGAACCAGCTCTGTTAACACACCGATACCTCTTGTTAAAATTGCCCTTCCGAATATTGGCTGGTACATTTTGATTAATCCTTGCTTCCAACCTCTGATCTGTTCTACCTTTGTAGTCAGCATTATACTGACTTTTGAATTAATAAATGACTGAACTGATATGGTGGAAAGGTAGAACATCCTTTCAAATCAATCTCAACATAGGTTGTACAGTAAAGATAATGTGTGGATTGGCAGATGGATAACAGGTTTTTATGCCTCCAGAAATCTGCCTAGCAAATCTGGTGTTCACATCATTATTCAGTACATGTAAATAGATGAGACATTTCTGGGGGCCAGTCAGCTTAAGTTTTACAAATTGTAACATTTTCCCCTGAATGCTATCCTTCACAATATCCAGCAAGTATCCATTTTTATTCAAGACTTTCTTCCTGTCCTGGGTATGACGATAAACTACATCTACGTCCTGGGTAAGACAATAAACTACATCTAGCAGCAAGGCCTCTGATCAGGAGGTTTTGAGGAGCCAGGAACCACCTCTTAATTGCTGGTGTTCCCAGGTCCACCCTGACCCGGGGTGGTAGCACCTGTTAGGGTTCCAGCTAAATAGTTAGCCCCGAAACTGGGGTAAAAACACTATGAAAGTGTAAAAATAGGTTTTAATACAAGAAATAATTTGTAAAAAATTATTATCAGCAATAAATTTTTGAGGAAAAAATCTATTACCAGCAATACATTTTGGAAAAAAAATATTACCAACAATACGTTTTTGAAAAAAAAAAAATACTACCAGCAATACATTTTTAGAATAAAATATTACCAGCTATATATTTTTGAGGAAAAAAAATATTAGCAGCAGTACTTTTTAAAAAAAAAAAAACTATTACCAGCAATACATTTTTTGAAAGAAAAAATTATTACCAGAAATAGATTTCTGACAAAACAAAATATTACCAACAATAAAATTTTTGTCAGAATTAAATAACCCATTGAGGTTGATATGCCTTACAACAAACCAAAACCAAGTGAGTAATTTAAAAAACTTTTTATGAAAATAAAACCATCCAAGATTGTAAATTTCCTAAAAGAAATTGGATTGTACTCAAAAATATGAGTAATTGAAAAATGGTTCAAATATGTACACACCTTTTTTACCAAACTATCACTATGAATCTATTTCAAAATTTTGTTGGCATTAAATGACCCACTGAGGTTGATATGCCATAAAACAACCAACCAACCAAATCTAGACTTTCTTCATAAATTCAATGACTAGGGCATGATGAGCCAAGATTTTAATAAGGTTTATCTTTTGCTATCTTGAACAGAGGGAACTCCAATGAATGTATAATCCAGTGAAGGTTGGTTTCCGGTACACTGATCTAACAAAAAACATCCAAAAATGAAAGAATACTATTGTTCTCCTTTTCACATGTAAATTGTAAAGCCATGTGTAATTTGTTTAGTACGTGAAGAAATTTTCTCTATAAAAAAAGGTAGTGAGAACATATTTCATATTTGATAGTAAAAATAGCAATATTTCAGTCAAATTTTATTGTCTAAAGAATTTAAACCAGAAGGAATAAACATTAATCTTTTTTTTTTGCTTAGTAAAATTTATTCTTACCACATTTCCAATTTAAATATTCCAAAGTGTTACAATTTTTTAGATATTAATGATATTACACTGGATCCTGTATTTTGACAGCATTTGTAAGTTTATCATATGCTAATAAGAAGCTTCATTTGGTAAAGGTTTTAGATTTCAATACTAAACTTTTAATGACCTTAAATATTCACTCTTAATTAGAACTTTGATCAGAAATAACATTCTATGGTGTTTTCATTTTGTTATATTTTAAAACAAAAACTTCATACTTTTGTGGAAGAAGTAATCCCTTTCTTGTAAAGAATTATAAATCTATAAGTTTTAAAGGAACAACAAAGAATTGCTGAAAAATTCTTAGCTTGACCAAAAAATCTTCTGATGTTTGGTCATTTGGTCAGATTTTGGAAAGTGAATCTAAGAACTTTTCAACATTCCCTCATATAATATATATTTTAAATTATATAATGTGAGTAATGCATGATAATGAAATAATTTAACAAATAAGTCTACTTTTACTAGCAGATAAATAAAGTCTTATATGTTTAACAGTCATGATTCAGTTTTATCCTTACAGTGGTTTACTGTCAACATTAGTGTCTTTTTGGTAACTCCCAAAGCCAAGTTGGCTCTAAATATAATGCCCTGCATTCCTTTGGCCAAGACAAAGTCGGGGTTGTTGTCTGGATTTACACTATCATCCAGGCTTAAACACTGTAGAGGTCACTCCAGTTTCACAACCTAGTGATCTTGACTGATTATAGTGAGATAGATGGATGTCCGATACACATTATGACTATTTGCGGAAAAATGTCCTTTGGCATACCTTTTTATATAATACAATTTCAACATTTTCAATTTCACATAGTACTTGCTATGAATATTGCATTGTTTAACCATTGTAGTTGTATATTTAAATAATGTATTTTAAAAATTGTTTATTCTTTTTACAGTAAGTTTATCCAGAATTGTAAACATGGAGTTCTTCAGTACACAATAATACGACCAGCTACAACTTCTGTGGCTTTGTAAGTGTTTTTTTTTTTTTTCATTTTATTGTTTATAAACCAAATATTGATTTTCTTCATTTATGTACTATTATGTTATTTTATGACATGGACAATCATGGCTCTCCACAGTTTTGTGTTTTTTGTTGCTCTAAGTAAATTTTGATTCTTTATCATTCCTTTTTATGCTAGTTCTGCTAGGAGATTAAATATAACATAGCAGTTTAGCACTCTTATTTGTTTCTATAAACATTTTCTTACCTTTTAATACTTTGCCTGATTTACTACTACTACTATATTCAATTAATTTACTTTAATCTTTTAGATGATAACACTGACTTCATTCAAAAATTCTTTTATTTGGTTATAGCCTCTTTTTTCATTAATTTTATGGTCTCTACTGAAATATTAGACTACATACTATCTCAATGTTATATGTAAAATAATAAACTGTAACGTTTACACTTACTTTCAGATATTTTTAAACCTTTTGCTGTCATGATTTTTTTAATATGCACTTATAAAGTGATGCTCTAAGGTTTTTATTTCATTGCAGGAAATTAAATTTAGAAAAAAAATTGTCTATATTCTTACCAAATAGTTTTCTATAGGATCAAGTAATAATATAACAGAAAGCAACTGTATGTATAAAATGTGGAATCACATACATGTATTGTACACAATACTGTTAGTAGGGTGATTTAATCAGTATATTTGCCACTATGTCTTTTCTGTTTAAAACTCAAAATAAATCTAGCTTATAATAATATATTCATATTAGTAATGAAGAATCTATGCTACAGCATTAACAAAGGGGCTTTAGACTTAAGAAATAAATTATGGAGATTTTGATGTTAATACTACAATGACAAGTGAAACTTATGAAATCAATGTTCCAACAAATATCAGTAAAAGCAAGTTTAAGCTACACATTAGATGAACATATTTTTATTTAAAGAATCTGAGAAAAATATTGAGGAGAGGACAATATAAAAACAAGATTCAAGGAAACAGAAGAAGACAACTGACATTGGATTTAAATTTTTGAAGATTGAAGTTGAGAAGAAAGCAAGAATCTTTGTTCTCACACAAAATACCAGTTCTGCAGCTTGTAAAGTGTCCCATTAATGATTTCATCCCTCTTGTGCTAGTTCCATTAACTGGGGATCTATTTAAATATCAGATAATCTATTCATACCAGGATTTGATCAAGAACTAAACAAGATTCAAAATTGCTTTGCAAACAAAGACTAAAGAATATCATAAGTTAATAAATTTAAAGCATGACATGGCTAAAATTGAAAACCAAAATGACAGTTCTTCAAGAGTACATATGGTTAAAAAGAAAAAATGAAAGATGACAAGTTCATTTTAATTAAAAAAAAATTCAAGATAATGCAAATCTCCATTAATGTGCTGACAATGTGGTGTGTGTTATTTCATAAAGTTTTCTCTTTTCAAAAATCATGTGTTTCCAATGTGATATTAAAGGTTATAAACATTCATTGTAGAACAAAAACCAGAAAAATGAAAATCCTTAACATTTTGAGAAATCTGTTATTCAGTAACATCAGATCTAACCCTAGAAATCAAAAATATTTTTTTCCTTTATTTGGAAATTTTAAGGTAAATTATTAAGTGTTTCCGTAAAGTTTCAATTGGATATTATATAACAATTATATTTGATACATTTGTGAAATGATTGGTTCCATGGCTATTTAAAAAGATATTTCTAGTTAAAAAATGCTTCAGGAACAGAAATAAAACTTACAGGTGAAGTTAATTGCATTTTCCTTTTATGGATGGACTGTTGTTCATATTATTGAAAATAATGCATTTTCATTGTTGATTGACTTAAAAAAATTGTTCAGTGTAATTGTTCTATTAAACAGATTTCCAAGTAAGTGAAATCTATTTTACTCAAATCCCTCTCAAGTGACATTGTTTTATAGCACAAGAAAGGAGTACAAGAAAAATTTAATGATGCTTTCTCAAAGGATTTAGGCTTGTTTACTAAATCTATGCTATATGTATACTTAGAGGCAACACCATTTTTTTGTTTTAAAAGATTAATACCTTTTGTAATAACAGAATGTTGATGGTAAATTAGATCACCTGGAAAAATTGGTTATAAGTTAATCCATAAATTCTTAGCTATTGTGACAATTAGAAAGAATGGAGTGTTTTCTTCACCAGATTAAATAAAGCATTACCATGTGAATTCATTACCAATATCTGAGGAGTAGTTTGTAAACTTCTTTTTAAGAAACAACTCACCTTTCAGATGCTTATCTTCAAGTTATAATAGCCAAGGCATTAGACTATGCTAATAATGCTGTTATCTATATCTATAAAAGATGTCTGTGTGTGGGTATGCTATTTATGCACGTCCACATTTCTCAACAAGTTTTGATGAAATTGTATACACATGTTGCAAATTTACCAACTTTTCAGTTTCCAGAACAAAAGGGGTTTGGCAGAAAAATTGATAAAACCGAAGGTGGGTACGACTTTTTGAAAAAACCAAGGTAAAGTTACACACAAACAAAATTTTTACTGGGTGAGCTAATGTTCTTTGCACTTAATTCAAAACATAGCTCATGTTACAAGATTTATGTAGAATGCTTGATAGTTTTCCTGCAACATTGGCTTCACAAAAAATTGCAAAAAACTGAAAAACTTGGGTTTTTCATACTACCTAAAATAAAAACTTGAATAACTTCATTTTTTTAGCCAATTTTCTTAAAACATGTCACAAAAAATTTGCCATCATGCGAGAAATAAGATAGTGTGTTTTTAGCCCTGCTTGCTTCCCCACATAATGAAAAACCACAAAAAACTATTCGAATAGCCCATTTTTCGGCCATAACTTCCTGGTTTTTCATCATATGCTTTCCAAATTTCCCATGTAAATTACATATGACACACAAATGGTCTTGCGTGAATGTTTGGTTTAGATTATTTTAGTTAAGTGGACGAAATGTGTGACAAATTATGTCCAAAATTGGCTTTTGCCATTTAGCCAAAAGTTTCTTCATATGATTGTCATTCAAACAACCTTTGATGCAAAGATTGTTTGAGAAGGATTATTGAAGTGGTAAAAGGAAAAAATTCCTGAAGAACATCTTATTAAACCCAGATTTACAGTAAACAAGCAAAGAAGGTGGAGGACATTCATGCGTTTGCACTTGCAGTTGAATCAAGCTCTGATGCTTGATCCCTGTTTTTGTTTCATTATTAGATTTGTGAATAATGCTATACTATTTGGAAGTTATTACAGCCATAGGAAATTTACTGAATATCTAAAACATTGAAACAATTTAACCCCAAGCAGCGACCACACAAGAAATTATTAAGAATGATCAAACACTTGCAAAGGACATACCATAAAAAAGTTGAGGGTCGGGGGGTAGCTTAGTATACCGATGGATGATGCATTCAAGCAGAGATGCAGGCAGACATTTCCAGATGGGGAGTGTGAGTATACAGAGAGGGGTGCAGTTATACAATGGTATACCCTGGTAACACTAGGTACATCAGCTAGTACTATATAAATTTGAAAATGAATCTCAAAATACAATAATATATTCTTCCCACTTATTAATTCTAGCTGACTATAATTATAGGCAAATTGAAAAGATATGTTTAGTAATTGTTTTCGCTATTGAAATGTTTTATAAAAGCTTATATAGCTAAAAATTTACTCTTCAAGCTGTAGTTATTTTGGGCTCAGAAAATGAGTATTTTATTGATACAACTTACAAACTATAATGCTAGATAATAAATTTAATTGTTCATTTTTCAAATTAGAATACCTACCTTCCTCTAAATGAATCTGCCTGATGATCTATCACAGTTAATGTAAAAAAATATCTAGCACCATCTTTTACATAGGACAGAGCAGCCATCAATATCTTAAGCAGAATCACTCGAGGAAAATGTTCTGTTTGGCTAGATTCAAAAGTAATTTTTTATTACAAATTGTTTAAACCTAAACAAATTGTTACTACACAATGCTGCAGTGAGCAATTGGATCATTTGAATATCATATTAGAAAAGTCGTTTTTCTAGGCAACAAAATCAACTGATGATTTTGATGTATGACAATGCCTTTTTTCATGTTGTTAGTAATCATCAAACTGAGATGAAACATTTGGCAAACATGGACCCTTGATGAATGATAATCATTACATTGTATTAATTAGTTCACATTTTAAGAATGCTGTAAATATATAATTCTTATAAATAAACAATCTAATAAATAGCGTTTAATATTTTTGTTGTAAATTTCAAAGAACGAAGAAAATATATAAATTCAATTTTTTATGTTTGGGTTTTATTAAAATTCTAATCATCACTTTTTGAAACAACAAACATAGCTGAAGGAGTGAAAGTAGGTAAAATTGGTAATTAGTTGTCATAAAACTTATTGAATTGTAGATAGTTTACTAATTTTTATAATTTTAAATTTCATTTCATTTCAAATTTATTTCTTTATAAAAGGGTAAATAATAAATCTTTATAAAAGATAAATATTTCTTTTTTTAATCTTGTAAACATTACCAAGGGTGTGAATATAATAATGATGTCAATGGAAAAACCCTCCTTTTGAAACACTGTTTTTTGTGGGCACAAAGGTCCATATTTGCCAAATATTCTTCCTCATGCAGGATGTTCTCCAAAACTGTCACCTTCAGACTAACATTTATTTCAATCCATACAAAACACCTTGCCTGACCAGCAGTTAAAAATATCAAAGAAAATTCCTTGAATTAATTAAATCAAAAGCACAATTATTCTTTTATAATACAATACACAATTTTTCTGAAAGGTACATATAATTGAATATTGTTATGAATTTCTATGTATGAAAGATTTTGTCAAAAAAAATGAGAGAAAATATTGCATTATCCATTTTATCAAATATGTTTTCTCCTACAAATAGTTATTTCATCTATCAAATTTGAATCAGCAATTCAAAAAATTGTGTGTAATGTTATTTGGAAAGAGCAAAATAAATCAAAGATTTTCTTATTTGTCAAAAATAGAAAAATTTCAGAGGTTGTCTGCAGTTATATTTAAGGACTGAGTCCCTCAGTCTTTGATTATTGTCTATTTCAAAATGCATTGTAGTCCCAAAGTCTTTACAAATACCAGTGTTAAAACAATTTCATGCTGGACACCTTGAATTTCAACATAAAATGAAATAACAGTTCAACATGAATGCAACTACCACTTGAACTTTTATTTGAAAGTTTTATACCATATTGATATGTACATGTAACAGACATTCATGCTGCATATGCTTAGTCTGCCATTTGCAATTTCAAAAAGGTACCTGTGTGGACTAGAATAGAGCATAGAACAAACAAGAGAAGGACTTTTGAGAGGGATTGATGCAACTAAGAAAGAATAAAGACAAGAGAAAGAGACTCATTGAATTTCAGTGTTTTGCCAGAGAAGAAAGGACCACCATGAAACAGATTACAATCATTAAAAGAAATCATATTCCACCTGTTCTGATTTCTAACTTTTTGTTTCATTCTCTTTCTTCACAAAACCATGAACACAAGCTATTTTCACAAGATGGTGGATGACAATTTTAACCTCAAGCTGATTCCCAAGTTTGATAGCTTCGAATCCATGGTGGAGTGGATAGAGAAAGTGGAACTAGTCTGTGACCTATGTGGGTGAAGAAATTTGAACATCTCATTCCCCTTTGACACTAGAGGGTAGTGTTTACAGTGTATTCATAATTGACCACAGGAAAAATTCCATGCAGCCTGAATTAAGGATCCATTATGCACTGCTTTTGTTGCTAACTGCTTAAAGGCATTTGAACAGTTTGAAACACATAAGTTATGCCAAGATGAAACTGTTGATGTTTATTTGGTAGACCTTTTCAGAAAAATGCCAGACTGTACAATGGTGTGTGATCTGTATGTGGACTTTCTGACTCTATGAGAAGGCAACTGCAGCCATCCTTCAGAATGGACACACTACCTCTTGAAGAGCTGTTGGCCTGAGCCTTAGTATTTATGGAGGAGGGGGAGTTGGTAGTGGAAGAATCGGATGACCCACACAGAGTAATCAGATTTCTCCCAGCATGGGCCCACCTGCAATTATTACCTGTGTTATAGTGGAACACACCTATTCTATAGTTAATAGACTCTCCCACCTATAATAAGTAGGAGTAGTAAGAGTAATGAGTCAGTCGGCTCAGTGGGTTGGTCAGTCAGTTGATGCCGGACGACCGTTAGTCGGATACTAAAGTATCAGTGACCGCAACTAGATTACTCTGCGTCATTACCTATTATATCAAATTCCTAACGTTTTGTACGTCAAACCTATTTTAGGACCGACTTAGTACAAATACAAGCCTCCACTGTGAAACCACTCCATAACAACCTGCTATAGATGTAATGGGCCTAACCATCAAGGAACTCCATGCAGAAGGGGCAAATGGCTTGTGTATACTGTTACCACAGTGATAAAATCAGCCACATGGCTCAGGTTTGGTCGGGAAATGAGGTCAAAGACAAGACGTGACAAAGATAGATAAGACACTACCAATCATCACAGTCAATATTAAGAGAACCCTATATTCAGCTATCTTAGATTCTAGATCAGTGTTTCTCAATGGGGGTTCCCAATCCCTAAGGTTCCGTACAAGGTCCCCAAGGGTTCCGCGAGAACAGGTGAGATAAGCTAATGCACTTTTGATTTTTTATACACTCAAGATTTATAGACTTATCTCTGAACAAGTTCTGGATTTCTGTGAAAGAAGAGTTTCCTACTATTCATAGGAAAGCAATTAATATATTGTTGCACTTTTCCATGTCTTACATGTGTGAGCAAGTCTTTTCTTATTTAACAAGTATCAAGAACAAAGACAGAAATCGTCTCCTCCCAATTGAGAACAAAATCCGTCTCTATTTATCTAAAGTTCGACCTCAAATTAAGTATTTGTGTAGCAAAAGACAGGCACAGGCTTCACATTAGAGAAGCATGTTTCACTTTATCAAATGGCTCCGAAAGTAACATTTTCTTAGCCCATTTATTGATTCACAAGATATTTTGCTTTGATTTGCCTTATGTCTTTTCAACATTGCCAGTAAAGAGTAAAAAAATAAAAAACTGATGCAGCAATTATTTGTTTTCATTCTGGTTACATTTATATTTTAGGTATATGATGTTAGTTACTCATATTTATTTTTTACGTTTAAGTTTAGAAATTTTTTTGTGTGAATGAAAACTCCCTGATGAAGTATTATAAATGAGCAGTATGAATTTTATTTAGTATTACCAAAAAAATTGACAAAGAAGTATTAATTTTTCCTTAAACCAGTTATTCAAAAATCTATACTATAATATTTACCACATGAACTAGGATGAAAATAAAATGAGAAAGATATGGTATATCATTTCTTTTTTTTTTTTTATTGTGCAGGGGTTCCTTGAGACATGTAATTTATTTTAAGGGTTATGCAAGGATAAAAAAGTTGAGAAATGCTGCTCTAGATGCTCAAGTTCCATACCATACAAAAGCATCTGGAAACATACAAGCTGACTATACAGAGAGGCTGCAAAATAGTGCCAGAGTGCTGGGAGGGTAGGGAGCAGGACCCAGCAAACAAGGCCTGCAGGTGTGCTGCCAGGGGCAATACCAGTAGTCCTCTGGCAGGCCACCAGCATTTTGGCTGCCACCAGTGATCCACTGGTAGCAGCACAAGAGAATAGGCAGACTGCTGGCAAGAGCCACTAGTATTTTGTAAATCACTTTCCCAGTGGTTCAACTTGTAACTGTTCTGTATTACATTTATTTTGAGGAGAAATATTTACAGAACAATTAAAGTAAATTAATTACTTTTTTAAATCTGTACATGGGCTTAATGGTTTTCAGCCTTTTTATTCTCTTGTATTGTTAAAATAAATAAATTCAAGTAAATTAATTACTTTTTTAAATCTGTACATGGGCTTAATGGTTTTCAGCCTTTTTATTCTCTTGTATTGTTAAAATAAATAAATTCAAGTGATAATGACTTATATGCTTTTATGCATTTGTCACTTCATTTACATTCATAGAACAAAAAGAAAATTGTTGAATAAATTCAGTTTTTAAAATTTAACAATATTTTAACATTATTTTATTAGAAAAAAGGTTAAATTATTTCTTCCTGCTGTTGCAGGAATTTCTACAGAGGTTATTGATCATTGTTAACAGTAGATAGCTGTGGCTGTTTGCTGACCACACTTATCTGTGAATATAGATTGGATGACATAGGACATGCTTCTTCTTGGTCACTGGTAGGATATGATTGTTCAAAACCTAGATGTACCTATCAACTTCTCTTTCTCTTTTTCACCTGTAAAAAGATTTTGTATTTTGACTAAAATCAATGTGTCCAGAAGAATTTTAAATTCATGTTCCAATGTGGAAGTTGGATTTATGATAAACTTATGAACAAAATTATGAAAACATTTACATATCACAGTAATTAGCAATAAAAGAAATGAATGTCAAAAAAATAATGTTGAAATAAAAAGATAAGCTCATCCACCTGCAACATTTTTTTATCAAATTTTATTTGATACATTGTTTTAAAACTTTTCATATTACTATTAAGTAAGCAATCAATTTTCTGATTATTTCTACAAATTATAGAAATTAATATTTACCGGGTGTGGGGGGCATTTTCCTATGTAAATTTATCATTAAAAAATCATTAACTTTGGAATTACAATTCATAATCTCCATAAAATAAGGAAAAAGCAGTTTTCATTTTTTTAAAATGAGAATTTCAGGTGAAAAAAAAACGTAATTGTTTCCACATGTTTAAAGTAGTTGGTTTGATAAAGATTTTAATGTTTCATATGGAGTGATGTTTTTTTTTATTAATATTTTTTAAGACCTCATTTATGCAAAGCAAGCCAACCAATGCTGAAAACAGAACCCCCCCATAAAACATTTTTTAATGTTTTTCAAAAAAAAAAACCCTTCTTTTTTTTTTTATCAACTTAGCCTATGTACTGATAAATCATCAGTTACCTCCCCTTAAGATCTAAGAGGTATAAAAAGCACCCTATAATATTCGTCAATAGACGAGTAGTCAGAGTAAAGTGCAATAAAGCTTTGGTATAAGTTTATTCACTGGTTCTGTTTTTACTACAATTTATTACACTTACAATGGAACTTTATATGCAGCCAAAACAATTTACCTATGGCTCAGAAAGCGAAGCAGCAGATAAACACTAAGCACACTGGCTCGAAACTTTTATGAACTTCGTTGAAACTATTTCTTGAGAACCCAAATCAGCTTATTAACAAGTGTGCTCTTCTGACTATGTGTCTTATTCAATCAACGATATTATTGTAGACTGCAAAACTTATGAAGAAACGATAGAAAGGTTACACACAACCTACATGAAGCTCAAAAATGAACTATTTGCCCGACATATACTTACTACCTGGTTACAGAAATTTGGCAAAATATTGGATCATTTCCTGAAGACCCTTCAGACATTAAGCAGAGACTGCAATTTTCATCCCATGACCATTTTAGAGGCACAAGAGGAACATATTCTAGATGCCTTTGTAAATGGCCTACACAATGTTCAGGTGAGGCAACACCTTCTTGAAAATAAGACCCTTACCTTGAAAGCTGCTTATGAACTAGCTTATACTTGTGAGCTTGCTATACAGCAGTCCAGCTTGTATTTTCAACCTGATACTCTTAAACAACCTGTTCCTACTATCTCTCCTCTCTATGATGATTCTACTTACTCTCCTGCCCAGGATGTCCCACCTTTAAACACCCCAGAACAACCTGTCACTGCTGCATCAACCAAACGGACATGTTACTACTTAAGCCTAAATCTACACTCACGACTTTTATGTCCTGCCAGGGAAACTTATTGCCACAAGTGTGGAAAAATAGGACATTTCTCCAAGGTATGTCGTTCATTTAAAAATATCTCTTACAAAGCTAACCGTCCTGTCTGTTTGTTATCATCTTCTACATGTTCCCTAAATGTCTTTCAAAAACTATTATAAAAATTAAAATTAATGGAGTCCTCACCAACACATCATTAGACACTGGCAGTTCAGAAAACTATATCAGAGACAGTCGAGTAAAAATTCACAAATGGCATTATGTCCCCTCCCCAAGAGAGTAACAATGGCGAACACAGCTTTGTCATCACATGTAAGTGGATATTGTTTGACCAACCTACATTATAATGGCATCTCATATAAAGCTGTTAAGTTATCGATAATGAAAGACTTTTGTTGTGAATCCTGTTTGGCATAGATAAACCTGTATTAAAGATTTGTGAACTGACTGCATCCAACATTCCATACCCCTCACTTTTTGAAAATCTGATAAAGGACTGTAAACCAATAGCTATTAAGAACCAATGTTATTCGCATGACAAACAATTTATATGCTCCAAAATAAAAAGAATGCTTCAAGAAGGAAAAATTGAGCCAAGTATGTCACCATGGAGGCCCAAGTATTAATAACAAACAAAAAAAACCAAAAAAATGGATGGTTATCAATTACTTCCAGTCAATTAACCAGTTCACTCTTCTGGACGTTTTTCCATTGCCATGCATAGATGAAATGCTATGTGAAATAGCTAAATATAGTAATATTCAGCACATTAGATTTGAAAAGTGCTTATCATCAGATGGCCATTAAACCAAAAGACAGACCCTACACTGCATTTGAAGCAGTTGGTTGGCTATACCAGTTATGGAGTATACCTTTTGGGGTAACTTATCAAAGAATAATCGACAAAATCATGATGGATGAAAAACTGGAAAGTACTTTTGCTTATAGAGATAATGTAACTATATGTAGCTACAAGCAGAAGGACCATGACAAAAACCTTCAACAGTTCATGGACACTAAGCAAATATAACCTTACACTAAATAATGACAAATGTTTGTTTGGGCAACATAAAATCAATCTTTTGGGTTATACAATAAGCAACGGGTCAATGGTGCTGGACCCAGAGTGATTAAAACCTTTGTTCAAATTGCCACTCCCAAATAACATACAAACTATGAGCATGTTTGCCCACTATTCACGATGGATCACCTCTTTCTCAGAGAAGATATGTCCATTAATACAGGTAAAATCTTTTTCCTTATCTCGCCCAGCAATAGAAGCATTTGAAAAACTCAAGCAAGACATTGCAAAATCCGTAATTACAACAACTATATATCCTTCAGTCCCACCGGTAGTTGAAACTGATGCATCAGACTGTGCAATTGCTGCTTCATTAAGTCAAGCTGACCGCCCTGTAGCCTTCTTTTCAAGGACTCTCTCTCTCAATCTGAATGACAGCATATGGCGATTGAAAAAGAAGCCTACACTATAGTTAAGACATTGAGAAATTGGAGACACTATTTAATTGGATGTCACTTCAGATTAGTTACAGACCCAAAATCTATTTCGTTCATGTTCAACTCAAATGCTACCAGTAAAATAAAAAATGAAAAAATAACAAGATGAATTGTTTCTCGTTCGATATTACTTACTGGCCCGACAAGGAAAATCTGACAGCTGATGCCCTATCAAGAATATGCAGTATAACTCCAAGTACAAAAGAACTCCAGACACTACACAAGGAACTGTGCCACCTGGGCATAACACGGATGGTTCACATGGTAAGGAGTAGGAATTTGCCTTATTCAGTGGAGGATATTAGGAAAGTTACAAATTCCTGCTGAACATGTGCTGAGATAAAACCTAAATTTTACAGACCTACGCCTGGCACAGCCATTTGAGGGTTCCTATAGCTCCACTAAACTTAAATAAAGTCAATTCAGGTCTGCTATTTTAAAAATTTTCTATCCCAAGTAAAAATCATTACAAAAATAGCAAAAGTTATTTTGTCACAGCCTATTTTCTCTGAAAAAAATAGATTTTTATACTTTTATTGGGTTAAAACAAGGTAAAATATTGTAAAATGTTACAAAAATAGTGGAAAATTTGCATTTTTTTTCTAGTTCTAAACTAAAAATTTTCCCCAATGGTAAATTAACCAAAATGCAACAAAGTCTGTTGGTAATTTTTAAGAATTTTTTTTTTTTTTTTTCAAAAAATAATACCAATAAGAAAAATAGGGTTTCAAATTAAGCCAAATTGACTAGCCAGCAATAAAAGTTAAAACAAGCTGTCATCAACTGGATAAACCCCACCACTTACAAGACCAAACACCTTGTTAATTGGGTGATGACAGAAACACTTAGCAGACAACATTGTTTTTTTGTTTTTTTTGCCACATGTTTTTCGAATTTCCCATTGTCCAGGTTATACAGTGGTTTCTTTTATTCAATGATGTTCACATCAACTTAAAGAGAAAGGATTGAAGTCTGAAAAAAATTGTTTTGAAGGGAAAAAAATTTCATAAGAAATGGTGATTTTTCTCAGAAAATTGGCCATAATTTCTTAATGCTAACTCCTGGGTGACATTTTTCACAGCCAAATCGAAGATTAATTACCAGTGAAGAAGTCCATGTGCGAACAATAGCCATCCGGATCCAATAACATGTCCCCAAAACATCTAGAAGGTAACTGATTGAATGAAAACTTGTTGCACATAATTGTTTTCCACAGTCAGTTTCTATTGTATCATCTTGATGTTTTCATTGTCAGCCAAGTCATCGAGGATTCAGGAAAACAGTTTGGCACAGGTTTGCTTTGAGAATTTTGCATTCTATGAGGGATTTAAATGTTACTGACGAACAGGAATTTTCAACAAATATTCTGTCCAAGCGCCATGTTGGATTTTCCTATATGACAAAAACAAGCATTTAAACAACCGTGCTGGGGTCCTAATAAAAGCAACGCAGCCATTTGAAAGACTGAATTTGGACTTTAAAGGCCCGTTACCATACAAAACATGAAACTGATACATGCTAACTATTGTAGATGAATATTCATTACTTTTGCTTTTCCCTGTCCAGATATGAATGCAACAACAATTAGACAATGCCTTTGTTCCCTATTTGCCGTCTTTGGAGTACCAGCATTCAGACAGAGGAGCTTCCTTCATGTCCAAGCAGCTTTGGCAATTCTTACAAGAATGCAGAGTGGGGGTAAATCAGACAACCCCCAGGGTAACGGTCCATGTGCAAGATATAACGGCTTAATTCGGAAAACAATTCACTTGGCTGCTTCAACACGCAAATGCTCAATAAATAATAGGGAAAATCTCCATCCTGTATGCCATCAGATCGTTATTATGTACAGCCACCAATGCCACCCCACACGAAAGATTTCTACCCCTCGTGCGACACCGAGATGGAAGGCAAACTATCGTCTCTCTTAGAGATCTGGCTCCTGCTGGAGATGTACCAGATCCTAAAACCACCCTAGTGAGGAGATTTGATCTCTGACACTGAAAACCAATCAAGAGATCGTTGTGCCTTGATCAGACATTTCAGAGGGATTTACATCCAAGACCCTGACGAATCCAAACAATCCTGATGAGTGATCAATGCCCCAGAAGTGGGTACATCCAGAAACAGATACGGAAGATCCACATTCAGACTCAGAGCGGCCTTGTCCATCAAGAAGGATGAGATACTTCCATTCACAGACTAACGGTGGAGCTTAAAGTAAGAGATCTTCCAACCTGAATAGTCCAATACAAGAACTACCCAAGTGTTCACAGAGAATCTGTAAAGAGCCTGGATACCTAAGAAATTTTCTCCCTTATGAATAAAATACATAGGGGAGAATGTACTGATAAATCATCAGTTACCTCCCCTTAAGATCTAGGAGGTATAAAAAGCACTCTGTATTATCTGTAAGTAGACAAGTAGTCAGAGTAAAGTACAATAAAGCTTTGGTATAAGTTTATTCATGGGTTCTGTTTTTACTATACTCTATCAGAAATACATGCAAAATCTTTTTTCCTTAAATATAAAAGCAAATTAAACAAAGTCATTAAAACAGAACTTGACCAAAAGCTGATCCATGGATAATGAAATATTCTTATTTTCAATCATCATTGCAAGGTTATTTTTAGAATGATGAAATATCATCATCATCATTCTGAATAAAAAATTGAGATAAAGATTTGATTCTTTCCAGTTTTCACGGACAAATTTTTCAGTGAAAAAGTCCAAGTTAATTATCAAATAAAATGCTAACTTATTTAATTAATCAGGGTCATTTTTTTTTTAATAAATTAAATTGAACACCCCTGAAAAAAGTAAATGTATTGGTTAATTTGCAGGCTAATTTGCTTGTGTAGGACCCATGTTCAGTTTCTATTAAAACTTTCCCAAATTGTTACATTTACATGTAAATGTACATGCTTAATTAAAAAATAATAGCAAAAATTTGATGAAATCTACCTTTTTGGAGTTATTGACACTAAAAGTTCGAACTCCTTCACTCTACAGCTAAAGCAAGGCTGCCCTTACTGGCGTGGTTACACACATTTGCTGCTGAATAGCAGTGCATGGAGGCTTCACTTGTCTTGATTATTGTGCAAAATTTAAAAAGACCATGATTATTGACGAAATACAAAAAAAATGCTAGAAAAGGAATTAATAATAACAAATTTTAAGTATGATTATTTACAAAAAGAAGAATTATTTGGGACCCAGGTACATTTTGAGCACCTCAAGTATGATTATTTACAAAAAAAAAACATGCTAGAAAAGGAATTAATAATAATTTTTTTTTCTTGCACAGAACCCTTGCACTATAATTGAGACAAGTAAAATTAGTAAAAAGGCTGTTAACTAAATAAGCTTCCACGTATGGCTGTTCAGTAGCAAATGATGCAAACAATGACAGTAATGGCTGCCAAGAATGAGACCAAACTGTTTGTGTCGATAACTCCAAAATAGTAGATTTTATCAAATTTTCATTGTTATTTTTGAATTAAGCATGTACATGGAAATGTTACATTTGGGGAAATTTTTAATAGAAACTGAGCACAGGTCCTACACTGCAAATTAGCTAATTTGCAGTCTAAGCACCAAAAGCTCAGTGTAAATGTACATGTTTAATTCAAAAATATCAAAGGAATTTTGCTAAAATCTACCATTTTGGAGTTATCAACACTAAAAGTTCGGACTCATTCGCCTTGCAGCTACAGCAAGACAAGCCAAACTTTGCGCCAAATTTAAAAAGAGTATGATTATTTACAAAATAAAAAAAATTGCTTTTCTAAATAACTTAAACAAATTTACCAAAATCCATAACTCAACCCCTAACACTAACCTTTGTGCAGTAATTAAGTCAAGTAAGATTCAATAAAAAGGCCATTAACTAAGTAAGCTTCCATGAATGACTGCTCTGAAGTGAATGTCTGTAAACAATGCCAGTAATGGCGAACGTGGATGAGTCCAAACTTTTATTGTTGATAACTCCAAAATGGTAGATTTTAGCAAAATTTCTTTATTTTCAAATTAAGCACGTAAATTTACACCTAAATGTAACTATTCAGGAAATATTTATTAGAAACTGAGTGCAGGGATTACACTGCAAATTACCCATGGTTAATTACCAATTTAAGCCTTGCACACCAATTGTAATTAAAATTTCCATTTCGGTGTAAATTTACATGCTTATTTCGAAAATAACAGTAAAAGTTTGCAGAAATCTATAGTTTTGAAGTTATAGGCAGTTAAAGTTCAGATTCATTCATGTTAGGTTCATCTGCCATTACTGGTGTTTACATACATTTGCCTTAGTCATGTGCAGAAGCTTACTTAATTAACATCTTTTTTATTGACCTTCCTCTTCTTACTCATCTCAATTATTGTGCAAAACCAAAAGAAGTCTTTGGACACTTTTAAAAGTGAAGCTTTTATTGAATTTTTTTTTTGTTTTAATCTGTTTAAGTTATTTAGAAAAGCAATGACAAGTGTTGTTTTTTTTATAGTGAAGCTGTAATAATAATGAATTCTTGTTTAAATAATAAAACAAATTTTAAAAGGTAGCCTTTCCACAATTGTCATTGCTATTTTTGTAAATAATATTGCTTAAAATTGTTTATGTTATTATTAAGTCCTTTGGCAGGGGCAGGGTTAGGGGTTTTTTTTTTGTAAATAATCATGCTTTTTAAAAACCTCAAATTTAAAAAAAAAAAAAGTAAACCTTAAAATTGTTCTTGTTATTAACTCCTTTCTAACATATTTTTTATTTTGTAAATAATCATGCTCTTTTTAAATCTTGCGCAAATTTTGCACATTATGTGCACAATAATCGAGATAAATGAAACTTCTGTGCATGACTACTCAAGGCAAACATATGTAAACAATGTCAGTAATGGCTGCCATGCTGTAGCCACAACACAAATGAGGTAAGGCTTCAGGAACACCAGAAAGCTGTAACACGAGGAGAAGTGGAAAAATCAGGCATGGCTGACCACATATGGAGAGAAAAAGGAAATCACTGCCCTCTGTGTAGCCCAACACAAATGAAGTAAGGCTTCAAACTTTTTTAAATAAGCATGTAAATTTACACAGAAATGGAAATTTTAATTACAATTGATGTGCGGGACTTAAACTGCAAATTAACCTAAAAAGTTTTCTTTAGTAATTTACTTTTCTCTAATTTTATACTGTAGTTTTTTTTGTTTTTTTTTTCAATTTTGATTTATTTTCTTTTTCAAAAAGAATTAATTGGAAAAATATTTTTATATATTTTTTTTCTGAATTACGCTCAAACTTTTTTCAGTATTTTATTCACCTGCCAAAAAACCCTGTTAATTTTGTTATTTATTTTCAGCAAATACAAAATCAAAAGCAATATTTTTAAAATGTCATTACTTCCAACACAAATTACAAACTAGAATTTTCCCTGTTTAATGATAAATCAGTTCTTCACTAGCTTTCCTCTGGTAGTCCACCAGTCGTAAATCAATGTGTGCAGAGATGAACACGCCGGTGGACTGACAACAGGCCACCAGCAGTAAACGCTATAGTGTCATACCAATCATCAGCCGCCAGTGGCCCACTAGTGGCTTGTGTGTAGGGGAATGATAAAACCTTAAATCAAGCTTCCATGGTATCAAAAATTAAAAGACCCCATCTAGAATCAATTCATTTTTTTACTGCTTAATGTTTACATTAGTTATATGCAGAACATCTTGGAGGATTTAAATCATAATTTTTTTTTTTTTTTTTTTTTTTTGTAAAACAAGCCTCCCAGTTAACGAAAATCTTCTCTGAATCATAAAATTAAAAAAATGCAATAAAACTAAGACATTATTTAATTAGAAAAGCTTTTATTTGCTTTTGTGAAGATATATTATGGACAATAGTTTTAAGAAAAATTTTTTTTGATAAATAATGAATTTTTACTAGAATTTTCATTTTTTAAAAATTTGAATTTTAAATCTTTTAAAATTCTGTATTAATTTGTACATGTAAGGTGATATTAAGTAAAAACTATATTTACTAATCATAAATGGAAAAGCTTACTACAATTCAGCGACCCCACTCACTTCCCCCAATATTTTGAATTTTTTTTTTGCCAATGTCCATACATGATATTATCAGAAAATAAGAGTTGGGTAACTATAGTAAATTTAAAGCCAAAGTATCTAAAATTCAATAGATTACAGAGAATATCTGTCTATATTTCTGAGATGTGGTATTATGTACACTATTTGGACTATTGTCCTCATCTTGTTACCATATTTATCACAACATTTTGGTCATTGTATGCTTCAGGTGGTTGGAATGTTGAACTGAACCTTTTATTTCACTCACTGGGGTAGATTGTTGTAGTTCCACATGCCATGTCTAATAGATGTCAGTTATCAGTTATCTCCTGTTAATTCCCCTCTGTAAGTTCTCCACCACCTTAACCAGGTATTGAACTCACACTCTCCTGTCACTTGATCTAACTAACGCCTTTATCCACTGTGCTATGTGTCCTTGAGGACATCTGTGTATGAATTTCTGAGTGTTATAAACCTAATGTCTTCAGCAACATTTTTTCATATGCTCATATTGCAATTTTTTCATATGCTCATATTGCAATTTTTCCTGTTATCAATACATGTTTTTATCAGAGCTCATATTGCAATTTTCATTGTTATTATTGCTTTTCTCTGGCACTCCTTATTACTGGTTCCAATATTGTATTCATTTCTATGCTTGGTCAGCTCAGGAGATTTTTGTGGCCTAGCATATGTGCGGATTCCTTAAGTTTACAAATTTTCCAATGATGTTCTTTGTCTATGATTTCAACCTGATCCCACAGAGGACTGTGATTTCCCTTTTCTCTCTTAAGGGGGCGGCCTGTCTCTCCTTTATATTTCTTTCCGCAGTTGCACGGGATGGCATACACACAGTCTTTAGCCATGTTCTCTTCTATGGGGTGGGGAGGTCTTACTTGGGAGAGTTAAATGCAAAATGTCATCCAGCTTTTGAAGGTTGTCCTGATGTTATATAGACCGCAGATCCTTTGTATTTTCTCTGATAACCCCTTCACATAAGGCAGGCAGACTGTTTTCTGAGTGTTGTTGTCCTCCTCTTGTACCCACCTATCCCAGTTTATTGGGGCTGCTGCCATGTACCCAGGATAGTTGTTATGTTGTAGGGTACGACTTATACTGACCAATTCTTTATATAATGTCTCTAGGTCGCCACTTATGACTTTTGCTTGGTGTTGTAAGCAGCGAACAATCCCTTTCTTTACGCTGTATGGATGGTGGGAGTTGAAATTGAGGTACTGTCTGGTGAATGTCAGTTTGCAGTATACTGATGTCTTGAACCCATGCTCTGTTTGAGACATTAGAACATCCAGGAATGGGAGTGTGTTGTTAAGTCTTTCTCAATCATGAACTGTATTGAAGGTCTTATTGAGTTCACAGTAGAACCTAAACATCTTCCTGGTGTGGCCAGAGTATGAAGGTGTCATCTACATACCTTAACCATAGAGTTGGCTTTAGAGATATAGATTCCAATGCTATTTCTGTATACTGCAAACCAACCAAACACCTATCTCTGTGTTAAAAAAATGCATTTCTGCAATTATTTTAAAACTAAGCAATATTTGCTTCAAATTAGATTAATTAACTTTAAATCAGCTAATATTCTACAAATAAAATTTCAGAAAAGTATATTTTTAATAGTCCTGACAGATGGCTAAAAATAGCTGAAATAAGTGTTTTTTTGTTTTTTGTTTTTTTTAAATCTCCTTCCAGTCAACTTGAATTAATTTTAAAATACAAAATTATTTTGCTTATTAGAAATATTAAATTTAATCTATTAGCTTGAAATTAAAACTAAAATATAAGATTCTTGAAAGATTTTTCATTTTTAAATATTTCATTTTAAACCTTAGATATTGAGTTTCTTTGGAGGTACTTACTTAAAAGTCATGTGAGTTTAAAGCTTTAAAATTTGTAATAAGTCTGATTTGATGACTAAAAAGAAATATTGCTTAAGTTTACGAATTTTCCAGAGCTTGCAAAAAGTAAAATAACACTTAAAATTACAAAAATACTTGGCAGGTACCATTGAAGATAGGAAATGATGAATTTATTCATTGATCTGTGTCCCATATCAAGAGGGAAGTTATAAAAAATTTATCTTTATCAAGTTATTAAAATAGCAAGTATCAAAAAACACATGAAGCAACAAAAAAGGTCACCCAACTTTAACTCAATTGAAAATTTGTGGAGCATTTTTAAGTGGAAGCTTTACATTGGTAAATGGCAATTAACCAACAAAGATTAACTTTGGAATGTTTTTCTTAGTGCTGTATAGTCTGTTTCATATGAATAAATACAACAGCTCACAAAGTGGATTAATGACTTCTAAAACTAATTTCTGAACATGAGAGATGAGCGGTTTAACTGAAAAACCACTTTTTTCAGTTTCACTATCACACTGTGAAACCGAATCAAAAATTTTTTACGAAACCAAAATAGTTCATTTTTTTTTTTTTTTTAAGTTCTATCACTACTGAGTGACCATATCCAAAAAACACTATTTTTTAAAATTTTTTATTTATTTATTTATTTTTTTAAGCGTTTCACCCGAAGCAAGGCAGGAAGCCACTAGGACGCAAGGGGTTACAGAAAAATTTGGAGCAAGATCAGATGGGAGTGACAGAAGAAAGGATGAGGAGAAGGGTAGTGGATAGATAAAGGCAACAGGAGATACAGAGGCCAGAGAGAGAGAGTACCGGGAACCCCTTCCTAAACAAGAAACAAGGCGTAAGCCTCTACTCATGTCCAATGAAAAAGATTTAATTTTATCAACATTTATACCGTTATAAGAGACAAAGATTGAACAAAAATATGTTAAAAACATTCAATGGACTAGTTTTAGGAAATAAATGTGAAATCTATTTGTTTACAAAAGAAATGAAGAAGAATAAAAAGGAAATACATGATGTCTGAAATCTATTTCTTTCAGTTTTAAAAAAAAACCCTTTTTGTCTTAATGTTAAATTTTATGGAGTTGGATTTTTGTAAGGGTAATTAATTAATTGTTTTCTAGTAAGCCAGTACGCCAATCATGAAGTAAAGTTGTTGTAAACAAGAAAAATGAATGAAGACTTTTTATAAATAAATTTTTTTTTATCTAGGGAATGCACCTAAATTAGATATATTAAAAATAATTAAAATATTTCTTAATTTCACTTTTAAAATGTGTATATTTCCAGATATGCGAGTCTCTAGTGTAAAATTGTTTGTTTTCTACAAATAAAATTGTTTTTATCTAGCAAATACACCTAAAATTAGATATTAAAAAATAAATTTTTAAACCCAAAGTAAAAATTATTCTTTTTTAGCCAATAGTCAATGTCAGACAGTAGTTTCAATAATTTTACCACACTATAAGTTGCTTCCTTTTTTTTTTTTCTTTTTTTTTTTTGCTGCTTACTTTATAATTTTTGGAGGAATTCACTTCCTCAGGTCAGAGAAATTAACATCTTCCTGGTTGTAGTTTAAGGTGTTTCTAATTCAGTGTACAATTTCAAGAATATTGATAAAGATTGGTCACTTTGATTTTGTGAAAGTAACGTGTAAAAAATTTAGTCTCAAAAAAAATCATATTTCCTATTTTCAGCTGTTCAAAGCAAAATACTGTTTTGACCCTGCTGTAAAAATATAATTAAATTAATAAAAGCACATACAAATTACATATTTAGAAAGATTATTTTATTTTCTTTCCAGCCATATGAATATTTTTAAGACTGGACCAGAAATACACGAGAAATTGTGAGTTGAATGGACCAAGTTGCAAATTTATCAATATCAAACAAAATCCGATATCTACTAGAAATGCTATCATTACACAACAAAATGAATGGCTTCCTTAGAAAATAAAAATACTAAATTAAAAACTGAAAAACCGAATCGAAAACCGTGGTATCAAAGAAAAAAAAAAAACAGAAACCGATACCGAAACATAAATTGCCAAACCGACCAACTCTACTGAACATATTAATTTTGTCTTTATAATATTATCCTCATTACAATGACACTGTTTTCAATTTTTTCTTGCAAATATTTGTCTGTAAATTTTGCACACATTCTGTAATTGTATTTTTTAATTATAACATATGTATTGGAGTTTGAATAACCTGCCTAATATGAAAGTTGGTAAAATTCATATTATTGTGGTCCCATTATATGACTGACATGTAGGTTACTGTAATTTATACATATGTGAAATACCCTGTACATTAATATTTCCTTCAAGCTTGCCATTAACTTGCTAAAATTTATGAAAAATTAAAAGTAGATAATATGTTAGATGCAGTTTAAATTAGAAATCAAATTAATAAAACGGAGGCAATCAGCCATTGCTGTTTTCAATACTGTTCTCATTTCATAATTCTTTATTTGTTGTTGTTATTTTGTTTTTGTTTTTGTTTTTTTTTGTTTTTTGTTATATTAAATATTTTACTTGCATGTGATGATCTTCAATATTGTAGAAGTAAATTTTGAATATCTTAAGTACATTATAATTTAATCCAAAGGATAAAATATTGCAATTTTTCACAATTAAAAAAAAATTTTAACTTGTAGTGGTGCTGTAAGGATTGTTGGCTAGGGTCACCATGAATATAATCAAGAAGGAAAGCTGTGTTCTTGTAAAACAACACCCCACATGAATCATGTACAACAAACACAAGAGAAAAATAATCAGGCTCAGTGAACATTAATAAAATATTGTATTAACAATGATAGACAAAAATCAACAATAGTATAAAGAAAGTTGCTTCCCTTTTTCCGTAATAAAAAGGGTAAGTTTAGCTAATTAATGTTGAGTACAATGTTGAATGTTATTTAACTACAAGTTCAATTGAAGTCTTAGCTAAATAAAGAATAATTCTACAGTGTGTTACCAGTGTAAAAAGATGTAATATTCATGAGTGATATCAATAGGAATTAGTATGATTACTCGAATGAGTAATAATTAAGAATTAAAATGTCATAAGAATATGCGCCGTGCCGTATTCACCAATAATTGAACTGCTACTGGCTGTTGGCTAACAGCGAGAGGGTTTTAATAGTTACTCATAGGCTCCAGTGTGCTTGGCACCAAAAATATAGAAAGATACTAAAATACGCGATTGGTCAGGAAATGGACCAATCCGTGATTTTAGAGAAAAATTCAAATTACGTGCGATGGCAAAATTGTCATATAATAAGTATCATATATTTATGAACCAATGACATTAAAGAAAGCGGAGGTGTGGCACATGTAAGTGATCACCCCAAACTGATTATAATTTAGTAACATTATCAACTACAAAATCATGAAATATATTTCATAATATAAAAATTCAATAGAAAATTGGAGATTATAACCTTTTGAATGTATAGATCTCAAATGGGATTTTTTAAATTTAAGTAAAATACATTTCAAAATTCTACTTGCATATAGAAAATGAAGAATACAAATTATTTATTATTTTCTAAAACTGAAACAATTTGAATTCTACATTTTCTATATACAAGTGTACATAGAAAACATAGAATGCTAATTCTATTGCAAATACTAGATTTTATTTTCTTAAATTTGATATTGGTTTCAGGTTTTAAACTTGTTACTCTGTGTGTGTGTGTGTGTATGTATGTATATATATATATATATATATATATATATATATATATATATATATATATAAAAACACTTATATTTTGCAGAATAACTGCTATTTGTGGTAAATATGATGAAGGAGATTTCAATATTGATTCAGCTTGGCCTTATCTGGTGTTTATTAATAATGCTTCACAGGTGGTAAGTTACTTTTTGTTCTATAATATAATTTTTCTCTTTATATTTTGAAGCTTCAGGCCTTTAGATATTCTGTTTTTCTAGATCATTTACAATAACCTACAGGCTGTGATCAAGGCTGGATTAAGCATTAAGCAAAATAAGCATGTGCTTAGGGCATCAAAGGAAGTGGCATCACAGAAATTGATGATGTTGTTGTACTCATCTAAAGAAATAAATCGAACATGATTAACATTTGAATTTTCTGGACGCCATTATGAAAAAGGGAGATGACTGACCTACAGCAAAATTTTATTGCGATTCTGATTGGTTAATAAGAGTAGGGGCGTTAATGAGGTTTGTATTTACTCAATACATCACATCTCCACACTTGAATAAATTAGTATTACTAATTAGCTTTATGATCAATCACAGAGGTAGACTATCCTGATGTTCATTTGGTATTATTCAGGCCATATGCTAATATGATTCTGTAATGTGTAATTGTTGTTTACATGACTACCTCTGGTCACAGTTCTGTTAGAATCTGGTCATGGCTCATTTGAGAGTGTTGCTCAGCTGCAATTGGTTCTTTTTGTGGTTGGGTTTCCAGTACATTGGTGTTGTTCTGGGTGGTAAATTAGGATCAGCATTTCTCAATGGTGCCTTCCATTTTTTCTATATTTATTTCCAGCTGACGTTTCCACAATAGATGTTCTCAGATGATCTCGCTTTTCCACACTACTCACTGAGATGCTATGCCTGCATACTTAACTCACAGATATATGGTGGGGTACCAAACTCTTTTAAGTGCTACGGGTCTTAATCCATACCCAGCTCTGATTATAACTTTTTGTGGATATAAATTATTTTTAAAAAAAATGTTTCTCAATTAGTTACAAACTGTACAATTAACAAGTACTATTATTGTTTGGATTCAAACTGAGGCTTGTAAATAGAAGAAAAGAAACTTGTAACCAGATATTTCATGTTCAATAAAACCTTAAAAAAAGTTAATATGGCAACAATGTCACTGATCTTTTCAAAAAATCAATTAAAATATGTTTATATAGCAGAGTATATTTTCACTGAATTTATTTATTTATGATAAGTTTATTGTATTTATTATCCTTTGAATTGTAAGCAGATGTAATGGATATATATAAAGTAATAAATTAAGATAAGCATATTGTAGTGGTTTGTTATGGTGGCAAATGTGTCCCAGTTTAGATACAAAAAGGTCTCAAGTTGCATGTGGACATGTCTACTGAACCTGGTCATATCCAGGTTTTCCCATTAGCAGCAGAAAAGCTTAGCATATCTAGATAAGGGCCTCTCTGCAACTTGCCCAGATCTGGGTCTTTAATTGTTTCATGTCAATAAAAGTCAGCAGAAGGCAGTTGGTAAGACTCAGTATCTTGGCACATTTTGTTTCAGAAGTTACATGCCACCTGACATGCTGTTGTTTCTGAAGTAGTGGCCTCGTTGCTCAGTTTTGTTTTGTTTCTTGCAGTCTCTTTTCCTTCTCTGTCTGTTACTGTGTAATTCTTAAGAGAACAATCATTTAAGTATTTCCTCCAATTTCAACACACTCTTGCCTAATTTTACAAGTTATTTCTGAAACTCATGGTACTCAAATTTGACCTGAGGCTAATCCTATGAATTTGATGGTTCAGACCATGGTCTCCCTATTGTTGAATTGTTTGAAAAAGCTGAACTGGTCTGTGATCTATGCAGTATGAAGAACATTGCTAGTTTTCTGACACTCCAATTGATAGGTGGCACATTTGCTGAGTTACAGCAATTCAGCAAGGAAGAAAGAAAAAATGTAGATCATATCAGGGATGCCCTATACATTGCCTTTGCCACAGATTCATTCATAACTTGATGCTTGAATTTGAACAAATCTGTGGATATCTACTCGGCAGACCACTGCAGACTGTCAACCTTGTATGGTCAGGCCTCTAACTGTAGACTTGCATTTGTAGTAGGGTTGCCTGGGCACATCAGGCAGCTGCTTCGCACATCTTCTCAAATGGATGCATTGAATGTCAACCAGCTGTTAGGGTGAGCCAGATCATACTAGAGGATGAATGGTAGCAGAATTGATTATTCCAGCTGTGAAGCCTAAGCAACAGGTACAGACTTGACTTTTGCCAATGATCTGCAGAGTGATATCGTCTTCCACAGATGTGGTGGTGCTAATCACTTGGCTAGAAATTGTTTGAGCCAATGACCTGGGAGCCAAAGCTTTGCTATCACTGTGACAAACTGGGTCATATATCATGGAAATGCTTGGGAAATGATTGGGTGAACAGATGTCATTCCCTGCCCAGATGTAAATTCAACACTGCTTGTAGTCAACATATTGGTCAATGAGCAATGGTGTTCAGTTCTCGTTGATTCTGGCTGCTTTTGTGTGGCATCATTATAATGCAGACTAGAGCCATGTGGTTCCGAAGCATGGAAACACCAACATGTGTGCCAACCCATATTGACCAACCTGGTTTTCTGTGGAATTCAAACACCTGCAAAAGATCTGGACTGCAAAATGAAAGTGGACAGCAGGTGTAGCATTGGCCTAGTTACGAAACAGTGTGTCAAAGTATGCAATATCCAAGGACACTAGGGATGCTTATGAACAAGAACTTCAGACATGGATGACCAATGGTTTGGCTAATACCATACCCTGAAAAGAGACTGGGGCCACCCAAGAGATTAGTGCCATTAATGATCATCATGCAGCACAGAAAAGTGCACCCAGTGATGGGCTATCATGAACTCAACAAACACCTTGATGCATTCACTGCAAATGCTAACATTTGTACAGCCAAACTGAGAGTGGTACCAACAAGGGGCAAATGTGGCCATACTTGACTTATAAAAAGCATATCTTCAAGTACACATCCATGAGTCACTGTGGCCATATCAAACAGGTTTTGTTTAGCACAGTCAGTTGGGAGAGGGACATTGGCATACATTGATGATGCATATGTCAATGAGAACATTGTGTCTGCAGAACATGTCAGGATGAAATAGGCTGAGTACAGGCTGATGTACAAAGATCCAGAATATTGAAGGATGGGACTCACATGCTGGGACTGGAAATCTGAAGAGAGTGTAAAACTCTGCAATGGACATGGGAAAGTGTGATACCAGATGTTATGACTCATCAGAATGTCTTCTCACTGTGTGGGAAGCTGGTGAAACATCTCATGTGTGGATAACTGCATGTAGTAACTCGGTTCATCAAGCAATGAGCTAATACAGTCACAAACAAATGGGATGACCAAGTTGACGACAGATTTTGCCCAGGGTGACTGGTGTGTGAACGGATTTGAAATAAATTTATGGGTTGATATAATCTCCCTGGTGACAGGAGACAGTGACAGGAACCAGAGCAGCAGGTGTATGCTGTTTCCCTGGACACAATGAGTCCCTTTTCAAATGATGCGGTTGTCATCCAGGAGTGTGGTATACCACATATTTTGTAAGGAGACTTTGTCATTCCATGTCAAAGGCAAAATCAACCATTGAGACCTGTGTGGAGTGCACAACAATAGATAATGCACCAATCTGTTGGCAAAAAGTGAACAGTACTTGGCAATGGCTTTTTTCTGTGTTACACCATCTTTGAGTATCATACATCAGCTGGAGTTGATGTTCTGTGAGAGGAGACCACCTTGTGAACTGTTCTGCAGCAGGTAGTCCCAAGCCATTGCTGAAGGATGTATGCAGTTGTGATTTTTGCACATATCTTGACAGGAAATGGAATAATGGAGCGGTGTCACAGAAGTGTCAAGAGGAGTGCAGCCAGGATAAAATGTACTGTCAGAGAGCCCATATCACTCAATGTCACTCCAAAGATGGCACCTTACCACTGATTGTGCCCACAAGTCAAGTCTACATATACAAGGTTCAGCTTAAAGGGATTGATTCAGTGCCTCCAATGATGTCTGAAGTGGGCCACAAAATGTACAAGGTGGGAGACCCTGTGTGAGTAAAGACTCCACACAACCAGTGTGTAACAACTTTCAGAAAGGGACAAATTATTGGACTTATTAGTCTGCAATCAGTCTTGATAAATGGAATGGCATGCCATGTCAGGGACCCTCATCTGTCTCATGTCAATAAAATCGATAGGAAATCCAGCAGTCAGCAGAGGACAGTTAGTGAGACTTGATGACTTGTGAAGATTTTCTCTTGGCTCATTTTGGAAGTTACATGCTATCCCCCATGCTGTGGTTTCTAAGACAGTGACCTCACTAGTCGTTGCTCAGTTTTATTTTGTTTCCTCCCATTCTTTCTTTTCTCAGCCTGTTACTCCTGTAATTCTTAAGAGAACAATCAGTTAAATGTTTCACCCAACTTCAACACACCTTTGCTTATTTTACAACAGTTGTGGAAGGGATAAGGGAAATGACTCTTGGGAAAAACATTTTAAATTACTTGCTTTGTTTTCTTGATTAAATTACTGAATGAATTTATGATGAATTTTAAAAATATTTTGAAATGTCTCTAAAAATTAATTTAAACCAAGGTGAATCCAAAGAGTTTATAGGTATCACCTTGATTTAAACTGATTTTTTTTTTTATTAAAGTGTAAAATTTAAATCTCTTCTGTATCCTTTTGTATGCCTTCTAGCTGTAAAAATAAATTATTGATTTGCTTTTTGGAATTATATCTGATACAATCTTTTAAATATTTTCATATATGAAAACTATATCCCTTGATTATAAAATGATTAAGTAATCATATTGACACATTTATATATTTATAACACTTTTGGCTTGTTTTTTTGTTTTGTTTTAGGGGGTTTTTTAATCAAGAAAACTACCTAAAAACTTTATGTACATTCAATCTTTATAAGCATAAAATATTTTTTCTTTTAGATTTTTGTTTTAGTGATCATTTCCAAAATACGTCAAATTTCTTTTTTATATATAATATAAAACTATACCTTTTTTACCTTTAAATTGAGAATAATCGGAGTTAGTTTAAAATAGTGTCATACAACAGGATCTGAGTAAATGTTTTGAGCCACCAGCTAACAAGCTATTCACTGGCCAAGCATAGCACACAAACACACACACACACACACACATGTCAGCACAAGTCCTTCCATTGGCATATCAAATATGGATATGAAGTTATGAAGAAAATGGTGGATACAGTCACTAGCGGCTGACAGGGTTAGGCCAAGCATGTTAGGCTAGAGCTTGACCACAAAGCCCCAAAAACAACCAACACCAGCTGGCAATCCACATCAGTCAACCACTAGCAGCAAGTGGTGGCTACAACATTTGTGCTGGACAAGAGAAGATGACAGGCACTGTATACACCAGCATTGTAGATGCAGACAGTAAGGTCAAGTGGGTTCCAGCTCCAGCTAACTGAACATCACCACCACCATGTAGCCACAGGTAGCTGGGCTAGCTATGGTGCAGGTGAGACAGGAACAAGCAGTTCATGATCAATTTTTTCAATTTGAAGTTGACTTGTCCATCTTGAATTTGACTATTCTCAAGTTCAAAAAGATATTGTTAACTGAGTTATTTTTTTAGGGAAATTTTAATTCCAAAAATGTATCATCTTATATATTTGTTAAAAGAACTGCTCCATAAAATACTGAAATATTATTATCCACAAAAATTTGGTGCTGAAAACAAACATATAACTAAAAAATCTCCTGTTATGCATTTTGTCCCTCAAAAGGATTGAAATAATTAGGATATTGAAATAGTTTAAAAGTATTTTCAGTGTAAATATTGAGAGTTACAAATTCTAAGTGCTCTTAAATAAAAACTGATAATTATTCCAGATTTTTTTTAGGAGATTTAAGCATTTGTTAACAAATACCATGTGTATTGGGATTTAATATCTAAAATAGCCATGAGTTTATCTGTCATATTTATCTTTTTGGTCTTTCAACAAGGTGCTAAAATTTTTAATTTGGGAAGATAAATTTTCTTTAGCTTACACCAGTCTATGGAGAGCACTTCTATTACTAGATATGACTGGTTACTTAGAAATGCCTGTTTGTATTTTGAAATATAGAGAAGACTCTATCAATATAAAGATTATTAATCTGAAGAAATGCTTTCAAGTGATGAAACACTTAACATAGGTGCTTTTTTCCACTTTGTCCTTCAGTTACCCATTTAAATCATTATTTTTGTAATTTTATAAAATTATTTATCTGTAAATATTCATTCTGCTTTTTAACAAGACAAATTTAAGAATATACAAAAAAAGGCACAAAAATTCTGCAAAACTAAAAGAGATATTAGACTCATCTTAATACTTTATCATTATCTGCTGAATCATTACTACTTACTTTTGTTTCATTCCAGTGGGCAATGTATAATTTAGTTCTATTTTATAAAGCTGTAAAGGAGGAACTGCAACCAATAAATCCTATTCCAAAATTCCTCTGTGTTAAAGCTGTTGTTTTCTTGTCATTTTGGTAAGTTAATGGAACATTTTTATATTGAATGGTCTTTATTAAATGAATTATTTTTATCAAAATATAGATTTAACATATAAATTTAATAAATTATAATTTCACTATTAGATTCAAACATGTTTTGGATCATTGAATTGTTTATTGGAAAACTGTTTAAGAAAATTTTTTTTTTAAATTTTCATCTGTGATTTTTCTACAAAGATTTATCACTGCAAATTACTCATATCCAGCTGACATGTAAAGTGAATCAGAAAGAGATCTAATTTGCAGTGGAGTATAACATCTTTAAAACCTATTTAATATTTCAAGGATTATTCTTCAATGTCATAAATCATCATTATAAAATAATCTTTCTTTTCACCAAAAAATTTTCTATGGTTATTCAATTTCTTTTCTAGTTATAGCCTATCCTTACCTACGATTTTACTTTGTTTAAATTATCTTGATTTTCTTAATATCCATGTTTTCACTGTATTATAGTTTTGATAACATTTTAAATAAAAGGCTAAAAAATATTTTCATAAAATGTCTGTTACAATTTTTAAGGCAAGCTGTGCTGATTGCTGGTTTGGTAAAAACTGGTGTAATTTCAGAGAAAAATACCTGGGGATTTTATACTGTAAAAATGGTGGCTAGTGGTCTCCAGGTAAGAAATTCCTTTTTCACTTTGTTTCCATAATATCTAATTCAGTCAGAAGAATTAATCTGTTTGTGATTAGTGATAGGTGATTACATTTAAATTTTTAGTAGTAAGTTACACTTTAAGGTCACATTCCCCTTTATTTTTCAAAATAGATAGGCATTATTCAAATCCACATATTTGTTTTTGTAATATACGAACAGACACTAAAATGGTTGCACTCTTTTTCAATTAAAATATTCTTATATTACATATCTATTTTTACCCTATTTGATTTAATATATTTTAGATGAAATAATGTACATAGAGTAGAAGGGAAAAAGGATTTGGACATTTGACAAATGTTTATATACTTCCGTCAGAAATGACACTGAAAATTTATTTTGATGGGAAATTTAATATGTTGATATATAGCCTCCAATATACAAAGTTATTGTTTTATAAAATAAAATAATTTTTCGTGTAGAGAAAATTTCAAGGATAGTTCCTGTAAGAAAATACAAATTCAAGGAATGTTCTTAAGAGAATCTCTGTTAAAAAAAATGTAGAAAAAATTGAACTTACTCTCTTGTTGAGTTAAAGAGTGAATGATGTGTATCGTCTAAGCCATGTGCATCTATTACATGGAGTGCTAATTTTAGCAACCTATTTCAAATTGAATTTAAATAGATTGTAATGGCTTTTTTCTGATTATCAGTAAAACTTACAAATTTATACATATTGAGAAATCTGTCGACACAACATAATTCTCTTTATGAAAAAATGTTTCAAAATTAAAATATACTTTGTTACTTGAGAAAAAATAACTTATTTAAAGTTTAATTAATCTGAATTAAAACAATTATTACTTAATTTTAATTTGAAATGTCACAGAAAAACATCTTTTTTAAGATGGATGTGGTGTTTTTTCATGTTTTAAGTGATGTTTGGTAAATTTAAATAAGGAGCACATAATTGAAATAAAATTCCATGACAAATGCGTGAATGCCTTTTTAATACATTTTTTAACAACCCAGTAATCTTAAAAATTTTAAATATTTTAAGGATTCTAATATTTTATTGAATTTTAGGTACTTTGTCTTTATAACCTTATTTACAAAGACGTGTGTTGAGAAAATGTTAAAAAATTATACTGCTCTTATTTATTGATAATGTCATGCATGGACATCTGTATTTACAAAAATCAGCACATTTATACACACAAAAAAAAGTTCAATCTAGTACTATCTTAAATTTGTAAGTTGAGCTGCAAAAACAGAACAATTACCGTGAAAATATTTATAGAAAAGGAACTGGGAAACTATGTTATAACAGTAGGAAAGTAACTAAAGCTGATATGCAGGATCAAGAATGATAACATTGCAGATTTTTCTTTGTATTTTATCAAGAATCTTTAACAGAAGCAACAGACCAGATGTAGCAGCAATATTCAATACATAGATTTTCTAAACAAGAAATATTTCAAAAATAATTTTATTTATTTCTGAATAAAATCTAAAAATTATCTAATTTTTGCAAGACTTTACAAATTAAGGTTTTTTCACCACAAAAAGATGCTCAAATTTCCCATACAAATTTATGGTCCTGCACTGATGCCAGAAAAGCAAAATTTTTAACCAAAATTTCCAAGGTTCTGAAAAGACTAAAAAAAAACAATTTTTACTTCAAAAAACCTTTTGATCTTTCCTCTTAATAATAACACAAAGGCTTTGACAAGAAAAATTTATTTTTATTTTTTTTTGTGCATTTTTTCATCAACTACACTCTTTTTTAGCAAATTTTTGGAGGTACTTAATAAAATGTAATACTTTTCTCCATTATCTTCACAAACTGAGCTCAGCCTATACACAAAGCATACAGATATCTATATCTGCTAATTTATATGCTAACCATTTATGTTTTAAATACATGTTTGTATGAATTTATTTTTTAATTATTTCAGTTTTATATTGCATAGAACCATGACTACTAACTTCAGTTTATGTATAAATCACAGCAGTCAAAATAAACGTATTTGACCTCATTAATCTTGCATAATGTTTGGAATGTAATGAATACTGACAAAGAAACAATACACAAGACAATGTAATAAATGTATTCACATACAATGAATTTGCTCCCATTAAATACATATACAAGGCAGAGTTTACACAGTTTTCTATTATGCAGTGACTATCCAATTAAAAGGGCTTATGGAAAGTTTGGTATGCTCAAAAAGACTATATTATATATGTTGGAGTAAATCAAAGATTCTTGTAACAGAATAATGACAATGTGAAAATTTTATTGGAATGTATGGATCTTAAGTGAGGTTAATATTGTTATGATAGAATAAATTATTGCTCAGTGAAAATGAATCCTTCAGCTTTGTTCTGAAAGAGTTGGGAAATTGTTAAAGATTATCATCACTTATTTTGCACTATTACTTTTCTTTGGTTTAATAAAATTATTATCAGCAGGAAATTTATTCATGTGGAAAATAATTGCATAAAACATGTATTAATATTATTCAAAAATGAGAAAATTTATGTTTTATAAGTAGATTTTTATATTAGAAATTGTTCAACAAACCTACCTTTACATTAGAAAAATGCTTTATACTTTTAAAGTAATCTCTTCTAAAAGTGACATTATTTTAAAGTGTACAGATAAGAAAATACTTTTTTATATTTATTTGCAGGAATTGATATTTTTGTTTTATTTTTTGTTGTTCACCAGGACAAAATGTGGCTTAAAATTTGAAAAATATGAAGAAGAGATGAAAGACACAATGATGTTTATATTTAAGCAGCTTTATTATATTGAATTTATAAGTTGACAGTGCTTATACTTTTACTGGAAATAATTTCATTTAATTAAAACCTGGATAAAAGAATGATATCAAATTATCTATAAATTAGTTTATAAGGCAAGTTAAAAAAAATTATCTATTCATATATATATATTCCAAAATTTATGCTAATATCAATAAAGTATAGTTTTGAATACTTTGGTTAATATTTAGATATTCCAGCAACTATTTTACAGCTTTAGTTGTTGACTTGACATTCTTATACGAAAAACTATAGAGTATTTAATTCTTAAAATTACTCATTCATTAAAGAAATAAGTGAACGTGTTTCATTTTTAAACATAAATTTCTCTGCATCCTTTTAATGAATTATATTTTTCTTGCAGGACTTTTGTATTTGTATTGAAATGTTTCTTGCTGCTGTGGCCCATTACTTCTCATTCTCACACAAGCCTTTCATAGACCTAATGATAGACAATTCTAACTGTTGTGCTTCATTCATGTCGATGTGGGACATTTCAGATGTTCGAGATGATGTCTTAGAACATGTGAGAGTTGTTGGTAAGATTTTTATTTTACCTCATGTAATTGTAAATTGTAGGTGTCGGACTTGACAAAATGTGTTAAGCACATTATTTTATTTTAGCACTAACACAAGATTTATGTACTGCATGATGAGTAGAATAGAATTCCAGGGTGTATCTGTGATAAGAAAAGAGTGTAGTTGTAGCATGTACTCAGAGAAAAACAAAGAACAAAAACACCTTGCTCAGATGAACAAGCATAATAATGAACTTGAGAAAAAGAACAATTTTTGGTTGATTAAGTGATTCGGTATAATTACTTGAAATTGATCATAATCTAGTATAAGAAAAATTAGCTTGTCACTACATAGAAAAAGTATTCAATATATGTTACTGTTATTGCAAAAATGAGTTGCATTAAAATTACACGTGCAAAAAGATTATCAAATTTTCCTGTGTATTTAAAATATGGATTTTCAAAGTATCTTGATATCAATATACATCCTATATAAATATATAAGATTACTGAATTCAGGTATATGTAAACAAGAAAATTTAAGTAAAAAAACATTTAAAAGAAAATATTCATTGTCTATATGTAATTAAAATATAAAATATATATATATGAAATCATATTGTCTAATAGTTGTTGCAATTGTATTTCATGAGAACTAATTTGGACAGTTGGTTATCTGGATGAGGACAGTGGCCTGTATTTCAAGTTTTATTTCTACTTGACCTACTCCACTGAGAATTAGTTTATTTGTTATGATTAGGAAAGAAATAAGGATTGTGTGTGTGTGTGTCTGTAAATATTCTCAGATAGAGTATATCTGTAGAAGAAACAAAATGAATGAAAAGACGAAGAAAATTGTACTTAGTTTAGCCAAGGCAAATGTGATGGTTTTATTTTGCAACATGTATATATTTGACAGTTATACACAATTTCCAAATTTAAGAATTCTCATAAATATTCAGCAAGTTAACTGAAAAGATTCTGGTGTTAGATCCTAGATTACATCACATAGCATCTTTGAAAGGAAAAGATGCTCAATAACAAGTTAACTGAAATGTCTAGTCATTTAGATATTAGAATACCTCATTTAAAAATCTAATCCCTAACCTATCCAGATTCAAACTATTGGACACACAACTAGAAGCCCTTAGCTCAAAGTTGCCACCAGATTACCAAAAAACAATGCCACAGATTTCGTAATTAAAAATCACCACCATGATGACTCTGATTTCATCAAATGATACATCCAATGCCTAATCATAGCCATATATAAAAAAACAAACATGTCACTTCCTCGTAGACAACTAAAAGCCCTGAAGGAATTAGCGAACAATGAAAACATCCACGTATCTCCTTCCAATAATGATGGAGGAATTGCAATCATGGACAAACTGCTCTACCAACAGAAAATGAGAGACTTCATCAACAATAACAACATCTATGAAAAAATAAACAAAAAGAGAGCCACAAAAGAGAAACAAAAATTCATAAGCAATGTGAAAAAATTATTAAAAAATGAGGACACGTCAAAACACTCACACTATACAGACATCCAAAAACACACAGACTGGACATACCAATGAGAACTATCATATCAGGGATAGGGAACGCCCCATATAAACTAGCTGACACACTAAGCAAAATCCTAACCCTACTCCTCTGCACAATCATTCCCTCACATAAAAATTTTAAGTGACCTCCTAAACAAATTAAAAATGTAGACATCAAAAACAAATATATGACCAGTTTAGACATAAAATCTCTATACACTAATGTCCCTATAAAAAATGCCTATGTCTACTAAATATACACTTAATAAAAATAAATTCACCTATCCGCACACATAAAATTATAAAAATATAGCAAATAATATTTCTTCATTTTTGGTAACAACTTCTATAGACAAAAATTTGGCTTACCTATGGGATCTCTTCTCATGGGCATTCTCACTTTACTATTTTTAGTCTCTAGAAAATGGTTCTCTCAATAACATTCTACCACCAAGGTCTTCCAAACTTCAGATATATAGACTCCCCTGTACTTCCACAAAATGTTATATGTTTAACAGATCTTGTCAACCAACTTAACAATGTTGAACCTACAATAGACATCACCTTTGAACCTAAAACCAACCACTCTTCCCTTCCTAGATATCATGTTACACAGAAACAATAGCAAACTCAATTTTGATGTTTACAGAAAATCTACCAACAAAAATGAACTAGTCAACTTCAAATCACTCTTATAAAATTAAATCTGATATAATTATAGGTTTCTACTTAAAAGCACAAAGAATTTGCAGCCCCCAGTACCTACCCAAAGAAGAAACACACATAGAAAACACCTTCAAAAACCCCCACGGTCCCTATCACTTCAGCAACAATGCAAAGAGAAGTTACAAAAATATACAACTGCAACAAAAATGACATACTCATCAAAAGAGAAAGTAATTTACTCTGAAGGAAAATCCTCGCAAATGCCACTATCAAATGTTATCAAATATCAATCTACGCCCTGTTTTTTTTTTTCCAATCTCACCTTTCCTGAAGGAGTTACTACTTTCCAAAGCCAACATACACAACTAATGTGTTGAAAAATAAAAGGAAAATGGCTGAATCCATCATTTCAACTTTTGGAGATGTATAATACAAACATCCATATCATATTTCCATCCCAAAAACATTTTTTTTTTTTTTGTTTATACTGAATGACATATTCTAAGATGTAAATAACTAGACATTTCAGGTAACCTGTTATTGAACATATTTAAATTTAAAAATTTTCCTTTTTAAAATGCTATATGACATAATCTAGGATCTAACACCAAATCTTTTCAGTTAATTTGCTGAATATTTATGAGTGTTCTTAAATTTGGAAATTTTGAGTAACTGTCAAATATATACATCACATTGATAAAATCATCACATTCGCCTTGATAAAGTTCATTGAATGACAAAACGCATCAGCTAAACTAAGATATATATATATATATATATATATATATATATATATATATAAAAGTGAACATAGAAGTCAACACTTAGAGGCGACAGTCTGTTTCATGCTATATGCAATCGTCAGGCCACGTGTGCTGTTATTTTTCTCGGCTATTTATATATATACGGGTTAGTGGTGCATTGTGGGTATTCTATTATGGCTATTATTCTATTATGGTATTATGGCATTGTGGGTATTCTATTAACCGCCATAATAGAATACCCACAATGCACCACTAACCTGTATATATATAAATAGCCGAGAAAAATAACAGCACACGTGGCCTGACGATTGCATATAGCATGAAACAGACTGTCGCCTCTAAGTGTTGACTTCTATGTTCACTTTTATATTTACACACGCTCTATCTCTGATATTGAGCACTTTATTCCATAAATATAGCACACCTTAAGACTATATTTCTTTATATATATATATATATATATATATATATATATATATATATATGTATGTATATGACAGATCTGTATAAATTCCTGGGATGAGTAGTTATCATCATCATCATTATTACTATAGGCCTAGTATAGATATAAGCACCATATGGGAGCCACTAATTAATCAGGCACCAGAAATACAAGCAGCTAATAAAACTAGAGCGTGGCAGAACATAACAACAGTACTGCAGCAGCAGAGGAAGCATGAAGAACATTAAGTTTTAACTTCAGGATTGTCCCATGAGACAATAGTGTGGATGTATGCATAGTCAGTGGAAACAGGACAAGCAATAACTGATCAGTACTAAAAGGACAATTAACCAAACTGAGATATCCCTAAACAGTGGAAAGAGAACAATCTATTTTCATAGATTGAATAAAGCATCCAGTTTGAAATTCCCTGAAATTATTTATGCCTCTCCATACCATGACTCTGGTTCTGGCATGAAGCTACATATGTGTATTTTAATTTTATTATTTTTTTTTTTATATGTAATCACTGTCTTCCACATTGAGCACTTGTCTTTTTACTGTTATTAAGCATCTGTATGCTTTATCTTGTAGTAAAATATATCATGTTTGATTACAGACCATTGATCAGGAATGATTTCTTTTCATTTTTTAGTTAACTTTTCTTGTTTACATACAAAAGAATGCATATCTGAATCCAATTATATATCATCCAAACATTTGACTTTTGACCTTACTTCTAGCCATTATGCAGATCAGGGAACTGTGGATGTTATTTGTTTTTAAATCTTTAAATATTTTTAAACTTGGCATTTTAACATATGGTGTTTGTGCATTATGAGAACATAATACACAAATTAACATACAAGCAAAATTCTTCACTGGATTAAATCTATGTCTCACTGATGTTCTTATTTAGTTTGGGATTTCTTGATTTTATAAAGACTTAAAAAATTTTAAGCCCTTTTTTTTTACAGTTAATGTTGTATAGTATATGCATATTGCTCATACTTGTCTGCCATATACAAGTGGAAATATTAGTACTTAGCAATAAGTGTTCATTAACATAAGCACAAATAGCACTTCAACCAGACAAATTTAGTTGACCCACAGGACAGAGAGGTAGATATAAGAGAAACAGTTGCTCAAAGAGCAAGAAAATTCATAGATAAGATCAGCATTGTCGAGCAGTGGAGATTTTTGAAAATAATAATTATTAATGATATGATCAGATCTTTTAAATTTTTTGTAATACATTACTCATCTCATGCAGCTATCACGTATGACTGAAAATGTGTGCTTATGTATAATACTTTTGCTGGCTGTTTTATCTTGTTTATAATTCTGGTGCATTTGGTTACAATAAAGTATATCTGAATCTCCAACAGTAAACCACCAGCCCACTTGGCTGGTTTATAGTAAATAGGTTTAAAGGGTGGAGACAGTAACAATCTATCACACTTTGAAGCTTATTCGTATTGGCAGGAGGGTTTTATATCCACCTAATTCTTGAGCCTTGTTAGCTATCAGTATACCTGCAGTAATCATAGAAAACTATTCTAAATATTAATTCTCAAAACTAAATTATATATATATATATATATATATATATATATATATATATATATATATATATATATATATATATATATAATGAATATCAAACACTTAAAATACCATAGGTAATAATCTTTATTTCATGAAAGCTATAAAAATAGCCTTCAATCTTTCAAACCTGCAAACCAAATATAAATGGAAAAAATTACTCCAGGTTAAATTCAAGACATACAGATATCATATATTAAGGGAGAAAGAGAAGGAAAGATTCAAAATTATTAACATGTAATGGTGGTGGAGAAGAAAAAAAACAGAAAAAAAAATCATAGTTCAACCCACCTTTCTGCAGACATTCCAATATTAATATAGGCTGTTTCTTCTTAAAATTAATAGATTTTGATGATAAAAATCCCTCATCAAAAATTTTTAATAGAAAAACACTTAAAATTAGTTACTCTTGTGTTAACAATATAGAAAGGATCATCTCAGCCCACAATAGTAAACTCCTAAGTAAATTTCTAAACAGTGGAGCAATGGATATTAAACCACATGCAATTGCAGAAGGAAAACTAAGTGTCCTGTTGAAGGTAAATACATGTCTAAAAACGTGGTATATGAGGCAACCATTTTCCTTGAAAAAACGTAGACCTGAAGAAGACCCACATTGAAATTTTTGTAGAGAATTGGAAACAATGATTATATAATCACAGGCATTCCTTCAACAACATGTCTCTTAAAAATCAAGCAACTTTATCCAGGCAATATTGGGATCTTAAAAGTCCCACACTGCATTTGGAGTGGAAATTCATATCCCGTGCCCAGATCACTAAGAACTTCAGGGACCACTGTAATCTATATCTTCTGGAGAAAATACTTATAATAAAATATAAAGACCAGGAAAAATTACTGAACCTTCGAAGTAAACTCATAGCAAAATGCAGGCCAAACATTGCCTGGAAGTACAGAAGAACTCTTTCCCCTGATTTATATATCTTCCAGTGTGTATCACAGGAAGGAATATGTCTATTATATTCCGTCATTTATATATATATATATATATATGTGTGTGTGTGTGTGTATATATATATATATATATATATATATATATATATATATATTTTGAACAATAAAAAAATTAAAAAATTAAAATCTTTAGACACACTGGGTTGTAGATTAATATTCTTTTGTTTCTTTTATTATTATTCCATTTAGATTCCTCAACTAGTTTCGATCAAAATGGACATCATCGGGAGGAGAAATATTTCTGCTTGCTGGTAGCACTAAACTACAGAAATGAGTCTTTTGTTGGAGAAAATGAACTTTTGTCTGCAGTTTTTATTTGTTTTTTTATTTTTTTATCTTTTTAACATGAATCTTTTAACATTTTAATGTGTTGGTCAAACAGTCTCTTTTAAGTTGTTATTTAAGATAAGAGCTGGATATATACATGTTGCTCTGAATTCTGAATTATATATATATATATATATATATATATATATATATAACTTTTATAACGCTGCCCTAAAAAATAATGGATACAAAAATGCTAACATCAATTATAGAAACTATTGTACTAACCTGAAAAAAAAAACAGGTAAAGAAAAATCATTTGGTATACCCCTCCGTTCAACCAAATGGTTAGTATTAAACTAGGACAGAAATTCCTAGCTTTAATTGAAAAAAACTTTCCTACCAATAGTAGACTTAGTAAAATATTTAATCAAAACACCCTAAAATTAAGTTACAGCTGCACTGAAAATCTAGAAAGCATAATAAAAAAACACAATAATAACATCCTGAACAAACCCCCATGCCTGAATAGTATTAATAAAAACCCTACACTCAAATTAGACAAAAATAGTGAAAAATTAATGTGAATTTTTTTTTAAATATGCTTTATTTTCCATAATTTTGCTACATGCGTTTCCAGTCTCACAACGTTCATCAGGCAAAGTGTGGAGATTTCCACATATTATTAAAAATAATTAATTTTTTTCTTGTTCTTCGATGTTAAATATTCTTGATATGAGACATTCTCTTTTTTGTGTGTTAGTGACCCAAATGTCTTCCTGAATTGGCAGTGAAAATTTCTGTGTGAAGGGTTATGAAACAATTAAGATTGGTCCGAGAAATGGTGAAGGAGTTATTAGCATTCTTATCTTTTAATGAGCCCTGTGTGTTTTTGTCAGCATGCGTATGTATATGTATATTCCCCCTCCATACATACATACAGTCTTGTTATGAGGAATTAGTAAACGCATTTGTACACATACACACACAAACACATATACACACACTTCCTATGCTGCATAGTATTCGTGTGTGTGCCCATTGTTTTTGCCAATATGTGTATATATATATATATATATATATATATATATATATATATATATATATATATATCAGCATGTACATGTATACACGCACTTCCTCTCTATAAATACATACTGTCCTATTACAAGAAATCAGTATATACACACACACACACACACACACACACATATATATGTACATACATACACATATACTTCCTAAGTTGTGTGAGGTTTGCGCATGCCTGTGAGTAATCCCTTGCTTTTGTCAATATATGTATATATATATATATATATATATATATTCGTGTCCCACAGACACCCGCATGTGAGCGTATATGTATGCATGCGAGTGGTTTGATCACTGTATTTGGCCATTATGTGCGCATGTTGTATGCTTTTGCATGTGGGGTTATGATCTATTTAGTTCTGGTTTAAATTTGTTTATGTAGTTTTTTTCTTGTATTTGTAGGTCTGTTTGATATATTGACATAATTTTAAATTTATCCTGGTTACATTTAAAGATGTGTTGTGATATAAAAAAATTTCTGTTGTCTGTTGATGCTTTTGTTTTGGCTGATACCTATATATGACTTCTTGCATTTTGTGCATTTGAGTACATAAATCACATTTTTTATTTATTATGAATGTCGTTTTAGGGTTTTCAAAAGTGTAGGAGTTTCCTTCACAAACCCCACATCTTTTTTTGTTGCATTTTGTGACTCCCTGTATTGTGTGTTGGTTACATTTGGATGAGGTTAATATGTGCTTTGGGTTTTTAGATTGGCGTTTACTTTTAATTTTTTTTGGTTGTTTTTAGTCTATTTTTCAGTTTGTTATTCTTGCTAAGTAGGTCTAGATTTTTTGTAATTTCTATGAATATTTCGGGATAGTTTTTGTTGTGTGTTGAGACATATGCTAGAGTTTGTTCGATATTATGTTTCTTTTTATTTCGAAGTTGGTCTAAAGGAAGTTTTTTTTTTTTTGCGAGTTCAAAACCTTTGTTTATTAGTGTTGTTGGGTAGCCTCGTTTTTTTAGAGTTTTATGTAGTTCTTCTAAGCGGGTTTTTCGGAGGTGTTTATCAGTCACTATAGTACAAACCCTATGTGCTAGAGAATAGGAGATGGATTTCAGGCAGCTTTTTGGGTGATGGCTCTTGAAATGAAGATATTGTTGGGTGTCTGTAGGTTTGTGGTAGATATCTGTGATTATGTGGTTGTTTTTATTTCTAATGAGTATATCTAAAAATGGTAATTTGTTGAAATTATATTCTTGCATGAATTTGATTTTTGGGTGTAATTTTTGAAGTAGAGTGTGGAATTGTTTAATATCACCCCATGAGGATTTCCAGAAAATGAAGCAATCAACTAAGCATCGTTTCCAAGATTTAGTAAATTGGTTTTTTATATTTTCCCCATATATTTGTTCTATCTTTTCATAGAGGTTTTCTTCTAGGTAAGCTAATGTTAAGGTGGCATATGTTGGTGCCATTTTTGTTTGCATCACAGTACCCAGGGTTTGGATATAGTTTTTGTTGTCAAATTCAAAGGTGTTATTGTTTAGAATTAGGTCTATACTATCAATAAGGAATTCCTTAGTGAATCTGGGATGTAGTGTTTCTGGATGTTTTTCAATCCAGAATGAGATTGCCTTTTTATCTAGTCCATGGAGTATGTTCCTGTATAGGCTACTAATGTCAAAAGTTGCCATAAGTGTTCCCTGATCTACTTTTTGTGGTATACATCTAAGGAAATGAATATCTGTGGCAAAATAAAGAAAACAGCAACCGGCGAGTAAATTCAAGCTCTCCCAGCTGGTATTTCAACCTTGAGTCGTTCCTTCTTGAGTTCTGTCTCAAAATCGCACTAACAGACTGTTCTTGCCGGCAACTGTGAACGTCACTCCAACAACTCCCCACACTGGGAAAAAGTAGTTGCTTTTATATTTGTCCATATACCCATAATCACTTGCGTCTTCCTGTGATCCCATAATTCATTGCGTCCATGTCCCATAATGCATTGCATCTTTATTGCATAAAAATGCAATGCAAGTCCCCCCTCATTCTTTTATGTTATCTGGCCGAGGACGGATTACGGCAGAGCGGTAAGTGCTTTTTTTCTCACTCATTTCAACTGCAGTAGCTTTACATGCTAAACAAATACGGGCTCTTTTTTGGCGGGGACAAGGCAAGTCACGACCAGTTGTGCTCGTCCCAGGTTCTGTCTCATGTTCGCCACAATATCATCTCTGATGTGGCTTTTAATTTGCTTAGTAAATGGTAGTAATATTATGTCTATTAGGTTACTGAGTTTGCTAGTTGGACACTGGAGTTTTGGATGCTAATGTATTCAGATTTTTGTGTCTGGATAGCTGCTTTTATTTCACTCGATTTGTGAATTTTAGGTAGTCCATAGAAATTGCTTGTTTTTGGTACAAAGTTTATTAGGAAATCCTCTTTTTTTGTTAATATTTTATTATGTGTTGTGCAGAGTTTTGTAATTTTTGATATAATATTTTTGTCTATGTTAGTGTCAATTAATTTGTAGTTGTTCTTATCCTCTAGTATTTCTAGAATTTTTGTTTTATAGTATGTTCTGTCCATGATTACTATAGCACTGCCTTTATCTGCTTCTTTTATAATTATGTTATTATTTTTTCGGATGCTCTCTAAGGCCAATTTGCATATGGTAGAATGTATTAGAGTGCTTACCATGTGGGTCTGTTTGTGTGTAGTAGTAGGTATTTAGGTTTTTAAATCTGGGTGGTTTTCTCTGTATTTGCTGATGGTTGTTTTGTGTTGAGTACTGTGTTTTATTGTGAGTTTGGATTGTTTTTTTTTTTTGGTTCTGTCTCATTTTCCATTTTTTCTTTTCTTGGTAATGCTTTCACCCTAGTTATCTTTCTTTCCAAGATATTCTGGGATTTTCCTCCTCTTTTTTGCATTTTGACTCCCATAATTCTGACAGGAATTGGTGAGTTTCTTTGAGACATAGTTCCTTGATTTTTGTTAATAATTTGTTATCAATCTCTGTGTATTTTTTCGTAAAGTGTATCGTTTTGTCTTCTTGTATTTCAATTTGGGCCTGCATTTTTGTTAGGCTTAGTGTGTTTTTTATTTGTTTTTGTTTCTCCATGTCTTGTGGATTTTTTCACAGAACTTCCTTGGAATAAATATTTACTCCATTTCTATGAAGGTTTTGTATATTTTTGTTGTTTTCTTTATTTTTGATGGCATTGAAATATGCCAGTTTCTTTTGATTGAACATGTTGTCTTCCATTCGGAGATTCTGTCTTTTCATTTTGTACACTTCCTCTTGGATGTGTAACTTTTTAATATTTTCCAGGTATCCAAACTGTGTTTTGAAATATTCTATAAGTGTTTCTGTGTTGCAGTTGTGTTCCCTGGTTTGTTGTGATTTGTAGGAGTACAGCATCCACTTTTTGGTTCAATTTCTGTATTTCTTCCTCCAGTAGTTTCTGTTTTTTGTTGGTAATTTTGAATAAAGGAGTTCTTCCATGGTTTTCTTTTCAGTTCGCAGCATTCTTTCATTATAGCTATATAAAGAGAAGAGGTTATAGTAGTTCTAACAAGAGAAATGTGTGTATATTAAAAAGAAGGCAGAAACCGCAAACATTTTTGGTTGTAATGTGGATTTTTTTTTAAATATTATGCTTTATTTTCCATAATTTTGCTACACCTGTTTCTGGTCTCACAACTTTCATCAGGCAAAGTGTGGAGATTTCCACATATTATTAAAAATAATTAATTTTTTATGTTTTTTTGATGTTAAATATTCTTGATATGAGACATTCTCTTTTTTGTGTGTTAGTGACCCAAATGTCTTCCTGAATTGGCAGTAAAAAGTTCTGCATGAAGGGTTATAAAACAATTAAAATTATATGTATGCATAGATGTAGAAAATGGAAATGTATTTGGATATGTACGTATATGTGTGTGTGTGTGTGTATATATATATATATATTATAAATATGTAAATGAGAAGGTATATGTTTGTAGTATGGATGGATGGATGGATGTATATAGATAGGTGTAGGTGTGTGTTTAAAATATGATTTGGTGTGTTTGAAAATATGATAATGTTTTTACATTTTGGCATATAAGAGGTTACCTGTTATTCATGGGTACATGTATTTGTGTGAATACATATATGGTGTGTGTATATTATATATACATATGTATGTGGATGTATATGTGCATGTGTGTATATATATATATATATATATATATATGTGTGTGTGTATGTGTGTATATATATATATATATATATATATATATATATATATATATTTTCTCCAGCAAGACATTCATTTCTGTAGTTTACTGCTACCAGCAAGCAGAAATATTTCTCCTCCCGATGATGGCCATTTTTGGGCCAAAACTAGTTGAGGAATCTAAATGAAATAATAATAATAAAAAAAAACGAAAGAATATTAATCTATAACCCAGTGTGTCTGAAGATTTTAATTTTTTTATATTTTTTTATTGTTCAAATATATATATATATATATATATATATATATGTATGTACATATATGAATGTGTGTCTGTATGTAAATATATTGATGAATTTAAACTTAATTATATAGATAAAGTTTATTTGTACATATGTAGTGGATGCCCTTTTTGGCATTCTAGGTACATATGTGTATATATGATAATATATCTAATTATAGGTATGTTAGTTGTAGTTTAGGAGATACTAATTATATATCTATACAGATGGGTGGAGTGGTTATAGATCTGTAATTTCTATATAGAAAGTATATTTGAGTATGTCTACATATATATGGGAATATGCAAATATATAGGGCCAACTTGAATTATTGTTAACCATGTATGTTATGTTTATTTTATTTTATTGTTTACTATTTTAGGCTCATAATATTGCAAATTTGACTACTATTCTTACAATGTATATATCTGAAATGGGAAAAGTTTTTTAAAAAAATATATATTTTTGACCAAATTAGGCACTACACATTTATCTATCTAAAACTAGTTTCTTATAAATATAATTTGAATATTTTTTTAACAATTAAACTCATAACTTTAATAGATATACACTGAAGAATTAGGATCCCACTTATTTTACTTTTAATTTAAAGTACCTCCATACCCTGTTAAAATGTAATAAATACACCCTGCTTAAAAAGAATAAACTAAGTTTCTCTGGATGTCTTAATAATCAATAATTATTTTATTTAAATCTCTTGGGTAATTATATTAGGAACACTATCCAAAATCTTTCACTGAGTTCTGGATGTTTTTTAAAATGTCCTTAACCAAACCCTATTTTTAAGATAAATTTATAAAAGTTTGTTAAATTGAATATATATATATATATATATATATATACATACACACACATCAGATTTTTAGCCAGTAAGTGACACAGACTGTGTTTCTTAAATTCCATTGACTTAATAATATTTTCATTCAACCTCTAAATAAAAATGCAACATTGTAGCATTATCATATTAAATCAGGTCACTTCAAACCGGGTTTTCTTCTCCTTTCCCTCCCTCTGCCACCATTACATGTTCATAATTTTGAATCTTTCTTTCTCTTTCTCCCTTTCCCTCAATACAATATCTGTGTCTCTTGAATTTAATCTGGAGTAATTTTTTTCCGTTTATATTTGGTTTGGTGGTTTGAAAGATTAAAGGCTATTTTTATAGCTTTCGTGAAATAAAGATTATTATCTATGGTAATGGTAAGTGTTTGATATTCTTTAATTATATATATATATATATATATATATATGTATGTATGTATGTGAAAAAGAAGAAAAAATGCATTTACACACTAAGTACATGTTTCTTATCAATGCAAATACTTTGCTCAATGACAAGAATTTGTGTGTTATAGTGGACTTCGAATTTGCATATTCTGGTATTTAAAACAGTCAGTTGTTTGTAATTATGCAAATTTGGAGTGGTAAAATTTGTATCTTATTTATAAAAGTAAGTGTCTTTACACATGAAATAGGAGTTATAAAAAAACATGATTAACCATGCTAAAATGATCTTTTCTTTAGACACATTATTTTTATAAAAAATTATGCAACATAAAACACTGATCTATAATAATTTCCCAAACCATGTCATAGATGAAAAAATAAAATTGTCCTTAAAGAAATTTAGAAAAATGAAACAACTAACCATCTTGATATAAACAAAAATAAAAACATTTTATTATAACCTGATGCATCATAATTATAAGCCATTATAAAGATGAAAAAGCCATTAAAAATATAATTTGCAGTTAACGATCCTAAGAAATACCTTAGATTTAACATTTAGTATATAACAGCCAATTTAATTTTTACCAATAACTATGTACCTGAAAAATCCACCCTGTGTAAAAATAATGTTGTTTATGAATTCTCATGTTCTTTGGGAGATTGTATCTCCAATACTAATAATAATCAAAAGACAGCATTAAATTCTTTCCTTGACCAGATATGCACCACAATCTCTTGTAGGTTGACTTGTCACTTGTCAAAACTTAGTGGAATTGGTGCACATACTGATCATCACAACCAAAATACAACTATTAACTTAAGACAAATTTTAGTAAATAATACAAAAATATTATATAGGAGTCAATATTCTAGAAGCCATTATAATGCAAAAAACAACCCACATTAAATATCTTTCTCCATAGGAGATGGTATATTGAAATGTGTATAAAATATTTAATATGTGTTAAAAAATAACATGGATAAATATTTGATACACACTTTTCCATTTAACTGTTATATATGATGTCCTTTGTAACTGATTCCAATTTCAGCAATCCAAAAATGTCAGGATTTTGTCAGAAAATATTGTCTAGTATAATAGCAACACTCAATTCTTAATAATGACTGAAAGTACTTGAACCAAAATATGAACTTTGGACAATTTATTCATAATTTTCATCCCAATATACAATATCTCATTTAGAAATTGGAAAAATATAATAAAAATTAAACAGACTTTGTCAGTTGAATTTAACAAAACTTGTTTGAATGAATTCTTGCTGCCTAAATACATCAGGTATAACAGCAAAATTGTCAAAATCGTGTAACAACATAATTGTCCATATCACAAAATATCTAAAATAAAAAACCCACTAAACTAATTGAGTTTCTTTTTTCCAGATTTTCAGTAAGATGTTTAGCCATCTTGACACCATTTGTCATAAGAATCACTAAAAAAACCCTTGGAGTTATTCAGCTAAAAAGAGAGCAGGTTAAAATTGTTTTGTGTCACTCATTTTCTTCTGAATGGTGAGAGTGAAAAGATCATTCATGCCTTCAGTTATGGTACCAACATTCAAACTCTGGCTTCCATTTTCAAAGACTATTCAAGAACAATCAACAGAATGGTGAATAAGTTAAAAAAGAGGGAACAAGTAGAGAGGAAAACTGGATCAGTAGGTCAAAACAGCGAGTGGGATCATCATTTCAACTTAGAGCTAAATAGATCAATTAGAAAAGATCGAACTCAATTGGCACATGAGAGAGGAGTTTCAACTATGACAGTCCAAAAAGCATTTGAAAAAAAAAAAAAGACTTGAAAATGAAATCATACATGAAACCTGTGAGGCACCTTATTATTCCAGAACAAAAAGTTAGATGGTTAGAGAGGGTGTTGATCATCTTGAATAAGTTGGAAAATGATACTGGAATAATATATATATATATATATATATATATATATATATATATATATATATATGTGTGTGTGTGTGTGTATATATATATATATATAATTAAACCTAGAGAGCCAGACAAATTTACCAAGGTTTCACCTAAGCAGATCATCAGGGAAGCCTTCCCTGACAATCCGCTTAGGTGAAACCTTGGTAGGTTTGTCTGGCTCTCTAGGTTTAACTAGGTCTGCTCTACTCATTGTATTGAGCACTTTATTTAGTTATTTTGCGTACTTGCATCGGGTTTTTTTGTGTGGGGGGCTTGGACTTGCATACTGGATGATTATTTTTGGCTAACGTACATGTTCTTGGTTCTTTCTATTTTTTATATACCTTTTTTTCCCTTTGGTATTGGCTTGTTTATTTGCAAATGAAGACACCAAAGGTTTTTCAAGCAAGTATAGTTTCTTATACTTATAAGATTTCTATTAATAATATATATATTTATATCTATTTGAACTTTATTTCAATCCTTCATGAGCTTCCAATCCTTAGCTATGATGAACATGTCATTTTTGTTTATGATCGATTTCATCATGATACTTCTGTTAAGCTTGGAGAGCAATTATACATTCTTATTGCTCAAAGTTGAGTCCAATAGTGTTGTAAAAACCTTGAAGAATTCCAGTAATTTATTTTTAATCATATCAAAGGTACAATGGGTCAGAGCTTAATCTAACAATTGGACAATTTTACTGTTACACCTTGTGTGTGTGTGTGTGTGTGTGTGTATGAATGGAGTTTTCATTTATTAATCCAACATATTTTGATTAAAATATATATATTCAATTGTATGGATATTAGTTTGTGACACTGGGTTTCACGCTTTTATGATCATCAAACAAGCTGGTTTATTTTTTTTTTTAAATTGATCTATTTATGCTTATTTGTGTTTGATTATGTTTGGTGGGGTGGAGGATTTTCTTCGGGATGATACTCTCACATACATAGACACATATACACACAGGTGCATGCACTCCAGCACACACACACACACACATTTATATAGTGAAGAGAAAAGTATTCAATACATGCCATAAAATCCAGTTTATTGTATTATTTACCTACATATATAGTAAGTGTATTCTGTTGCTATGGTAAGAGGCATGTTTACTTACTGACATCATTAATTCCTCTTGTTAATAATGAAATATCTCATTACAAAGAAGAGATCAGAGTGCATGCACATTAAATATATAAAGTCACATTGTGTTTTATATTACAGAATAGCTATTTGAAGTTATCACCATTCTTTCAAATACTTATGGGATATATGCACAAATTTCCAACAAAAAAAAATGGTTTTCCACTCTGTATTCAGTCTCTAGTTTTCAAAAAAAGAAAGCTGGGAACTTTTGTATACATCTAATAAAAGAGTAAATTTTGTCAAATCTTATCAAGAATATTGTATCCTAAAAATATTTATATTTAATTTCCATTACTGAATTAAAATTTATTTGGAATACTAAAATTTTCATTATAATGTTTTTCTTTTTTAGGTAATGGTGTTGGACAAACTTTGCGGGGTTTCAGTTCAATTAGAAAAAGTGAACGAACACCATTGCTTCAAGAAAAATCCTCAGATGTATCTGCTATTTCAAAAGATGCCAATTCTACTTCTCAAGCAAGGAATGACCAAAACGCTATAGCCTATCCACAGTATACTTTCAGCGATATAGGAGATACATGTAGTATCACAGACTTGGAATCTTCAGTAGCTAGCGGATGTGTTTCTGAAAGGCACAAATCCTATGACTGGAGCTTAAATAATTTCTATGAGGCTAGTATTGATTCTGAAGTTACAAATTATGATAATTATCATAAGACAATGCTACCCACAGACTCAAGAGAAAGTAAAGAAAATGATTGTAATAAAACACAAGACACTGAAGATCCAGGAAACCTACCAGCTCTTCAAAGTAATATTAATTCAAAAACTGTGTGATTTTGAACCATCAATTTTTAATGCATTTATATATTTGCATACATAGCATCACTCTTGCTATAAAATCCAGTGACTCCAATGTCAAAAAGCTTCTCATTCCTATATTTAATTAATTTCAGCCATTTTTATTATTTTGAGTAAATATTTCTATATTCACAATCAAATTTAAATATTTTAATCAAAAATTAACTTTTTATTCTCTTATTAACACTGCTAACCCAAATTTTGTAATTATTTTTAATATAAGAATATTAAAGTTAAATATATTCTTAAGGCAGATATTCTGTGCAGTTAAAATTAAATTTGTTCAAAAAATATGCAAGATAAATGTTCAGCCAAGTGATTTATTGACTATAGCGACATCAGTTTCACAGTTTCAATCAACAAAAAACAAACAAAAAATTGAAGAAATAATTATTTTTACAAAGCTTTGAAAATTATCTCTCTGTGTGAATTTCTGGGATTAGGAGTTATCATTATTTATACTTGGACTATTGTCTTCATCTTTGTTGTTATTATTATTACTACATTTTAGCTATTATGTCCTCTAGGCTTCATCAGGTGCTTGTTGATCTGAATAACCTTCCGGGAATTTTGAACTGAACCTATTATTTAATCTATGGAGGTAGATTGTTCTCATTCCACTGTTCAATGTCTAGGGATGTCTCATCTTGTTATTATTTAATACTTCTTAGTTATTATTTGCCGTTTCCACTGAGTCTAAGTCTGCACTACCCAGCTCAGGGATTGAACTCATAAATTATTATGCCACCAAATTCACAAACAAACACTTCATTTCCCGACAAGAGCCTAGTGGATTAATGCATTGGTTGGATGGCATAATAATTGTGACTTCACTTGCAAATTCAGTGGAAAGAGAATGAGCAATAATTAAGTAGTATTAAATAAGAATGAGATATCCCTAGACACAGACAGCAGAACGAGAACAAGTTGCATTCAAAAATTGCCTGAATGTTACTTAGATCAACAAGCACCTGCTGAAAGTGCAACTGCCAAACAGTTGTGATAATAACAAGAACAATGAGGGCAATTGTCCGAATATAAATAATGCATATCAATGCACATTTTGAGTTATTATATTTACAAGAAAAAAGGATTAGTTGGTATATTATAACCATTCCTTGGCCCACTCCTTTATTTATGAGTTCATTTTGCATTTCAACAATTAAAAAATATGTGTAATATGATACTCATCTGTTGAGCATAGGTGACTTCATTAAATGAACTAATGAAATATTATATTAATCTCTTTTAATGACAGACAATATTTTCAGTTTTTTATGAATTATTTTGTAAAAAACAAGAAAACTTAAAAGATTCTGTATAGAAAAGAATAAAGAAATGAATAAAATATTGGGAAAAGAATGAAATAATAAGCAAATGATGGAAAAGAACTGATTGATTTGTTTTTTATGGCTTATCAACCTTTTGCAGGTTATTTTAAAGCTAGAAAATAATTTTAGATTGTAAGTCTATTTTAGAGATAATAATTATTTACTGATACAAGGCCTACTAATTAACCTATAGTAGGGAAAAACCTGGTATTCCAAAGTGGTCACCCATATAGGTGATGACCAGGCTCGACATTGCTTAACTTCGGTGTTTGAATGAAAAAGGAAGGATAAAAGAATGGAGAAAATGAAAATATAAAGAAAAGAAACAAGAATAATAGGAAAACTAATGTAAAAAAAATAAAACAGAAATGATTACACTATGAAAAATGGAATAAAATTTGGTATAAAATAAATGACTAAAACAAAATTTTAAATGGGCAAGGAATGAAAGGAAGACAAAATGAAGCAGTGAATGAATTGAAAGAATGAAGGAAATGATTAAGTGAAGTAATAAAAGATTAAAGTAATGAAGGAAATAATGAAAAAGAAAATGTCAAATGAATGAATCCATGAATGTAGAAATGGAATGATTTTAAAGCTATACTCATTGTTTCAAAGGATTGTTAAAGAAAATCTTATAAAGTAGTGATTACCTTAACACAATGAAAACTATTGGAGAAATACGCTTGTTTCTGTCATCCTAACTTAGCATCTTAAATTTTCAGCACATTGTATAGCATCTTAAGATCTCAAACAGCTTTTTCTGAATTAAGTGTACACATTAATTGCTTTATGAAAAATAAAAATAACATTTATTTAGTCCTTTATTCATATTGAAAAAAAAAAGAAACATTGTTATCTGAAAGAGGACCTCTATATATGTATAATCAGTTAAATTTATATTCATGTGTCTGCTGTAAAGAAAATAAACAGGAAATTACATTTAGAAATTCAAGGATTTTGTCTGGATCATTTTACTTATTTTTTTGGTCTCACAAGATATTTTTAAAGAGGTGTCACATTTTAGTATTCCATAAAGAAAAAAATAAATTCAATAGACCTTTACCTATTTTTTTCAGTTTAATAATATATATAATATATAAATAAATATATAGTACACAATTACTAAGCACTGTAATTAAGGCTGTTATAAAAATAATTTTAAAAAGTGCAAGATAACATAGAAATGATTTTTATTGACTTTTAAATAAAAGTAAAATTAAAATACAGTTAGGGTATTTTTTTATTTAAAAATTTACTAATAGAAGTATATAAAATATTGGTGTAAAAATTTGATCCTGATATAATAAGGAGATTAAAATAATATTTCATGTTGTGTCAAATTGAGGACATTTCAGCACCCCTTCATAGAACCTTTAAGAATACTCCACCATAAAGGCACTATTAAATTTCATTACATTGCTAAAACCTCTTTGATAAATACTGAGAGAAAATTTTCTTTTTATCTACAGTGTTGTACATAACTAATTTTAATAAGTAACCATTTTGCTTCTGTAATTTGATATTAGCTGCAAGATTTGAAGAGCTATAGTTTCATATGGTTTATGCAATTGTGGAATTTTATTAAAATTAGTTTTTCCATTTTTATTTTTATGTTTCCCTTTAATTCTCCATAAATATTCTATTTATATTTTGCATTTTGTTTAAATTTTGATTTTTTATTCAAAACTATTTTTATAAGTTACATATTTATAAAATTCAATACAGTTTTCTCTTACATTGATAATGCAATTAGAAAAATGTTTCTGTTTTAAATCATATGACATCTTTTCAAGGACATTTGTCTGCATTACAGCCTCGGCAGACTATTGATTTTCTATGCTTGATAGTTATGCTGTTATGTGATTACAAAGTACAATACATGAGAACATTAAAAAATCATTATCAATATTCATTTCATAGTTTCTGAGACAAGATTTTTAAAAAATATTGTTAATTATATTAATATGTGCTTTAATCTCATTATTATACAAAATAATTCAAATGGTACCAAATTTTGAACTGTTTTTTATGAAACTTAAAACAGAAAAAATAGACTGAATGGTAGTTGTTTAGGATGTGGTGTCATATTTTTTATTTATGATTAGTTTAAAAAATAATGTATATTCTGCATTTACACATTTTAAATCAGATCTAAGATGGCTATAAAAGATTGTGTCACTTATTTTATTCAAAAGAAATAATAACAAATCCAATATTTTATTTATCTAACATTAATTTCTATTTGATTTTGCAACTTTCAGTAGCATCAAAGGTGATGATTTCTTTTCTTGTTAATTGTGAGTTATGAAAAGGTTTTTTATTTACCTATATCTTGTGTCTAATGACAGTTTAAAATTTCATAAAAAAGTTTACTTTTTTTTTAACTCTACATTTATACAATATAAACTACAAGTATATATGTATACAATATGTTTCAATGTAACTTTAAAATCTATAATATTCATTTCTACCCACTTTCAGTTACTTTTTAAATATTAAGACATTTTGGTAGACATTTATAATTAGTAAGGATAATTTATTTTCATCTATTTATAGAAATTAATAAATTTAGTATATAACTTGAGATTTTCTAAGCTTCCTATCTAAAATAAGATTTATAGAAATGAATATAGACAAAAAAATTTTGTTTTAATTTTTGAGATAAGGAATTATCATTATTTTTATTATTTTTATGAGAAGTTTATCATTATTTACTTGTGTCTAGGGATATCTCGTCTAGTTCCTAAACTAGACAAGATATCCCTAGATATGGGCAATGGAACGAGAAAAATCTATCCCCATAGATTAACTAAAGGGTTCATTTTGAAATTCCCTGTAAGATACTTGGATTGACATACACCTGATGAAGGCCAGATAGTACACTGGTCAAAACGTGATAACAACAACAAAAATGAGGACAATAGTCTGCATGTAAATAGTGTAAATAATAGAAATGTCTTGATTAATCTCAAAATTAAAGTCATATTGCTCATTACATTGTTTTATAATCTGCATTGTCAATAGAATAATAAAATTCTTTACAGAAACCAGGTTAAAGAGAACAACAATGGTGTGCCTCTCAATTTTGTATGAAATAAGTTCATCTTTAACTTTTCAGAAATTGTGATCAATATATTTGTCACTTGTTTACATTTGATTTATATTAGAAATAAAATTTGCTTTTGCAATTAAATTTTTGAGTTGTTAAATTATCCAGTTAACTTAAGCAACATTTAATTTTTATTTGAAAATATCTTCAACTACTTTTATAAAGAAATGGTCCCAAGAGGAATGCTGTGACATATAAAATAAACCAAGTTGTTTGAAATGAAAAGCATGAAACATATGAAGTTATTTTGATTTTAAAAAATTATAACATAAAATAAATAATAACTAGGAATAATTTTATTTAAATAAATGAATAGTTAACATGGAACATATCAGACAGAAAAAATATATTCTAAAAAGGAAAAATATGAAGTTATTTTAATTAAAAAAAATAAAATGGAAATAAAGTGAAAATAATTTTATTTAACCATAAAACTAATTTTTTTTTTATAAATCATACTGTGGATCATATTACACAGAAACAATAGAAATAGAGTTCATATTCTCATGCTTGTATCTGAGTCTCAATAATAATAACAAATGTTGGTAAAACTAAGGATTCAATAAATAAACCATGTGAATTTCAGCTTATAATATCTGCTTTGATTGGAAATATTTACAATAACTTATTTGGTGTTATGAGATGTTATTATGTAACTCAACAGTTATTCATCATATTGTAATATATATGTGTGTGTGTGTGTGTGTGTGTGACGGTATTTTAGTTAGGATGTCTAGTCACCACCCTTTTATTGGGTAGTTGTTGAATTCTTTCTCTTTCTCTTCAGTTTCACTTCATTGTCATTTCCAGAGTTGTATCTTGATTTAAATGCCACCAAATGTGGCAATATTTTGTGAGATCATATGGAGTGTAGTTTTTGTTGGGTCATTGGGTCAAGTTTCTTAACCTTCAAAGGGTTCTGCATTGTCTCTTAGGGACATAGACCATATCCATAGTAGTTGTAGTCTTACACTTGATTTGCTCAGTGTAAGTGACAACATCACAGATAACATTATCATGGAAAACTTTCAGGACACCATGGGTCTCTTCATAAGGGAGGCTAGACATGTTTCACTCTATCTCTGCAGGTAAGACAATGAATAGGCAGCTTGGTGATATTCTGTACATTATCACAGAACACCTTCTGGTGATGCTTAGCACCATTCTTTCCCAATTCTTTTCTTCCTGTTCTTTGATCAGACATATTGATCAACTGAAAAAGCTGATGAAGAATCAATTTTGTCAAATACAGCTACTCCCCAAGCCACAGTATATAACCAGTGGTAGCAGGAGCAAATTACTTTAGATTTGTACAGCTCATTGTTAAAAAACACAACTATCCAAGATTATTTTCCATCAGAAAAATTCTGTTTCCTCCTGTCTGCCAATTGACTCATCAATACAACCCCTAACTAATCAAAAATGCTTTATCTTTCAAATCTTGAGATCCCTATTTTATGTTGCTACCCAGCTAAGAGTGACAGCATTTCTTATGTTTTCAAAACTTTATTGTACTGACAGTTCTTGTAAAATATTTCTTATTTTATTCAGAAAATCAATCCATTAATTTAATAACCCTGTACTTATAAAATCCTGGCTATTTTTTTATCATTTTAATTTCAAGTAAAATAAGCCTAAAAACAAAACCACCAGCACCATTGCCTTACAAACAAAATAAAACATCACCATGTAAATGACTTTTCTATAATAGTTATTGATATTTATTTTTTAACTTTAAATATATAAAGATTGCCATGGGTCATAATAATAAAAACCTCAAAAGAGAAGCAATATAGTGTAGTGATGAAAAAATAAATAACATTGGAAATTTTGAAAAAGCTGAACATAACCAACAATCAAAATAGAACTTGAAATAAAATAGTTTTGAGAAAGGAATACATAAACTAAAAGAGATTTGAAGAAGTTTCCCTGTGTAAGGAATTCTTAAGCTAGAAGGAAGAGGTTGCAGTTATGGCTAAACAGCACAGTCATTCATCTATTTAAATGAAGGCAACCAATTGAGGGAATTCAAAAAGTGGCACAGAGAACAGAACTTTTGCGGCATCATCCAGCAGTGAGAGAGTGGGTCTACCTACTAGCGGCAAGACCAATTCAATCTTCTACTCTTTCAGTGACTGATTTTATGGGGGTGCAAACCCCAATTGCACTGCTCTGATTGGCTAGCCAATAATAATGCTTGACCAATAGTCTTGTGTCATATGCCTCAAAGGGGCTGAAGGGATGCTCCCAAGAACCCAATCAAAATAGTGACCCTGTGTTGTAAGTATCAGAGAGAAGTTGAGAAGCTCCATTCCAGCCCTTCTCTCATTGATGGATCAGTCAAAATGGTGGCCTTGTATTGTTCATATACACCTTCAGTGGAACATTTTCAATGTTCCAGAATCTCACTCTCATTTGACCTGATTATCACAGGTGTCTTCAGGACCTTCATCTGAAAGTATGTCATATCCCTGATCAAAACAAACCTGACCTGTAAAGATATGCTTTGTGTCACTCATTTCAACAAATAATTTCTTTATTAAATGAAAACAATACAGTTCTAAGACCTGATACTCTTCCTAACGACCAATCCCACCCAAGCTTACAATTTTACCTCTCACACTATACTCCATAAGTGACACAAACCAGAAAATTCATGGTATTGCATTGTTTTAATATGAAAAATATTTTTCTTTATAAATAAAAATTAGATCACCAGTCAACCTTTGACACCAGTCATGGTGCCATACATGAAAGCAAACAAAATTATCACCTTTAATCATCAGAGAAACCTGTAAATTGGGCAAAGAGGTATATGAAAACTGATTTCTGAACAGTCATTTTTAGGGATGAATGTAGAGCTGCATTAGATGAACTTCATTATTGATTGAGAGATTTGGTCTTTTATGGAAATATTCAGCCAACACAACTTTGGAAAAAATAGTGGTGAAATGGAGTAATGTTTTGAGAAAATTACTACAAGTCCTTTCAAAGTTGATGACTGCCAAGATAAATGCAGAAAATTCTTGTAAGACATTTTTTGAATGGCACAGGCACTAATAAGCTTTAAGCTAAAATGTATATTCATGCAAAACAATGTTCCCTCACATTCTGCAAAGCTCACTATTGCCCACCTTGCTAAAAAAGGTCTCAAAGATAACATATTCATGGTATGGCCTCCAACTTCCCCAGATCTTAATCCAATAGAAAATTTAGAAAGAATTGAAAAGGATGTATATGTGAATGGAAAACAATATTCAAGCAAAGAATCAATGAAAACTGAGGCAAGTAATGTTAGTGGAAATAGTAGAAAAATTAAAATCAATGAAAAACTGACAAATGCTATGGAAATTATATTAACATGAAAAATAATAATATAATAATTTATTTGGATATATGGTATACTGTATTAATCAAATATATTTTTTTGACCTATACCTTTTGGATTCATTGACTTAAAATTTATGTTGCACTTTGCATAATAAACTACAAGTTATTAATAAAAAGTATATTCAAAATAAATGATATAAAGGAAAAGAAAATTTCAAATGTTAGCAGCATATAAATACAGTAAATAGGGAAATATTATTTTCATTATGGTTTGGCTTATTGAACAAAGATTTAGGAAGGTCTTTCCATGTCTGTTGCAGGTTTTCACGTCGTTAGTGAAGCCTATATGATAACTGTTGATGTGATGTGCCAAAATCTATAAGATAATATGTAAAGGTAATGGTGTGTAGCATCATCAGATAACATATCCAGTAGGTCATTTCAAAGTTTTTTAGCTTCCATAAAAATATGGTGGCAGAAGAACCATCAGACTGACCTTGTTAACATCACTACAGTGGACATACTGCCTCCCTTAGACTCATGATATAACCAAATGGACCTTTAAGGACTGGCAACATGTGGCATAAAACCAATGCGTCATGGTCCCAATTGTTTGAGATGGATAGTAGAGTTCAGTTATGACACATGTCCCATCAGACTATGAACCTTAATTCTCACTAAATCACCATGAAAGATAATGATGATTCCATAACAGTATTTGCATGTGTTCATGTGACATGACAAAGATTATACTGAATCAATTGCTAGGTCTGGTGCTAGGAAATTTGGTTTAGTTTGTCATGCTAGACAATTTTTCTAACTCAAATCTATCCTACACATTTATGTTTACCATTCATCCATATTGCAGCCACATATGGTCTGGTGCTCCTGCTATATATAGAGAGATTCTTGATAAAATCCAAAGAAGAATGTAATGGAGGTAGATTGTTCTCAATCCACTGTCCATATCTAGAGATATCTCATCGTGTTCTTATTTACTACTGCTCAGTTATTGCTTGCCTTGTTCCCACCAAGTCTAAATATGCACTATCCTGCACAAATATTGAACTCACACTTCCTATATCCCCCAATTCATGAAACAATGCTTTGATCCACTGGGACAATCCTGAGTATAGAATTTGGAGCTTTAAATCTAATCTACCTGCTGCTGACACTGCTGATGCTGATGCTTGTCACACTTGACTACATTCACCAAGGTTTCTCTTCTCTTTATACTGCTGCTGCCTTGCTGTCATTTCCCTTTATTTATTAATGGATCATGTATTTATTTCTATGCTAAGCCTATTGAGACCTATATGCAGCTGAGCAGATTCCTGGTGGATATAATCAATCTACTAACACTAAGTTTTCATCATGCATTAAAAACTCAAAATGATCTGAGGGGATCCCATCAATAACAATAGAGATGGTAATGGATGTAATGAGCCTGTTCACCATGGTTCCTCTGGCTGAGTTTTTAGTGATGGTTCAAAACTTATTGGACCCCTACCTTGAAAACATACTAGCACACCAATAGATATCCAAATGAAAATATTGACATTCTGTGTACAGACAACATTTTTCAACTAAGGTCTGACATATACCATCAGGAGGAGAACACAAAAATGATGAGAACACAAAAATGGAATGGTTCTAGGAAATGAGTCTAGGAATGGCATTACTAAAGCCAACATTATGACTGAAATATGTAGATGACACTTTCATACTTCAGCTTCACCAAAAAAGTGTACCATGTGAACTCAGTAAGACCTTTGATCTAATTCACAATGGCCTTCTTGGATGTACAAATAACTCACACAGAGAACAAATTCAACATCTCCATATATCACAAGCCAAACTTCATCATAATTTTGTTGTGTTAACAAAATCTGACTATGTTAATGAAAGTTTAACTTAAAAAGTAATGAAAGGGGAAAAATTAAATTAGAATAAAATAAACGGAGATGATTCCTATTTATAATTCAAGCGGGTTTATTTAAACAAAGGTAACAAAAAGAAATGCTGTAAAGTTGAATACATGTCCATCATGCAGGAAATAATTCTTTAACAGAAAAAAAGGCTTTCTCAGCAGAAATTCTTGAATAAGTCAGCACTCCTGCTTTTCTTCCACAAGGGTAACTTTAATATCTCCTTGAAATCTTCTCTAATAAATTCTTCTTCTTCATGAGAGATTTTCTCATTATCTGTACATTCCTCATAAGAACTTGTCCTTTACTGAACAAATTCAGTTATTTCTGTTAATTTCTTTTGGGTTCTTCAGTTGAACTCTATATAAAAACAGAGAAAATTACTCTGATCATTTTTTTTAACAGCAGAGCAAAAAACCCAACCTTCCTTATGGTCCACTAAGTTTCAAACTGACAATTCTTCTTACTCCAACTTCAATGGTCACTGTATTTGTATGTAGAACCCAGTCAATGAGAACAGACCTCCCTTCACCACATGAATTACTACTAAATTAAAAAAAATGACCCTTGTGGATTCAATCAACAGTCTACTTACTACCAAACTTGTTACAATGAAGTCATGGGCAAATGTTGGCATTCCTCTCAATAAATCATTTCTTCCTAAAATTTTCCACACACTCTGGACATGAGAAAAAAATCCTTTTAACACTATTTTTGAACAGAGAAAGGGGACATTTAATTAGGGAAGAGTTACAGTCCTTTTCATTCTCAATAAGAAATTTAAATCTCTATGTACTGTCTCAAAACAGTGAAGCCAAACCGCTTCCTCTTTGCCTGACAAACTTCTATAACAGACATTTTTCTATTTTTCACAAAAGTAATTGGCAAACAGAAAGGTTGAAGACAAAGTGGCTTTGATCATCACCACTATCCTTCAATAGCAACTCCATATCACAAGAAAATAGTAATCACTCTACAGTAATACATCTAACTAATACCACAAGTAATCTTCATTCCTATCACTAACTTTCCTAAGGGTTCTACAAGGTCTGGCACTCGGGACAGGGGCTAGGATTTCAACAATCATATCAGCAGAAATTCCAAGAAGATTCTCCGAATCCATGATCTCTATGACAATCCAAGGCCTGATGCAAATGAATAATTGATAACTTCAATGAATGCTCCTGAGTAGTACTGTCGGATTTCTTAATCAAGACCAATCTTATACATGTGTTATCTCCAGGGGTAACTTTAATCACTTTACCCAGTGACCAATATGGATGAGACTTGATTGGGTTCTTAATGAGTACCACATTGTCCACCTTAATGACATTATTAAAATTATATTGATACAAATCATGAGTCAATTCTCTCAATCCAAGGAGATATTCCTCATGCCACAAACACTTAAATCTCTGAAGAAGGAGATCTCTATGATCCAAATTCTTCAAAAGATCACACCTAGCAGATAGTGCCTCTTCAAAGAAACTCTCATTCGAGTTTATAAAAATAGCACTACTATAGTGCAGTTGAATAAACACATTGAGGGATATGATATCCAAACCTGCATCCCCTGAACATTGGTAAGTGATGGAATGAGAGTTAACTGCATTTTGGGTATCAGATGAAACAGTAAGAAATTCAAAATAAAGCAACTTCTGTCACACCACTAACTTATAAAGACAACATTTCACTGTCTTTATAAGGCACTCTCACACACTTTCAAACCAAGCTGAATACATAGGTATGGTCAGATGTTTAATATTGAAAGTGCTAAATTTGTCTTCAAATTCACCTAATGTATGCACCTGCTTGATCAAATTGCATCTGGCAACAAATGACCAAACAATATCTGAATATATACAAGAAGACACACAATATATATTAAAAAACCTAATCATAACAAGAGATACAGAGTGAGTGGATATATCATTCACCAATTCTAAATGAATAGTTCTCACATTAAAACAGGTAAAGATCAAGATATACAAGCATAATGTCTTTATATTTTCTGACAAAATCCATGACAACACAACCTGTGCAGCCACCATAATCTTTTTGACTGTACCTTGTGGAAAAATTTTTAAAATGCTGGGAATACATTTATGCAAAGAAAGACTGACAACAATTCAAGAGAAGGCAAAATTCTCTTTATCAAAGAGGCAACTTTAGCCTTAAAAAATATCAAATTTGCTGACCCACCCTGAAAAATGTAAGAAGCAAACCCAAATGCCCTTTGAGATACATCAGAAAATATAATTAACAAAGCAGGGATGGAGGAGTCCACAACAAAACTAGGAAAGCTTAAACTATCCAACTGCACAAGGTCTTGAAATAACTTGTCCCAAATGCGTTGGAGTTGATGGAACTTTATGATCCCAAGTTAACTTCATCTTCCAAATTTCACTATGGAGTATTCTCCCTTTAATCATCATAGGTAAACATAACCCAATCAGGTCAAAAATGGATAAATTCTGAGACAGTATACCCCTCTTGGTATCTGCTACAACTTCCAAAGAATTAATTGCAACATGCAAATCATCTTGTGTAGGATCATACAAGTACCCCAACACTTTTTCCCAGGAGGAATCATGAGTGACAAAACTGTTGTCAACCCTTATACATGATGTCATAACCTCAAGAGGAAATTACCCTCTCTCACAACACGCATAGCATTCTGGTATAAATCCAGTAAAACATCAGGATAATTGTGGGTCCTTATAAGATTATCCACATAAAAATTTTAAGCAACATATCCTTACACAAACTAGGAAGATATTCTTCAACATGGTGCTTAATAATGAAGTTGAAGATAAAAGGGCTAGCAACAAATCCAAAAATGAGTATTTTATAATGATAACACACAAGTTTATCATTAAATTTCACAAAAAACAAAAACGGTTTTTGTCCCTGTCACTATTCAATCGAATCATTAGAAAGGCTCTACGGATGTCAGCCAATAGCATATAACAATCCATCCTAAACTTTAGCAACAATTCCAGCATATCCGTGAAGAGGTTAATTCCAAGATATACACAGTCATTTAGTAAGGGACACCTACCCATGCACAAAGAACAACTAAATACCAGCCTTATCTTAGTAGAGCTCTGATCATTCATTTTCACAACTGCTCTATGTGGAATCTGTGTAATGACTAAAATCCCCAGTGTCAACCTGTATTCTCTCAATTATGTTTTCCTCTTCTTGGTCCAAGAAAAGTTAACAATAATCCATTGTTACGTGTTGATAATTGTAACAAAGGAAAAAAAAATTGATTTACCACAACACAGAGCTAAATCACAAATATTTAATTTACTAAAACGCAACATAAAATATATACAAGATAAACAATTGTGGCCTACAAAACAGAAAACACAGAGTTACTGGCGAAGTGTTACGAGGGAGAAGGAAAGGGAGTCAAATATCTTTATCACTTTAGGGCTAGCAAAGTAATCTAAGTGCTATATTTGGAAATCCACAAAGATGTGTAAATAAATATTAATTTTTAGTTTGGTCAATGAAAATTAGTCAAAATTCTATTTACCAAATTTGTTCCATGAAATTCTCTTTTGGGTTTTTGTTGGTCGGCAACTTTTTATAGAGATTCTTTCGGCTGGATATAATAGTCCTTGAATCAAAAGCCGGAGTTGATAACAGCAGAAATTTCCCTTCATCAACTGACAACCCTTTTCCAAAATCCCATTTTTATAGGGGCTAACACCTAATTTGCATATTTCTAGATGTTTCTCGAATCATCAAGATTTTTCTCGAATATACTAGAATGATCTAGAATCTTCCAAACATTCTATTTCTAATTTCTCTATTTTACAACTACTTCATGAATGAAAACTTTTTTGTAATAACAAGTAGAACTCAGTGGAATCCCTTATTATAGAAATGCATCCTCGTAACACTATGTACAAGTCCTGCTTACTAAAACAAGTAACAACAGAATGAAGCACACAATGCTACCTGATGGTTGGAGGGAACCAAAGACAATTTACCCTTATCCTAGTGCAAATCTACATAATAGCAATTATCTCTACACAAGATCGAATTGCTGAACAAGGTTTTTTTTATCTCTGTCGTAATCATTGACAGAATCCTCTACAATACCCTAAGGTCTCCAAACTAAAAAGCTTATCCACAGATCTCTCCATGGAAGACTCACAAAAACTGTCCAAAGGATTGAAATAGTCAAATTTCAGATCCACTACAAAATAAACATTAGTCACAGGGCACTGAGAATATGCAGGAACAACTTGATTATAGTTGATACCACTAACACTAGAATCTGTAGCCTTGACAGTAGGGCACAGAAAATCTACCACATCACCAAAGGGCACTATACCTTGAGAAAATTTAAAGGCTGATCCATTCATAAAACAAATCAGATGTATAGGTCCCATGTACTTCAACACATCTACACCTATCAATCAAAATACAATCATCGTGTACACCAGATAAATCAGCAGCCAACTGGCTACCACCAGCAATAATATTTTCAACAGAAGTAGCAAGATCCTTAATATGAAATTGAACCTTCATTGATTAGAAAAGGAACAGAACACTCAAAGTTCGGTAATTTCACACACAACTCAAGCTTGTTCAAGCTCCTCCTGGTAGAACCAATAAAGGTTTTAATGATAAAATGTCTCTTCCTCATGGGGGCAGAACAACAATGCAAAATATCCAGCAATTCATCAGATAGATTAGAGTACTTGCTGCCTGAATTCAACAGACAATTAAATGTCTTTTCAACCTTACTGCTAACAATCGTAATTTGCATTATGTGTAACAGAAGATTCATATCACCCATATCAAGCAAGGATTCATGTTATTCAAGTCAGGATATAAAGCACCCACATGTTCACTGCTCCAAGGTTGGAGTCACCTCTTTTTACCAGGACAATCCTCTGGTGAATGAAGGGGGCTAGTGCAGTGGAAACACAATTCGGCCTCCCTGCATTGTTGTAAACATTCCTTCAGTGCAGGATACCTTCTACAGTAGAAGGCACTCTAACTACTACTTCAGAAAAAATTGCACCTGTAGTGAACAAGAGCTGGTTTCACAAAAAAATTCTCCAATGTGGAGGGCTTCTTGTCAACATTACTGGGTTTGAACTTACCCAAGCCAAAGGCACTCCATTTGTTGACAGGCTTAACTGCTTTATGGATCTCAGGCCTAGAAATCTCCAATGTGCAAAACACATCAGAATAATTATCCAGTGAGGGGTAGTTGCTACCAACTACATGAATAATTGTCTTAACAATGTAAGGAGCCTTTCAAAAATTATGTGACTTAAGAGTTGATTGCCTAGAGTATCTTATTCTAGGAAATCCAAAACAAAAGATTTCTTAAGCTCGTATATCTGAGCTTTCAGATTGGTCAAGAACATTTTAACTGAACAATACCCAATGGGTTTAGAGTCACCAATAATCGACTTGAATATTTCTCCTACAATGTATTTTTTATCTTGGAACTCCTGGATCAGAATCTCAACTGCTGTATAAAAATTGGCATCCAAGATGGATAAATGGCTTACTACTTTGTAAGCATAACACCTGAGGTGATTTTTCAAAATTACCAACCTCAAGGACTTACTGTAAAGAATAACGATAACCTGCAAGCACAACATCAGCTTCTGAAGTGAAGAAATAGAAAGGGTCAAAGAGAAGGACTGGGAAATTAACATGATCTGTTTTTCTTATCATAAAACAAATCAGAAGATATGAAGTCCATACAATATCAGTATAATATTCAGAAGCAACTTGAGAAATGGAGAAATCACTATCAAGACATTAGACCATAAGAAAAAATGACCAAAATCTGTGTTTTCCATCCTTTGTAATTGTGACAAAGAATATAAAGGCAAAATCAACCACCCCTTAAAAATAGCTTAGTAGATTAAAATGTTGGTTCATGAATTTACTAACATAGCAATTGTGAGTTCAATGCTATGTCATCAATTTTGCTACAATGTGTGTAGCATGGCAGGTCTTACCCATAAAGGCTAGAACTGGTGAAACTAAAGTATGTAGTTTGTCCCAACATATTCCATGGAAATAGAGCAGTGAGAGGCTTGCAACGTTTCAAGCTTTCTGTGGGAAAGGGGTTGTATGGTAGAAAATAATTCAACACCCACAAGGCTATAGAGATGATTTTGAACTCTATTGAGACTGGAAAGTGAAGACTGGGGAGCTTCTGTCCATATATGACAGCAGTATTCCATTTTTGGCTCTTGTAAAAGTAGAAGATAGTAGGAGGAGTTAGATACAAGGTAACCAAAAAAGTCCTTGCCATTTTTTATTTATTAGAAGAAAAAGTTATACAGCAAATTTGACATAACATTAGACCTCAAAGTAATCCCCATTGACATCCAGTATTTTTGCCAATGTGTCTCCAGCTGTGCAATGCCCTGAATGTAAAAATCAGGTGTCTTGGATGCAAAAATGTCTGTGAGTGCCTGCCACAGGTTTGCCTCATTTGCAAAAAATTTCCCATGAAGCTGGTTGTCCAGGGAATGGAAGGCACAGGGTTCCATGGTTGTAACCAATGTCTGGAATGTTTGGGAGTGTCATACAGGGCCCACTTTTCATCATTGGTGAGCACTCAATCAAATATGGATATGTTGCAATGCCTTTCTTAAGCAACAAGAAACAGGCTGTCACTCATTGTTGCTTGTTGGCTTCCAATAGTGTGGGGGTTACCCACTTGGTCAACTTGCTCAGCAGAAACCTGTAAGCTCACCACAGATTTGGCTGTTGTCTTCCTCTATGGCCACATTCAGGGCCTCATCATCCAGGACCTATGGCCAGCCACTACAAAGGTATAGATCTCCCAACCTGAACTTCAGATGTTTGTGTGCAACACCTCTGCATTGTTTGAGTACTACTCCTATCACTTTCTCAGCACATGGTATACTCATTTTCATATCGGTGATCACATCTTTCCACATGATGTAAAAAATGGCAAGGACGTTTTTGATTACCTTATACTTACTTGAGTGGTACAGAGAACCAAACATTTTCCCAGCATCTTTAGTGATTGATTGTATGTATAAGTTCCACAAGGTCTGCGTTGAGCTTAAGTCCCAATTGGCACATCTCCCTTTTAAGAAAAAATAAATAAATATATTCTTTGAAGAATATGGGAGTTTAAAATATTTTATCAATTAAAATTAGATAAAAGTGGAAAGATTTTGTGTAAAAAATAAGCAACAACATAGCAAAGAGTTATACAAAATTTGTATTCATTTAACCTACATCTGAGAAGAGTGGATATCTAACTAAGGTCTTCATTTCCAGTTAAGTGCCACCTTTCCAATGTTACCAATTCAGTTATACTCTTTGGGATGTCTTTTCTACTAATTTAAACAACCTTTTTTAAAGCTAAGTCTTTTCTATTTATTTAAAAAGTCCTTCTTAAGTGCTTTGTCTTTTCTATATTTTATGCAGTTCTTTTAAGGAATTAAGTTTTTCCTTCTATAATTTAAACAAGAAATCTGAAAGGAGAAAAAAACTGCTTCCGGAAGAAAGAAATCTTCCAGAAGAAAGAAATCTTCCAATTTACTGGGTTTGAAAGAAAGAATAAAGCAGATAAAGTTTTTTATTTTTTATATTCCAGAAACTGCTGAAGTTGTCATACCACCCACTTCCAGAATACTGTCAGAAAACAACTTTTCCAACCAATCATAAAAGGTCTACATAGTTATCACAGCAGCCATTTCTGAACCACTAACTATAAAGCCAATGCTGATTTCACCCACAAGGGTAGATCTGACCAGGCTGGTATTAGTGATAGAGCCCATGACAGGTGAGCTTAACCAGGAATCAGGCCATCAGCTGTGTCACCAATGCATTTCCAACAACAGCATTGGCAAAAGCAGCAGCAGAGACTAACTTTGAACTACTACAATACAATAAATAGACAAGACACAGGAAGATTTTTTAATGACTCCTCTTACTACTTCAACTGGGATTGTTACATCTGTTTGTTACTGGTACTACCACATGAACTCACTTCTTGATTAATTGCCAGTATATTTATACTCAGTATGCAGATATAATATTAGACACAAAATGCACATGAGCAAAAAATGCTCAGCTTTATTTGAATATATATTACTTATGTTGAAGTATCACATCATATCATTCACTGCATGTGCCTGAATACATAATGATTGTAAAACAGCCTGGTATATTTGCTCACAGAATAAAGCTTCTACTCAAGTCCCTCCATCTTCAGGCTCTATTACTTACCAATATATAATAATTCATGGTGGCAGTGTCTGGAGTTGACTTCCCAAGTTTACTTTTCTTTGCATTTTTTTAACATAATAGAAGTTAAAATATATCATGTCATGGTTACCAGTTGATAGAGGTAAATAATATCATGTCATGGTTACCAGTTGATAGAGGTAAATAATATCATGTCACATTTGGTTGAACCAGATAATGTATGCACTATAAAAGAAATGAATATTCTCCCAGTTTGAATTTCTCACATTATGGGTATTATTATATTCATGATATAATAACACTGTATTTCATGGACAAAATGGAATAACTAAAGGAAAAGGAATGACAAACATGCTTTGCTTTCAGAGAGAGTTTTATGCTGTTAAGTTGTACACAAAATTATATATACATATTTACACATGTCCCATGCAGAGAAAATAACATATCTATACAACAAGAAATGTAAAAAGAAAATGAAAAGATAGGGTCTTACATATAATATGGAAATTCTTCTATGTTTCTGGAGAAGCCATATTTAGGATTCCAGATTTATCTACTACATCCCTAGTGAGGACATATTCTGTAAACGAGCAAACAGCAAGTCTTGGGTTATTTCTAACATGAGTCCTGTGAGGCAGAGACAGTTTCTTTCTATATCTGGGGAAGATAAATTCCCAATGGAAAATGGCGTCATGGGCTTGTAAACTACATCATGTGGGAGGTGGCTGGGGGGAACCAGATTTAGCCTCAATCCAGGTGTGGAAAGGGCCTCACATGCTGAAACACACTGTCTTGTAATTGACTGACCATAGGACTGACTGGCTACCACTTTCATCACTATACAGTGACATCACTAAGTGGCCGTCACATGACCCATGTGACTTCATTTCCACCAAAGGCAGATAATCACCTTTTGTATCCCTACAAACAGATGAAAGTTTATGTTTAAATGCTAAATTTAGGATCTGAAAGTTCTTTTTCCTCAGCTCTACTGCTAAGATTTTTGTCATCCTTCTCCTCTTCACTGCCAGACATTGTTAGCTTTGATCATTCCTTTCCCTTATTTTTTATTGTGGATTTGATGTATCACACATGTATCTCAAGGAAACCATTTCTTATGGCATAGTGAGGTGAACTGATGACATACTTGATACCCCAGAAGTTGTTAAAGTTTTGGAAGGTTTGTCCTGAGTACCATAGGCCATTTCCATCATTATCTCATCAGAACATCCAAATAATGATATGTAGTTCTTGATCTTGTCTGCCACTACTTTGAGGTTTACACTGACAATGGCTTGAAGAGAGCTCAATGAGCTTGAAAATGAACTCTGATCTCAACAGCCAGCCACAAAGAACTATTGTGGATGTTAACAAGCTCGTGGGTTTTGTGGGTATTTTTTAGGTGAGAAGAAGCATACACAAATCTTGAATTTCTGCTACAGACGTTTATTTCTTTTATTTTCTGTATTGAAACAAAGTTAAATGTCTCTTGAGTATATTTGTCTTCCTTTTTGGTTCATAAATTATTTATGGGAAATAAGGATAAGAACAGGTAAAGATGGTTGAGTTGGGATGGCTGAGTCTCTACTTCAGTATGGCTGCTGAAAATAGTGGAAAGAGAAAGATTCTGTTCTTTTTGGATGTGGGGGTCATAAAATTGCACATGTAACCAGAAAGCCTTTCTGGTTTCTTTATAACTTGCATCATGGGAAAATTAATTTTTTTTTTATTCTTTATTATTATTTTATTTATTGGTTTTATTTCATTTTCCCACATTACCACCACTACATCCAGGCCAATGTCAGTGGATACTAAACAGATTCAACAACACATGGCACCCTGGAACTAACATCCAGAAGGATGAAGACCAAAGAAGTTATGTTGTTGAAACACCAAATGCGACAAAGCTCCATGTAACCATACCCACCTGTGTGCCTTGCCAATTCCAATGGTTCATTTTACTGACTCAGCACCAGACACCACATAAACCATTAAGAGATTCAATGAATATAATGACAAGAACAAAACTTCCAACCTCAATGTCACAAGATTTATGCCAAAAGACAAAACCAACAAAGTTCATTCTGCACTAAGTCTGAGAAAATTATAAAAACACCATCCAAATTCAAGAACTTCATATAAACAGCAAAGATCATAATAATACCTGAGCAAAAATGCAGTCTACACTAATGGTATGAACAGATTATTAGACTCATTAGAAAACAACCAAATATATATAATGGTAAATCATTATAGTTATCATGAAAACTTTCACAACCTTATCATCAACAAATAGGACTCTATTCTCATATATCTATATCCATATAAGCAAACTGTATATCCACATAACTAAACAAAGGAGATATCACATTTTATCAATGAATGAATAATGATTGTAAAACAGTCCCTAGTATATCCGTTCACAGATTAAAGCTGCTATTCAAGTCCCTCTGTCTTCAGGCTCTATTACTTACTAACCCATAACACTTCAACGAAGTGTATAAAATTTCTAATAACTTAATGACTATATTTGCTTAAAAACCGAAACTTTGCAAATTAATAATTTAATATATGTTTTAAAGGTTATGTAAATTTTATCTTTCTATATAAATTATAATTAAATTTTATTATAACTTTTTATTCCCTACATAGAGATATTGTATCTTATTAAGAATTTTCAATAAAAAGATGTTTTTATTTTGTTTGAAAATGTTTAAATAATAGAATATATTCATAATGTGCATGCTAAAAATTGAACATGTCTAATTTGTTCATTTTAACAAATTGTAATTTATATAGATTTTAAAATTTAAAAAAAACCCACTAAACTTCATGTCCTGATTATTTAAATTATGCGTTTTCAAGTACTCTCGTAATAATCTGTCATATATCATTTGACAATTCTTTTAACCATTTTTATAAGTTTAGATAGCGGGAGAGTCTGTACTGTATTGAGTGACATGCTTGGTTAATACATATATTGAAGACAACCTGTGATTAGTTGAAGTACAAATCATATCAAAATAACTGAAAATAGTTTTCAAATACCCTTTTTACTGTATTATTTGTATAGGTGCTAAATACTTTTGGACTCAATCAAATTCAAAAATTGGCAAAAAAGTAGATAAAAACAATGTTTTTGAATTTTACTTTATGTTTAGTCAGACAATGTTCAGTAAAATATTTGAAATATCATTCAAATTGAACAATTTTATTTATAATAACCAATGTGTTAAATACCTTTGCTACCCACTGTATATGTTAATGTGAGTAAAATTTGTCACTTAGCTGAGTGATGTTACCTTCAGCATCCAGACTCCAGGTCTTTGTAGACGAACCTGTTTGTTCAGTCTGCAGGGATCATCAGCAATTTTCTTTATATATATATATATATATATATATATATATATATATTACACACAGTGAATCAATGTTCCATGATTTGATTCTTTTAGCTGAATTTTGATCTGAAATTTTCACTGTTAATTTTCAAACTATGTGATCAATAGTCACCGCCATATTAAGTGCTTTTATAAGGAAAGAGATTATGTTGAAAAATAAAAAAGTTTGACTTGTATATTTTTTCTTTTAGGGATTCATTCATGATAGCAATCTGCATTATCCTTAAATCGCATGCTTACTTTGGATTATTTCTAAGAAATAGTCCAGCTAAATATGATTTAAGCCTTCAGAATAAAATTTACCCTCATTTTAAAAGTAAATAAAATATTTTAATTGGCACTACTTTTATTTTGCTTGGGTTATGCATGTCTAGTTTCGTGCACACTCATAAAAATACTTTATCAAATTGATCAGTTAAATAAATTCTACAGAATAAAAGATTGAAAAAAGGAAATAACCAATTTTTTAAAAATAAGTGGTTTACAATGTTTTTAACAGGTGCTACTTTACTTCTGTTTATTTAATTTCTAGTACGATACAAGGCCACATGAAGGACTGATATTAAAATAAGCCAATTCGAATGGATGTTATATATTCCATTAGGCAGGAAAAGAATGAGCCAATAGAAAACGTCCACGTTAGTTCATTGCACACCACCTCACTGATCACGTGGAAACCGGCAACTTTATCAGAAGTGGGAGTCCATTTGTTCTGTGTGTGATTTGTAAGTTCTTTTTTCTACTTTACATTTATGGTTTATTTATTGTTGAGGCAACTTCAAAGACATGTTGTTCTTACTGATTGACAGTATTTTTTTTTCTTAACTGCCTACTACAAATCCATACCAGCCCAGTTATGCTTTCTAGGAAATATTCTATGCTACATTATCGTATGATTATCCAACAAAAATTTGTAAAATACTGTTAGTTAGTACGCAGTGTTTATATCACTTTTTAGTTCATAATGTAAATTAAATTGCAATCCAATGGTCATTTTCTTTACACTCCTGAAAATAAACTAAAACATAAAAATCAGTATTGGTTGGCGATTTACTAAATCAGATTTGCAAGTGAATAACAAACTGTATTTCCAGCATTTTTTTTTAGCTACCGTGCAAGTCATAACTGCCCGTTGCCCCTGTCCCTGTATTATCTATTTCCAATCCAACATTTTTTTTTGTATTGCACAATTGTTGCGAGTTTCTAATGAAATCTCGTCTATTCGCTGTCTTAGAAGATACTCTTTCTCAGTAAAATTTGTATAATAAGAGTTGTCTTAATTTTTTTCTTTTACATTTCAAGTGATAAAACCAGGTTTTATTTTCATCTACAATACATTAATAATTTTCTCTTAAGTTGGTAACAACGTGTTCTTTTCATATATTTGTGTGATTTTTTTTCTTCTTCGTATTTTATTCCTCTCTCACTCTTCGGACTTTACAGATATTTTTTCTTTTAATTTTTTTTTAATTTACTTTTAAAAACAATCATAAAACCGATTTAAAATCGTCCCTTCATTCTCTACTTTGTAAAATATATTCTAGTTTATAATATATTGTATTTTAAAACTTACTACGAATTAGAAAATTTGTCGATTATAATAATGTTTTTTCACTCACTTTAATTTTTCGACAATCAAATCTGAGACGCCGGTGGGACCTTTTAGGTTGCAATCCGTATTTTCTTCTATTTTTTCTTTATTGCTCCTTTTCATTATTGCAAACTGAACATAACTCGTGTATTAAATGATTGTGACATTTACTTTTTCCATTCTTCCACACTTCAACGATTTCCATTTTAGTTAAACACGTCTGTAGAATTTTATTAAAAAAAAAAAAAAAACTAAAAGTATATACACCGAACAAAGAATTTTGCATTTTGTTAGAAAATTACTCCTGGAATAAAGTTTCAACAATTAATTTAAAACTAAGTTTTTGGAAATGCTTTCGCTAACAAACTTAAAAGAAAAACTAAATTGACGTCGAAGTATTTGTTTAGGTTATATTTGGAGGTCACTGTATCTACCTTTAATTAACTGCAAGACTCAACAAGAATAAAAAAAACACTTTAAAAATCTTAAAAGCCCGCACGTTTTTAAATTTCCATCTGCACCAAGCGCAATAGACATTTGAACTGCTTTTTTGGTATTTTTTTTTTCTTAAACCTCAAAATATCGGGAAATTATCAAATGATAAATTATGGTCTAGTGGCGAGGGAGGTATTATTACCATTATTTTAAAAACTAAAATGTTGGTAAACTTTAAAAAAAAAATCATTGTGAGTGAGAATAGTTTAAAATGTGAAATTTAAATAGCTAGGTAGTCTAAAAACCAACACTTAAGGACATTTTTTGATGGCTCTCCTACACTAATTTCTAATTTAAAAATTAGTTTACCTTTTAATCCCAAGTCCCTATCAAATAGAAAAAGTAGCAAAGTAGATTAAAAAATGAACTGTAACGTCATAATTTGCAAGTGTAAAAATAAAATTCTGTAGCATGTCACTCAAAGTGTAAATTTTAAATTTTTCAATTATTTTATTTATAAACTAGACAGGTTATAACTTTAAAATTTAAATGGAACAAATAATGATGAAAAAAGAAAAAAAAAAACGCAATTAAAAGCTTTTTGATTAAATCAATTATTTACAGCACTGATGTTTCAACAAATCAAAATTATGCAATTTTGACAAAAATCAGATAAGCTATTTTTTCTAATCTATCATTCCTTATATAAATTGTATTAAAAAAAAAAAAAACACTTCCAAAAAACCAGTTATCAAATTTCAAGTGGAAATTTGTATTAAAAATCACTTAATTTGAAAAATTTAAGCTAGTCATGATACTTGACTGAGTCCTTGACTATCATGTGTTCTAGAGTTTAAAAAAAAATTGAAGTTCTGTTAAAATATCATGTTTTCAAAATTTTTCTTCAAAAATAAAAACTATATATTTACTAATCAAATTGAAAAGCTTAGTACAAATCATCAAATATTGGTGCTTGATTCAAACACCAATATTTTTTTAAAATAATTTTCAATTGTATGTGTATAAACATGCAGATTTTTGTAGATAATGGCCACCCATACACGGCATTATCAGAAAATAAGTGTAATAACTATAGTAAATTTAAAACCAGAAAGTTAAAGTACCTAAAATTAATAAACATTATTAAATTATGGATTTTAAATTTTAAAGTACTTAAAAATATGTAAAAGGCGCTCACATTATATTCAATGGATTTTTTTTTTTTATATAGAACAACCTTTGATAAACGTCAATGTCATTTCATCCTTAGAACTTCATTAAATTGATGTGACTACATATGCATACAAAGCAAAGTGGACACTGAGAATTTAAAAAACAATTTTTTTAATGTTTTCGGTATATAATCTAGCCTATATAATCAAGAAGGATTTAATAAAATGAAATATCTTCTGCACTAATGCATTTTAAAACCTTTTAGTTTTATTCCTACCTAAATTTCCTGAAGGATATATTGAAGATTCTTCAGAAAATCTAGATAGTTTTTGTCAATGTGCATATCTATAATTTATTTTGTCAATGTAGAGACGGCAACTAAATTCACATAATTAATCCATCCATTATCTATTGTTTTTCTTTTTTTTTTCAGTGTATATTTTGTTACAAAATTAAAAAGTTATTTATCTACACTACAGTGTGTGGCAAAATGATCTGACACATAGGTTTAATAAAAGTGAAATAGAGTAAAGAATGAGAAATGTGTTTTTATTTTCGAAATCTACATATACCTTTTTTTTTTTTTCTTTTTTTTTTCATTTCATTTCATTTTAAAAATTAAACCCATCAAGTGGGTGCCGTTACTTTTCATATTGTTGAAGGCGTTCACAAAAGTTGTCCATAACTCAAGTCATTTCATGCAGAATGGCAGCAATTTCTTGATGAATCGCATCTTTTAATTGTTCAATAGATTGATGGCAATGAGTGTATACTTTTTGATTTCAGGCATCCCAACAGAAAAAAGTGTATCAGGTGATCAGACAGGCCAAATGAAGATCTCCCTCACAATGAAAGGATGATGGTTGCCCATCCATGTTGGCAAATGAAAACAAAATGAATTTTACTTTTATTAAATCTACAAATGTGTCAGATCATTTTGCCACACCCTATATTTGAAATAAGGCTTATTAATATACTGTGGGAATAATTTGAATAGACTTTATTCATTAATTTCATATGAATAAAAAAAAATGTATAGATGTTGGTACAAATGTGAAAATTTAAATGTCATATAATACTACATTTTGTTCAAGCTTGACCACTGATTATCAGCTTAGAGGTAATCCTATGTACAATTTTAAATTCATCTGGTTCATCAGATAACAAACTACTTAGAATATTGATTTTGAGTGATTTTCAAACATTTCACCAATGGATTTGAACTGATATGTTGAAGTTTAAAAATGGCTAAGTAAGCAAATCTGATAGCATCTTAGTCTCTGATTTATTATGCAAATTGTGACATTTTGATTTGTTCTAATTCATCCTTTCATGCTTAAAGTTTTAAAGTTTCCATATTCTTCTTGGTTAATTATTTCTATTCTTAATCCCACTTAAAATCTTATTTGAATATTCTAAAAATACTTATCTTTGGTACCTCCAAAATTTTGCTAAAAAAAAATTGAGCATACATGATGAAAAAAAATGTCCAAAACTTCAAACACTTTTATTGTTAAAATCTTCATTATTTAAATAACTAAAGGAATTTTTGTTAAAGTTATTTTTTAATCCATTTTAGAACCTTTTGAAATTTTGGTCAAAATTATTTTTCTTGTCAATGGGGGGGATACCATGAATTAGTATTTAGAATTTTACATATTTGTGGTGAAAAGCACATAGAAATTCTTGCAAAAATCAAATTGTTGGATTTTAATGAAACTTTCAAGGCTTATTCACAATGAAGTTCTTTTTTTTTTTTTTTTACAGCTGTTACCTCCCCACACCTGTTTATGAAATTTTGAGAAATTCATTTTTGTAGCACTTTGTTTATATTAGTTATAAGAGTCCTTGTAAAATTTAAGTCATCAAATCTTTTTTTTTTTTTTTTTTTTTGTAAAACAGGACCCCCAGTCATGTAAAATATGCTATGAGTTGTAAAATAAAAGATGCAATAAAACTGAGATGTTATTTAATGTTTTATGAATGCTATTGTTCTGAAAAATTGTTTTCATTGAATAATGAATTTTTTTTTTTTTTTTTTTTTAATTTTAATTATAATAATTTGTAAAGTTTTAAATCCTTTACAATTCTATATTTGTAGCAGTTGGTTGGAAAAGTAAAAAACTATGTTTACTACATTTCAACCCCTCCCCCCATTTTGAAAGGAATTTATCTGAAAGAGCTAGGCTATGAAAGAAGAGTTGCAAGAAGGAGGCCCTTGATTTCAGAGGTTAACAGGAGCCTTTATATGGACTGGGCTAGAGAATTTGAGAGCAAAGGTTATGAATTTTGGTAGTCTGTAATTTGGTCTGATGAAAGCAAATTCTGTCAAATATTCGAATTCGAGGTTTGTTTGGAGAAATCAAAATGAGACTTGGAACACTGAATATCTGCAGGTAACCGTAAAACCTGGAGGAATTGGAGTAATGATGGGGTGGGGCTGTCTGGTTTAGAGGCAAATTTGAGCTGATTCTTGTTGACAAACGGTTGAATGGTCCAAAATACTGTCAAATATTAGAGAAAGGACTACTCTCACAATTTAAAACCAATCAGATTGACAAGAATGTCTACCTTTTTCAAGAAGATGGAGTGCCATGTCATAAGTAGCAAAGGCCTGAAAGGAATTGCAAGGAATCAAGTCACTGCCTTGGGTAGCCCAAAATCCTGACATGAATCCAATAGGGCACATTTGAGAACACCTTGACCAAAGACTTTGAGAGAGTGCAAGAAAAATCGCATCAACCCTTAAAGAAACATTGCTAAAGGAGTGGCAAAATATGGCTCAGACAATTGTTGATAACTTGATCAAATCCATGAAAAATCAAATACAAGCACTGAAACTTGCAAATAGAGGACCTACTCCATACTAGTTCCAAATACTGTTTGTTGAATAGGGATTATGTATTAGGTTGGTGCAAAAATAATGTCGGTTTTTGATGGGTTTTTAATGTCAAAAACCGACATTATTTTTGCACCAACCTAATAATTAAATTTTGAAATTGGATGTAGTTTATTTCTCCTGGCTAAAATCTTTTCTTAGGCCACTGTAGACCATGTTTTATAATAACCAGACTTCTCTGTTATTTGTAGCTGTTGAGATTTCTTTTTTCAAGCCAATATTTTGGATAATTATTTGATGACAGATTTGTAATTTTGTCCTTTGGACAGCCATATAAAATGAAAAGTTTATCTTCAGCTTTCATTACTTACTACTTGAGTATACATAAGTTTTAGAATATTAAATATATTCAGACATATGTGAAATCAAGGTAGCAACAAGAAATTGAATGGACTTAAATACCTGTCAGTAGTTTCCTATTATTAAAGTTGGGTCATATTTTTTATTTTAAGTAATAAGAAAGGATTTTCAATTATAAATGTACTTTTTATTAATAATTTTTGATGGTCTTGTTTTCTTTTTCAGAAATTAAAAATATGGTGTTAAGGATAAATTTGCTAGCTTTGCTGTTACTATCAGTATGCTGTTTGTATTTTGTTGGGGCCACTGAGCCTGATGACAATGATTATGTTACTGGAATCAAGGAAGGGGATATAGAAGATGATGATGATGATGATGATGAATTCAAAAAATCTGCAAAGGATGAAGCAATAGAAGCAGCAGAAAGGGTAAGATTAAGAAATTGCATTTTATATTTTAATTTAATTTACTTATGCACTTACTGGATTATTTATCTTGGTGGGGGACACGCACCTTTTTTAAGGCTGCTGCTCTCTTGGCTCTCGGGCAACATCACTCATGCCCTCACTTTCTGCACATATGAAAACACTTCTTTCTTAGTATTAGGTATACTGCAAATTCAAGACAAATTAGCCAAGTAAACAAATTTAACTGGTTTAACAACATGAAAAGGCAAATTTAGTTTTACTGGGATGGATGTACTTGGTGCGAAGATATCCAGTCTCAACATATCAGGCTGGAGGACACTGAGGAGTCCTTAGATCTCTACATTCAGTAATTTTTCAGCCTGTTTCTTTGTTTGGAAAGAACCTGGATGACTTCACTGAAATCTTGCTCTAATAAATATGAGAAAGTCAAAGTATATCTTGGTTTTCTTCTACAGTGCAGGTTAGCAGTCAGTTTTTTTTACCAAAAATCTTGGCCTTTTTTTTTTTTTTTTTTTTTTTTTTTATTAAGTATTTTTACTGTCTTGTAAACAAAATATTTCAAATCCAGTTAATTAAACTGTTCTTTGAATAACATTTGAGAAAAGCAATTTTTGTTTTTGAAAGTTTATTTTGGGGTGGATGGATCAAGGAAGTTTTTATATCTCTATCTATAAAAGGCAGAATGTGTGTATAATGAATGCACGGCCGTAATTTTTGACGGATTTGCACCAAAATTTACATGCACATGCTCCAAGTTAGTGGGAAGGCCAAGACCAACTTTGCATTTCCCAACTCCCATCGATAGTAGAAATAATCGAGTTTTTCATGCTTCTACGGCAGTTTTCATGTAGTTTGCGGCCATTTTGTACTGGCCAGAGTGAGTGCCTGTAGCTGGCTGCCACGAATAGGCAGGAAGATTCTATTGGCCAGCGTGACAGCCAACAGCTAACTGACACGAATGTTAACTAGTATGGTAGCATGCAAAAAAATTTAAATCTGCATGGCACTTTGCTCCAATTGGCTCATTCGCTCGCTTAAACTCAACGTTGATTCTGAACTGGGTTGGGTGTGAAAAAGTATTTGTTAACATTCTTTTTTTCATTCGTTTTTTCCAGTTACGAGTCCTTTTTTAAAGCTGAATGCTTTGTGTATGTTTTGTTTCTTTTTTTTCGTAACAGATTTAATGTTTAGTATAGAGCTTAGAAAAAATTCGCAGTGTGAGATAGGCAAGAAGTAAGGCATGTAGCAATATCAGCACAGTAAGGGCACTCCTTTAAAGGCAAGGAAGGGCAAAAATATAGCGATTGCTGTATGAGTCGTACAATTTTTGAATCGGGCACGGGCAACGCTGCTAGCATAGATATATATAGTCATTACTCTAAAAATCAGTGTTACATATTGTCTTATGTGGATTATGAATGTTCTTTGTTTGGTGATGCATATAAGAAAAAGTAACTCTGGTCCATGTTAAGTTCAGGCGTGTTGTACAGCTTTTCTGATATACTTTTTAGTTAAACTGTTGCCAGACAAGCATCCATGACTATATCGCTACAACTACAAACCTAGAGGATTGGTCCCTGCACATATTGACTGTTTGGTCTGGCTGGTATGTGGTACATCCTGTCCAGATAATGTTAGCAAGATTGAACATTGGGCAAGAAAAAATAAAAACATGAATTATATAATCTGTCAATTTTGTCCTTTGTAAAGCATATATGTTCCTTTAAAAATCTTAGAGATTTATGTGATAGCATTTTTTTTTTTTACATTAAGAGCTATTTTTGTTTTGATATGTTTTTTAAAGAAAAAAAAAAGCAAATCCCTGTATTGAAAACAAGCTAAATGTTTAAAGAATGTACACTGATATGTCAAAAGTTATAAGGTAGGTGCCTGGTATTGTGTAAGACCTCTGCCCTCTAGCAGCAGTTCAATGGGGGATTAATTCTCCAATTGGGCAGATTTTGAGCCATGAAATCTTGATAGCTGTCCACAGCTCTTTGATATTTGTAATTGAAGGATCTTGTGTGCAACTCGATCTCTACACTACTAGGGCCCCTGGTTTTCCATTTGAGATTTTCCTTGATTCCGTATCCACTTTTGGGAAATTTTCAATACATTATGCTATAATTATTATTAAAACTGAAAACAAAAATATAATTAAAATTTTTATTGCATATAAAGAAATAGCAAATATTTACAAATCTTTTTTTTAAATGTTAAAATTCTAAGGCCAAAAATAAATTATATGTAGAAATAAAAAAAAATGTAAAATGACTAGGCAATAAAACAATGAAATGTTACAGTGCATAATTATCTTTCAGTAAATAACTTGAATCTCAATAATATCTGAATAAAGTCAAACATTTTGTCTAAAATTTTTCAAAACAATAACTAATCATAACTGAATCTTTGTAACAAAATATAAAAACACAAATTAATAGGCATTAATTCAAAATTTAGATAAAACAAATTATCCCAAGTTGAAATGCTGCTCAAATTTAAAATTGCTAATTTCTTAATTTGGTAAATATCTAATCTCTTCTCTAAACTCCATTTGGAGTTGCTTGGTGTTCTCAGGGGTAAGACTTTCACCTTGTTTATTGAGTAAAAGTTTATACTGAGAAAATGAATGTTCAGCATCTATGCTGGTAACAGGCATCGATATGAACTTATAGGCAATCTGTTCCAGAAGAGAAAATCTGCTCTTGTTTGCATTCTAAAATTTAAATTTCTTTTACAATGGTGAAGCACTGAAGATGATGCAATTATTATTCCGGGAGAATCACTGTGTGACAGTACGTTTCAGAGTAGACAAGCCAGTCAAGCATAGAATGGTGCTTTTGGGGGAAATATTTTTCTTTATTACTAAATTATATAGTAGACATGTGATATAATTTACTTTTCTTTCATATTCATAAAACAAGGTCACAAGTTCTTTAGAATCTTTTGCTTGCAAATTGTGTGAGGCCTGAATTTGTTAAACATTGGTTTGATTTTTGTGTCTCTCCCCTTCTAATTTTGATATTAACTAGTGTCTATTTTCTCCATTTTCACTTGCTTTGGAACTTGCTTTCCAGGTTAGGCTTGAGCAAACTCAAGATGTGAAACTCTGCTTTCTGGCAGAGAGGAACCCGGACGAGGCTATGCCAAAGAGTAGTCTCATCTGGGGAGGTAAACAAACCTGTCCCAATGTATGTGATCTATGGGGAATTTCTGCCCATGCCTATGAGCTCGGATCATCCCACAAAAAAATCGGCTTCATCCTGCCTCATAGAGTGGTCGAGTAAATACCCACATTTAGCAATGGATCTCGGTAGCCACGACCGAGTCATGACCTTCCGACTTTCATATTGTTTGCTACATAATTTCTTAGAAAAGTTTTAAAATATTTAAAAAAAAAAAAAAAAAAAAAAAGACTAGCCAATGTATTCTCAGAAAATCAAACCACTTTTCTTTTTTTTGGTTAATTTGAAGTAGACATGGGTGGTTTAACCAAAAAAAACAACTTTTTTCGGTTTCATCTTCACACTGAAACTGCATCAAAATTTTTTACAAAACCGAAATTGTTCATTTTTTTTTTTTTTTTTTTTTTTTTTTTTAAGTGCTATCACTACTGAGTGACCATATCCAAAGAAACACTATTGAAAAAGACTTTCAGATGTTAATAAAATTAAATTTTATCAACATTTATACCATTGTAAGAGAAAAACATTTAATTGACTAGTTTTAGGAAATAAATGTGAAATCTATTTGTTTACAAAAGAAATGAAGAATAAAAAAAAAAAAAGGAAATAGATGATGTCCGAAATCTATTTGTTTCAGTTTTCAAAAAAAAAAAAAAAAAACTTTTTGTGGTAAAATTAAGTTAACAACAAAATAGCGAGTAAAAATAAAAAAATAGTTGCCAGTTTCATCTTAATGTTAAATTTTATGAAGTCGGATTTTTTATAAGGTTTTTCTAGTAAGCCAATCACAAAATAAAGTTGTAAACAAGAAAAATGAATGAAGACTTTTTTTTTTTTCTTTTCTTTTTTATATGTGTTTTTTATTTTGGCAATGCACCTAAATTAGATATTAAGAATAATTAAAATAGTTCTTAATTTCACTTTTAAAATGTGTATATTTCCAGATATGCAAGTCTCTTGTGTAAAATTGTTTGTTTTCTACAAACAGTTGTTTCGATCTAGCGAATACACTTTTGCTAATTTCCCTCTGAAAGTTCTCCACTGCCTTAACTGGGTATTGAACTCTCACTCTTTGGGTCCTGTCGCTGGATCTAACCAATGCCTTTATCCACTGTGCCATGTGTCCTCTGGGTATGAATTTCTGGGTATTATAAACCTAATGTCCTCGGCAACCATTTTTACCACTGCTCATATTGCGGAGATAACTGATAACTGACATCCATCAAACATGGCACATGGAACTAGAACAGTCTACCCCAGTGAGCGAAATAAAGGGTTCAGTTCAAAATTCCAACCACCTGAAGAAGGCTGGAGCGTACAACGGACGAAATGCTGTGATAAATATGGCGACAAAGATGATGACAATAGTCCGAATAATGTAAATAATGAACAAAAATCAAATTCAATATTATTGAAAATTACATTAAGAACCCAGATTCCATTTAAGGTTAACGATTCCGTGATTGTGGAAAATTTGTTCCCCTACAATACTTTCTTCTAATACTCAATTGAGCTTGTCGAGTAAATATCATTTCACTCGAAGTCTTCAGAATGTTTCTCAAACCAATCCAGGGCATTTTGGGTTCAATAACACTATACATTATCCTGTTGGAATAAACCATTGCTGTTTAAGTACATAAAATCCATGAATGGGTGCAACATGTCATTCACTGGTAAATAACATGTTTAAGTGGACCAACAGATCAAGCCGTACATCACATGAACATACCTCACCCCAACCAGATTGCATGATGTCATGTTCATAAGTGGAGTCCATGGCCTGGTTTCTGTGCTCCACCTGATCCCTAACATCTGCCCCAAACAACTGGAACCATGATTCATTGGGCCATGCCACATGGTAATCCTCCAGGTGAGACAGTGTGTCCCGTGTCATGATGTTAAGAGGGGTACACTTATGGTTCTTTTGCTACCATGGAAGCTAAAGAATGTTGAACTGATCCGTTAATTGTTTCTTAAAGATTGGGTGTGATTTTGCGTGTCTGTTACTGCAGACATTTCTAGCCAGACTTTTGATCACTAACATCAAGTGGCTGGCCACTGTGCTGTCTACAGTAGGTGGTAATACTTTCCATTAGGTATTCCCAGTATATACATGACATTGTGGATCAATGAATGTCAGAGGTCTCCACAATTTCAGAAATGGAATGTCCTATCTATCTGACATCCTTTAAACTTTGATAATTCACATTGTCTTTCCATGAGCAGCCCAGCAAGTACTTACATTGATTCATCAGATGGAACGGCACAAATTCTAGTCTCTGTTGGCAGTGTCACCTACCATTACCTTTACATGCTTATATCCTATGACTTAGCATGTCAGTGTACTATAAAATAGTTTGCATATTGTTTACTGTTATAACATTTTTTTTTTTCTTTTAGCCTCTTTATGTAAGGCCAAAAGTAGTTGGATTTGCTCACTTGGCTGAACCATTTGATAATGAAGAGGAGTTCAAGAAGAAGTAAGTAGATTTGTTATCCCTTGTATTTATGACCTATTTTTTCTTTTCTTTTATGTTTTGTATATTAAACACAATCTAATGTCCCAAACAAACTGAAATTAGAATACAGTTTTTAATCTGTTAATTTTTAAAGTGTTTCCTATAGATTATCAAATGCACATTACTGTTTTTATAATTTATCTAATTATTATCTAATTTTTCAGGAAAAAGAGGATGTTTGAGATAATTGAAAGAATTTCTTGTTTATTGATATTTTAAAATCCTTATCTAGTTAACTATCTAAAATGAAAATGTTATTAAGGAAACAACATTGAGTAATTGTTTATGGAAAAGCCATGTTCTCAATAAAAGTTACTGGTCCAACAGAAAAGCAAAAATAACAATAAAAGTGTTATCAATATATCAGTTAATAGTTACATTGTATTTGATTATAAATTTGTAGAGATCCGGCAGTCATTTGACAAATTACTACAGTCTATGAAAGTTTCCACTTTGCTAAGTGGGTTTCTATCTAGCACGATGTGTGTGTTTGCAAGTCTGTACCAGTTATTTATATATAAAACTGTCCATTCATTTACACATAATGAAAGATTATTTTTGTCTTTATAAATAATTGAAATGGTAAACAACTGAATCTTAATTCTGCTTTCTTTTCTTTATTATTTTAAACTTTTTTTTTTTTTTTTTTTTTTTTTTTTTTTAGACTTTCACATGCATTTAAAGTTAGAGCAAGCTTAAAGATTGAGTTATTAGGGGTTTTTAGTTAATTGTACAATGTAAAAAGAGTCAATTTATTTAAGTTTTACTTTTGAAAGGAAACATTTTAGTTTGTATTTGGGTTTGACATTAAAATGTAATATTAATAATGCAAGTTAACATGTGTTTCTAAAATATCTTTTTTTTTTTTTTTTTTTTTTTTTTTGTGTTGCTAAAGATAGGTACCTCCACAAAATGAGCATACATGATGAAAAAATGCCCCAAACTTGATAAAAAAAAAAAGTTTTATCAAAATCTTTGTTATTTAGGGGAAAGACAAAAATATTTTTGATTTGAAAAAATTTAAAAAAAAAATTTTTTTTTTTTTTTTTTTTTTTTTTTTTTTTTTTTCATGCCGGAAACTGTAGCTTTGTAAATTCTTGCAAAAATCAAATAATTTTTTGATGAATGAAATTATTATTTTAGAGATGATTTTCTTTTAGGAAATGTCAGAACTTTTTATAACATGTTACCCCAAACTTCATTTTTGTACCACTTAATGCTTATATCAGTTACACCTTTAGAGAATTTAAATCATAGGGTTGGGTTTTTTTTTTTTTTTTTTTTTTTTTGTAAAACAATTAGCGAAAATCTACTCTAAATCATAAATTAAAAAATGCAATAAAGCTAAGACCTTATTTAATTAGGGAAGCTTTTAATTGCTTTTATGAATGAGATATATTATGGACACGATTGTCATGAAAAAAAAAAATTATTGAATAATGAATATTTGCAACAGGGTTTTTTTTTTTTTTATATAAACTTTTAGATCTTTTTAAATTCTGTCTTAATTTCTCCAGTTTAAGTAAAAAACTATATTTGCTAATCATAAAAGGAAAAGTGTATTACAATTTAGTGACTCCCATTATTTTTAAAAGATTTTTTAATTGTTTTTATACATGTATAAACATGCAGATTTTTCTAGACATGGTTTATACACAACATTATCATGAAATGAGACCGATAACTAAATAAAATTTAAAGACAAAAAGTATATACAATTCAATAAAACATTAGATTATGGAGAATATTTTCTTAAATTTTTAAGATTGAGTACTTCAAAATTACATATAAAAGGTACTTGTGTTATATTCAATTTTTTTTTTTATACAGCTAGAGCACCTATTAGATAAGCATCAAGCTGTCAAGAGCTTAAACAAACAGCTTAAACAAACTGTGTTAAAAAATATTTCTGCAATATTTTAAACTTAGAATAATATGTTTCAAATAAGATTAATTATAATTTAAATCAGCTAATATTCCTCAAATAAAGTTTCAGAAGAGTATAAATTACTTTTGGAAGATGTTTAATAAAAAGAATTACATTGAAATGAATGAAGGTGAAAAATGGCACTAAATGAATAAATGAAAACTCCTTCCAATTGATTTAAATCAGTTTTGAAAGACGGCGAAGTATTTTACTTATTGGAAATATTAAATTTAATCTATTAGCTTGAAGTTAAAACTAAAAAAAGCTTCAAGAAAAAATTTTAATTTTAAAAAATTAATTTTAAACCTTAGGTATGACAAATCTGTGGAGTTAAGTTATAGTTTTATATATATATATATATATATATATGAGAGACCAAAATTTTATGCATTTCATTGAATTGTGTATTAAATAAATGAATATCGGATACTGTATAAAATAGGAGATATAAACCAACAAATGTAGTAATTTTTAATTAATCTCTGTCTAGTAGAATTAAGATTTTACTTTTATTGGCACATTCCATTTTCGTTCAGCTTTTGTTTTACCCTAAATAATTTTGTTGTGGTGAAATTAAGTCATGTCCAATCTTTTTAACTTACAGGTGGGTTTTATCACAGGCCCAAAAAGATGGTGCTGAAGAATCTATTGCTAAATATGATGGTATGTTTCTTTGAAAATGTACTTCAATTTTGAATGTAGCATAATTGACATTCTGCAAATCTAATTCCAATTCTATTTAACATTTTCAAGCCATTTAATAAGTCATCTGAAAGAGGTTTTATGTAGACTATAATGTTTTAAAAATCAAAGTATTGTTTTTTTGTTTTTGTTTTTTCACCGGGTACAAATTGCTTTTTTTTTTTTAGATGTGAATTATTTTCAGTAGCAAAAGGATTTTTTCATCCAATTGTTTCTACTAATATCCTTGTGTAGGTAAATGGAAACTAGAAGAAGCTGAGACCAACGCATTGCAAGGTGATCTTTCCTTAATATTGCAGGTAATGTACATTTTGTTCCCCTTATGATTTCCATTAAAGTTTTTTAATACTATTTTTCTTGTAGCAATAGTTTTGTTGATAATACAAATATTTCAAATTAAAAACAATATAATCACTATTACATTTTTCCATATTTTCAGTTAGCATAACTTTTTCTTTTTAACAAGTTACTTTTAGTGTGTGTGTATGTATGTATGTATATATATATATATATATATATATATATATATATATATATATATATATATATATATATAGGCACACACATGCATTCAGTTAAATAACAAGAATTATTTGTAAATTTTTTTTTTTTTTTTTTTTTAATTCAATTTTAATTAAACACTTACAATATTTGATGGAACATGCATAGGAAGATTGCTACCCAAATATATAAAGTCATTCTATATCAAATCAACTGATTTTTCTGAAAAAAATTTACTCAAAATTTTAAATCATGACAGCAAATTTGATTCAATGATGGATTTTGAATGTTTTTTCTTCATTTAACAATATCAGTGATAAGATAATTTGTCATTGTAAAATTTACCTCTTAATTTGTTTTAGTTCCAAGGAATATTGTAATATGACAGTTTTGCAAAGTATTGTCTCACATTCAATAACCCCTTGTTGCTTTGTTTGGGATGAAATAATTAAAAAGAAAAAGTATAATAATTATGTATTCATATTTTTAATATAATTTACAGTCTAAGGCCAAACATCATGCCATATCATCAAAGTTGCAACGGAGTTTTGATTTCAGTGGAAAGCCTTTAATTGTGCAGTAAGTAGCTTTTATAAAAAAAAAAAAAAATGGTTTATCAATTTATCATATAATGAATTATGCATATTGTCATTTTCTTTAAGAAACGATCTATAATATTATAAATAGCATAAATTATTTCTTAGATATAAGCAGCACACTAATATGTGTGTGTGTGTATATATATATATATGTATGACTGCGTATATGTGTGCATAAATCTTTGTGTGTGTATATGTGTATGTAATATATATATATATATATATATATATATATACACACACACAATTATTTTTTTACAAATATGATTCCATTGCTACATAAGAGTTCTTATGTTTCAAAAATAGAAGCTAAGACATTCAGTTAAATTAAAAAAAAAATAAGTTCAATTAAAGTACCCAGTTTTGTTTCATCATCAAGTGAGTTTTGGAATAACTGATCTTGAAATTTACGGAGCTTTATAGCCATATACATTTGTAATACTATGGAAACACTGAAACCAATTATTTTAATGGGCATAAGGGTTAAAATATTGTATCAACATATTACTTTTGGAAAGAGGTCAATTCGCAATAGGGTTGGAGTGTCTATTTTCAACTGAGTGATGACATCCATTTTACATGTATCGTCTGGTCTATTTCACTGACAGTTATTGACATTATTGTTATGATGTTAAATTCGTATTTGTATACCTGAAGTCTTTTTTTTCTAAAAGGTTTGTTTGTATTTAAATACATCATATTGAACTACAATTTGTTTTTTTGATGATTTCATAAAGGGTTCTTATCTTATGATTGGGTTAAGCTTTTAAACCTTTTACTTTAATTTAAATTGTCTATAGGCTATGAAATTTAAAAAAAATTAAGCTAATTATTTAAGGCGAAAATTTTTTGATGTGGGCAAAAACTGTTAACTCATGTCTATGATTTAATAAATTTTTGTGTTTTAGAAACTTAATGTGCAGTTTTTCATGTAGGCATAAAGGGCATGGTACATCCCAGGTTTTACAAGTTCTTGTTCTATTTATTATTTTCCATTTTACTTTTTGTGTTTTATTCATTTCTTTTAAATGCCAAAAATATTTGGATAGGGATGTCTGATTTCTATTTCTAGTATTATTGAAAGAGCTTTTGTATTGTCTCCACCTAATGGATGAGATTGTGCATTGGTATGCCACAGATTCTATGTGGCATTTATTTTCCAACGGGCAGTCTTCAGGGTTTCTCCAATCCTATAATTTTTCATTATTTTTGTCCAATTTTAGTTTAGGATATTTATTAATAATATTTTGGCATGCGTGTTTTTTCCAGGATTTTAGTATTGTGCTTTTTTATGATTCGGTCTCTACTTGTGTGTGTATGTATATATACATACACACAGAGAGTTCAATTTATATTACAATGAATCCTTCATACAACAAGTAAATTAGTAAAGTTAATAATATAAAATGGTGAATTGCCTTCGCTAAGAAAATTGTAAGCTGTGTAAGGTCTTTCTTAAACATGCTAGTACTTTTGACTGTATATTCAGTCATCTTCAGGCATGGAAAATATTTTGTTTTCGTTAAACTTCAGGTGGTATCTGAAACGAAAAAATACATTGCAAATCCAAATGTTTTTTTGTTTTTTTTAAATGTGTTATTGATAATGGACACAGAGTTTTGTAGCGTGCAGTTGCAATGCTAATGTTAAATTTTTTTTTTTTTTTTTTTTTTTTTTGATAAATTAACATTCACGTTGCAGCTGCACCCTCTAAAAGTTTGTATATATGTGTATTGTCTGTGTGTTTATATATGTCTGTTTATATATGTATATATGTGTCTGTGTTTATATGTGTATATATATGTGTGTGTGTGTGTGTGTATATATATGTGTGTGTGTGTGTCAAGGCTGTTTGAGGTTTCCTATAGCCCCACTGAATTCAATTCAGGTTTGATATGGTAAAAAATTTTCTGTCCCAAAATCATCGCAAAAATGGCAAATGTCATTTTATTCCATGCTTATTTTCTTTTATGGGGTAAAATATTGAAAAATGACTGTTTTGTCATCTAAACAAATGTCAAGGAAGCTTTCAGGTGGTTGGAATGTCGAACTGAACCTTTTATTTCCCTCACTGGGGTAGACTGTTGTAGTTCCACTTGCCATGTTTAATGGATGTCAGTTATCACACGTTAATTTCCCTCTGAAAGTTCTCCACTGCCTTAACCGGGTATTGAACTCGCACTCTTTGGGTCTTGTCACTGGATCTAACCAACACCTTTATCCACTGTGCCATGTGTCCTTGAGGGCATCTGTGTATGAATGTCTCGGCAACCATTTTTACCAGTGCTTATATTGCAATTTTTGCTGTTATCATAGCATGTTTTTGCCAGAGCTCATATTGAAACTTTGTTGTTATTATTGCTTTTCTATGGTACTCCTTATTACTGCTTCCCATATTGTATTCATTTCTGTGCTTGGTTGGCTCAGGAGTTTTTTGTGGCCTAGCATATGATTCCTTGAGTTTATGAATTTTCTAATGGTCTTCCTTGTCTATGATCACAACCTGATCCCACAGAGAGCGGTGATCTCCCTTCTCTCTCCACATGTGGTCAGCTACGCCTGATTTTTCCACTTCCCCTCGTGTTACAGCTTTCTGGTGTTCTTGAAGCCTTACCTTAAGCGGGTGGCCTCCCCTTTATATTTCTTTCCACAGCTGCATGGGATAGCATACACACAATCTTTAGTCATGTTCTCCTCTATGGGGGGGGGGTCTTACTTGGTAGAGATATCTGCAAAGTGTCGTCAAGCTTTTGAAGGTTGTCTTGATGTTATATAGACCGCAGATCCTTTGTATTTTCTCTGATAACCCCTTCACATAAGGCAGGCAGACTGTTTTCTGAGAGTTGTTGTCCTCCTCTTGTACCCGCCTATCCCAGTTTTTTGGGGCTGTTGCCATGTACCCAGGATAGTTATGTTGTAGGGTATTACTTATACTGACCAATTCTTTATCTAATGTCTCTAGGTTGCCACTTATGACTTTTGCTTGGTGTTGTAAGCAGCGAACAATCCCTTTCTTTATGCTGTATGGATGGTGGGAGTTGAAATTGAGGTACTGTCTGGTGAATGTCAGATTACGGTATACGGATGTCTTATCAAGATATTAGAACATCCATGAATGGGAGTGTGTTGTTACTCTCTTTCTCTATTGTGAACTGTATCGAAGGTCTTATTGGCTTCACGTGGTCCAGTAGAACCTGAACGTCTTCCTGGTGTGGCCAAAGTGTGAAGGTCTCATCTACGTACCTTAACCATATAGTTGGCTTGAGAGATATAGATTCTAATGTCATTTCCTCAAAGTATTCCAAATATATATTTGCCATTGCTGGTGATAATGGTGGGCCCATTGCTAAGCCCTCATCCTGTTGATATATGTGTGATCCCATTCCGAAGTGTGTTGTTTGTGTACAGAAAGTCAGCATCTCCATCAGATTATCTATTGGAATACTTGTCCGTTCTTCTAAGGATGAGTCATTGGCCAATCTGACTATGACTACTGAGAGTGCCTCCTCCGTGAACAAACTCACCACGTCCAAGCTCACCATCTGGTTGGATAGGATGGGAGCATCTTTGATTATTTCCACAAAGTGGCGGAGTTTCAGACATATGAAGGAGACTTTCTGATCAATGCGTCAATTATCACCAGCAATGGCGACTATATACATGGAGAACTTTCAGAGGGAAATTAACAGGAGATAACTGATAACTGACATCCATTAAACATGGCAAGTGGAACTAGAACAGTGAGCGAAATAAAGGGTTCAGTTTGACATTCCAACCACCTGAAGAAGCCTGAGTGTACGTTGTGATAAATATGGGGACAAAGATGAGGACAAAAGTCCCAATAATGTAAATAATGTACATAATACCTCATCTCAGGAATATAGACAGAAACTGACTTTGACATGTCTGGGTCAAAGGTCAGCCAGCCAGCAATAAACATCTAGAGCAAGTTGCTGTCACTCCCAGATAAAAGCAAAGAGTGGAAAAAAAAGGGGGGGGGTCAACATTGGTAGGGCTTGATATAAGGTTTTTTCCAAACCGATGTTTGAACAATGGCTTGATGTGTTTTGTTTTGTTTTTAACACCCATGACAACAACACTTAGCAGACAACATTGTTTTTTTGTCACATGACTTTCGTATTTCCCATCACAGGACCATTTTAGCCATTCTTTTTCAATGATGTTCACACCAAATTAAGGAGAAAAGGATGAAGTTTGAATGACATTATTTTGAAGTGAAAATAAATATTTTTTTCATAAAAAAAAAACTGAGGATTTTTCTCAGAAAATTGGGCATAATTTTTTAATGCTACCCGCCGAGTGACATTTTCCACAGCCTAATCAAAAATTAATTACTAGAGAATAATTCTATGTACAAACAATAGCTGTCTGGATCCTAAAACGTCCCCCTGGAAAGGTCCAGAAGTTTACTGATTGATCAAAAACTTGTGCATAATTGTGTTTTTCACAGTCAGTTTCCGTTATTTCATCTTGATATCATTTTCCGACAGCCAAGTCATCAATGATTCAGGAAAACAGTTTGGCATAGGTTTGCTTTAAGAACTTTACATTCTATGAGGTGTTTAAAATGTTACTGACGAATGCGATTTTTTTGCCGAATATTTTGTTTACATGCCATGGATTTTCCTATATGACAAAAATAACTGTTTTAAACAGCTGTGGTGTGTGTGTGTGTATATATATATATTATATATATATGCGTGTGTGTGTGTATTTATAGACTTGCATCAAGTGCCTTGAGGAGGTAGTGCTTCCCCATGTTAAGAGGGTGGCTTGTGGTAGAACCTGTGTCTGGCAACAGTACTCTGCACCATGCTACTCTAGCATGAGAACCCAGTCATGGCCATCAGACAATTTCTGTTAATATTTCACCCCTTATATCTAGCCACCAAATTCACTGCAACCCCGTTTATCGTCATGTGTGGTGGTGCAGTTGAGCTGGAGTCTAACAAAACTACATCATAGATGAACTGAAAGCAAGGACTATGGCAGCATTCACCAACTTAAACAAGGAGACATCCAGATACATTGTAGGATATTCTGAAGTCGTCTGGAAGCTGTGGATGAAGCTAGTTTCAAATTTATGGAATAAATCTACTCTTTAGTATTTCAAAATATTTTTTAGTAATTTCATTAAATATATCTTTTAAAATGAGATGTTAGCATTATTTTCATATTTGCATAATTCATACAGGTTATCAATCTAACCTGCTGTGTGTGTGTGTATGTATATATATATATATATATATATGTATATATATATATAATATAAAAATAAAATGTCTTGCTTTTGTTCTTCAGGTATGAAGTGAAATTACAGAATGGTATAGAATGTGGCGGAGCATACCTAAAATTATTGACAAAGGACAATTTAGAATTGGTATGTTTTGTACTTTCATATATTAATATTAAGTTTTGGCATATTAAGAAATTCGTCAAATTGTTGAAACTTTATATCTTGACTTTAACTCAAACTCTGGATGAATCAATTCTTTGCTTACACTAACAAATATAAATTCTATTGGTTGGTGTATTGTGTATTTTTACATAGAAAGAGGGGGGGAGCTATTTAAATGGGATAAATTTAATCACTGATATACATGCAGTTGACAAATCTCTCTCATGTTTAGGTATATCAGAGGAATATGACATTACTCTTTTAATTAAAAATGTTATTTCTCCTTGGTTCCTTTTTTAAATGTCTTCATTAAAGGAAATTAATTGAATTGGTTTTTAATTTGGTCATCATTGAAAAATATGAATGTAGACATGTTTGGCATAGAGATGTTAGATGAATGTTGCTATGGTCTCCATCTTCACTTAATTTAAATAATGTCATTCTACCCCATCTCCCAACATTAAGTTAAATGTTGTCATGTAGCAGAATGATACCTTCTTATTACCAAACTGGGTGCTGTTTATCAATCATTAAATGATTTGTTTTCAGTCAATATAGTAATGCTTACAATAATTTATCAGATTTCAGTCTCTCAATCATTTTTCCTCTTTTAATAATGAAGATTTGATAAATCTTTATTAATTCATGGCTTTGGCTTGTGGAATTCACCTTACCTTCAGCTCATAAATTTTGTTACTGCAAAAATAACTTAAAAAGCTTTCCCTGATTACTTAAAACCTCATTGTGAAAATTAATAGGTATATTAATGATCAAAAAATGTATCATTTTAAATATCCTTATTGACCCAAAACATTAACTCAAGTAAAGATTTTTTTTTAAATTTGTGAAAAGTGACAATAGGAAGAAAAATAAGTAAAATTTTAGGTCCAACTTGTTAAAATTATAAAAATTTCCAAATGAAAAAGGCTACTTCACTTTACAAATGAACTCTTTTTCCAAGACTGAATAAATATGATGAATTTGTCTCAATCAGTCCTTTTGCAATCTACAAAAGGGTTTTCTGTCTGTTGCTATTCATGGTTTTGGTTTAATTCAAGTTACAACATACTCAGCTCTAGGGTGCATCCCATCTTCCATTGTACTAAGGTGATCGGTCACTGATGTTTTAGGAAAATGCTAAGGAAGCTAAGCATTTTTTTTCTTATATTCCTAGGTCCCCCAATTTTACATTTCAAATTTTCCTTGATTCCATTTCCTCTTGGTATATTCCATTTTTACTTTTGGGAATTTTCATTTCCATTTTTATAGCATTTTATGAGAAAATTGCAATAAACTATGCTATAATGATTATTAAAACTGAAACAAAAAAAATAATTCAAAGTTTTATTGCACATAAAGAAATAGCAAATATCTACAATTCTGTTTTTTTAATGTTGTAATTAATTTTTGACCATGGATTTTATATATATATAAAAAAAAAAAAAAAAATGTGACATATATAGGCAATAAAACAATTGAATGTTACAGTGTACAATCTTTGAGGTAGAACTTTTAATCAGAGCTTCCTTCTTTTTAAAACACTTTCAGTTTGTTTTGTTTAAGTAGAAGTATTTAGATTGATTTATAATTATTGATTCACAATATAAAAAAAAAAATCACATTTAAAGAATCATCAGCAAATAAGTGGAATCTATAATAAATATCTGAATAAAGTCAAACACTTTGACTAAAATTTTACAAAACAGTAATTAAACCATATTGTTGCCCTCAAGCCCCACCCTGGTCAACCAGTGTGTTCAATACCTGCGGCTGGTCGAATACGTGATTGCTTCAATCCAGGCCTGGCCCTATCCCACATTGTTATTTGCTTTGATCATAAGGCAGGCCAAGATCAAATCACTGTCAGATATCTTCATATTGGGCTGGTGCGAGCAGGGTGAAAACACAAAGAAGAATATATATATATATATATATAAAATCACGGATTTAAAAAAAAAAAAAGTGCTATTTTTATATAAGGTCCTTTATACAACAGTTGGTTAATTGTTGTTAAAGTCTAGGAGTTTGCGTGCAGACAGTTATCAGCCCAGCCCGCTTACATCAGACACAACACTTTGTAAAATTTGTTTTGCTGATTTGGTGAAGTTTGGCACAAGGCTGATGTCAGAGGTTCTTAATGCCAGATAATCACATGGGGTGCCTCGCATCCAGTGGCCTGAGCAATCTCTGCTTTCATGCTTCGGGGCATTTGTATTTATTGATGTTCGCCCAAACCGGTGTTGGGGATGCAATGCAAGCAGGCATTCAGTATTTTCTCTACATCTTCATTGTCTGGGTTCTGAGAATTAATTACTTCCTAATTTGGAGAATTCCCCTCTTCCATGAGTTAATCCACCTCATAACTTCCACCTTCTCTTATTACCATCTCCTACTAATGCTCCTCAGTGGGCATGGGTAACTCATACACCTTCCTTGGTGTCTCATCTGCACCTGCCACCTCAGCCATCCTCCAACCAATAGTTGCCGATGACCTCGGAGTGAAGATGCAAGAAAAGATTAATATCCAAGTTCATTATCTACACAAATTTTTTACACATCAACCCCATGTTTTTCATTGCCCAAAATTGAAACACAACCTAGATGGCTTTCCACTTATTCTGAATTAAGATTTTAAATTCTATACGATTCTCTCCTCTTGCCTTCACAGCCCATATTTTTAGCTGTATGTCATCAACCAAACATTAAAATATTTGCGACATGACCTGTCGGAGTTGAATGTTGTTTGCTCTGCTGGTTCTTGGCCTTTTTAAGAAATATTTTCAATCTTTCCCATGGGGAAAGTATGGTATGTCATTCAGTCTCTTCATTAACCCTTTTTATTATTTATCAGGAGTCTATCGGTATATTTATCATTCTAGTCATTCAGCCTCCTTATTATTTACCAGTAACAGATAGTGTCACAATAATAACTGAATCTTTGTAACAAAATATCAAAAAACAAATTAGACGTATTCAAAATTTAAATAAAGCAAATTATCCCAAGTTGAAGTACTGCTCAAATTTAAAATTACTAGTTTTTTAATTTGGGAAATATCTAATCTTCTACTCTTCTTTAAATCTCCATTGTAATATAACCTTGTGAATTACTTGAGGTTCTCAGAGGTAAGACTTTCATGTTTATTGAGTAAATGTTTATACTGAGAAAATGAATGTTCAGCATCTACGCTGGTAACAGGCATCCATGTAATCTTATTGGCAATCTGTTCCAGAAGAGGAAATCTGCTCTTATTTGCATTCCAATATTTAAATTTCTTTTACAATGGTGAAGCAAAGGCAGTCGTTTCATAGATTTTTTTGAGAATTTTTTTTTCTTTATTATATGGTAGGCATGTGATAGAATTTACTTTTCTTTCACATTCATAAAACAAGGTTACAAGTTGTTTAGACTCTTTACTTGTAAATTGTATGAGTGTTTAAAGGAAATGAATTTGGTTTGATTTTCGTCTCTCTCCACTTCCAATTTTGATAACAACTAGTGTCTATCTTCCCCATTTCCATTCTAGCAATAGATTTTGGTGGCCATGACATAGCTGGGACCTTCCGACATTCATTTGCTATATAGTTTCTTGATAATTAAAAATAGACTAGCCAACATATCCTCAGAAAATAGACGACCCATTTTTTTTTTTTTTTTTTTTTTTTTTTTATGTAAACATTTTCGTTCTTAATACTTTTTTGGGTCTTAAAAGGAAAAATAACTACAAATATTTGTAAAAACAAATTTTAAGGAAATAACTGTTATGATATTGTTAGATTTATTAAAATGTTTAACAACAAAATAGACAGTTATTAAGTTTCAAAAGCATTAAAAAAAAAAAAGTTTGAAAAATAATCAAATAATTTATTATTGAAAAATCACATTAAAAACCCAGATCCAGTTTGATTAACGATTCCATCCACAATTCCGTGATAATGGAAAAATTGTTCCCTATATTCCCTTTTGAGTGGACATGAAGATTGCTCCAGTCCTATGATATTGAACTAGGTATCTTGAACCTCCCTAGTTTACACTGTGAAACTGCTCAAAATAGTGAAATTTTATTCAAGTTCAACTAGTGAGATCTCACTTATTTCCAAGATTACTTTGGTAAAAATTAGTATGTATACCAAATTTAATCTTTTCTATTTTAGGATACAATTTTTTATGTGATTAGTTTTTTTTTTATTTCACATCTTTAAAGTATTTTACTATTTCAATGACAAGTGTTTCTTTTCTGCATTTGCAAAACTGAAAATGTCATGGTGTTTTTAAAAATGTTTCACTCAGAGATATGTGTCCCTACACATAGGAAAGTAGTTCATCTTAAAGAAAAAAAGGATGCTCATCAATTTGATGACACAAGAAATTTATAAATTGTAAACTTGGAAGGAAGAAAATGCCAGCAAAATTCAACTTAAAAAATTGATGATTATACATACCCAGAATTTATCATAAAAATTTCAGGATCTGGTTTTAGTAAATATTATACCTTGGTGTATGAATCGGTTACAACAAATTTAGTATAAGGAAATTGAACATAGAATAGGTTGTGTTAGTAGTTTTGTCCAATGCCTCAAGCTGCTACAAAGCATTAACCTAAAAACAAGAGACATGTTCTTAAATAGCCTTGTCAGATTGAGACTTTAATATGGATGTCATGCATGATGCCAAACACATTCAGAAAGATCTAAACTGTATGCTATATACAACTGCCTTCTAAGATCTATGGTTAAAAAATGGTTTTGAGCAAGTGAAGTGTGTAGACCTCAGTGAGGATCATTCATCAAACCTTGTGGACTAGCACTATGAAATAACAAAGAACTAGATAACAGAAACCACATCACTTCAGGATTTTCAACAGCAGCAACGACCAAAATGAGTTGCACATGTTTCACCGTGCTCAAACAAAAGACAAAAAAGGGACCCCCCTCCCCCATCTGTACTGGAAACATTAACAGCGATTAAACATGAGAAATTTTTTTTCTGAAAAATTGTTTTAAGAGGTTTTAAAAATTTATACAAAATGTATTTCTCATATCAGTTTTTGGTTTTAAAATAAAAGTTTAAAGCTTTACATTTGTTTGAGGGATTGACCAATGATTCATTTCATGGAGTAGTATTGTGGTTATTACTTTTTCTTTCTTCTTTCTTTAAATTTGCAAGTCAAAAATGCATAATGTAAAAAAATTTTACAAAATTAGCTGTATACACAAAGTTAATCATATTACAAAGAAAAAAGCAATTTTGTTGAATTCTTAATCTCAGTCTCAGGCAAGTACCTACAATGGATACTTTTGACCAGAGTTTGCTCTACTGTCAGATTGTACTTCTGACTGGAGAGAAAAAAAAAAAAGATACACCATGTAAAAACACCTGGTGTATGTGTTTTTTCAATAATGTATTAGTGAAAAAAAAATCAGCTTCATCTCTGTTGTGCTATGAATCCTAGCAAGAAAGTTACAATGGAATTCATACGAGCACTCAAAATTTCCCATCTGTGACATGATTCAATGATTTTGTTTTTGCAAATGCCAATTTTCCCAATGTTTAGGCTGGTCTGATATAATGATTGATTCCATTAGCATTATCTTTTACTTCAAGATTACCTATATGAAATTACATTTATAATGATTTTTCACTTGTTTGAAGCTGACATCTTCAGTTATATGCTGTTAAAATTGGTTTCTGATCCAATAGCATGTATGATGGAACATTTTCAAAGTTTGTCAGAACTTTAAATGGTCATAATTTGGTTACTAATTAGGCTACCAAGTTATTGGGTTGGTGCAAAAATAATGACGTAATAATGTCGTTTTCTGATGTATATTTTAACGTCTAAAAACGACATTATTACGTCATTTTTGCACCAACCTAATAAATTTGGTACCATTTTTATGTTTTAAGCTCTCTGTCTAAAAGTTTTAGATATATTGAGAAGAAAATTTTAGTTTGGGATACCTAATTGAACTAGGGACTATCTATTGGTTGGAACAAAAGTTGGTGGCATTTTAACATTATTTTGTTTTACACGTGCTTGACATATAACACCTGAAAGGTGACATTTCAATGTATCTTTTAAGATTTGTGTGTGAATTTTAATTTTTTTTTTTTTTATTGACATTAAAATGAAAATGGAGGATGACAAGGGATTTCTTGAAAGTAAAAAAAAAAAAATTAACTTTGTACAAACAGCAAAAAATGTTTTTTATAGAGATGTGGCCATAGCTTAGAGTACAGTTTGTCAGTTGTTCAGAAGTGCAAACTTTGACCTGGAAGACTGATAACATCCAATTGAGTCTGCAGTCTTGAAATTGAAGCACTGATTAAAAAATAATCCGGTTCATAGAACGTCACAGAGATACGCCATCTATTTCATTTCTCATAAGGCATTTGAAAATACTTGGATACTTGAATTGTTACAGTGTTTGGGTGCATCATGAGTTAGTGGTAAAATTTAATGGAATTAATTTTCATCTGTGATTCTCTGCTCAAACATGACAAAAACAACCCATTTTTTAAAAGAAAGGTCACAATGAAAAATGAATTCTTCATAAAAATTTGGAGTAAGAAAGTGTTATGGTGAAAGTGAAAGGAACCACTGTTAACCACTGCATTGGAAAAAGGTGATACTGTGTGTCTAGTGGAATTGGAAGGGCTCCTTCCACAGAATCAGATGTTGAATTCAAACACTGTTCCCAAATGACTAAGTTAAAGGCAGCAATCAATGAAAATTGCTTGGAATTGGCCAATTGCAAGGGTCTCATTTTCCATTTGCACTATGCCAGATCTTGCATCTCTTTGTAGACCTGGCAGAAATTGGTACAGCTTAGCAGGGATGTCTTAGTACATTTACCATACTCACCTGACCTTGCACTTTTGGATTATCACGTATTTTGATCACTATAAAATTCTCTTAATAGGAAGAACTTCAATTCTCTGGAAACATTTAAAAACCATTTAGACCAGTTAATCACTTAGAAAAATGCCTGCTTCTAAGAAGTTGTCATCTTGAAGATGTCAAAAAGTAATGGAACAAAATGGCATGTAACTGCTTGAATAAATCTATGTACAAATATCTAAATATTGTCTTTGAAATTCACTTAAAAACACTATAAACTTTTGTTCCAACCCAATACATGCTGATATTATTTCTGAAGTCTTGTTTACATGTTTAACACTTGTAAATTAAGGGAATACATAAAAGTGTAAGATTTTAGTTTTTCTTTGTTGCCAAATATGGATGAGGAGTTAATTCAAAACATTTTAACTTGGTTATCATTTGAACTCCATCTAGAATACTTTCAAAATAAATATTTAATAGCATTGTTTCATTTTACTGACTTTTTTTTTCTTTGTGTCACTAAAACCATTGCACCCAGAATTTTTCTCAATATTAGAGAATAAATCTGTTTCTCAAAACAAATTCAAAGATTTTAAATTTGTACTCCTGATCTTGATAGGTAGAAAAATTTTAAACGCATGTCAGAACAAAATTAGGTGTGGTAACAACACATTTATGTTTCTATTTGCAAGGTATGAGGATGTGTTAAAAAGTACTTGGCTGGACTGAGAAAGGAAAAAATAAGTCATTTAGTCAGATTTTGGGAAGTGGGTTGAATAAACAACTTTTCTGCACCCATTCATGTAATTATTTATAAACTTTAGTTCCTTTTTTTTTTTTTTGTCTCTTATACAAAAAACTATGGTATTTATGATAAACCTTACATTACCAACATTTAAGAGTTTACTGTGAAGCAGCTTATCCTGCATCTTAAGATTTTCTTAATTTAAATTCAGTCATCATATAAAAACAGTTTAAAATCATTGATTATGCATTTGCAGACTTAAGTATTGAGATATTTTTATAATAAAGTTTCCTTCAAATTATAAACAGTTTTTCATTTAATAGTATTTTCCAAAATTAACTTTTGTTATATTCAATATTGTTGTGAATATTATATATATATATAATGTGTGTGTGTGTGAAAGCAGATGTGACTTGAATCATCCCCCAAAACATTTCAAAAGTAAATTCTCTTTTGTCCTCTCATCTCTTGGCATCATAGTTTATATAACCCAAATCATTCAGACAGACTTGATCAATAGGGATAATTGGTTTAGTATAAGCCTCCTTTACAATTGGCTGTTATAAAGAATACTTTTTTTAACTGACAGGTAATGGTCATTGGTACAAATTTAATATTCACCCCTGTGTTAGTCACCTTGGATTTCTGTAAATGAATAGTCCTCCATTGTCTACTTCCCACTACGATTGGGCCACATTGCATGCTACTGAACCTGAGTCAGAAAAGAGTAATGGAAGGGAGCAAAAGAAACAAGTTGCCAACTAGGAATTACAGGTACTTTAAAAAGTTTGGGGTTACAAAATACACTATGTGATTAAGAAAAGAATATATTCCAGAGAAGTTTAAAACATCAATATCTATTTTGTTTTATTTTTTAGTTCAAAGATGTTATTAATATGAACTTACATAAGTACTTGTATTTTAATGCAAAAAAGATTGACACTTTTTAAATTGATATTGTATTCAGGCACAGTTCCATGACAAAACACCCTATACAATTATGTTTGGTCCAGACAAATGTGGTTTGGACTATAAGGTAAGATTTTTAATTTTTTTTTTTCTTCTTAAGATTCATTTTTTAGATAATTGTAGAATGGGTTCATGAGCATAATTATGCACTTGAATCCACTCTACAATTAATGTATATGCTGAAAACAAAAACAACTCAGTATTTTTGATTAAACTTAATATGACAACTTTCTTCTCTCCTCTCCCCTTAATTTGGAATATTGTGGTTAAAAAATACAAAGTCTTTAATGGGTAGATTTTGAAAACCCTAAACTTTACATTGCTATCAAATTTTAATTGTTTGTGGATCTTTTGCTTACTTGTGTTGTTTTTTTTGTTTTTTTTTTAAGCTGCATTTTATATTCAGGCATAGAAATCCAAAAACTGGTGAAGTCACAGTAAGTAGAGCTTTTTCTTTTTAAGACTAATATTGATGTTTAAATTTAATTTAATTTTTTTTTTTTTTTTTTTTTTTTTATGAATACTATTACTACACTGAAAGTCTAAGATAGACTTTCAGTGTAGTAATAGTATTCATAAAATATAACAGATTTTGAATAAATGTAGGAATTAATTGGCATTGGATATCCACCTATATGTCATTCTTGCACAATGTTTGCTGAAAAGAAAGTTTGTCATTAAAAATACATTACAACAGACTGTATAATTTTCTCATATGGTTATAAAATATAACTAAACATTTTCAATATATACTGCCATTTTTTAAACACCTTTTCTCAGAAAAAATCTGTGTCGTATCAAGTTATCTATATAAATATACATTCATTATTCTAAAATTATTTTTAGTTTTATCATAGAAATTGCATTTTTGAAAACTATTTTTCTCCTTCATTTAAATCACAAACAAGATATGACAATTATATCTATTTATATATATTATTTATATTTTATTTATTATATTAAATAAAAAAAAGTTTTAACTCCCAGATTGACTATTTCAAATCTCATTCATTCTAATTCACTTGTAATTCCTGGGAATATTATTTTCTGTATCTGGATCTCTGGATGATTCTATTCACCTTCCAAGTATTTTGATTTATTCCAAGCAAAGGTAAAAATGTTACATTTATACTAAATAAGAGGTCCTCAAAGCAAATTTTGTGTCTCATTTATGTTAACTTTTAAATCCATCTTAACATTAAAAAAAATTATAAATTACAAGCTTAGTTTCTAAGCTTAATAAACCCGTTTTACTTTTTTATTTTTTAAAGTATTGAAAAATTTCCTACAAGAAAAATAGTGTTTATAAAACTTTCTATAAATCTTTAATAAAAAATGTATTCAGTGAACTTTAAGCAAAAAGAAAAAATAATCTATTGTCACATGGAAAATTGTTTTTCGTATTAGTACTGGCAATTGGTAATTAATCATGGCAAAAAATGCAAACATTGATACCTGTTTAAGTCTTCTGAATCAGTTATCCTTATGTGAGACATAATGTCAGCACAATTTTTAAAGAAGTGCTAAAATTCTTAATTACATTTCTTATTCTCTCTTTTTTTTTTTTTTTTTTTTTTTTCTTTTAATATCCAAAATTTAGGAAAAACATGCTAAAAAACCGACTGGATCTATTGAAAATTACTTCACTGATAAGAACACTCACTTGTATCAGTTAGGTGAGTACAAATAATTGATTCTTTCATTAGATTCTGATGGTTGTTTGCTGTACAAAAAATTACATTCAATGAAGAAAATTTTTTTTTTTTTTTTTTTTTTAATGCAATATGCTAATTGATTTATACAGAATAGATCTTATTTTGGATGGGAAGGGATTTTTTAACATTTGCAAATTTGCTAATGATACAATTTTTTTTTTTTTTTTTTTTTTTTTCTTCAGTTATAAACCCTGATAACACTTTTAAAATCTCTATTGATGGATATGTTGTAAATGAAGGAAATCTTCTTGAAGATATGACGTGAGTAATTGCAATGTTATTGTTTTATTACCTTTTTTTTTTGTAACCAGTTATTTTAGATTAAGTGACAATATGGCAAAGAAACATACTAATAAATCTAGTCTGTAAACCTTTATTCTGTTTGAATGATACTTGTATTTTAAGGATGGAATTCAATGATTCATTTGAGCAATTTTGATATCTTTGCATTTACATCTAGGCAAATTGATTGTAATGAGTTAACAAAATTAATCTTTATTCTAATCTTGATAAATATTAAGTTATGAATATTTCTGCAAACCTATGTAAATTGAAAATATTAACTTATATTCTCTAATCTTATGTACATTTCTTTAAGACCTCCTGTGAATCCACCCAAAGAAATTGAGGATGAAAAAGATGAAAAACCCAAAGATTGGGATGATAGGGAAAAGTGAGTTATGTAAAATCTTTCACTATCAATAAAAAAAATTATAAAGCATGCATATAGTATGTATGTCATACCTATGTCTTCATAAATTGTTATATCTCATGTTTCTAAGATAACAGGAAAAACTCATAGGTAAGTAATTAAATATAAGGTTTACTACACAAAGGTACAAATAGCAATTGACCTAATGCTAACTCTCCTCAACTCCACTTATTTACATAAATGGATGATTCCATTCATTTATGTCCTATATGGCACAAATAAATGTTATTTTTTTTTGTTTTTATTTTTTTATCCTAGCAAGATTATTTGTTAATTTAAAAAGAAAAATTGTGAAACTTTGTAATTATTTAAACTGTATGATGGTAGGTTTGGTTTCTTTTCTTAATTTTAATTATGAATTATTTTTACAGAATTCCTGATCCAGATGCAACAAAGCCTGATGATTGGTATGATTGAAATTTTTATTCTTTTATCGTCATGAGGTGGATGGGGATAAATACTAATAGTATATAAGCACTGTGATATACATATAAAAAAATTGTGCTTTCTTGCTTATGTTTTTTAACATTCTTAAGAGAACAACAACCAAGTGAAAGAATTCCATGTGGTATTGTAAGAGAATAAATGGGCAGAATAATGTGAAAGCTAGTGTTAAACAAATTGCAGCAACTTAGTTTTTCATTTTTTTAATTTTATTTTACTTGTTAGGGATGAGAATGAACCAGAAAAAATAGTTGATCCAGATGCAGAAAAACCTGAAGGATGGTTGGATAATGAGCCAGAGGATATTCCTGATCCTGATGCAGAGAAACCAAGTGACTGGTAAATATAGCAGTTTTTTTTTTTTTATTTTATCTTTATTGCTACTCAATGTGGTGTGCACTGGAATGTGAGCCATTGTCTATCAGCATGCAGACTGTTTACACCTAGATTTATATACGTTAATAATTAAATCAAACAAGCACTATTAAAGGATTAAAAATTGTCATGGGTTTTCATTCAGGGGTTAGTTTTGTTTTGTTTTTTCCCTCTCTTTTTTTCCCAAATCCATGAATTGGTTAACCGTGGCATTAGTCTTGTGTCCCACCAGCTGTCTACCTTGTTTTTTAATCTGAAACTAGGAACCTTGAAAGCTCCATCTACTCATTTGGTGAAAATAGCACTTACAATATTTTTTTTTTTTTTTTTTTTTTTTTTTTATTTTTTTTTTTGGTTTGGATGTTACAAAAAAAAAATAGTTGCTACAATTGAAAAACTACCAAAACCTACCACAAGCAAAATACATTAAAGTAAAAAAATAAAAATTATTATATTTTAAATTTTCTATAATTATTACTAATTTTTTATGTTAATTTTAATAATAATTATCTAATATTATTATAGGACAGATATATATAAATTGAGGATTCTCATGAATGAAGACTGCATTTTTATGAATAAAGGTTACCTCATAAATGCACTATTTATTCATTTACATTTGAATTAAGATTTCTTAATTACATTATTTATACCTAAAGTTTAAAATGGATTTTTAAAAATGAAAAATCTTTCTTGAAGTTTTAATTTCAAGCTAATTATATAAGATTTAATATTCCCAATAAGCAAAATATTCTTATAAAACAATAAAATAAATAAAATTTTAACAGAAATTTTCTGTGATAATCAACAAAAAGTTTAGCTAGTGTCAATGCTAACTATGAATGAATATTGACTTAGAAAATCACCATGCACTATATTTGAAGATTATTTTTACACACCTAAAGTTATGATTATAAAGACCAATGAAGGCCAGAAAATGCGTTGATTAAATAATAAAGGTGATATTGCTTGATCTAAGATTATTGAATCAGAAGTTATTAGATTACAACTAAAGTTATTAGGATGTATTTTAAATACACATATCCTTTTATTTACTGGAAGAAGTAAATCAATATAGGATCTAATCCTTTTGTGTAAAAAAGGATTAATAAGTATTATATATTGTGTTTGATTGCGTATGAAGCACTCCTCCTTTTCAGGGAAAAGTTTTTAGTGTATTCTGGCATTGAAATTTTTTTCTTTTAGTTGAGTTATTCTTTTAATCATAAAAAAAACAGTAGCAATTTTCTGCCATCACCATAACAGGCCAGCACTACTGTACAGTGGGTATTTTCATGGCCAGTGGGTTTTACTGCGACTCTCTAGTTGTGGCATTGAAGCTGTGATACTTCTACCAGCATTTTGGGGCTGACTCTTAGTTGCTGCCACCAATATGTGACCTGGTTGATTGGTGTTCGTTGCTACCCAGCAGGATCTTTTGGTCAGGGTGCCAAATGGAATGGTTGGTCAACTCTAACAGCTTCACACCAGATGCAACCGGTCCAACACCAGCTCTGTCATTCCCAGCTCATTTCCAATGGCTGGTTACTGAAGTAACTACTTTGATCTCAACCTACCCATATTGTGCTTTGATCTTAGGTAGACAAGATAAATCAGGCATCAGGTTCGTAGTGCAGGATGAGTCTAAACTGGAGGTGACATCACACAAGTGTAAAATGAAAAAGAAGTAAATAAAAACCAAAAAGATTTATGTTGAAAGAAAGCAAATCAACTTTTACCAGTCTGTTCTATACAAGAGTATGTGTTTTTTTTTTTTTTTTCCCAACCCGTTTCTTGGAGAGTGACACTTTATACTCTGGCAACTCCATGTTTTCTAAGTCAACTGGTTTAGTTTTTAAGTGCTGGCTTAGCTTCGTTCGTCAGTATAACTTGCTGTTTCGTAGGAAGTCGAAGTTGTGGAATCTCTTGGTCAGCTTCTGTGAGGCAACTCTCTGGTTTCTGCTAACGAACTGACTCCAACTGCCTCAACTGGAACTGGCAAACCGTGGGCACTCATTTATATGAACATCGACCATAAACTGGTGTGGGGCTAGACACAGCCTGAGGTTCTTGGTAATTCTTGATTTCTGACAAAGGACCTCTTTGTTGTCCAGCTAGGAAAATTGAATACTTTCCATTTTGGAAAATTGATTACTTTCCATTTTGGAAAATTGATTACTTTCCATTTTGGAAAATTGATTACTTTCCATTTTGGAAAATTGATTACTTTCCATTTTGGAAAATTGATTACTTTCCATTTTGGAAAATTGATTACTTTCCATTTTGGAAAATTGATTACTTTCCATTTTGGAAAATTGATTACTTTCCATTGGGGTGGGGAGATCCCTTTGCCTGTGAGGAGAGGTTGCAGGATAGCTATCCTCCTAAACTACCTCCTTCTCACATTGGTACCTCATTGGTGGGCGTTAGTAATTTCTGTCTTTCTTACCAATTTACCTCCATTTATCACTATTGTTACCACTCGACCAATGGTCTCTCAGTCGTGCGGGTGTGGCTAAGCTTGCTTCATTAATTAACCCTTTGACATCCCTGTTTATTCAGGACTTCTGAATTCCAAAATTATCAATTTTGTTATGAAATTACCTTTTTCAACTTACAAACATCACATGGCCCCTGTGGCTTAGCCAACTTCTAAAATCTGGTGATTACAAATAATATTTCAGACACTCTTTGGCTATTTTGTGTTATAAATCAATTGTCAAAAGCTTACCACATGGCTTTTTGTGAATTGTTTACGCCATTCCTCGGTTTCTTGGGAAAGTGGAAAAAAAACTAAATAAAGATCTTTCCATATTGAACACGTATCTTGGGACATCTTCCTATGCCAAAAATTCTTACAACTTCTAAAATCTTTCAATCTCGTTTTCTCAACCAGTACTTTTATCATTAATCAATTGTCAAAAGCTTGCCATATGGCCTTTTTGTGAGTCCACTGTTTACGCAAATTCTTGGGTTCTTGAGAAAAGTAACTTTTTGGGAAATAAAATAAAATCTTTTTAATATCAAATGGTATATCTTTCAGGATATCATCTTTCCATTCTCAGTATTTCATGGTTAATTAATTAATCAATTACCACAGCTAAACAGTGTCACAGATTTGTTGAATAGTATTTTGTCTGTTATCTATTTGGCTCATTTGTTCAAAACCAGTTTATTTTCATGCATTTATGACAAATCTATGAAATTCTAATAATTTTTTCTTCATAATCAGATTGTATTCTTTGTACATACTGATAAAATCTGCCATTTTATAAATCCATAAGATCAAACTTCTGATCCTGCATGGCTCTGAATCTTTTATTCAATTAATCTCTTGACTTCATTATCATTGTGGTAGAAACACTTCTTTTGAAGAAACATCCATTTGGGTCAATAGCAAGGGGTTGTACAGGTTCTGGAAAATTGACAGGACCTTTCTCTGGACTTGAAAAGTCCTAGGAAAAAAGCAATAGCCCAAAAGATTGAAAAATCCTGGAATTTTCAAAATTGGTCTGCACACACATCCCTTTTCTCAATTCAAAAAGTAAAAATGCCAAACACCAGAAATCTGCCTTTTTTTTTTTTTTTTTTTTTTTTTTTTTTTTTTTTTTTTTCTGAAGCAAAAATTGTCTTAAGAAAAATATAATATTTGGCAATTATTCCAAATAGTGGTTTGTTTCCTTGATTAGAATGAGTTCATGGCCTAGTTCTTGTCTAGGTCACGAGAAAGAGAGAAAGAATATTGAAGGTGTCTTCTAGCTGCTTCACTCAACAAGAGGAAAGGCAAAAATAAAAGGCATCAGAGACAAGTAAATATCTCTGTCAAAGATAAATTAATTCACACTCATTGAATTTGTAGTTGAAATTAGGATCTCAAAAAATTTGTTTGTCTAAATTGTCAAAAGTAACAAGTTTGAGAATCGAATTTGGCTCAAAGAAAATGTAGACAAGAAGGATGATTGAATAGAAAATGCATCTTAGGATATGATAGGGAAAAATAAGAATATTATTTTTAAAGTTTTGTAGGTTAATGACCTGTATCTTTAGTTTTTATTGTAAGTGAAAAAAAAAAAATATATTAAAACTTATTTGCTTTTATTTTTATTGCTTGGCTTTATATTAAAAGTTCAATTTGGCAACTCTGTCATTTACTTCTGCTATAGTACACACGTGAATGACTCCTTGACATTTGGCCAGATGTCATCAAACTTAAGAACTTAATTAAAAAAAGACAAAAAAAAAAAAACAGAAAAATGTCCCCCAGACCAAGTCCTCTGTGGTGCTGTCAAACTTGAATGACGTTTTATTTCTAGTGAAACTGCAGATTTTTGTGTCTGTTTCAAAAGACATTGAGCCGTAAACAGCATACAACAAATAACTTGAAGAAAGAAAAGAAAGGCAGAAAGAAGCAAGTGGACAAAAAACGGAAATCCATGCTTATGGAAATTGAAGAAATGAAAAAAATATTGTGTTCTGTGCCATGTGTAGTAGCAGGTAGTTAAAATGTGTAGTCATTTTGTGAAAATTTCTATTTGTATTTCTGTTCATTATACTTAATTTCCTGCAGCCAAGAGTTTTTGTGACCTTCGCAAACCATGAGTAATCTAGCTAACTGAAATGTGTAGAACTCCAAACTGTGTAGAATGCTACACAAAATGTAACATTACTAGGTCTTCATTCAGTTGTATTTTAGCCTTCAACACTTTGATATCTTTACTGCTTTTAACTGATTCATGAGACAAGAATTATTGGAACCAGTTCTATCTTTTCTTTGAATATCTTATTTGTCAAACAATTAAAAGATAAAAATCACAAAGTTTGTGTTTTAGAAATTGCTGACCATTGTGAGTCCCAGAAACTTAACCTAGTCTTGAAAAATTTCTTGAAAAGTCCAGGAATTTTTTTTATACAGATTTGTGGGAACCCAGTGATAGATAACAATGGTTATAACTATCTTTTAGTTGTCATTAGTAGATTTGCTTGCTGTCACTAGATGATTTCACCCATCCACATTTACACGGATGAAGTATAATAATCCCTTCCTGGTATAGATGTGTTTATACATTTTTACTGAAAGTGTCTTTTTCAGACATGGATGAATAAACATGTCCAAAACACATTCAAAAACCAGCTACAGACGTGTCTATACGTTGACTTTTTCTTTTTATGTCCTTTTGAGCAATTATCAACTCCTATGTCTGGTGAAGGTGTTAGCCACCACTTGAGTACTTCAAGGTACCTTGGTTTTTTAGTCACTATATTAAAAACAAATAAAAGAATTTGTCTGAAAATGAAACGTTTTTCCCAAAATATTGGTGGAGAAGGGGTTAAGTGCCATGACCTATGGATTCCCGGCAATTAATATACTAGCCAGTTTAACATCTACTATTCTTATTAAACTTGTATTGAAATAGTGTGGTATGCAAAAACCTTCAAACAAATGAATATGTAAATAAATAAAAACTGAGGTGAAATTAGTAAAATCTAATATAGAAAATCATAGTTAAAGTAAAAAAAAAAATCAAATGTTCATATGATTAATTGATTAGTGTAAATATAGTAAATTGATAGTGTCTTGTTATATAGTTTTTATTGAAATAAAAATGGATTTTCCAATGACCACATTTTCTAAATTGTATTCTATATTTACCACTCCATTAGATTCTCATCCAAACTTTATTTACCAAGAAAAATATAAATCATGATTAGAAATATGGTTTTTGTAATTGCAGTATAAAGGTAAAATATTGCCATACCAATGTTTATTTACTCAAACATATTCTAAAATTCTTTTCAGGGATGATGATATGGATGGAGAATGGGAAGCCCCTCTGATAAGTATGTATTGCTGTTTTTATTAATTATACTAGTTATTTTTTAATTTTTTTATTCATATGAAGAAATCCTGTAACATGTATTAAGCATATCATTTTGATTGCCAGTCATTTTATTTCTCTCTTATAAGATGAAATTTACAGTAGTTTTTTAAAACTTCCTTGAAACTATACTAAATTTGTGCTATAGTTACTAACTTTATGAATCACTAAATGGTAAATATTATTTAATTTAATCAATATAATTGTTTTTTATGCTAGTCATTCTTAAACAAAAATACCATTTTGTGTAATTTAGATAATTATAATCTTTTCTTCCTGGAGCTGCTAAAAAAAGTCTTTGATAAAATTCACTTTGATCTCTGTATATCATCCATTATTATAAAAATTCATAATGTTGTTTTTAACTTGAGACATTTAAACATTAAACTTTTCTGATAAATTTACATAAAATTCTACTGTAATAAAATAATACAATTTTTCTTAGCCAATCCAAAATGTAAATCGGCACCTGGTTGTGGTGAGTGGAAACCTGGAATGATTGACAATCCTAATTACAAGGGTAAATGGAGGGCTCCAATGATAGACAACCCTAACTATCAGGTTTGTTTAAATTGTTTATTATGTCCACTGATTTCTAGAATTATCACCTAAATTGTGAGAGATGACTGATATTTTTATGAATATAAAAAAATCATTGTTTCAGTACTTAGCAAAATATTTGAAGTTTTTATTTTTCTAAGAAACAACTTGCATATCTTTTCTGTTAATTACTCTAAATTACTCTACATTTCTAAATTGTTTTGACTTTGAGAAATATACAAAGGTGCATTCAAAATGTATCTGACTTATTTTCCATTATTTTGCATATAAAAAGAAAATCTGATGAAAGTGCACTAGATGTCTGTACTCTAGATGTAACAGCCAGGAAATGACATGGCCTACCAGCGCAAACATTTGATGCTTTGATGCTACCCTTAGTTTTGGCAGGAAAAAATAAAGTTGGATACTTTTTGAACACACCTTGTACATATGTAAAAATTCTAGCAATTTAACTTGCTGTATTCTGGAATGCAATGGTTCACTGCAAAACCTACCCTAGTGCCATAAATGATCATCACCCTTTTATATGTAAACTAAGAGTGAAACTGCGGAAACTGAAGAAGCCTAATGCAGCACCTAAATTGCAATATAACGAACTCCTGAGTGACCCGTATCTGAAAGAAAAATTATGAGGGATACAATGGAAACTTTAAATGAGGTGCACTAAGCTGAAACTTTAAATGAGGTACACTTAGTGACATCAGCAAATGATATCATCCCAAAGGAGAAGGAATGAAGAAGAAAAAATAAATGGATGACTGAAATTCCCAACCTGATGCAAAGGAGACAGAAAACTCTGCCAAGATACGGAACGGAATACAGAAGATTACTCAATGAAATAGGGACCAAATGCAGAAGAGTGGCTAAACAAAAAATGTGCAGAAATAGAGATTATGTACCACCAACAAAGGAGATATGCATAAACAAATTAGGCAACTAACAGGCCAGAAGACATGCTCATCAACAGGCTGCTTAAAATTAAAGAGCACCTATTAGAGAAGGGAAAAAGATTCTTTAACACTGGAGTGAGTATATTGGAGAACTCTTCCATAACGAAAGAGGACAGGCTGCAATACACAGAACTACTGACTGACCTGAAATTCTAAAAACCAAAGTAGAAGCTGCACTAGCCAAATTGAACGGAATTATAACAGAAATGCTGAGAGCCTTAGATGAGTTTGGCATAAACAAGATCACAGAAATAATGAATGAAATCTGCAACAGTTGGGACATAATTGGAACATTTCAGCAGATATATTTCCATAGCACTGCCTAAGAAACCAGGTGCAAAAAAATGTAAATTCCACCGAACAATCAGCCTAATCAGCCATGTAACAAAACTCATTATCTGTATTCTGATGAATGGTGTGGGCAGAAGAATCAGGCCAAAGGTAAGGCAAGAACAGTGTGTGTTCGTTAAAGACACCAGAACAAGGGATGCAATATTCATGCTCAGAATGCTCTAAGAAAGAGCAATGCATATGCAAAAGGACATGTTTTATAGACTATGCAAAGGCGTTCAACAAAGTGTGCCACAAGGATCTGTTGGAATTGCTCAGCAACCTTTATATATTTGGTAAAGATGTTAGAATAATCAAGAACCTATACTGGCAGCAAACAGCATACATGTACATAGAGAATGAGTTCAGCAGATATACAAAAATAGAAAGGGGCGTCAACAGACTTATTCAACTTATACAGCTAGGCAATTCTGACAATTGGAAATCCTATTGGGATTCAGCACTGGCAGCCACAATCTTAACATAAGATATGCAGATGACACAGTACTGATAGCAGACACGGAAAAGAAATTACAAAACCTCCTACAGAAGGTAGCGAAGGAGAGCAAGAAGAAGGGACTAAGCATAAACTACAATAAGACAGAATGCATGATCATCAGTAAAAGGATGAGCCCAAAATGTGATTTACAGGTTGAGGACACTAAAATCAAACGGGTGTGGAAGTTTTGATGGAGGATGGTAAGTGCTACGCCGAGGTTCGAAGATGTATTGGGATAGCCAAGGAAGCATTCCAAAAGCTGGGCAGAGTATTGCAAGACAGGAGGATTTCTTTGGTATCAAAGAAAAGTGTACTGAGCTGCTGTGTGACATCTATCCTTCTTTATGGCAGTGAATGTTGGGTTGACTCATTGTTGTAAAGAAAATGAAAAAAAAAAAAACTGTCAGCTTATAGTAGCAACAAATGTCTGCAATAGATTTCTTCTGTCTCTTTACCGCAACACTTCTAACCAAATCACAGTTCAAACTATAGTCTGTTGTAACAGTCCAACAGGCAACGTAGAAACGACAAAATGGGGTGACAAATCCAAACTTCACTTCTCACATAAAGAAGTATTGGGTTGTCCAGAAAGTTCATGCTGATTTTTAGTTGTTCATGTTCCAACATCAAAATTATTGACAGATATAATATGCTTACATTTCTGATTAGAGCAAACTTCAAACTATCTCTTGAGAAAGAAAGTTTAAAATTACTTAATTCATTTCAATTATGCATCCCTATGAAAATGGAAGATTATAAGGTGCATTTTAGACACATGATGTTGTTTTTTTTTTTTTTTTTTATACTGTAATGGCAAAAAGGCCTCGTGGACATCAAAAAAGGGTATGTGCTTTATCTGAGAGAACTGTATGGAAGTAGTTGGTAGCCTTATTGATGAAAAACCCTTAAGCAGACCCCTCACTACAGATAATGACCAAATCAAGACACTGATTGAGAATAACCTGCATTACACAACACGAAGATTAGCAGAAACATTAAATTTATCAAAATCCACCATGCATAAGTACTTAGTGAAGCTTGGTCACTCAAATCACTACAATGTTTGGGTACCACATGATCAGAACGAAAAGAATGTTTTGGATCATATTTCATCTCTAATTTGTTGTATAAACACAATGAAAATGTATTCTTTTTGAAGCAAATTGTGATGGGTAATGAGAAATGGATCATTTACAATGTAGCAAGAAAGATCCTGGGTTAAACAACATGAACCAACTTTAGCCATCTCAGAAGCAGTTTTTCATCTTATGAAAGTCATGCTGTGCATCTGGTGAGATTGGAAAGAAATCCTGTACTATGAGTTTCTGCCAAGGAGCCAGTCAATTGATTTTGAAAAGTACTGCTCACAGCTGGACAAATTAAAGGCAGCAATTCAAGAAAAATGTCCAGAATTGGCAAACAGGAAAGGTTGATTTCCATCAGGATAAGGCCAGACCTCACATTTCTTTGGCAACACTGCAAAAATCGCTGCAGCTTGGCTTGGATGTGTTACCCCACTCACCATATACACCAGACATTGCTCCTTCATATTTTCATTTATTCGGGTTTTTGCAAAATAATCTCAATGGTAAAAATTTTAATTCTTTGGATGACATAAAAATCAACTTAATGAGTTCTTTGCCAAGAAACCACTGAAATTCTGGGAAGATGGAATGTTTAAGTTGAAGGAAAAATGGTGTGCAACAAAATGGTTCATATTTAGTGGAATAAATATTTAATGGCATAATTTTTTTTTATTTTGGTTTCCCGTAAAAATTGACATGGACTTTTATATTTAGCAGTTGAAATTAGTTTATATTGAATATACTCTCTAATTTTCTGTTAGTAAATGTTAATCTAATACAAGGCCCAATAGCTACTAAATGTAGAGGGTTACTGAATAAGATTGTTGTATGGACATAAAAAGAAGTAAGTTCAGATTATGAAATTATGTGTACATGCACATTTTGAAAAGGGCTGTTTGAAAATAATTCAATTCTGTGATCAATTGAATGATACTTGCTTAGTTCATCAAAGCTATGTTGGAGCTAAAGATGCAGGTTTAAAATTATCTGCTTAAACTGTGTAACACAAATTAATACTAAAATCTACTCCAACTTGGAATTTTGTAATGGTTAGGAAGTAAGTTGTTCATAAACAAAATCTTGGATACTACTAGATTAAGCTTTATATTTTTAGTCCTTCATTTAAATCTTTTTCAATTATGGTAGATAACATCATTCACCATGTAATTTTAAATGCTTTTTCCTCCTCAGGGTGTATGGAAACCAGGGATGATTCCTAATCCAAACTTTTTTGAAGATCTCAACCCATATAAGATGATGCCAATAGTAAGTTTTGCATTGTTTATCCATTTTTATTCTACAAAGAAAGTAATTTAGAATTTTTCACTGAAACTAACTCATTAACACTTTCATTTTTATATCTTGTTTATTTTTTCAATACCACTGAATCCTTTCTTTTTACAATATGGATTTAATTGACATGCTGATATTCATTCCTTTTCACATCATACAGTCTCTTTTCAAACTTTTTTAAATGTTACATATAGATATGTGCATATTTGAATATAATGCATGTATTAATTGAGACTTAAAATAAATAAAGCACTCCATTCTAATCTGAAAAGGGTAAATTGGGTACTATTAAATTCTTAATTGGTTACACATTGCTCTAAAAATAAATAAAATGTTGCTTCATCCCACAAACATAAACTACAAAACTGAGATAGGTAAATGTGTGTCCACTACCTGAATAGTTTATTGGTGACAACGTGCAGGAAGAGTTAGACATGTGCCTTAGTATTTAAGCAGTCCCATTTTGGTTTTCCAATCTGGTACTTTTACACTAAATTACTGTGTGAACCGACTGAGAGACAGATACACACATGCAGGCTTATATAATGTTATGTATGAATTTTAAAGAAATTCTATGAAATAAATTGGTTATATTCTACATACATTAAAGAGTTGTAGGATGTGAATGCTTTTAAACATCTGTTCACTGATTTAAATAATGGCTAGAATCAAATCTTTAGAATTCAGTTATTTGTATAAAACAAAAAATCTGTTAGTCACTGTTTAATTGAAAATGGGCATAATGTGTGTGACTATATAGTTACTGTAATTTTTTTATTAAGAACAATTCTCAGATTTCAGATAAAACACTTGAGTGCTATTATGTTACTATCACTGTTTCATGATTTTAAAAATTACTGTTGTAATTTGACTTTTCATTTGCATTGTCATCAGTTCTTTGACCAGATGTTGTTGTAGCTGAACTTTGCAGTTTAATGCCTGACCAGCTGCCTCTTTATATCTAGTTTGAGAGGTATTCTTTCATGCATAGTGTATCTTGGGCCCATCTTTCTTCAGATCAAAGCACAGCCCATATTCTCCAGCTTAAAGACTTACCTTGCTCACAGCCTGTTGATTCATTTGGGGAACTCTCTGCCCTGGCTGTTGGTTTCAGTCTATAAAGCCCTTTATTCAGTAATGCTGTGTCATCACCACACTAGTTGCATTCATAACATTCAGCTAGAGAGTTATTGACTCCCTACAAGACAAGAAGGGTTGTCTGCCCTTTGACATATCTTATTTTTAATCCTATTGAATATCTAGCCACCCATCTCACTAGAAAAGCCTGGTGGTGGAACTAGTTGCTGATGACTGAACCATGTAGCAGGGTAGTACTGGGATAAATGTTACCAATAACACTTGTAGAGTGATTTGTTATAATTTGCATGGCTGCTTAAATTTGAGTTTTTTATTCTACCAAATTAATCTAAGAATTAATATTTCAGGGTGCTGTAGGCTTTGAACTTTGGTCTATGACAGAAAATATTTTGTTTGATAACATTCTTATCACTGATAATATGGCAACAGCAACCAAATGGACTGAAGATACTTTTAATTTAAAACTAGCTCAAGAGAAATCTTCTTCATCAGCAGTAAGTATTTTTACTTTAAATTTTTAAATATTTAAATTTTCTACGAAGCATTACCAATTATATTTAATGGAAAAATTACAGAAAGTCACAAAATAAGGATCACTATTCACTGAAGTAATAATTAATATTGAAAATTTTAAATGTCTAATTGCTAATTTGAAATACTTAATATTTTTTTAAAAACTACTTAAACTACTACTACATAGCTTCTATATCTATAGTTTCAGTTCTTTAAGTTTATAAGTATATAAATTTATTTATCTGGAAAGCTTCACTAATTACTATAATACCATTGTAAGCTTGTGGAAGCTGTTTACAAAATTATTTTGAGGTTTTTGTCCCATTGTTCACATTGCAGCATTTTTACTTTGCATTTGTTTTAAAGTAAGCATACAGTTACTGCATATAATGTAATCATCAGATATTCAAATGGAAATGATTGTATAAATTTCTGCTGTAAAAACTGTAAAAAACAAAAACTTACCTGTCCTACAGTTTTTCATTAAAGCTAAGCCAGTTTAGAAGCACTGATAATATTTAAATTGTCTAAAAAAATGTCATGATACCTACATGAAAATTTTTATAATTTCAGTATTTTATTGTAGCAGAGTGATATAATTCAAGAATTACCACTTGTATAAAAAAAAAGAAATGTATAATTGCTCTAAATTTTATTTTGTAACTTAAGATTATAAAAAAGATTGCATGCCTTGTATACAGAAATCCTAACTGCTTTCTAACACTGATATTTATACATTTTAATCAAATGACAATTATAACATTGATTTTTGTACATGTATACTTTTTTAGTGAATGGAACATACTTTATACATTGTTCAATTTTTCTTTGCTATTAAGTAGGTTTCTTTTTTATGTTTAATTTCATAACTGTCAGGAATTTTAATTTTTCCTGATGTATGAAGATACTTATCAGCAATGAAAGGCAGCATTTTCACTTCATCTGCTTCTTATCTTAATATATCAAGCTTCCATTTAAATATGCTATTTATCTGTGTTTCAGAAAAGTGTAATACAAGCTATTCTTGATGTGACTAATGAGCGACCTTGGCTCTGGGCCGTGTTCATTGTCGTTGTCTTACTGCCCATAGTGCTGCTCATTGCCTACTGCTGTGTAGGTGGGGGTACAAAGGTAAGGTGAACATTCTTCAGAATGTAGCATGCTGATACTGCTACTATGGAATGATGCAAATGGCCCTCTTGTCTTGGAATGTAAAAAGTTAATTATTTTATAGTGAGGTGGAATGAGCATGATGGAATAATTAAGATTTTTATTTCTTCTGAAATGTATCTGAAATGTTTTTTTTCTAAATGATAAAATTCAAAATTTAGAATGTTAATGTACTTCTAGTTTTGCTCAAGCCATCTCAAGTTTGTCTCCTTTCCCTTTGATTTCCTTGAAACAATTTAAAAATACTAATTATTTTCAGATACGTTATTTAATGGATCTTCCAGACCGTATAGGAGGATATGCTGAAAAAAACAAATGGGTATATCTTGTATATTTGATGATCATTTTTGGGCCTGTCATAGCAATGTCTTTGTATATAATGCCGAAAGGAAATAATACAGAGGTAGAGTTTATGTTGTGAAATCAATATCTATGTGATCCTGTATTGCTTTTACCTTTAGATAAATTGCATGTTTTATGCACCTAGCATAATCATTGTCATTCTGACAACTGGTTGCACCAAAAATTACCTGTTTAAGAAGAAATATTTGTTTCACAGTATGAAGGATACATTCTGATTTTCATGGTAATAGTACAAGGAGTTAATTCATTTTGAAGGACAAGATAAAGTTGCAGCTAATTTGTTTTTTGGGTTGTCCAGAAACCTTTTTTAATTTAAAAAAAAAAAAAAAATACATATTTACTGTAATGTTACACTATCTTTTGCCATCTTGTAAACAACTTCATAGTTCCATTCTCCAAAAACTCTTAGCAAAGAATTAATTCAGATGCCTTGCAGGAGTGTTGAGTTGGCATGATATAGGCCAAGTTGAATGAAGAGGATTGCACAGAACCTTGTCCATTGGAGAGATGTTGTGGCCTTATGTTCCCCAAGGAATCAAGAGGCATAATATAAAAAAAATAATAATATTATATATAAGACATCTGTAATATATATATATATATATATATATGATTGGTGTATATGGAATGAATTCCAATAACCAACAATTACTATTCTTAAGAGTGCTCAATACAAAGTAGAGCAGATATAATTATTTATTTAAAAAAAAAATTAATAACATAAATATGTTATAAAATCACTACAAAAATAGCCATTTTGTTTCAACACCCTCGGTGTCTTATCAAGTGATGACATTGAATGTAAAATAAATGGTTTTAAAAGTTTCAAATTAATTAACAATCCTTCGCAAGGGGAAAACGTTGTTACAAAGGCTAGATGGACCAATCAAAACACAAGTATAGGAAAATTCAAAAAGCTTGATAACAGTCATTTAACCAAAAACATATATAAACATACATACATACATACACATACATAGGCAGACATACCTCGATAGACATGCAAACACAAAAATACACGTATCCTAACATACATATATAAAAACACATTCATACCAACATAAATATACGTAAATAAACGTATTAAACTTACAGCTACATAACATATCATTTAAAGTATACGACCCCTATAATAAGTTAAATTTATAACGGTGTTTACAATTAACCATTAGTTCATATCTTTGATTTAAGAGATCAGCCTTGTTTTTAAATCTAATAATTTCAAATTTTTCGTTAAGACACAGGTAACATGGGGAATATAGGGAGTTACATGTCCGGGCCCCCTTTTTTTTCATGACAGACCGTGAAGATGTTCTCTGTCTTGTCTCTTTTTGTGTGTGTATATGTCTTGGTGCTTATATATTAAAATCTGACTGCGTTTGTTTTGCGCGTGAGTTTAGGACCCCATTCACACACCATGATGATTAAAATGTATACATTGTAAAAAGACTGGATATTAAATATAGCTAAAGTAACTTCAATGAAGAAATAAATTGAATAACATATATATTTCTTCTTTTCTCCTCAGTAATTTTATAGTTGTAAACTTAATAGCGAATAAATTTTAAATTTTGATTTTGTAATTAGCAGTTTTAAATTTTAATATTAAATTTTATCATATAATTTAGTAATTATTCGTTGGAATAAATTCTTTTTTTAATACTACCCATATTTTAAACATCTGAATAGATATTATAACATGACTTTATCAAACTTTTTGAATTTTCCTATACTTGTGTTTTGATTGGTCCATCTAGCCTTTGTAACAACGTTTTCCCCTTGCGAAGGATTGTTAATTAATTTGAAACTTTTAAAACCATTTATTTTACATTCAACGTCATCACTTGATAAGACACCGAGGGTGTTGAAACAAAATGGCTATTTTTGTAGTGATTTTATAACATAATATTTATGTTATAAATTTTTTTCAAAATATATATATATATATATATATATATATATATATAACCAAACGAATCATTTTTAGTTTGGAATAAAAGATACAACCAACCTAGAATGGGTTACCCCCCCCTTTTTTTTTTTCATTGATTGGTGCTTTAATTTAGTTTAATTGGCAGTATATGTTGGAATTCTTTCTTTGTTTTTCCTGAAGAATTCATAATAGAGAACTCCCTTCCAATCCTCCTATGGATGATAACTGGCTTTTGTTAGTCGTAGATCCTCTTCCTTGGAGCCCACGTTCATTTTTGTTTCATGGCAGTTTTTCAAAAATATTTTCATTAAGTAGTAAAGCACCTATGCCAGTATCTAATCCAATCCATATCACTCTTTATCTCTCTCATATATATATATATATATATATATATATATATAAATTTTATATGAAGGCAAATATTGGGGGGAAATATGTATGGCTAAGTGGGGAGGGAAGCAAGTTTTCCTGTGACATGTTTTGTTCTTTAGGGCTTCATCAGTTGTTGATTGCACATGAATGAGACATGCTGGGAATTTTGATTACACATACATACACACATAATTTATTTATCAGCATGCTGATATTCTTTCACAATACAATCCAAATGAAGGTAAAACTGTTTGCTTCCTAACAGAAATTTTTTTTTTTTTCATATGAAAAAAATTTTGTAAATCCTTAAATGAAGATTTTAAGTGCTTAATTAATGAAATGAGAAATTTTATGTGGATAAAAAAAAAAATGATTAAAATATTTTTATTCACATTAGTACAATGTTTCTAAAAGTTTATAATAGATTAAAATCTCATTTTGGTCCTGATATTTGCAGGTATTCGTGTAAAAAGATTCTTATGGCGTAAAATGAAAAAATTCTCCTCAAAAATATTTTTATTAAAATTAGTTTTGTTTTTTTAAGAAAGTATCCCTGTTATCTAGATCTGGCTTTATATTTAAACAAGGAAAAATAAAATTAAAAAAAAACTCAAGTAAATAGCACTGTGCAAGCCACTGTTTGTGTTTTTGCTTTAAGCACTTTACACAAAAACATCGTTCAAAATATTTTTTTAAAAATCCGCTTTCTAGTCTTTCTCAAATTCATTCAAATATTCCTGATTGAATTTGATAAAAACAATTTTCTTGCAGAAATTTGCAGCACTTAGAATTTGAATGTTTATTTTACCACTCATTTTCAGAATTTTTTTTTTTTTTTTTTTTTGACCCTATTTGAATTTATGATGTAAACTCATGACTGATAAATTTCTTTTCTAGCTATGTATGCAGAAATATTTAAAAAAAAAATCATTCAATGTCTGAAATTACTAGTTATCATTCAATTTTTCTTTGTCTTCAATTACAATGAAAATCAATTGTCATAAGTTATACCTATTAATAAAATAGAAAAATTCTCAAGAAAAAATATGCAGTGGGGAAGCATTTCAGTTGGTTAATTTAAAACTGGATTCATTAACTAATATTTAATATATATTGGTGTAAATGAGTTTTTTTTTTTTTTATTGATGTACTACTAAAAAAAATTAACTATGATGCTATGTATCATGGAAAGAATTTGCAAGGCATGTATTGAAAGGAAACTTAAATGAACAGTCAAATTGCCTTCCTGTTTCATATTTTAACTTTCATCTTTGAAAAGTGTAACTTTCCCCAAAGTTTATTTAGTCTGGTCTGATCTAATTATTGATTCCATTAGTATTATATTTTATTTTTATCAGAGAGTTTCTGTAAATTTATGGCAAATTTATGATTCAAATGGTGTCCATAGCATACAAATATCAACAAGCAACCCATGGTAATATTTCAAAGTGCTTTTGCAATTTCTTTCTAGTCTCTGAGCTCAAGTAAGAAATTACAGCCCACAGTAATATTTAAAAGAAAAACTATACCCAAAGAATAATTCCCCTCAAAATAGTCATACATTGTCAACAAAAAGGCCAGTTTGATAGATGTCTGGGCTGACAAGGTTTGGCAAAGACAATCAGTTAATTTTTTTTCAACAAAACTTTTATATTTGATGGTTTCTGTGCACATATCAATGAAGACATCAGAAAAATGTTTTAGAAAGTACACTCTGGTGGTCTTAACCAAATTTTGTCACCATGCCATTGAGAACAAAACTGAAGAAATTTATGAAAATTATGTATCTGATGACCCTACTGGATTTTTAAAGTATGGGATTTAAAAATACCACTCGTTTACTTATTACTGCCTACTTTGTAAATAATATATGTATTGAGGAGTTTGTGCTAATATTTTTGTTTATTGATTGATTCAATGTTTTTGTATTGCTGTAAATTAATGTAAATTAAATTGTATTAATGTAAATTGCAGAAGAATAGCTCTTTAATGTGTTTTTTCAATTTTCTTGCTTATATCATAATATATTACCCAGGAGAATTGCTATTTAAAAGTTTCTTCAACATAACCTAACAATATCTGACAAAGAAATTGAACAGTCACTTCAAAACAATTTTTAAAATGCAGGTTATACTTTGTATACAGGATGCAGTTGGTGAACAAAAGAAAACCGATGCTCCAAGTCCTGATGATAGTGAACCAATAGAACATACCAAGACAGCAAAATCAACAAAAAAGAAAGAAAACAAATCGGAGGAGGAGGAGGAGGAGGAGGAGAATAAGGTTGAAAAAGAAGAAATTGAATCTAAATCTAAAAAACCCAGCAAGGGAGATCTTGAGGCTGAGAAGGTTTGTTATTTTTCTTATAGCCAATCAAATTACAATTCAATTTATTTTGAATAGGTATTTTGGCAATAAATTTATAATTAACTGCTAATCAGAATGCAGTCATTTTTTTATAATATTTACAAGCAATAACAAATATCAAAGTCCTTTAGAAACCAATTTTCTGAATGTAAAAGCTATAACAGCCATAGGTTTTGAGGTGGCAATTATGTATATCTCTAGTCTGTCTGGAAAGTTTAGAAAAATATGAATTAAAATGATTAAAATCATTGTGGTGAATGTTTATTTTCACAAAATCATTTAGAAAGTAGTATATACAAACTGCAAGACAGACATAATTAAAATGAAATTAAAAAGTGGAGAACAACTGCACTAATTTAATGTGAAAGAGTAGAAAAAAATTGTGAGCTAATCAGTTCCTCACTTGTCATCTATCTCTAAATGTCTTAGAAATTATTTTTAAGTTATGTAAACAGAAGGAATGGTTGGGTGTGACAGTGTAATTTGCCTTTAAATATATTCATTTTCAGTATATTATTGATACAGACTACTTTATTCTATTCTATTCCATGTTTTTTTTTTTTTTTTTTTTTTTTTTTTTTTTTTTTTGTCAATTGTGCACAAAAAAAAATAGTTCTGATAAGTGGGGAGCAGTAATCAGTTTGCTATTCAAATGGGAATACTCATAATAGAAAAGTAAAAACTCATTAATTTTGTGTATTTTATCCGCTCAAAGTAACCATGCTCATGCTATATGAGAATAATGTCAATTATTCATATAGAAAAAAAAAATCACTAAATATATTGGAAATATATTTATGCTATTTTATTATCTTTTCAGGAAACTGAAAATGTTGATAGTGCAGATGAAGTGGAAGCACCAAAGTAAAATATTTTTTGTTTTTCAAGAACCTTTTTCCAAAGGATAAATTTGTATAAATTATTATTATTAATAGTAATTTTCTTTGTTTAATTTTCAACTTTAAGCAATTCTACCTCGCCCACCATTTTTTTTATCTCTCTCCTAAAATTATAAGCTGTATAATGAAACTATTCAAAATGAAAATAGAGACAATTAAAATTAAAGTGAAATTTAGAAAAAAAAATTTTTTTTAAATCTTTTTATCTTCTGCCTAAAAAAATCACTTATTCCACTTTATAGTTTTTATTCTTGTTCAAATTTTTCTTATAAAATAGTGCAATTTGTGAAAGAGTGTTATTCAGTGGTTTTAAATATTTCCTTTAGTATTTTGGAAAAGTGGACAAATGTGCTCACAATAACTCTTTGGCAATGTTTGTTATTTTGAAAAGAGATGATTAGAATTGTAATAAAGTGAATTCATACATTTTCTTTATTCTTGACAAGTTTCAACAAAAACACTATTAGATTGTTTATTTACACTGTTTATTAGCCAATGTTTTACCAACTATTCCAATAAACAATTTAATTAATTTAGACTCTATGAAATGGTAAATAAGGATTTCTTTATAGTTGGTTTACATGTTTTAATAATTTAGTCAATGTTTATAAATTTATGAATAAAACATTTTCACATTTATTTCTTTATAAATTGGTAAATGATAAATATTGTATTGGTTTTTAGAATATAAATATAAAATTATTCTTGTAAATAAACAATCTAATAAATAGTGTTTAATATTTTTTTGTTGTAAATTCTCAAGAATAAAAAAAATAGGATAAATTCACTTTTATCATATATTTAGGTTTTATTCCAATTCTAATCATCACTTTTTAAAACAATAAACATTGCTGAAATAGTTAAAAAGCAGTGTCATTGGTAGTTGGGGGGGGGACATCCTTTTGGCATTATATAATTATTGCCTATTAACCTGAATTTCACTTCATTCTTATTTTCACTAATCATTCGAATTATACAAATTCATGTTTTTCAACACATATTTAATCTATTATTTAGCATGACTATTCTTGAACTGTTGCTGGAATTTGAGCAATTGTAGAAGCTTCATATTGGATTTGTATTCCATACTATGGGAACTTAGCCATTTAAGATATTAATGAGTATTATCATTAGGATTTCCTTAGCTTTAAAAAAAAAAAAAATTGCTTTGCTTCCTGGAGTTGAATTTACATGTAACAGTTCAAATTTCTGGAAAGAGAAGTGTATAAAAATTGAAAGTTTTAAATACATCACATTTCATGTTGACATTTGCAAGGTACTGGAAATTAAGCCACAAATTTTAACATTTAGAATTGGATTCTCGTATAAAGATATAACTTTCTTTTTTTTTTTTTTTTTTTTTTTTTTTTTTAAATAGTAATAATTGTAACTTGATAGTTAGGAATTAACATTTAACAATTTTAATATTTTATAAAAATAGATTTGAAATGTTAGCAAAAGACCAATTAATTTAAATCTTATCAAGTGCATTTTTGAAAACTAAACTGAACATGCAGTTAAAAACTAGTTTTAAGCTTTCTATATTCAGTGTCCATTTATGTTGTGAATAGTACATTATATATAATATACTTGATGTGCAAAATGATTTTACTGAAAATGGTTATGAAAAATTCACAAAAATCTTTGGCAAAATACGATTGGTATACTTTGCTTTTTCTTTTTTTGTGTGTGTAGATAATTTAAAACATTTACAAGGACTGTTGAAAAAGTTTTTAGTCTGTTGGGGAAATGTTACCAAACATTTTGTTTGGTCACATCTTAGGTTGGCTCAAGAACTTTTTAGCACCTCAAAGCAGGAAGTATAGCGGTGCATTACCAATAAATTCCTACTGATACTCAAAGGACAATCTTTTGCAGATCAGATGTTTTTCTTCCTCTTTCAGTTTTCACAAAAAAAATCAATTACACATGTTAAAAAGACATGTTTTCAAGATATCAAATACCAGGCTATAAGTATATTTAAGAAACACTTTTTAGAAAATGCGGAATATACAGAACTGCAATTTCTATAAATTACAAGATTCTGTAGCCATTAAGTATGTTTGAAAAAAAATAATTTTGATTGGCAATGTCACTTTGAATTTAGAAACAGGAACTAACTTTTCTTTTATTAGAAAACACTATTTTCACACAACAAAGCTTGCCTTTTTTTTTTTTTTTTTTTTTTTTTTTTCTTTTAAGGAAATTTATAAGTTTGCCTAATTGCCTTAGTTTTCATTTTCATTTACTTTTCTTTTTTTTTAAACATTTCTTTTGATCTGTGGATGTTTTTCCAACCTGATAATGTTAAAATAGAATTAAAAACAATCAAGCAGATTGTCATAAATTTATGGTGGATGTATAAATTGTAAATGAATGGGTCATAAATCGGATTAGTTATAAGATAGTGACAACCAGCTTCAACCCATTCCCCCCTTTTTGGACTTGTGCCACAATTGCTCTATTTTCAAGCAATAAATCTCAAGTGGTGGGTACTGATAAATTTAAAATTTTAATTCCTCCACCTCTAAAATTGGAGATTTGTAAAAAAAAAAAAAAAAAAAAAAAAATTATTCAAACTGTTCATTAAAACAGAATGTACTATGAGTTTGCTAGAATGGATGTTGTAAAAGTTTAATTTTGCTTTGCTTTTCCATTTTCTTCAGAACTGAAAGACGGCGGCGCCCAAGAAAAGAATAGATATTTTACATCTTTCTTTCCATCCCTCCATTAAGTCATGGACTGAGAATGCATGATTGTGCAGTAACCAGGACTTTTGCTGCAGCAACAAGTTCAGAAACATTTTTGTGAAGTGTGTTTCAACTAAGTGAGGACAACAAATGACATCTGTATAATTGCCTACACAGATAAAACCAACAGAAAGTCAATAGTCAATTTTAAATGACTATTGTAATCCATTCATTGATTACATTAGATTGGAAAAAAGGAGGCATCAAGACCAGATGTTAATTACCAATTATTTATCCTTCCTACTTTTTTTTTTTTTTTTCATCTCCTCCCCCAATCCATTCTCTTTTTCTATGTGATAAAGATCATGTTTTTCACATTAGCTTATATCCTCAGCACACCTCACTAGTTGGTCAGAGACTGCAAAAATATTTTTTAAATAGGGAGATAATTCATCAATCAGTACAAATAAGTACAATTCTTTTCAACCCCCTTCCCCTACCAACTGTTTTTTTGTTTTTCTTTAATTTCATGTTTTTTTCATTATTATAATTATTATTGGTGATATTAAGTTTTATTTGTTGTTGTTAATAAGAAAATGTTATTTCATCTCGATGTTTGTTTGGGATTTTTCCTTTTTACATAATTTGTATACCAGTTGTTCAATCAGTATATTAGCTCTAAAATCCTTCCTTGCTCTCTTCACCCCTACATGAAAAATTAGATTTTCTACTTGAGATTTTCAAACCAATAGACATTTATATATATATATATATATTTATATATATATATATATATATATATAAGTTTATATTTAAATCTGGTTCATTCATCCATTCTTTCACACTTTCTGTGACATGTGATCAAATACTCTGATTGTATAGAAGATATCTTATTTTTCTCTTGTTCTGTGTTGGTTAACATCTTTCCATATGCAGGAATGTTGGAAGTTAAGAGAAGTAATGACTGATGTAAAATAACGCAAATGCTACATTTTACTCTGGTATTTGATTCCTAATATGGGAGTAGCTTGTGTGTCTTTCTTGGATATTCAAGCAATGAAATTAGGGTAAAATATGATCTCTCAAAATATTCTATACTAAATTTACATTAGATTTATTTTTTTCAAATTATTAAATTCATGTGACAAATGGCTTACTTTAAAATTTACTTTTAATTTTACTTAAATTTACTTTTAATTTTACTTAAATTTACTTTGGATTTTAATTCTTTTTTTTTTTTTTTTTTAGCCAATGGAGAGGTCCTAAAAATTTACGCATGGCCTAATAAATTTTTAAGCACCCCCACCCCCACATGCAAATGTTTAATGGTATTTTAAATAAAGTTTTCCCTATTTAAATTTATTTGAAATCTTTGATTTAGTGAGCTGTTTGGGCAGCAGTACTTTTTAGGGATTTAAGCTGTTAACTGTTTTTTGAAATTTTGTAGAGGGGTCTGTTTAATATTCAGCTTAGCTGAAATACTGTTCTGAGTATAGAAATGCCCATAGGTGGTTATTAATAAATGAAATGACTTAGATATTATTTAATAAAAAAAAAGTAAGATATTTCACATAAAACTTATGTCCTCTTCAATTTTTAATTTTGTTTTGGAGGGAAATGTATTCTTCTTTAATGTTTGTCTATATATAAAAAAAAAAAAAAAAATGCAATTTTTCAGTATTGTAATTTTTACCAAAATGCCTCTTTTTTCTGTGTGTGTGTGTGTATTTGAAATGCAGTCAGCTCTCATTTAGTTGGGTGCAAATACAATGTAAAAATGTGGCACCTGATTTCCAGTTAATATTTATTTTAAAATAAGAGAAAGGAAAATTTATCACAAAACACATTCCACCTAACATACTTGTAAACTTTCTGGTCTGAATCTGCAAATTCAAATCTTTTTTTTTTCCTCTCTCTCTCTCTCTCTCTCTAATAAAATGGACATGAAGTGTCTTATTGGATTTGATTTTCTGGTATTCATTTATTTTCAATCCAGATCATGAATTCTATTCCTTTTCTCATTTTGAAATTGATTTAGTATTGTATGCAAACCAAAAATTCCTTCCTTTTGCTCTATTTGGCAAATTCTTTGTAGTTTATTTTATTTTGCATTTCTGTTTTAAGTTTAAATATTACTTGTGTGTGAACATGTTCTAGAATCTTAAAAATGGTAAGTATTGAACATTTCTAATTAGATTGGCTGTTATTTTGTCAAATATTCAGCAACTGATATTCAAAATTTGTTTACCCACAATCTGGCATTAGATGAAGTTTTGAAAATTAATCCAAAGTTAAGTCTGGTTGTAATTGAAAGAATTTTCCAAGTTATTCATTTACATCCATGACCAATGGCCTTTCAAAATTTGTTAACTAGTTCAAGTTCTTAAAGGCAGAAGGATGAGAGAGATCTGATATCTTCAATCTTAACAGTGATTACTTTCTTATTTATCTCTGTCAGTTGATCAGTCAAAAAATTCAGAGATTGTATGTTGAAAACTATTCCATGAATTTCTTAAAATACGATTATTGAAAATTACTCCTGATGATAAATTTTTTTTTTATTTTTTTTTTGCTCCTGTCCTGTGAATTCTGTATTAATGGTATTGATTCTGGCAGATAACGCCAAGATTTTTATACATTCTGAACTGTTTACATCAACAACTGCCTCCCCGACATATTTTTTTTTTCTTTCTTTCTCTGTATACTGTCTTTCATGGAAACATTAACAATCTCTGATTTTTCTGTTTCTGGTTCTGTTATCTTTTGTCCTATTTATCAGCTCTATAAATCAATTGATAATAAAGATTATAAACCTATTTACCCTTTTGTAATTTTTAAATAATTATAGGATATTGAATTGTTATCAGTGATCACCAACAGCCTTTCTGCTCTCATCTGTACATGCACAAAATCACACAGCCAATTGGTAAATAAAACTGTCTTTGTGAATTATTGATATGAAATCAACCCTTTGTTTGAGCAAGAAAAAAACAGGAATTCTACAAATGAAAAGTACAAAAAAAACATCTGTAAAAACTTAAATCTTGGAAAAAAACTAGATGAGTAACTGTTCGAATTCACATAAAAAATTTCAGAGAAACATTACTGTTCATTGTTACTTTTGATTTTGTTCCTTAAGATTTTCTCCTGTTGTACATTTACACGGGAATGGAAGGTGAAAAGTGAGAATCAATCCAAGTTCCCAGGAGAAAAAAAAATTACTTTACACACAACTAAAGAGGTCATTATCTTTTTTTCATAGTCGTGTAAATTTTTCCTGTTTACCCTTCGCCACTTCAATTCACAACAGATCTACAGGTAAATTGTACTGGAAATAAACCAACCACTACCAAAACTTCTGTAATTTTCAAAAGAAAAATCACATCAAATTCACTGTATATGTTCCAGTTTCTTTAAAACCATTTTCCACAAAATTATTTGAAGTCAGTTCTTCCCTTTTCCCACCAGGCAAATCCTCTGGTAATCTATTACCAATTTTTCACAAAACCACTTAAAAATCAATATTCCCATATCTCACTGGACAAATCTTTCATTAATCTTTTTCTTTACCCCCCAGCACTTCACTTTGTTAATACTTCACCAGCTGATGTGTTAAGCTTCCCTGAAGGCATGAAAACCTGCTTGCTGCAACAATACAATCAAGCCACTCCCACATTTTTCAAAGACTTGAAATAATTAGTTAAACCCCATCACTATTACATTTGTATTGGCCCACTGTCTAAAACAATCAACTAATTAATAAAAAAGTCTTCTTTTTTTTTTTTTTACTTTAACACTTTAGACAGTTTCAGAAATTTATACAAAATGCCCGAATCCCTAAGAGTTGTGTTTTTGGTTTTATATTTAATTAAAAATAAGACATTATTTGAATTTAGTAATCATTTAAGGTAAAATTTGTAATATATTAAATGAAATTGTATTTCAAAAATTTAAATGTAATGATAATTATTATACTGTCTTCTCTCAATTTTTCTCATATTCTCTAACCTCTTGCATACTTGTGGCTTTATTGCCTTGCTTAGGGTGAAATGATTAAAAAAAAAATCCTGAATTTCTACTTTGAGTATAAAATGTAATGTTACACTTTTCATTAGTTTTTGTAGTTTTCTGTCATTCTGATTTAATCATTTCCTTATGGACTTTCCATTAATGAAGTACATTTTGACCTGTGCAGTTATTTTCACTATATATCTTTTTCACAGTTGATTTACATGTACAATTAGAATGAATTGTCATTGGATTAGATTAGCATTGTATAAAAATCTGAAGGCTAACACTGCATCAGGCAAATTCATTTTATATTTAGGGATTCTACTTTATCTTTGAAATTTCACAATATAATTTGAGATAGATTGATGATTTTTAGAGATATATCTCTATATATATATATCTAAGTTTTTGTATGCTTCATTAGCAATAATAATTGATTCTTTTATAAATAAATCAACTACAGCAGTTAGTGTCCATTTAATTCTCTTGATTTAGATCAACTGTTTAAAGCAGTTTCTTTGGTTTTACCAATAAGTGGTAAAGTTACTGCCAGTACCTCCTCCTGATCTAGATTTGTCACGAGATACCAAATTTTCAGTTTATTTTCCAGGAGTCATCTTCCCACTCCTTAAATGTTTGAATTTTTGTAGTCCAATGTTATCTTGATTTTATAAACTATGCTCTGCTATTAAAGTTGTCTTCACTGACATAAGTTCCCCAAGCAGCTCCAAGAGAAGTGAGGTAAGTCTTCACAATGCAACTATATTTAACAGAAAATTCCTAGGAACTGTAAAGATTTTTGATAGGTTTCAGGGATATTTTTTTTCTTTTTGTAAACATGGCTAAGTTCTTACTTTTGGATATGGCAGAAGCCATTCTTTATCCAGCCATGCTTGCAATTAATCTTCATACTCTGCTCTTAGTTAACTGGACATTGGATATTCCAAAACCCTATTTCTTAATTTTTCAGGCCCACTTTCTACTTCCACATTGCAGTCCAGTCCAGTCCAGATAGTGTGTCGCTTATTGAATTTTATAGAGTCATGCAGAAGTGTGTTCTCTCCTCAAAAATCATGTCTCCTCTGTGTTATGAGGACACTGTCTAGTGTTTGGATGGTGTCAATCCCAAGTAGTAAATTGAAACCTAATGGCCTCTCATGCACTACCAGTACATCAACTTCAGCAGTGTTGCCATATTCTGGGCAAATCCCAACAATACTGACTTTGCAGCAAGCTCACATTTCACCATTTATTGTGGTCACTTTAACATCTTTCTTTGGCTAAGACTGCCACAGCTTTGCACTCATTACAGAGCAAGAGCTCCCTGAATTATGAAGAGTTGAATCAGTATAATGGAGATAATTTGTTGGGCTTCATTCCCATTTGCCTGTGGAAGTAAACAGTGCCAACATCTTGTACTTTTGTTCCTGAACACTCACAAGCCATGTGCCCAACTCTTTGCAGTGGCAGCAGCATATGCAATCTCCTTATCTTCTATTCAGACACTCTTTCTATGTGGTCTGGACTAATGCAATTCTAGAAAAGTACTAGGGTAAGTCTTACCAAACATTTTTGGTTGTGGTTTAACTGTTGATACATGGTAAATACTTTTTCAGTCAGACAAAGGGGCTAGACTAGTTTGATCCACTTTACTCCACAATATATTAAGCTATGCTTTTTCCACCCATTCTACCACAGACACTGAGCTGTCAAATTCCAGAATCAGCTGTGTTAAAATTCCTGGCCAAAATAGCTTGTTCTGCAAGCAGGTCAATTCTGTGACTTAATCTCGCGCCAAGACTGAATTATGAAACACTAATATGACCCATACTCCTTTTTTTTCTTTTTTAATGTAGGATGCCTATACATGTGCACATGGCCTGAGGCCCAAAATTTCCCATGACCATTGTCACACTGACATTGCCTCCCATTATTTAGGGCCATGAGGAGGGGGGTGCTATAGGGTTGGAATCCCCGAAACCAGTCATATCTAAATTTTTCTGTCCTGTCTACACAAAGCATGTGAGCATCATTCGCATTTAGCTTTAGTTAATTCATCACAGGTTCATGCACGCTGCTGGTGTTCTCAGAGAGTAGTTATGCCTAGAACCCTTGCTAATGTCATCTATTTTTTTTCCTCTCTGTCTCTTCTGTACAAGCAAATCCCGTGAAGATCTTTTGAGTGCTCCTCAACAGTTATTTCAGTTAGTCTTCAAATTTATTCTTGATTTTGCTGTTGAAGTCTTATCTTTTCTCATTGATTCTAAAAAAAACTGTACATTGTACCTGTGTTGTTTGATAGGTTGCTGTTAAATGATTTCATATCTTTATTGTTGCCAATATAGATTGACATGAGTGTAGCATAAGTGGGTAAAGAATGAGTGGAAAAAAAATTATAAACTTTTGTGTGTGTGTCCCCCCCCCCCCAAGCATTTTTTTGAGTCAACATTTTTTTTTTTTTTTTAATTTTATCTTGGGCTATGTAAGCTCTTTAAAAATGGTTGTTGAAAGGAGTATATTCTGTACTTGAGGATTTTATTTTATTTCGGAAGTTATCAACACTGACGCCATGGTAAACAACAGGATTGCAAAAAGCCAGTGTTGCTTTGAAGAGACTCCATGTTTATCTTTGAATACAATGTGACACTGTAAGAATGCTAATAATTTGAAGAAAGAAAAAAGCTTAAATCAAAAGTGAACACAAAGATGAAGGACATAGCGCAAACAAGAGAAAATATACTTTTATCTTGTTTTCTCATTTTGTGAGTAAAGACCCTCACTAGACGATAGTGCTGAAATCCACTTAAGCATCTGGTTAAAGTGAAGCCCAAGGGGCGATGTGAGTGGAGAATAACATCTGCAAAGCAACCAGAGCTGGGTTTTTTTTTTTTTTTTTTTTTGACAGAGACCGCCAAGCTAATTGCAGATAATTTTATGGCTACAAGTAGGTGAAGGAGAGGATAAAGAAATAATTCTATGTTACTTGTGGACATAGGTGGAAGATGTGTGAGTCACTGAAGGAATTTCTTTAAATACAATACAGAATTCGAATGAAGAATTTTGTCAATTGGAAGACAAGGAAAGAAATAATTATCATCCAAGATGGGAAATCTGAAAGATATAAAAAAAAAAAAACATTTTATGACAAAAGACATTTCTGCTTATGTTGGATTGAGACGAATAATTTTAATTAAAAAATGCATGCTAGATTGGTTAGAGAAAACAGACTACGCCCATTGAGGGGGTGTTGTTATAAGATACAAATAAGGGAACGAGGTAGTAAGTGGAGCAGGTCAACACCCTGCTACCTCTACTCTCCAGAGGAAGGATTCCCCAAATTTGGACAAGCAAATTGCTTTCCAGGCAGCAGATAATTCTGGTTGGATATTTTGGAACTTCAGATCGCTTTGGACCCCACCAATATTGAGTGAGGGGCCATAAATGTGTTAGATCAGAGGGGAATTACAGACAGAATAGCAGTTGAGGCAGAGATGTGTTTCCATTATGCCAAGAGGAGACGATCGCTTCACCAATCCCCATGTGATTTGCTACCACAAAGAATTGACTCGAGCCTTGTTTCAGACTATTAGATAAATTGAGCAGTGTCCTGATGAAATTGAAAAGTGGAAGAATTGAAAGTCTATATGACGACAGAAAGAGAGAGAGGGAGACAAGGTCTTCGTCAGCATTCTGTAATTTACTGCCTGAAGAAGTGACTCCAACCTGGAAATGAAGAACAAAGTGTCATGAAATTAGACTACAAGGGAATGGTCATTAACCTGCATACTTGTAGATTCTTATAAACATGTTCCTGTTTCCTGTTTTATATTAACCTTGTTGATCTACATAACTTCCCTTTTTTCTTTTTGGTCTTATAATATTATCCTGCCTGAATGAATGCAACGATATCTTGGCCTACTTTGTGATTAAAACAAACACAATATAGGACAGGTAAAAGCTTGGATCAAAATGAATGACCAACTTCATGGTTTAGCTGCAAGATTCAATCAGACACACCAGTAACCAAGGACAGAATGACATTGTCATGTGGCACAGGAGCCAGCATGCCCTACAGCATTATATATGAACATTGTCATCAACAGGACTTGAGAAAAGGACACTTTGCATGAAATTAACTTAAAAAAAGTAACAGTTAATATTTAAGAAAAATCTTTCATATTAAATTTTTTTTTATTTGAAAATGGTCATTCAAAAAAAAATCTTAAAAATGTTATTTGAAATCTTTTTATTTTCATTAATTCAAATTGTGATCACTAGCTGAATGCCAAAAGAATAAAATTTAAAACCGTGCAGTGAATTAAATTTTCTCGTTTTTGGACATTAAATTAGGTATATAATATTTATTTTCACCAGAAAATTAATAATTAAAATCATTTTTTAAATATAAGAATATATATTTTAAGCTTTTTTTCATACACAAAGCAAATCTTGACATTCTTTCTTGACTAAATCAGAATAAACAAGTAACAGTTGTGGAAATTTAAAATGTTATTTTATTCATGAAAAAGAAATTTTAATTAGTTGTAATTCAAAAAAATTACATCATTGCCATTATCTGTAGAAAGGAATGTTTTAATTGCATTTTTAAACAAATTGTGTTCCAAATTAATATTCAAGAAATAATAGAAATAAAATGTATGACATTTTTAAGCTTTGTGTGAATTATGCATTACATAACTCTAATAAATTAACACCAAAATTGCTTTTATATTACAGCAAGAATATTCTTATGCCTTACAAACACTTCTGCATTCACAATTTTGAGATGAAAAAAATTCATCTCCATTTTTCAATTTATGGAACAAAACAATTGTAATCTTAAGTGAATGTACAATTGCAAATAGAATGAATACGCTTGGAATACTCAATTATTATATATGTAAATAAATGTTGGTTTATTCTATCAATTTTATCACTTTCTGAGATAAAGGAAATAAAGCCAAAAAGTGAAACTGAATATATAGGAAAGTGTGATGAAGAGAAATTTGCAAGTTTATTTTATATTTGGAGATGCCCTCTACAAAAGGATTTGCATTTTTACTCAACAATCAGAAAAAGTTAATCTAAAAGAAAAAATTATATATAAATATTGATGCTGATATTTATCTTTTTCAACAAGAGAAATATTTTTTATATATGCAAATTATGTGCATATATAGAGAGAACATATTCTGAGAAAAAATAAAATATCTGAATATGCTTGATTGAGGCTATAACTATGTTTATTTCTCTCAATATGTAATTTGGTCGAGATCAAATGAAGGAATTTTGTCTTACCATAAAAGAACATTTTTAGCTTCTCATCAGAAAATAGTTTCCATTTTATGAATCAATACAAATTTCATTGTCCAATGATCTTGACCTGTATAAATAGGCTTAAGCTTGTGCCCTTTATGAAAGAAAGGTTTCCAAAATTTCCAGAAGACAAGAAAGAATATTTTTAAAAGAAGGCCGATCTTCTGCTTTCTGAAAGAAAAAGAAAAAAAAAAATCTTTATACATCATAAAATAAGTTAACATTTCAGACTAATTTCATGAACAAATATTTCATGCATTATAACAAAAAATATATTGATTGCACTTGAAATTAGATTTTTTTCTATAAATGATATACATGTGTTTGCTGTTTCTTTCATATATATATATATATATATTTGTGGCAGCAATCCTTCTTTTATGCACATTTCATTGAATATAAGAGACAAGGTTATTTGATTTAGGTTTTTTATATAATTTCTCGTGATCTTATAATTTTTTTCTTTTAAGATGATAAATTATATAAAAACTGTCCAAATGTTCTTTTTATCACAGCACTTTTGGCTATACATTTAGCCATTTTCAAGGATGGAATATTTTAACACTGTTAAATAAGAAATTGTTTTGTTGCATGTGTGACACTATTTAGCTATGGTAATTGGCTAACTAATTAACCATAGAAATTAAAACAAGAAATACTGAGGGTGGAAAGAAGTTATCCCGAAAGATATTCCGTTCAATGTTAAAAAGATTTTATTTTATTTACGAAAAAGTTACTTTACACAAAAGAAAGTAAACCTGTAGAAAAAGCCATATGTGAGATTTTGTCAAATTGATTAATATTGTTGTAAAGAAATGCCTCGCTGAGGGAAATATGAGAATTCAGAGAAAAAAGCAAAGCATTAAGATATTGGGCAGACCACATGGCGGTCATAAAAATTTCGGCCTGAGATGATTGCCGATACCGGGTAGGGAGAATCAATATTATCTTTCCAAGATATTTTTTTTTCTTGAGTGCCAGCAAGGCAAAAGCCATATGGTATTTGTGGGTATTTTGGCATGAGAGAAAAATTTATTCAGATACGGGTGGAGAGGATTTTTATTATTTACTTTACCGCTTTCAGACACAGACATTGAGTAGCAATATGGTGATTATAAAATTTTAGGCATGAGAAAAGATAGCGTGGAAGAATTGTGATTTGTTGAGATAAGGAATTTAATTTCTCAAGAAGCCAAAGGGTCCAGTAAAAGCTAAGTTCATGAAGGGACGAGATGGCAAACTTTGACAGTGATTGATGGAATTGGTAAAGAATGCTGGCTAAGTAGATTCTGAGTGACCAAAAGATATGATAGATTTTAAGTGGCAACATGGAATTCATAAAAATTTTGGCTGATGGGAAAAAGGAGAATTTTGTAAACAAAAATTCTGGGTTATAATTTTAAGGATGCCAGCTTAGCCACACCTGCATGGCCAGGATGCCATTTGTTGAGTGGTAGCAATGGTCATAGGCGGATGTGAATGGATGAGAAGGATGGAGAAGTTATTAACGCCCACTGAAGGGATTGGTATGAGATATCAATGTGAGAGAGGAAGAGTTTAGGAGGATAGTTCTCCGACGACCTCCCCTCACAGACAAGAGAGGCCCCCAAAGTGATTAATTTTCCAAAAATGGGAAGTAATCAATTTTCCTGGCCTGATAACAGAAAGATTTCTTGAGAATTGAGATTTACCGAGAGCCCCAGGCTGTGTCTGGCCCCACACCAGGTTTTTGTCGGTACCCATATAAACGAACATCCTTGGGCCGTTCGACAGTTCAGGTAGCAGGAACCAGAGTGTTGTCTCGCAGAAGCTAAGAGATTCCACAACCTCCAACTTCGCCTAGCTTACCAATAGCAAGTTATACTGATGAATGAAGCCAAGCCAGCACCTAAGAACTAAACCAGTTGACTTAGGATACCAAAAGTTGCTTAAGAAATGTAGAAGTGTTGCAATCTGTAGAAAACGGGCCGGGAGGAAAACACACTCCTGTATATAAAAGACAGATAAAGTTGATTTGTTATTTCTTAACATACTCAAACCTCTTTGGTAACCAGACATTGGAAGTGAGCTGGGAACAACAGAGCTGGTATCAAACCAGGTACAACCACCGATCAACCGGGACACAGGCTGGTGGCAGTGACTAAGGGTCAACCCTAAAACATCGGTGGAAGAAACATTACAGCTTCGCGCCACGACTGGGAGTTGACCACGGGCCGACAGCACAGTGTCACACATGTATTTACATAATGTTTTCATTTTCAAAACATGGTCAAGATATTATTGAGTGTCGTTTTTTTTGCTTTTATTAATAAGGCTCCTATTATTTTTAGCCTTTTTTTGCATGTAGATGATGCTGTTGTCAACAAGTATGGTACGAATAGGGTCCAGTAGGTCTCCATGAATATTTAAATGAGATCTAATTGAACTATGGTCAGAAAGGTGTAGTGTGAGTCTTTAAGTCAAACATATTGTAGTATGACCTATATAATTATTTATAAATTTTGATTGATCAGAATACAATTCCTTAATGGACATTTAAATTCTTAAATAATATTTTCCCTATTTGATTTTGTTCTAAGAGGTTATTTGTTATTATTTTTAACTATAAGGCCAGAGGTTTTAAATTTTTTGTAATAAATAATTAATCTAATTTTTTTGCTATTGGTAAAAAAAATGCACAACACCAGTTGAGAATAGCAAAAAAATTAGATTAATTATATAATATAAAATATATCAAAGTGAAATAAAAAAGAAATCAGGAGAGGATTTAAATGAGAGTAACTGGGAAAGAATTTTAAGAAAGATACACAAACTGTATCAAAGATATAAGAATAACAGCATATCAAAATATTTAGGAACCAAAAATGGGAGAGTAAATACCATTAGTAGAAGAGTATGTAATAAAAAAAGAGAAACAGAAATTGTAATCTATGCATAGAGGAGAACCTGTAAATTATAGAATTTAAGAATGTGAATAAATTAATAAACAAAAGGAATTAAATTGTTGGGTCAACTGGAAGTTACCATCCCAAAGTCATGAGTCAAATAACCAAAATCAGATATTTATGCTTAGGCTCCCGAGTGGCACTTCTGGCAGTGTTTTAAAATATTCAGAAATAAAATTCATATTATTCAACTACGAACCACTTCCCTGACATTTTTGAAGGGCTTCATTGTGAGTCAGCACCTGCTAACTGGAAAATATAAATACAAAAGATAAAAAAGGAAGGGTCAGAGAGAAGGAGATTATGTGTTGCGAACTCGGATGGATCACTCATCAACTGAATCGACATTTTCCACTTTGCTGAAGTAGATTCTCCAATAAATTTTAGTACCAACATTTCCCTTCTTCTCAAGGGTTTTATTAAACACTCCACATAGTGTAGAGAACATCAAAATAAATGGTCATTTGTTATTAAAAAATATATATATATCTTTAGTTTCATTGAAAATTTTAATGCATTGCATAACCTTTACTGTGTTATATCTTTTTCAGTGTATGTACTTTCATGATTGTGCACAGCACCCAGAATAACTTGTAATCACAGCTACTGAAATTAGATTGTGCACGAACAACATATTACAAACCCCTAACAAAATTATGTCAAACCATCAGCATAGTTGAAGCTTCCCTTTTGAAAAATTTAAAAAAGAACTAGATGTTGGGAGCATTTATAATAAACACCTATTTTGAAAAATCACTAAGTGTGAAAGCACTGTTAATAAAAATGTTATTTTTATGTATGTTAAAAGCTCTTAAAATTATTTAAAACAGAGCACTCTTATATATATAAAAAGGAATATATATATATATATACACACAAACACACACATGGAGGGTGTATCAGAAATAGCATATTAGCATATGTTCCTGATACCAAAACAAGGTAAAATGCTCAGATAAAGATCTGTCCACAAGGCCGTTGCTGTATCTCAACATACCAACTCATAACAAATGTTCAAAATGTTCTCTGCTGGCTTCTGCACACACATGCACCCATTGAATCATTGAGTGCCAGACCCTTTCAGATACTCCTACACAATGTCAAATGGTTTCGGAGGACCCCATGACACATTGATGAAGTGTCTCTGCTGCATAAACCATGGTGATCCCATAGGTAAAAATTCAAAGGATTGAGATCAGAGGAACTTGCAGGCCATAGAACTGGTCCTCCCCTACTTATTCATCTTTCATGGTAGATGTCAGCCAGTGCATTGTGAACAATGTGACTAAAGTGTGCTGGAGTCCCATCATGCATGAACAAGATACATCTTCATATTAGCAGGGGTACATCCTCTAGTCTGGAAGTGTGTTTGAAATAAAGTCCATGTAGACAGCTCCTGTAAGACATGCTGGGAGAACATATAGACCTACAAGACAGTCACCTACAATTCCAGCCCACACATTCATTGTAAACTGATGCTGGTGCCTAGCCCGTATTGTACCACGGGGATTCCAATCCACCCACAAATGTTGGTTATGTAAATTTGTTATTCCATCTCATCCAAATGTTGCCTTATCTGTAAACAAGACTGAAAAGACAAACAATGGATTGGGAGTTTGTGCAATAAGCCATCAGCAAAAGTTTTCCAATGGTGAGTGATCAGATGTCGAAAGACCCTGCACATGTTGCAAATGATACAGACAGCCTGTAGAATGTGTTCTTCATGATCAAGTGTACAAGCAGATCTCAAACTTCCTTGATCTATAATTTGTGATGTCATGGATCCAGTCTCAGCAATGGGATGTTAGAAAGCAGAAAAGGTTAGATGACTCAATTGCCTTTGGTCTGGAAATGAAATCTGACACTATTTGCGCAGCCTCATGTAAAAGTCATGTTTTTTTTTTCCTGCTAACAATATGAGTATCCTGCCATTGTTAAATGGAACACTTTTCAGTTACACACATTAAGCATTGAAGACAGACTCACCACAAATGTACACTAATAAGAGTCCTGGTCTGATTTCAAATGTCAGTAGTTCTTCTAGGCAAGTAAACTCAATCCTGCATATACTATAATTCCACACATTCACAGGGGGAACCTACAAAACATCCCATGCTATAAAAATCTCATGAAAGTTCATAATGTCTAATTACAAAAATATATAAAAATTTCATGAATCATGAAATCAGGGTGAGGGAATGAAGCCAGAAAACTAATAAAAGATTGTAACAAAACAAAATAGATGTTAGTAGGACCTGTCTACCCCTCAAAATAATCAGAGTGGCTGCTGTATTCTGCCAATAGACAGAATCAAGAAGCACACTCACTAATGAAGAGGACAAGGTAAAAAATAAATGACAGAATAAGAAAATCAAAGTTCGAACCTGCCAAGATAAGAAAAAGGGGACAAATAGCAAACTGGGGAGGTTGCAAATTTTGACATGGATCATGAGAATGCCGAAAACAGGCCAGGAGCAACACTTATTCACATTAGGAAAACAAGTAGTGTCTAGCTTAACCAGTGGGTAGGGGTTACAGGAAACTGCCACATTGTGACTAAGAGGACTTAAAAAAGGAACTCAAGGATAGCGCCTTTCACACAAACCAAGCTCGCTACTTTCACCCACCTTTCACTGAAATCTGTTGACACCAAATGCTTTCTATTAGTTCTGATTTTCATCTTCAGTTAATGCTGAAAGAATGACCAGAGCCTGATGAGAATAGTGTTCATATTGCAAGATTCCCTCCATTCACAACGTCCAAATCACCATTCTTACCATGACTAGCAGCGTCAGAAACATCATTCATTTCTCTCCAGAATATGTGGGTGACACAATATCGCAGATTTATGCAAGATTGATGAGCATGAGCTGATCAGATGAAAGGGCACACCTGAGGACAATGGTAGAAGGCATGTGAAACCATTTCTTCTAACCTGAGGTCACACCAATGACAGTCAGGCAACTCCACCCAGCCACATCTGAAGATCCTGTCATTGAGAGATAGCACATTCCAAATCAATCGCCAGGTAAGCAAAATCTCAGATTTACTGAGGTAATTCACCGTTAGCGCCCAAGACCAGAAAGAATGCAACTTGGCCATGAACAAGCCAAACCACCTACAGAGTGGATCCTTCATGAACTCCTCAGCTAATTCATGATACAAGATCCTCCAAGGCTGTGAAAGGTCAGTGGACTGAGGAACGACCCTCAAGGCCGCTCAATACTCGTTAGGGAAAGTAGAAAGTTTCCCGGACCACGACAGCACTTAACCCAGGAAATGGGAGGAGTGATAATAAGGCTAGGGAAGGCATCCTTAACACTCTCCTCCAAAATCGAATCCTCTGTCAAAACACGGCATATGCAAGCCAAACTTGAGGCGTGTCGATGATTCACCAAGTGTAGCAATCTTAGCCCTCCATGACATAGACACTGGACACAGGATTCTTTACAGACCTTCTGCTTGCGCCCACCTCAGAAGAGGGTGGGTAACAAGTGCTGAATTGCCTTCCTATAATCCTTGCAAAGAGGATGTAAAGCCAACTGGTAAAGGATGAGAGGAAAGACATGTGGCACATGCCTCAGCCCTACCCTTGAAGGGTAGGGCTGAGGCATGTGCCACATTTGGAGTCAAGTCTGGACTGACGCTCTGACCTTTGCCTGCACTTCTGACCAATTCTACTCTAGCTAGAGTCCAGGCCTAATGACACTCCAAGAATGCAGACAGGTCTATCAGTCCCCAGAAAGGTGACATGCTTTCAGGCACCTAACCACAAACCAGAAGACTTGTTGAGGTTAATCTTGGCCCCGCTGACCTTTTCCAACTGTTCAAGCGACTTCTGTACCACCTCAATATCACCACAGCATGATACGAAAGTAGATACATCATTGGCATATGCGGAAACACTGGCTTGAGCCACACCAGAGACAGGGATTCCACATAGGGCTGGACTGCACATTGCATCCTTCAGCTGGTGAAAGAAAGGCTCCAACACCAAAGCATAAAGTAGCAGCAACAGTGGACAACCCTGATGAAGCAACAGACAGTGCAAAAGTACACAACCACTTTCTGTTCATCTGTACCACAGCACTGGGGGAGTGATACAGTGATACTTGCCAAAGTTAGGTTTGAATCCGGCAACCTGCAAGACAGCAGCCAGGTACTAATGGTCAACCATATCAAATGCCTTGGACTGATCCAAATTGATGAGCATGGCTTGCTTGTCATTTTTAAACCCTCTAGGATTGTGTAGATCACATGCAAGTTGCACTGAATTGTTTATCTCTTCACAGCACAAGTCTTTAACTCTGTGTTTGGCAGAGTTATGGGCCTGTAATCATCTAATTCCCACTCTCCATCCTTGCCCTTTTTCAATAGTGTGGCCACACCTCTGGTGATCTGATTGGTGACGGACCCCTACCAGAACCAGTTTTTGAACATGACAGTCAAAATAAATGTGAAATTTAAATAATGAAAAATCACTCAGATGACCTAACACTCACAGAATCACACCCTCACTCAAACACAACAAATATGAAAAATCACACCTGAAAAAGCGAAAGGCACCCCGCATCCACCAGATAATTAATGGGGGAGGGGAGAGGGGAATTAAACAAAGAAATGGGGGCAAAAAATAAAAGATGTCGATGAGCATACATACCCTAGCTAAGTTAACTTGGATGAAGAAAAAAACTAAAGAAAACACAAACCTAAACTAATCAATTTCAGGCGGGGTTGCCAATATTCAATCAAACAATCCTAAAATCCTTAATGCCTAACCAGCATCAAAATACCACTCCAAGTCACTTGGCACAAATATTCAAGACTCACCCACCTTTTGTCAAATTCCAATGGATGGAGTCATTTCCTTTCCATCCTTATCTTGACTTGAAGAATTGGGAAGAGGGAAATTTCCCGTCCATATGGAATTCCTTCTGTTGCATCATCCATATCATGACTTGCATAATAACACCCAGTAAGCAAAAGAAAATATAGTGCTCAGCCTTAGTCAATGGCAGTACGATATTGCTACAAACGGAACTGGCCTTGAGAACAAAGAACTATGATGTCTTCAACAAACTTGCACAACAGACCTATGACCCTGTAATGAAAGAAGGTGTGACCTAGGGTCTCCAACTCCCTTTACCAATCAGCCAAACAAAGTTTTTTGCTGACCCAGAGGGCCCCGCAAATCACCAGCCAGGTGAGTGATGCCTCAGTATTATTAGTGAGACATTTCAACCCAGGCACCCAAGGCGATATGGAGTGAGCCTCCTGCTTTGTCAGACTGAGATCGTCTATCAAATCATCATGAACGCCCCCTCCCCAACTAACACCTGATATAGTGCCTTACGGGACAACGGCTGGACATCAGAGAGACCATCCATTGCCTACAAGATGTACTTGAGTGCAAGCCAACATTCATGGTAGAAGGAGCCCTTGCCTCAGCGTAAATGGCCAGCCTCCTCCTCACATGAGAGCACACATATCAAGGATGGAAAGTTCTTACGAGAATCTTCCTTCCAGAATTCTCATACAATTGCAAACATATCTGGTCTAGGTAAGAGATGTGAAGTGTATGTCGACGAATTCCAATGCAAGGCATACCCAAACCTCTCTCAGAAGGGTGAGGGGTAACAGATCTTGTGACATACCTTGGGAGCCTTGACTTCCCACAAGAAGGAGAACAAGAGCCTTACAAAACCCACTAGACTTCCGGCCTCCCCTTCAAGGAAAGATTCTTCCAGGACCACAGATAAACTGTGACCTCAGCCTTCTCCCTTACTTCCTACCAATGCATTTTCAAGAGGAGGTTGGGACTGAACCATACACTAAGTATCTTGACTGGCCTATCAATCCAGAGGAAAAGTCCAGGAAGAGAATTACCACTCAATGAACCAAACCGCAAACCAGCAGACAGTTGATGCTGGCCCTGTCACCAATTTTGGCTCTGCTCAACACAAGAAACAAAACGTTGTCAGTATAGTTGGAGTACCTGGTCAAGGTGGTAGCACCAGGTAGGGAAATTCCGTGAAGGACCGGATTCGTCTTCAACTTGCGAAGGAAGGGCTCCAAAGCAAGAACATACAGCAAAGGTGAAAGCAAACAACCTTGATGAATGGAGCAAGACAATATGAAAGGTTTCGATCTTACTCCATTCACTTCGATCACTGCACTGGGAGTCAAATACAGAAGTTGGATACATGTGCAAAAGTATGGCCCGAAACCAGCGGCCAAAAGGACAGCTTCCAGAAACCGATGGTCAACCCTATTGAAAGCTTTAGACTGACTAATTTGATCAGCACAGCATCACTGTTGACTTCCTCAATGATCAAGTGTACCAAATGAAGGTTGTCCTGAATAGTCCTGTCCTTCAATGCATTATGGTATAGACCCCCGTTTCATCTAGTTGTTGTAAATCAATTCCAGCAAGGGGACAAAGACGGGCAACTGCCTCAAGTACATTTTGTATGGGAGACCATCTATTCCTGGAGTTTTATCCAGGCCAACAAGCTTCAGTGCATCCCAAATCTCAGACTCTGTAATGGGACCTCACACCCAACCACTTCAGTCACCTCGAGGTGGAGAAAGTCAGCTAAGTGTTGAACTGAGCATATTGTTTTGGTGGGAAAGGACTGAGAGTAGGATATGGGTTTATGATGTATTTTTCCTTTTATATCTCTATCAAGTGGGATAATTTTACATGGGATGAATGTGTGATCAATGGTTGTGAAACAGGTTTCAAAACCAGTTTCACAACCATTGATCACAGGGTAGAGGTCGAGGAAGGAGCTGCCTTTTTAGGAGATGATGGTTTTCTGTTGGCGTCCAATTTCACCTTGAGCTTTTTGATTTTTTCAGTTTTCTTGAATCCATGTTCATACTTTTTTCATTTCCTCCAAAGAAGTATTCTCTTTAAAGGCCAGGCATCACCCTTAACACTAGTAGAGGGAGTGGGTCTGTTTGTACCTTTCGTTTAATGGGCTTCAGGAGACTGAGGTCCAGCTGTCTGGTGCTTCCCTTTAGACCTACTAGCATCCAGCCATTCCCCTTCTCCACAACTTCACTAACAGTGGATGAAGGCTCTTCGGGGAATGTGGGCTTAGCATTTGAACCAACCGGGGATTTAACCACACTGGTCCTGGAAGCTGATATGCCTATCACAGGCAAGGTGGAACTTAAAGACACTTTCAGAGGGGGATTTTGGTCAACTGGGGCCTGACTTCCAGAGGCCATCTTCTCTGGGCAGGAGAGGTGACCAGATTCTCTACACTACCAACATGTTGGTTTTTAGCCAGTCACAATGACCGGCAACTTCAGGCCCCCAACTTTCAGACAGTTGGGGATGGAGTAGAATGCTTTATGATCCAACATTATTTCAAAACTCCATCCCCCATTCAGGCTATTGCAAGAAGCACCCAGTATGCTGCCATAGTGCAAAAAGAACACAGCCAGATGTTCCCCAATAAATACTTGAGTATTGCCATTTGGTCCTAGCCTGTCTTCATATTCCGTCCGAATGATTAGATCTTTTGTGATTAGATTTCAACATGATAGTGTAACACAGTTTTCAGATGTGGGTACTTTGGGACTTAACCCCCAAGGACTCCACTGATTTTATCACTGTAATTTTCGTGCAGCAAAGCACTTGGCCACCATGAAGACTGACACTATTCGTTTCTCAATCTTCTTTAGTTTTGGGAGTCTTCCAAGAGTCCACCTTCTACCACAAGGTGAGCATAACTCTTAGCACACTCCAAAAAGTCAGTCTTTCATGTAGTGAGGTGAGGCCCTTTTTTAGTTAAACAGTTAGCAATTTGATCATTAGACTTCACCCATGTTATTGAACAGATTTCTCCCTTATTGAACATTTTTTCAATACTTGCTATTTCTATTCTCAACCTCTTATCTGCAGCAAGTTTAGTTGATTTGATTGCTTCAACCAAATTACTGTTATCTACAAAACACTTGATAGGAATAATCTTTTGGTGATTATTATTTAACAACTCACCTAAGAGAAGATACTGAATGTATTATTAGTCATTTCTGATAGTCTCACGGGCTAAAGTACTTTTTGCTACTCTCTTCATTTTGTGGGATTGCCAGGATATTGGATTTATCTTCTAATTATCTCCTTTGGTGATTATAAAATGTCCTCCTTGGCTGCCACCATTATTCAAATTTCCAAATGATGCATCCATAAAAACATATATTTCTAGGTTTTTGCCCAAATTTTGATACTTCAAATAAATATGTTGAGATTTATTTTCTTGATAATCTTATTTAATCTTTTCAAATCTTCAACTGTACTTGTGTTGATTCTACCAGCCAGATCTGTTACATTAAATGCAATATCAGGGTGTGATTGTTTGGAAATCCACAAGCTTAGCTTTTAGCACAGTCTTCTTATCCTTGGATAAGTGTGCTGTTTTCTCCCTTTTGTCTAATTTCACTTCTATTATATTGTTAATATAATTCTTCTGTGTTAACATGATACACAGCTCTTCTTCACTCTTGCTGCTTATGTGCAAGTTGAAACTGAATTATTTCATCATTCTGAATTTTAATGCCTCCATATCTTTCTATCATAACTACATTGTCTTTTCTTATAATCCAACCTGGCCCTTTCCATTCACTGTCTCTTAAGAAAACCTTTTCACCTTGTTTAAAGTCTTCTTCCTTTGCTCTTATTTGTTTTCTCAGTGCTCTTTGGATTCTTCATGAGGATTCTGCCATTAAATATGCTTTTTGTGTTTCTTGTAAACATGTGAAATGCTTTTCATCACTTCATTAATAGTTTTATCTTCCAGAGCAGGAAGTTTGTTGATAATATTAAATGGTAAATTTGGATTCCTGCCATACACTATCTGATATGGACTAAATCCATGTACATTTCTTTGCACTTACAGCCTCACTTGTAACAGTTTCCCATGAAATAACATTTTCTTCTTAATGATTTCTGTCAGCATTGCATTATGGCACTCAATACCATTTAACCATGACGAATAAGTTGCAGTTGTTTTGAGTGATAGATTCAATTTTTCAGTCATTTCTTGAAGTCTTGTTGTTGAACTCAAGACTATTATCCATAAAAAGACCAATTTCAGGTGCACCATAAATAGCAACCCAATTCTGCATAAACTTATGTGCAAGTTGGAACTGAATTATTTCATCATTCTGAATTTTAATAACATTGGGGTTCACTTGTCAAACAGATGCTGATCTTTCACTATGTTGGTAGTAGCTCCAAAATCTTCATCTTCTGTTTCTCTGTCTTGGCGTGCATCTCTAGGAAATTTGTGATTATTCTCAGTATCATTTCCCGTAGTATCCATAAGTCTTCACTTCTATTATATTGTTTCACTGTTAATGTTAATATTGTTCCAACTATTCACATATTTTTTTTCAAAGTCATGGTAAAAAAATTTTTTATATTTATTACCCTCACCACCACCACCTGCTTCTTTACTACGGATTATCTTCAGTTTCCTAATCAACTTTGCCTGCTGTTTTTAATAAATTTAACAATTTTTTCTGTGAAGCATGAGCAAATTGTTTATGTAATTTTAAAAGTGTATTTCTTTTGTTACTTCTTTCATGTTGTTATCAACTATGAGAAAACATTTTCATCATTGGTAGTTTTCTTATCATTTCTTATGATGTTCATACAATAATGTCCCATTGATATGGTTTGAATGTTTACTTTCTGTTTGTGCCAAGAGAAAAAATTGCAACAGTTTAAATAGTATCTGTCATAATGAAAAGTGTCACTACTGACACTGGAGTTTGAACATGAATCTCTAGACAATGAAAATGTAAAACACCATTTACTATAAATAGAGATATCATGCTACTGACTGGGTGGTTACAATTACCTGTTTGACTATTGTGTTAACCTGGACATTAAAGTCAAATGTCCCATATTTCAAAACAAATTTTCTAAGCAGCTCTACACAGTCATGTATTAACTAAATATTGTATTGTGAACTAAATATTAATTATTATTATTTTACATTGAAGCATTCTTGTTATTACTTTTATTATGTATGTGTGACCCAATCCACTCTGTGCAAGAGGGGTGATAACTGGTTATACCAGTTACAATAAACAATAGTTAATATTTATGAATGACAAATGTAACCTAGTCTACATGGAAACAGAGCGCCATCTACTGTAAACTTTCTTTAAACTTAATAACTCAAAAACAAAGGATTTGTAGACATATATTCATGTGAACTTTTGTCCTTGTTTTAGTGTGAGGAACTCAACCCAAAAGTATGTATGTTCATCTTATTTCTTACATAATGGAAAATTATGTAATTCCTGACCCTGACTAATAAATCAAATGTGAACACTGGAAAAGATAAGGTTGTAATAATTTAAAGTTTGTTTTAATGACATCTTAAACAAATTGATAATTATTATTAGATTGTATGTGACACTTATCAAAGAATGACAAAAAAAATACAAACCTGAGCCCAATAGTTCATCATTTGAGTGAAGACTGAATGCGGGCAAGCTTTAGGTTTCTTAAGACGTTCATCCTTATTACAAATAATTTCTACAACTTCAGCATTGGACATGTTAGCAAATGGTAATTCTCCTCCAGAAAATATCTCCCATATAAGAACACCTGAAAAATATAGGAAAATAATGAATAGCAAATAGTAAGATCAATTTTATATCTAACTGCTTATATATATATATATATATATATATATATATATATATATATATATATTTATATATGTATTAATATCAATTATTTATGTAAAAAAACAAAATACAACTTTTACAGAAAAAAAACAACTAATATGGCCAAAAATTAAAATCAGTGGCATGTATACAGAGTGAAACAACTTACCACAAAAATGACAACTTTTGTAAAAAAAGAAGCAAAAAAAGAGAACAAGCTAAAGGCCAAGTGTAAAGTGAAAAAAAATGAATAGGACAAATGATCAGAACACCTTATGCATACATGCAGATGGGCAAACACACATCTGCACAGTCGCATGGCTGCACAAATGCAGACACAAACACAAAAAATATGAAAACTTACACCAATGATAAATGTATAAAAAGGGAAAATAAAAAAAAATATAGGCAGGTAAATCGCTGAAGAGTGAATGGATAGGTCTGCCTACAAAACTCTGGAGTCAGGATGCTGAAGGTAACATCAACAGCTAAGTAACAAACTTTTATTCATATTAATCATATATATATATATATATATATATATATATAAAGAGAGGGAGAGAGAGAATAATGGCATCCAGGAACTGGTTCTATAAAGGCAGGTAATCTTTAGGGACCTATTCTGTTTATTTTCTTTTCAATCTGAGAATGAAAACAAATCACTTTATATAGTATGAAAAAGAATTAAATGATTCTGATAATTCAATGGAAAACATTTATGCATTAAAATATTTCTAGATTGAAATTCTATTCTCATCATATTTCTATGATGCTTCGTTACTCTAGTGTTATCAGCTGCGTTATGGTTTCTTAACCACATTCCAATTGAATCGCTGCACTCCCAAAGATCCAATAGAAGACCTATCAAATTTATAACGAACAATATTTGTCAGATTTTTAATTTCAAAATGATTTCTTTTGTCTGAATAAATTATGTTTATTACAGAAAACTCTTTCAGCCTCTGCAGAGCTTACAGCATTGATATAATTATATTTTTATCTGTTATTGGCTATTAATATATAAGATTATTTTTGGATAATCCAACAACTGGTTTGCTAAGCTTTTATAATTTTAATAATCACTTTGTGTGAACTCAGAAGATGCCACCACTATATATATATATATATATAATATATATATATATATATATATATATATATAAATAAATAATATCAATATAATGTTTATATATATGTATTTTATATGTATATATTTATGTATTTTTATGTGTATATATGTATATGTATGTGTGTTTGTATGTGTATATATGTGGGGAAATATGAGGGTATATGTATATATATGCATGCCTTACACATATATGTGTGTATGATTTTAGTGAAGCGATATGCCACAATAATTTCCATAGTCATCCCTGCCCCTTGTACAAAACAACCATGACAGCATCTTTCCAGTCATCCAGAACACTGTTATTACTCCAGGCATGTAGCAACAATGAATGAAGCCGATGCAAAAGACTTTCTGCCTCCATGCTTAAAAATCTCGGTATGCAGCCCATCCATTTCAGGGGACTTTCCACCATTAAGCTTTCTGACAGCACTTTCAACCTCCTCAAACGTTGGAGGCTCAATGAGGAATTCCTTAACAGGCTTTTCAGGTACAGACTTGATAAACTCTTCATCAACCTCTGATGGCCTATTTGAGAAGCGTGTCAAAATGTTCATGCCATCTCAACGGAATATCATTGGGATTTTGAAGAAATTTTTTGCCATCCTTAGTCTTTAGAGGAGCAACAGGTGAAGTAGAAGGCCTGTAAACTTCACAAAGTAGGTTGTACATGGCCTTACTATTCTTCACATCCAATACAAGTTGTATTTCATCAGCTTTGTCATTCCACCATTTGTTCTTCATCACATGCAAATTTCGCTGCTTTTGTTGTCTTTAATTTGGCCTCAATTTCCTTCTTTTGATCACCAGGAAAATCACTATGAAGTAATGCAGAGTGGAGTATAATTTTCACGTCCAACATCTTTTCTATGTGCTCGTCATTCTGATCAAAATCCTGATGCTTCTTATCAGTAAATCGAACAACATCAGCACATGCCTTGTAAACTGCCTCCTTGAAAGAAGTCCAGTTATTTTCACTTACTAACACATACATCTTATCGGCTAGATTCTGTCTAACCTCAGAAACTTGCAGACAACTAACATTCAGCCTCTTTGGAAGTGATACCCCTCCCCACCTTTCCTTTTTACAGACAAAACACTTGACTTTTACTCTTACCAGACGATGGTCAGTCCTACATTCAGCCCCACGCATCACATGCAAAGTAGATCCTGTACAACACAGTGTCTCACAAGAACATAGTCATCATGTGCCACTGTTTTGATCTAGGATGCATCTATGTTATCTTATATTTGTTCTATTGTTGAAAAATTGTGCTGCCAATGAACAAGTTCAGTTCTGTGCACATTTGCAACAACAACAGACTATTCCTCTTGCACTTTCCAACCCCATGTTTACCAAGAACCTCCCATGCCTCACAGTCATGACCTACCCATGCATTTAAATCTCCAAGAATGAAAATTTTGTCTGCTACAGGTACTTTCTTAACATGAGACTTTAGTTCATCATAAAAGCTTCCTTTCCTTCATCTGTACAAACCATGGTTGGTGCATAAACAATACTCAAGGTTGCATATCTTCCACATACTAGAGGAACTCTCATCCTGATCATTCTATCATTGACACCTGTCAGAAACTCTTCCAACTGACTAGTTATTGATGTCCTAATTGCAGAAGCAGGAGGCATGGTGGAGTAACGGATAGCAGCTCGGACTGAGGAATCAGAGAGCCAAGTTCCAATTTCCAATGACTGTGGAAATTATTGTAGCATATCACTGTTGTGGCAAAGTTCTTTGTGGAGTTCTGCTGGATTGCTTGTTGCACAACATCTTTTGGAGTCACAGTCAGGCTTTAGGGCTGGACATGGTACTGTAGATATGATCTTCACAACCAGACAACTGCAACTGCAAGTGTGTTGAGCAGAATATGGATCTCTACCAGGTATTTGTTGACTTGACAAAGGTATTTGAGACTGTAAACAGAAAGGCTTTGTGGAATATTTTTGGGAAGCTGGGATGTTCCAAAAAGTTTGTCTCCATTCTTTGCTTGTTTTATGAAGGCATGGATTAATGTTGGTGGAAATCTCTCTGAGCTGGTGACAGTTGAAAATGGAGTTAAGCAGGATGACATACTGGCACCAACCCTATTTATCCTGTACTTCTCTATCATTTTTGAACAGGCCTTTAAGAACTGCAACCTTGGTATTTACATTCGCTATTGTTCAACAGGAAGGAGGTTTGATGCAAAGTTGAAGGTTCACTTATCGTTGATCAGGGATTTGCTATATGCTGATGACTGTGATCTTGTGGCTCACTTGAAAGGAGATATGCAGCATCTCATGGATGCTTTTTTCTAATGCATGCACTGCATTGGGATTGAAAGAAAAAGACAACATTTGTGAGCACTGGGAAGAATGTGCATCTGATCACAATAATTGGAATGAGGTTAAAGATGGTAGGAAAGCATGGAGCCAGGAGGGATTTCCACAAGCAAGAAGTGTGGGATAAGAAACTTAGTGTAGAAGTTATGGCTAGCTAGCTCAACTGTAAGTTGATGATATCTTGCTGCCAGTCTAGTATTGCACTTTGTGGTGAATACAAAATAAAAATAACTCTCTTTTTTCCATTGTTTTCAAATTCACAAGCCTGTGTGAAAATTTATTTTGACCAATAGAAAAAGGGTTTGGCTGAAGAAAAGACCAAGGCAAAGTTTAAAAAAGTAACAAGCCGATGTGAAATCACTTTTTGATATAAATAAGCAGAGATATCAGATCAGAGAGAAAAAGCAGAGTTCCATGCATTTGAATAACGTCAGTGTCATATATTATCAGCCTCTAATTAGAGCAGGGCAATTCCAAAGAACTATCAACTCCGAAACTAAGTACCTTAAAATATATCTTTTCATTTATGTTGAATACAACCATATAACTTTTATGTGAAAAATGAAATCTCTCAATTTGTTCTAAACATTTTGGCAGATTACTTTGTGTCCAATAATTTAATATGAACATTTTCTCTTCTTGACAATTCATGAAAACTATGAACTTTAAATATTTGATTCTTTTTTCTGAAACAAGCTACCGACTACTTCAAATGTGTAAATTTGTAATTGAATTTTTTATCTTGTTTCATTAAATATAACACATGTTTCCTCATCATTTTCCTTGATTACTTCAACTTAAATTCATACAGTCAAAATGAGTGAAGTGCTCATCCAAACAATTACCATGAAAGTATCTATAAAAAAGGAACAGAGAGGAAACCTTATGGTTATGGGAAAGTGACTGAAACTGAACTGCCAGATCAAGATCAATAATATTGCTGATTCTTCTTTGGATCTTATCAAGGAGCTCCAGGAAAATAGCAGGGGCACCAGAGCATATATGGCAGCAATATTCTAAGCATGAACAAATGGTAGACTTTTAGATATGTAAGAGAATTCTGGAGAGAAAAATTGTCTTGCCTAACATAGTGAACTGATTTTCTTAGTAGCTGATTTAGCAATGGATTCAATGTAGTGTTTCCACCTCATGTCAGCTGAGAACATTAGCCTGAGAAGGCACAATGAGTCACTTTCTTGGAGGATAGCATCAGCCATGCTGATGGAAGGCAGTGATGGGTCTCTCAGATGATTAATGAAGAGTAGTTTTGGAGGCATTAAAATTGACAAGCTATCTTTTGCCCCATTTAACGATAGGGTTCTTTTGTACATTGGCTGCCATTTTGACCTCGTCTAACTGATCAGCCTTACTATCAAGGCAAAAGTAAATTGTAGTGTCATCAGTGTGGATGCCAAGCTGATGTCATCAGGAAGGTCATTAATGAAGATTAAAAACAGTGTAGGGCCAATGATGGAGCCCTGGGGGACATCCACATTAGTATGAAAGGATGTAGACAAGTGGCCATTCAGGACAACTTTCATTTCACGATTTGATAGGAATGACTGGATCAGCTTAAAAACGTGCCCAGAGATACTGTAGCTTTTCAGCTTGTGGAGAAAACCTGAATGCCAAGCCTGTCAAAGGCTTTCAAGATGTCCAATACTACAGCCCAGGCTTCACTGTTTTTATCAAGAGCATGATAGATTCTGTCTGCAATTATTGTTAGTATATCAGTAGTTGATCTAGTTGAAAGCCATATTGCTTGTCTGAGAAAAGGCCCTGTGGTGAGAGGTGATGATCCAATTCAGCATTGATTAGGGCCTCTAGGAGTTTCCCAAAAAGAGGCAAGAGGCTAATAGGCCGATAATTAGATGGGTCAGATGGTTCACCAGATTTCTTAAAAACTGGAACAACACACAATGACTTCAAGCAAGCAGGTAAGCAGAAAGCAGTGAGGCACGTCTTTGGCTACAAGCGAAAGTGTCTTGTCAGTATTCTCATGATCTAGTTGGTCGAATTTCTTGCTAGATAAAATGTCTGAACATGGAATTGTTTAGCCATTTCTTTCTCCCATTGTTTTTAATTTTATTGAAAGCAAGTCTCCCAAGCCCACTGTTGGTAAGGGGGGGAGGATTGTCCGTTGATCCCCTGCCCCCGCTCTGCGTTTCATTGAAACATGATGCTTGGAGTTAAGGTAAGCCGTACATTCACTAGTGATCATGAAAGCGGACAAACACTTGCTGCCATATGTGAGTATAACATCCCAGGGGACATCTTGGAGGAAATCACGGAATGAATCCCAGTCAGCTCATTGATAGTAGAATAAAGTTCTAGTGGTAGGAGGTTCTTTGCAGGGAGTGGAGTTGAAGGTGATGTTAACAGATACTACAGCATAATGGAGTTACCAAGAGGGCAGAGTTGTGCGTGCTACAAGACTCAGGGATGGAGGTAAAACACAGATCGAGAAGAGAGGCTCTACCTTCCCGGTTGAAGGCAAAACGAGTGGGGAAGTTAACTATCTGCGTGAGGGATTGAGAAACTGAAAAATTGAGTGTTTGAATGCCTGCATGGTCAGTAGTAGCATCCTAAAGCCACTTGGTATGATGGGCGTTAAAGTCGCCAAACACAAATATGTGAGCAAACGGCCTTGTCTATGCTGTCAGAAATGCTATTGAATATCCCACAGTCTGGAGAGGATGGAGAGCAATAAAGGAAGAAGAGATAGTCGGAGACACATGTATGACTGGTCTGGCGATTCAAGAGATGACTCTCTGGCCAGAAGGACACGTAGACACCAAGGCCGTGCATGTGGGTTAGAGAGTCTTTTCTGAGGAGAGGAAGGTAGCTGGGGATCAAGAGATCAGAGGAGGGGATAGATGAGACAAGGTTGGTCTCACAGAGAGCCAGTATATCTGGGCAGTTTGCAGTGAGGAAAGATTCCATACTGCAAAATTTTGTTCTAATGCCACGGATGTTGGAGAATGAAATGTTGAGGGATTTAGGTGATTTTTGAGGGGCTGGTTTAGGATTACTTTTTCGGCCTTTGTAAGTCATCATGTGAAATTATGGTTGGAAGATGAGAAGGCCTGAAGTAAAAGAAGCAGACGGTTATCGACCGTGACGTGGGCAGAGAGGAGTTGGCACAGCCTGTATCATAATGTGGCCTCGGGGTTGCCCACCAGAGGTGACTGCAGGGACACCTTTCCATGTGCGACATGGCACTACAAACACCCCAGTATTATACAACTGTTGATCAGAGCAACAACTGGCGCCCGCCCTCTCTAAACTATATAACTACTGCCTCAAGGAATCTTGTTTTCCTGACTGCTGGAAGTCCTCATTGATTGTTCCTGTCTTTAAGAACTCTGGCGACCCCTCTGACCCTTCTAATTACTGTCCTATCAGTCTCCTACCCCTCTTCGAAGCCCTAATCTATGTTGAAACTACTAAATGTAGCCGTCACTTCTACTCCAATAGATTCATATCTTGCACCTCTCGCCTGTGGAACTCCCTTCCCTATTCCTGTTTCGCTGAGAGCTATAATCTCCAACTATTCAAATGTAATGTCAATTGACATCTCCAGTTGCCTTGATCTATCCACTACCCTTCTCCTCATCCTTTCTTCTATCACTCCTATCTGATCTTGCTCCAAATCTTCTGTAACCCCTTGCATCCTAGTGGCTTCCCTCCTTGCTTGGGGTGAAACGCTTAAAAAAAAAAAAAAAAAATTATACAGTTTAGAGAGAACAGGAGCTAGTTTGGGAGCCCACTTCTTGATGATAAAAGGGATGCCATCAAGTCCACATGTGTTGTTAGAGACAATAACAGAAACCATGGAAGGGATTATATGTGCATATCACTCAATAAAGAATCAGTTCTAAATGGAAAGTTCGGCAGGAATAATCCAGATAAGTCAAGAATAAAGTTTGAGAAGAACTTACAAGAAAAGCATTCAGCTTTATTAGCAGAGTATGAAGAGGGGAGGAAGAGAATTTGCACTTATTTATTACCCTATAACAGGTACACCAGTAGTCATGAGAGCCAAAGTTTTTAGAGGCTATGCAGTGCCTCATTCTCTCAGCAAACAAGGATTTGTTATGAGCAGTAGCAAATAGACACTTGTTATGATGAGAGCCGTCACACTGGTATAGCCAAAAATAGTGGTTCCTGTGTGCTATGGTGGCTAAGCATGCTGATGTGAACCATGGAGAGGGTTGCAGTTTCACCAAGTATATCCAAGAAGGGATGAAAATGTCCATACCGACTTTATCCTAAGAAGAAACCTCAGTGGCACAATTTCCAGCTGGGAGGTTAAAAGTCCAAAGGGTGTCACAAAGAAAATCCAAGAATGAGTCCCAACCAGCATGCTAGTACCAAAAAGAGGTCATATGTATAGGAGGATCCTGTTTAATGGATGCTTGGAAGGAGATATCAATAGCAACCACAAAGTTCAAGTTACCAAGAGGGTAGTATTGTGAAGCTTGGCAATAGTGGAGGGAGAAGAAATAGATCCAATAGTTGCTCAGTTTGGCTAGAGAAGTGAGCAGGGAAGTCCACAATTTGAGTGAGGGATTGGGCAATGTCTGTATACCAGCAACATCAGTAACTTTAGAATGTTTCAGCCACATGTCATGGTGAGCATTAAAGTCAGCAAAGACAAAAATGTTTGCAGATGGATGGAGAGAAAGTGCTTTTTCTATAGTGTCAGCTACTGTGTCTAATATACTGCAGTCTTGAAAAGAGTGGGAGCAATAAGGAAAAAAGAGATAGCTGACAGAGTTTAGTAATGAAAGACAGAAGCACATGAAAGTGTAGTCAATGACCTTGAGAGACAATTCCCTGGTCATTGCAAGATTATCCTGGATATATAGAACGCATAACCCCATTAGACATCCCAGACCACCTAGATTAGCCCCTAGTAGACAATCAACAATAAACACACTCAACCTTAAAAAAAACGGAATAAGCCCCCAACCAGGACACCTGGATGGGGGTATAGCATCCCTAATAGGAGATATGATGCAAGCTTTCGAGCTTTTACAAAAGAACTTCGCCATGCTTGCAAATTCAAACTTGACCCATACGGGCGAGTTATAAATTTGAGTAACAATAAATTTTCGCTCAATACATTCAGGGTATTAAATAAGGGACTAAGCTTTTGCCCTAGTCCCCCAAGGTTTGATAAAGACACCTTGGTAAAAGACCTGAAATCCTTCTTCAGAAGAATACGGTTAAAAGCCCACTACGGGGAAAATGATCATACACCTTCCATACTTGAGACATTAAAAGAGAAGGACACTAACTACACCCCCAAAAACACAGACATGACTATACAGACATTTGAACTAGCCGTAGTAAATGACATAAAGAAAACAACAGCACGTAAGCTGCCACGTGACAATATTACTGAAGGGGAACGTATAGCCCTCGATACGCTGACACATAGAGATGACCTAATCATAACACAGGCTGACAAAGGGGGTGCGACAGTGATCTGGGGAATCGAAGAATACATTAAAGAGGCCAACAAACAGCTAGCCGACAAAGAAACCTATAAAAGCATACCTACAGATCCCCTTCCAGAACACCAAAAAGAATTAACTAGCTCACTAAACATAATGCTTCGCAACAATCTAATCAACAAGGAAACATACACAGCACTTACACCCACAGACATTACACCTGCTTGTTTCTATCTCCTTTCTAAAATACACAAAAGCAACAACCCAGGAAGGCCAGTTATTTCATCGTTCAACTGCCACACGACAAAAATTTCCAAATACATAGATCATTACATACAACCGCTAGCTAAGGAAGTAAAATCATACATCAGAGACACAACAGATCTACTGAACAAAATTAATCACATACAAACAATACCAGAGAAAGCTACTCTAGTGACTATGGACATTAGGTCACTCTATTCAAATATTAAAAACATCAAAGGGCTAACCGCCCTTCAGGAAGCACTTACTAAAAGAAGAAAACAAGAGCCCCCCCACAGAAGTCATCATAAAACTCATGGAGCATGTCCTTACATTGAATACTTTCAACTTCAATGGAGCACACTACCTTCAAATAAGAGGTTGTGCCATGGGCACTATAGCAGCTCCATCATATGCTACAATATTCATGGGAAAATTTGAGGAGACCCATATCTATCCAATCATTGGTAGTGACTGCCTATTCTATGCAAGATATATCGATGATATATTCTTTGTATACACGGGTAGTGATGACAAACTTACCCAATTCCTTATGACCCTAAACACAGTGCACGACTCAATTAAGTTTGACTATGAAAAATCCACAACATCAGTAACATTTTTAGACACCCGCATTTACATAGATGAAAACAGGAAACTACAAACGACACTACACACTAAAATCACCGACACCCACAACTATCTACACTTTAAGTCTTCCCACCCTAAACACCTGAAAGAGAACCTTCCCTATTCACAAGCACTTAGACTCAGAAGGATATGTTCCAAAAATGAAGAATTAAATAAACACATTGAAAATCTGGAGCATCAATTCACAACACGTGGCTACAGACAACACCTAATCAGGGAACAAATAAATAAAGCAATTTCCACACCTAGAAAAGACACCCTAATGTACAAGATTAAAAATAAATCTAGCCGCATCCCTCTAGTAACCACTTTCAACCCCACTCTGCCTCCACTATCCCAAATAATCAAACGTCGCTGGGAAATACTACATCTCAAACCAGACCTAAAAAAACTGTTTAAGGAACCTGGCCTTCTTGCATATCGTAGACCTAAGAACCTAAAAGAAATCATAGGTAGTAACCACATTTCAGGGGACAAGGTAATCCGTAATAAACTAAGAACAAAAACAACAGGATTTTCCCAACCATGCAACAACAAAAGAAGTTTATGTTGCAACCATGTTGAAAACACGAATTCATTCACTAGCTCAGTCACTAAATCTACTTTCAAAATCTACCACGATTCTAACTGTAGAAGTCATAACATAATTTACCTCCTAGAATGCACACTATGCCAGAAACAATATGTAGGAAAATCTGAATGGCCCTTTCACTACAGAATTAACAATTATCGTAAACGAATTAAGTCGACTCCCCATGAAAAATTGTTACCTGTAGAACAACATTTCCGCCTGGAAAAACACGATTTCAAAACCCATGCCAAATTCACTATAATTGAGAGAATAGAAAAGTTCAGAGCAGATAACATTAGAAAGATTTTAGAGTCACATGAAAATAAGTGGATACAACGTCTAAAAACAAAATATCCAGCCGGGCTAAATCACAAATTTAACAATATATAGATATCTGAACAAATATAAAAAAAACTACCCACATTTCTCACCCACACAAGACAGACAGGCTTACAGAGGTGTGGAGGCCTCACACTTATACACTCACCCACATGAACATACACACTTACACACATCATACGCACTCACTCCCTAATGAGCCAAATGATAACACACACCCACAGCAATACACACGCTTACACATATCATACTCACTCACTCCCTAAGAACCAAATAACACACACACACAAACACTAAACAGAGACACATCCCCTCACCAAGTCCAATAAAACTGTCAAACTGACCAGAGAATACATAGCAGCATCCAGCTCTTATCTCAAATAACAACTTAAAAGAGACTGTTTGACCAACACAAGGAATGTTAAAAGATTCATGTTAAAAAGATAAAAAAATAAAAAAACAAATGAAAACTACAGACAAAAGTTCATTTTCTCCATTAAGACATTCATTTCTGTAGTTTAGTGCTAGCAGCAAGCAGAAATAGTTCTCCTCCCGATGATGGCCATTTCGGCCGAAACTAGTCAAGGAATCTAAATGGAATAATAATAAAAAAACGAAAGAATATTAATCTACAACCCAGTGTGTCTGAGGATTTTAATTTTTTAATTTTTATTGTTCAAAATATATTATATATATATATATATATATATATATGTGTGTGTGTGTGTGTGATAAAAATATAGTTTTAAGGGATGATATATTTATGGGTTAAAGTGCTCAATATCAGGGCCAGAGTGTATGTAAATATAAAAGTGGACATTGAAATGGAAAAACATTTTCATGTGATGCATTTTGTCCTTTAGGACTTCAAACTAAAGTGAGGTTTATGTAACTACATATGCACAGAAAGAGGAAGGGATACTTAAATTTTAAACTTTTAAATTTAATTTTTTTTATATGTGTTTTGGGGTTATAGTCTAGCCAATTTCTTTTATTTTCTTTTTCTTTTTGTTTATATTTTTATCAATTTTGTTATTAAGTATCCCACATTGTGATAACAGAAGATCTGCCAAGAAAAGTAAAAAAGAAGAATTTTGACAAAGATTTACTGTGGATGATCTGTCAATTAAAGTACTTTCTATACACTTTTGTCTTAATTTCACTTTGAAAATGCTACTTTAATTAAAAGAGAAAGCAATTTAATAATTTACATTTTTAAACAGTGTGAATTATGTATGTGAGTCTGTGCATTCGAGAGACTTAATAAAGAAAATGTACTCTCCATATATATAGATATAAACATTGAAAAATGATTTTGTGAAAAAAAAGGATTATATAAAATGAGATAGCTTCTATAATTCACCCTACTTTTATTTAGGTAATTATTTTAATGTATGTCAAACTGAAAAGAAATAAACCATCATAAAATATAACCTTCATTTTAAATGTCACTGAAATTAAATGTAAAAGAAAAAAGCAGGCAGAAACAGATGTGTCGATGACAAGGAGGAGAAAACTACCACAGTTATTTATGTCAAGGACTTATTAGAAAAGTTTTTTTTAAATCTGCAATTCATGTAACATGTATTCAGAAGCAGCTCGAACCTATAGCGAAATCTCTGTCAAGTCAAGCCTAACACAGAAGAGAACATGATCAAGAACATGATTCATTGCTTTTCAGTTGTGGCAAAGAATATAAAAGGCTGGTGGACACTGAAAGTCATAATTATGGTTGAGACCATGAAATCAGGTAAAGCTGATCATGTATGGAAGGAAAAGAATACTCATCAATGCATAGACTGAATTAAAAAATACTAAACAGAAAAGAATACTGGAGTTGAAAGAATCAGCTAATATGCTAGTCTTTGAGGGCCTCCTTAATAGGATAGCATAGAAATAAAAATACAATCTGGAGCCATTAATAAAGAAAGAGAATGACAGCAAGACCAACAGCAGCAGGTGCATTAGAAAAGAAAAGCCTAAGTGAATATAGTCAATCATCATCAGTCAGATTAGGTTTAAAGCTCCAGGTTTTACATTCAGGATTGTCCCACAATCCTAGTAGATTAAATCATTAGTTTGTGAATTTAGTGATATAGCAATTGTGAGTTCAGTCCCTGGGCTTGGCAGACTTGGATTCAGTAGAAACAGGCATTCAGTATTCAGTAGAAACTAAGCATTACTAAATAAGAATGAACGTCAGAATAAGAACAATTAGCATTAAATAGTTTGAAATTCCATGAAGGTTACTCAGATTGACAAGTATTCAAAATTTTGTAATAATAATAATAACAACAAAGATGAGGACAATTGTCCACTATGTCTATAATGTAAATAATGATATAATGTAAATATAGTGTAAATAATGATAACTTCTCGTCCTAGAAATGTAGGCAGAAAGCAAAATTATTTACTTATAAACAAAATAAAAATGGATATTGTTTGGGATGCTAATACTCTTAAAAATCAACAATTAACTGGAATAACCCCATCATATAAAACTATTTATATAATTTCCCCAAACACAAAAGCTGTTTAAATACTTTTAAGTGTAATCACCTATATGATAGAAATATATATGGTAGGCTTTGATTTAAGTTTAACATGTCTTTTACTAACAATGAAAGAGGTTTTCATTTGTATGTAAAGTTACAAGTGACTATAGCTGAAATTCCATTTTCCGAGTTCAGTGCTAATTCACTCTTACAAGATTTCTGTTTATGGTATAGTTAGCTAATACTCACAGTTGTATAACTTTCATTCAAAGATGCAACAATACTACAATATAGTTAGTCATTAATATTTACAGGTAGAAGCTTACTGAAGAAAGTTGGGATTTTAATTTATATTTCTGAAGTACTGATTTCAGACGAGTGACACAAGACAGAAAATTTTATTTGTTATTTGCCATATTGACTGTAAATTTTGTTAATGTTGTTAGTTTGCGAATCTTATATATTGCTGCATAATTAGAGTTACTTGAATTACTATGCAAAATGTAGCTAAATTATAATACAGAACTGAGTATCTGTTGGCATGTATGCATTAAAATTATACAAGCCAACAAAAATTTCTATGCCAAAAATGTTTGAGTTAGTGTTGTTGACAGATATGGTTTATTGTAGTTTGCCGAATATTTCTAAGTTTAAAAAATGTTATACTATTTACAGCTCTGTACAATAAATAATAGAAGACAACTTACCAAAGGCCCATACATCTGATTTACTGCTGAATTTGGTGTATTTAAGGACTTCTGGAGCAGCCCATTTGATTGGGAATTTGGCTCCATAAGAACTTGAATATTCATCATCAATTACATGCCTGAAATAAATTATATTGATAATTACTGATATAATTTAGCTAAGATACAATAAATATCATTTTTCTGAAATATATCACATACCTCTTCAAAACACTTTGTAAGTAATCAATATTAATGTGGATTAATTAATAATTCCAGCTTACATACAACATATGGTCAGGTTTACTTACTCAACAGACTTGACCTGTTATATCTTCACATTTTTCTTTTTATATTTTTAATTATATCCTCTAAAACACTAAGTCCTGCATTCTAGGTGTTCATTTTTTTCTCTACATAAACCAACTATTATAAACAGTCAACAAATTTATTATATATGAAGAATATTTCTGAATTCCAGATGAAAAATGAGAGCTTTCAATGCAGAGTATTCCACTAGATAGCAAAAAATGGACATCAGTGTATCAAGATAGAATGAATTCACTTTTGCTTTTTCCATTAGTAATGGAATTGTTATTCTACAGGATAAAAGACTGTAAAGAAGGAAACATTGTGTTCTTTCAATGAAGGCTTTTATGGATGATTTTATAACAACCATTTTAGAGTTGAAAGCTAACCAAGAGCCAATAAATCTTGTTTAGTTCCCAATTTCATGATTCACATACAACCAACACTGTCCAAGAATGGTTGAGTAAAATGAAAGAATTTTGAACTTTGGACTGCATAAAAATCTCAGAGATCTTAAGTAGGTAATACATCTCAGATTACAATCTAATTTGGAGGGACAGGAAGATTTTGGCTAGCTATTAAGAATGGTTTAAAATACCTTTTGCTTGATTTTAAAACAATTTCTTTTATACATTTCACCCCAAGCAAGGCAATAAAGCTGTGAAAATACATGAGGTTGCTGAATGTGAGAGAATATGAGAAACAAAAGTATTATTAATTTGAATTGTTTGATTTGTTTTTATGGTTTCTAAACCTTTCACTGGTTATTTAAAGCCAGAAAATATATTTACATTGTAAGAGTTTTTTTTAAAGATAAAAATGATTTATGGATACAAGTTCTGTTAATTAACTCATACCTTTTGGGGGGAGAAGAGGTGGTTTCATACCTTTCCCAAGGCTATTTGCACGTAAGTGAATATAATGAATGTGACTGGAATTGGTACTCAGCTCTCTGATTTCCAATTCTAAGCTGTTATTCATTATACCACCCATTCATCCAAACTTACAGCACCTGGTATTCCAAGCTGTCACCCATCTAGATATTGACCAGGCTCAACATTGACAAAATCAGTGACAAAATCTTATTAAGGACAGAAAACATTAAAAGAACAGCAATTAAGAAAACAGAAGATAATTTTGATGCAAAATTGACTAGAAGGCAAGAAGAGAATTCCACAAGCTAGAAGAGCGAGAAAAGAAATTGTTAGCATAGAACTTACTATTTCCAGAGATCTTTTACTTTGGCTTTGAAATTTGCTAGGGAGTACTCTGATCTTTGCAACAAGGAGCTTGATATTATTGTGAACTGTAGAAGTTCTGTTCTTATCCTTAACAAAGAACAGTGAATTAAAAACAACTCTATTGACCAATTTGATATTTCTATGGGATCATTAGACTCTGCTAAGTCTTCCGACCTTGTTGCTTTATTTATCTTATATAATCTTAGTGCCTACCAAGATATCAACATTGATAATATAGGGTTATATAGAGATGATGGTCATATAGTGGTGAAAAATTCCACAAAACTTAAAGCTGACAAAATCAGGAAACTAATACATAGAGAATTTAAAAGTCTCAGCATTAGATCACGAGTTACTTACCATCACCCGAAGAAGTACAAACATATATATACATATATTAAAATAATAAGAAAGAACAGTAAGATTTATAATCTGGTGTTCTTAACAATTATTATTTAAAAAAAAAAAACAGTGCTCAATACAAACAGTAGAGCAAAATATTATAATTATTTTCTTTTTAAAAAACTTAAAATCCATAGTCTTGTTTCATTGTCAAGCGATGCTAGGAATAACTTTCTAAGAAATTTACTTAATTTATAAGTGCAGACAATATTGATATTATGAGTTGTTAAGGTTAAGGAAAATTCAATCTATTTTAATTCAGGGATGGTTGGGTTTTAATTTCCTTAGCTTATGTATCCAATATATGTTACTTACAAAGTCAGGTTAAGTTTAGGTGGGGTGAGGGTATCTGCTAACAAATGTATACTTCAGTTATTCAATGAGTTGTCTGGGTTTTCAATAACAAAAAAAAAAAAAAAAATTTTTGGCATTTTTATTCATCTGCTTAAATCATATTTTTATATAAAAAGATTTTCTGAAAGGGTCATTTAAATATGAGTAAGTCATATTTTTAATATTTAAATTTATTCTTACAGATTTAAAGTACCATTCCACCTTCTAATAACTTACTATATGGTATTTTTACAAATAAATATATTAGAATTTAATTACTAATTAATGATCAAATATAAAAATGTATGTTTCATCTCTCTATTTTATTATTTTTTTCAAAATTAATTATTACTTGAGGAAAATATTTGACTGTGCCTACAAAAAACAACTATTTTATTTCTTTCAGAAACTTAATAATGTATAATTTTTCATGTATGCACAGTGGCATGGGTCATTTAATGGCCCTTGTCCTTTGTAACCTCGGAAAGGTTACTGAACAGAATAATCACATGAAGGTTGGTAATGAACAATAATATTTAGGACAAAAACAACACATATAAGATTTGCCAGTGGCACATAGAAGAAGAGGTCAACTGTCTCTTTTGGACTTCTATCTTCAGAGCTTTCTCATCGAAAGTATCAAAAAGAACCTCTATAGGTTCAACCTCATCTAGAGTAGTGTTCTCTTCAGTTGAATACCTACTTTTAATTTGATTATAGTGTCTCTTATGCACCATTTCAGGACATTTTACTAGATACACCATCCTGCCAATTCTTTGGATGACAGTTCCAACTTCCTAATATGTTTTTATTTGACTGGTACAGACTGTAAAAACATTTTGACCAATTTTATAAATTTTTTTTCAGGTTTTTGTACTGATTGATCATGTTTTTTTCTTATTTGGTATAAAAATGTCAAAAACTGATTGTATTTTTCGTACAAACATAATTTCTGCTTGTGAATATAGAAGGATATATTCTAACAATGAAGAACTAAATAAACTCACTAAAAATCTTGAGCATCAACAGGTGGCTATAAACAACACCTAATCAGGGAACAAATAAATAAATAAAGCAATTTCCACACCCTAATATATAAAATTAAAAATAAATCCCAAAATATCCCTCTTTCAACACCACTCTCCCTCCATTATCTCAGATAATCAAAAGTCACTGGGAAATACTATATCTCAAACCAGATCTAAAAACTTTGTTTAAGGAACTAGCCTTCTAGCATATCGTAGACCTAAGAATCTTAAGGAAATTATAGGTACTAACCAAATTTCAGAGGATAAGGTAAACCATAATAGACCAAAAATAAAAACAGGATTTTTACCAACCATGTAGTAACAAAAAGACCCTAGGTTGTAACCACATTAGACATACCAATTCATTCACTACCTCAGTCACTAAATCTACTTTCAAAATCTACCACAACACTAACTATAGAAGTCATAACATAATTTACTTATTAGAATGCACACTATACCAGAAACAATATGTGGGAAAGTCTGAATGGCCCTTTCACCAGAGAATTAATAATTATCAGGATTGGATCAAGTCAGCTCCTCATGAAAGAATAACATTTTCGCCTAGAAAAACATGATTTTAAAAGCCATACAAGATTCACTATAATTGAAAAAATAAAAATTGACAGAAAAGATAACATTAGAAAAATACTAGAGGAACATGAAGATAAATAGATTTTGTATCTCAGAACACTTTGTTCAGATGGGCTTAACTACAAATTTAATAACACAGAATATATAACCCCATAAATCAAGCCCTACCCACATCTCTCAACAACACAAGGCAGACATGCTTGCAGAGGTGTTGCGGTTTCACACTTATACACACAAATATATACATATACACATACTCCCCCAAAAACTAAAAGATAACATACACTTAACACACACATCCCATTTCCAGCAACCAATAAAACTGTCAAAATGACCAGGGAGGGAATTCTGAGAGCCAAGAATCTCCCATCTTCTATCTTAAAAACAACTTGAAAGAGGCCATTTAACTAACACAAAGAATGACCAAAATTAACAATAAAAAAAACAAATGAAAACTACAGATAAAGTTCACTTTCTTTTTTAACTTTTAAATTTAAAGACACTCATAAATATTCAGCAGGTTAACTGAAATGTCTAGGCATTTAGAACTTAGATTTTTTCAATCTCGCCTCTCCTTAAGGAATTACTACTTTCCCAAGCCAACACACAGAACAAATCTGTTGAAAAATCAAAGGAAAAATGGCTGAATCCATCATTTCAACTTTTGGAGAGTTCAATTTTCATTTCGATCAAAGTACATTTTCCCAAAATGCTGCAGGTTTGATACAATGCTCATTTGCAAAATCCAGTCTAGCAAGAACATGTTTTCACTTAAGAAGTGTTTTTTTTTCTCCTTGGAGTCCTTGAAAAGATGTCATATTGATGAAGTGAACGGCTAATTCTATCTGTACTCACTTTTACTCCACTTACTCTTCTAGTCCTCTCTGAAGTTCTTTAAGTGTAACTTGGGGCTCATTGCCAACTTTTCTTGCCAATAATCTTGCCCTATGTTTCATTACCTTTCTAGGACAACCAGAGCTTTTGTTGGGATGAATGGAATCTGCCAGTGACAAACTATCGTATAAACTGAACTCAATTTAACTGACTAGATATCTTCCTATAACCAAGTCCATTTGCATTAAGGTCAACAATACATTTGTTATACTGGACGTACCTATTCTATTATTAATAGACTTTCCCACACATAATAAGTAGTAGTAGCGGTTGCCAGTTGGGCTCAGTGGTGTTGAGCGAGTCAGTCAATGTCGGACATTGAAGTATCAACCATCACAACTAGATTGCTGCATCATAAACTCTTATTTTCAAGTTCCTAACGTTTTGTACGTCGAACCTAATTTAGGACGACTTATTGAAATACAAGCCTCCACTGTGAAAACTACTCTACAACATTGGCGACAAGGGATTCGTAATTCACAAGGGAAAAGAAAAATTTTTTGTTCACTCTATAACAACACATTGGCAACCAAAATTCGAAATTCATATGAAAAAAAATTTTTTAGGAAAAAAAAATTTGTTTCGCCATATACAACATTTGGTGACGAATGTATTTTGAATTCATATGGAAAAAAAAAAAAATTGCGTTCACTCTACAGCACTTGACGACATGGATTCGTAACTCATACAGAAAAAAAAAAAAGTAACCCGCCATAAAAAACGTGGCATACATCGGATTCAGTTTCATATAGTGAAGAAAAAAATTTCGCTCGCCATGTTATTTAGTGACGAAATTCATTTATCATACGGAGGAAAAAGAAAAAAAAACTTGCTCGTCAAATTTTCAGCGACAACATCACTGATTCACATTTAAAAAAAAAACAAAATAACTTGGAAAAGTTTTTAGAAAGACAAGACAAAAAAAATCAGTCATATTCTCAACTGAGAAAAGAATTTTTTTTTTTTTTCTGGATAAGACAGTTTCCTCAAATAGGTCACGAATTACAAATTCGTTTTGCACCCCCCTCTACAATATTTAAGCATTGTGTAAACTTTTTGCTAAGATGGAGGAATGCAAGAATATATTCCAAGAATTTTTTAAGTTCCAGACGGAACAACAAAAGACAATACTGGAGCAGCAGAAAACATTCCAGATACAACTTCAGGAGGAAACCTTTAATAGATAGATACAGTTTCAACGAGACATGGAACTGATGCATAAGGAGTTTCAAAACAAAATTCTGGAAATAACTGAGAAGAGGAAAGAGAAAAATCTATGAAATGATTCTTTCCCAGAGAATACAATATGGAATTCGATTGAGATAACTTTTGAAGAGTATTTTAAAAAATATACGGATGTATATAATGAGGACTGCCACACGTGGTCTGAAGGAAGTTAGGAACTGCTGAGCATAACAAATTGGTAAACTACATTTTACCAAAAAACTAGCAAGTTGACTTTTACCGAGGCGGTAAATATATTAAGTGAATTATTTAGTAAAAAGACATCTTTGTTTCACAAGAGGTGGAAATGTTTAAATCTGATGAAAGAGGATGAACAAGACTTTATAACGTATGCAGCTAATGTGAACAAGCATTGTGAAGAATTCAAACTAGAAGAATTAAACGCTGACAATTTTAAGTGCTTAGTATTTGTTCAAGGACTAGTTTCAGAGAGAGACGCAGAATCGAGGAAGTTGGTACTTTCAAAATTGGAAAACGAACCGAGGATTTCGGTACAGAGTTTGGCAGAAGACTGCACAAGATATGTTAGTGTAAAGAAAGACTCAAAAAAAATAGAACAGCCTGGCGTTTCGCATGTAAGGAAAATACGCTACAAAAAAGAAAGTCAGTCTACCAAAAAGAATTCTAAAATTGCAGATTATCAAACAAAAAGTGAAATATCAGGAAAAAATAAACAAAAACTCCCGAAGCCATGTTTTGCTTGCGGTGAACTTCACTGGTACAGATATTGCAAGTTTAGGAATAAAAAATGTTTCAACTGTGAAAGAGTGGGGCATAAAAGCTCACACTGCAGGTCAAAAAATAAAGACAATAAAATAAGAAAATTAAAGTCCGACGAAGTAAACGATGGAATAACTAGAAAATTTATTATCGTCAAAATAAGTAATAAAAAAATAAAAATGCTACTCGACACTGGTTCCGACCTATCTATCATAAATTTGCATACGTGGAAGAAGTTGGGGAAACCAACTTTAATGAAGACAAATAAAATCGCGAGGTCAGTGACAGGAGAAAAAATACATTTTATTGGAGAATTTGTTACAAACATCATGTTAAATAAAAAAATGCGAAAAGTTAAACTATTTGTCATAGAAAATACCACAAACGTACTTGGTACGGATTGGATAACAGAATTTCAATTATGGGATTTACCAATAAATTCTTTCTGTTACAGGGTTGAAAATTTAAACTGCGAGGCCCAAAAATTAGTTAGGAAACTAAAGGGAACTTTACCTACTGCTTTTTCTCCAGGTTTGGGAACATGTACCAAGATGGAGGCAAAACTACAGCCAAAACAAAACACTCAGGCAATATTCAAAAAGAAAAGGAATGTGCCGTTTGCTTCAATTGAACAGATAGATAAAGAATTGGACAGATTAGAGAAAACGGGTTTATTTAAAAATGTTGAGTGGGTAACACCAACAATATACGTAAAAAACAAGCTCCAGAAAGTAAAAATGAAGCCGACACCGTAAAAAACTGGGGAACAAGTTACACACAACCAAGGACATGCAGTATTATTAAATGATTTAAGTCAACAAGAAGAACCTACAGAAACTGAGTCCATCTTTAAGAAGTTCAAAGCGGAAGTGTTCTGGTAACACTATGGAGATATAAAAAAAAAAATAATAAAAATAAAAAGCGGATTGGCTATATGAGGTACTTGGTGAAAGGGGAAAAACTCACGTGCAGTAAACAGATTAGACGACGTGGTTGACAGCGGTCCCGCGAAGAAAAAAAAAAAAAAAACGCCGATAAAGGTGATTTTCAATGTTTGATCTAACAACCCCTGCAAATAATTTTACCTAAGGTACGCTGATCCAGAAGAAAAAAAAAGAAAGGCAACTGATCATTTAAAGGTGGATAAAAAAAAAAATAGGAAATAAGCTACGTTGTTGTTTAAAAAAAATAAAATAATTCTTTTGTTTTTTTTCTTCATATTTTCTGTAAAAATTTGAAAAATAAATAAAGAAAGAAAACTTTTTACTCCTGTGGAGTAAAGTTTTAGGGGGGGATGTTATACCGGACGTATCTATTCTATTATTAATAGACTCTCCCACACATAATAAGTAGTAGTAGTAGTAGCGGTTGCCAGTTGGGCTCAGCCACTGTGAAAACTACTCTACAACAACATTTATGGAGGTCTTGGTTTTGATTTTCCCCATTTTGTCAATGTTTAAAGAATGGTTGACAGAAAAAAATGATGCAATACTTTTAATCATTCCTAAAAGTAATCATAAAATTAATCTGGAATTTTCTAAAAAGCAACCCCATCATAATTTGGAACATTTTAGTAAAGTTTGAACAGTATTATAAAAAAAGCTGTTGTAAATAAAAATGTGTATATATTACATATACACAGACAAACACACACATATATATATATTACACACACATATATATATATATATACATACATTACATATATATATATGTGTGTGTGTGTGTGTGTTTTAAAACATGGTAATTCCTGTGTAGCGAAGAGATCATATTTTAAATCAGTTAATTTCTATTATTATGCTCTGTAAATTTACATTGAGCACTGTTTTGTAAAAATAAAAATATCAATAAGAACACCGGATTATATATCTTACTGTTATTTCTTTTTATTATAATATATATATATATATAGATATATATATATATATATATATATATATATATATATATATATATATATATATAAACCCTTATGCGATCACTAGCAATCAGTCAATGTTGGTCAGATCACAAAATTGTTTGCTCACATACAGCAATGCATTTAAAGAAGCCTGTTAGAAACAAAGAATGCAGACATAACAAAACTAAAAGACAGAAAAACATTAGACTCTTTACAAACATTGTGATTCAAAACTTTCATCTCTTTATATAGGCAATGTAATCAAGATTCAAATGATCCTGAAATTAAATCTTTCCTTGAAAGCATGCATAAATGCCATCAGGTTGGGATGGCAGACAAAGTATGCCTATCAAAGAAAAGGACCTTTAAATCAGCCAAAGGAAAGTCTCAAGCAAAATTGAGGGAGATAAAGGAGGGCTGGTGGACAGCAAAGGCTAAAGTTTTGCAGGAGGTTGCTGACAGATGTGACTTCAAATTATTCTACCAAAACTTTAGGTTTTTATTTTTTTTATCAGATAACATTCTTCTGACAGATAAAAACCACACTATCAAATGCTGGATCCTAAATCAGGATTCGTCTGTTAATGCTAAAGTAATAAACAATCTTCCTCAGAGACCTGTTGTACAAATGCTTTCTGCTTCAACCTTCAAAGTCAAAAAAGCCACCAAACACCTTCCAAATGTGAAGATGGAATGCCAGCTGAAATATAAAAATGTGGCACCAATCTTTTGATATGCAAAATTTGTGAATTTCTCAATCTTGTGTGGGAAAGGGAGAATTGCAACAGCAGTATAAGGATGCTTCAATTATCTATTTGTATAAGTGCAGAGGGAACCTGTTTGAGTGTGCCAACCATAGAGGAATATCTCTTCTTTCGGTTGCTGACAAAATCCTTGCTTGTATCATCCTGAATAGGTTTAATGAATTTGTCTCAGAATCGGCATTACTAGAGACCCAGTGCAGTTTACAATCTAGTATAGGAACCATGGATATGATCTTTTGTCTTCGACAGGCCCGGGAGAAGGCACGAGAACAAAACAAAGATTTATTTGTTGTTTTTGTAGGTGTCACAAACGCTTTTGATACTGTATCTCGAACTGCTCTTTGGGAAGTTTTGTCAAAATCAGGTGTTCCAGAAAAAATGCTCCATATTATCATCTCCTTTCATGAAGGAATGAAAGCTTTTGTAAGGTCGGGAAGTGAGCAATCGGACATTCCTTTTTTGTCTCCAACCGTACAAAGCAAGGTTGCATACTTGCTCCTCTTCTCTTTACACTTTTCTTTTCTGCTATTCTTGAAAAAGCATTATCTAACTTAAGTGAAGGAGTCAATGTTGAATTCAGAACAAGTGGAGGTCTATACAATCACAATCGAAACTTGCTCTGCAGCTAGTACATGATCTTCTTTTTGCAGATGATGCTGCTCTATTAGCACACAGTCTAGAAGACATACAAACTATCCTTGATAAATTCTCTGAAACAGTGTAAGCATTTAGACTCACTATCAACATAAAGAAGACTGAGCTAATGTACCAGCCAATCAATCACTCATGAATCCTTCCGTCTTCACTGATGGTATGGCATTAAAAACTGTTGAGGCGTTCATATATCTTGGATCAACAGTGTCTTCTGAAGGGAAAAATGGACAGAGAGATCCAATCCAGAATAGTATTTGGTAATCTTAAACTTAGGTCATGGAACATCAAAGACATGTCTCTCAGAATAAAGATTGACATCTACAGATCTGTCGTCCTCTCAGCACTTCTCTAAGCTTCTGAAACTTGGACCCTCTGCCACAAACACATAAATCAACTTGATGTTTTCACATGCACTGTCTTCATGCCATAAAATGGGGTGACAAGGTCAAGAATAGTGCAATACTGAAGAAATATAACAACATCACAATCATTGAAACCATTCTAGCAAAGATACAACTTAGGTGGGCTGGTCATGTGAGAATGGATGAGCATAGGCTTCCCAAAAAGGTGCTGTATGGACAACTACCAAGCTCCAAGAATTCATCTGCTACAAAAACAAATTTAAAGTCAACTTTAAACATCTCGACTTTGATCTGAAAAACTGGGAAGGTTTCATTAAATTAAATTAAGACAGGTTTCATTAAATTAAAGGATTTTGAAGACAGTAGACTGAAGCACTGCAGTCAGCTTTGTCAAGTGCTGAAGCAGAGACAGCATCAAAATCCTGCCTCGACAAATTTCTTCTGTCAGTGAGGCTTTGTCGCTCGCAGCAAGCTGGGCTAGTATCGCACTTAAGACAGTACAAATGAAATATGTCTTTCTCTTACCTGATTTTCTCCACAATAGTCCCTGCTAGCATAAGTGTAAAATGAAAAGGGAACCATCCACTGCTTACACTCATTTATCGTTCATGACAGGAGAGTCCATTAGATATATAACAAATAGATACATACACACACACACACATATAATACATATATATATATTACAAATACATATATATTACAAATACATACACACACACATATATATATATTATATATAGATAATATTAGTGGTAAATATACATATATATGCAAAATCCACAGGTGCATATACACACATGTATATTTTTTGAATAAAAAATTCCGAGAGGATAGAATCCAGGTAGAACTCAATGTCCAGGACAGAGTAAGGATATAATAAAAAGGCTTAAACACTAATATTCCATGGTCATAATTTATTCCATTAGAATCGTGAATACGATCCAATTCATCAGACCTACTTGTAGGTCTGATGAATTGGATCGTATTTACGATTCCAATGTAATAAATATATATTACAAATACATACATACATTACAAATACATACATATATATATATATATATATATTACAAATACATACATACATTACAAATACATACATACATTACAAATACATATATATATATATATATATATTACAAATACATATATATATATATATTACAAATACATATATATATATATATATATATATTACAAATACATATATATATATATATTACAAATACATATATATATATATATATATATACATACATAACAAATACATACATACATTACAAATACATATATATATATATATTACAAATACATACATACATTACAAATACACATATATATATATATATTACAAATACATATATATATATATATACATTACAAATACACACACACATATATATATATATATATATATACATACATACATACATTACAAATACATATATATATATATATATATTACAAATACATATTGGTGCAAAAATAATATCGTTTTTTGACATATTTTTTAACGTCAAAAACCGATATTATTTTTGCACTAACCTAATACATACATTACAAATATATATTACAAATACATACATACATTACAAATACATATACAGTGTATCACAAAAGTGAGTACACCCCTCACATTTCTTCAAATATTTAAGTATATCTCTTCATGGGACAGCACTGAAAAAATTACCTTTTGACACAATGAAAAGTAGTCTGTCTGCAGCATATATAACAGAGTTAATTTCTTTTCCCCTCAAAATAACTCAAAATATAGCCATTAAAAGCTAAATCCTTGGCAACAAAAGTGAGTACACCCCTAAGAAACTACACCCCTAAAAAGTGAGTACATCCCTAAGAAACTACACCCCTAAATGTCTAAATTGAGTACTGCTTTTCATTTTCCCTCCAAAATGTCATTTGACTCATTAGTGTAACTATGCCCATGTGTTCATGGGGAGCAGCTCTAACACTCTCTCTTACCGGTCACTGAAAGTTCCAACATGGCACCACATGGCAAAGAACTCTCTGAGGATCTTAAAAAACGTATTGTTGCACTACATAAAGATGGCCAAGGCTACAAGAAGATTGCCAACACCCTGAAACTGAGCTGCAGCACAATGGCTAAGATCATCCAGCATTTTAAAAGAGCAGAGTCCACTCAGAACAGGCCTCGGGTAGGTCGTCCAAAGAAGCTGAGCGCACGTGCTGAGCGTCACATCCAAATGCTTTCTTTGAAAGGTCAGTGTAGGAGTGCTGTTAGCATTGCTGCAGAGATTAAAGAGATTGGGATTCAACCTGCTAGTGTTCAGACCATATGCCACACACTACATCAAATTGGTGTACATGGCTGTCACCCCAGGCCTCTTCTGAAGGCAATACACAAGAAAGCCCGCAAACAGTTTGCTGAAGACATGTCAACAAAACCCATAGATTACTGGAACCATGTCCTATGGTCTGATCAGATGAAATTTAATTTGTTTGGTTTTGATGGCCTTAAGCATGTGTGGTGGCGACCAGGTGTGGAGTACAAAGATAAGTGTGTCATGCCTACAGTCAAGCATGATGGTGGGAATGTCATGGTCTGGGGCTGCATGAGTGCTGCAGGTATTGGAGAGTTACATTTCACTGAGGGAAACATGAACTCCAACATGTACTGTGAAATACTGCAGCAGAGCATGATCCCCTCCCTCCAGAAACTGGGTCGCAGAGCAGTGTTCCAGCATGACAATGACCCCAAACACACATCCAAGACAACCACTGCTTTACTGAAGAGGCTGAGGGTAAAGGTGATGGACTGGCCAAGCATGTCTCCAGACTTGAACCCAATAGAACATCTTTAGGGCATCCTTAAGCAGAAGGTGGAGGTGCGCAGAGTCTCAAATATCTGCCAGCTCCACGATGTCGTCATTGAGGAGTGGAAGAGCATTCCAGTGACTACCTGTGAAGCTCTGGTAAACTCCATGCCCAGGAGAGTAAAGGCAGTTTTGGATAATGATGGTGGCCACACAAAATATTGACAGTTGACATGTTGTATGTTAATATTGACAACTTTTCCTAAGGGGTGTACTCACTTTTGTTGCCAGGGATTTAGCTTTTAATGGCTATATTTTGTGTTATTTTGAGGTAAAAATAAATTAACTCTGTTATATATGCTGCAGACAGGCTACTTTTCATTGTGTCAAAGTGTCATTTTGTCAGTGTTGTTCCATGAAGAGATATACTTAAATATTTGAAGAAATGTGAGGGGTGTACTCACTTTTGTGATACACTGTATATATATATATATATATATATTACAAATACATACATATATATATATATATTACAAATACATATATACATTACAAATACATATATATATATATATATTACAAATACATATATACATTACAAATACATATATATATATATATATATATATATTACAAATACATATATACATTACAAATACATATATATATATATATATATATATATTACAAATACATATATACATTACAAATACATATATATATATATATATATTACAAATACATATATACATTACAAATACATATATATATATATATATATATATATATTACAAATACATATATACATTACAAATACATATATATATATATATATATATATTACAAATACATATATACATTACAAATACATATATATATATATTACAAATACTTATATACATTACAAATACATATATATATATATTACAAATACTTATATACATTACAAATACATATATATTACAAATACATATATACATTACAAATACATATATATATATATATATATATATATATATATATATATATATATATATATATATACACACAAGTATATAATTGGTGTATATGGAATGAATTCCAATAACCAACAATTACTATTCTTAAAAGAGTGCTCTATACAGAGTAGAGCAGATATTTACAACCATAATAAGATCTAGAAAGATCATCTGGTTTACTCCCCCTTTCAATATAATGGTTAAAACTAAATTAGGACGTATATTTCTAAACCTCATCAAGAAACAACTTATGTAATTGTAGGAATCCTAATAATTGTCCACTACAAAATAACTGTAGGATTAGTTCTGTAGTCTATCTTAGTACAATCTCAACAATGCAAAATCCAAATATAAAATTTTTTTTTTACATTGGTAGCACCATGAAAACATTCAAGGAACGCTGGAGGGGGCATATGCAATCTTTTAATAACAGTAACTATAGGTACATGACTTCATTATCCAAGTATTTTTGGAGTCTAAAAGAAAAGAACAAAACACCTACAGTTAAATGGAGATTGATTAAGAAAGCCCGGACACGTAACTCCCTATATGCCCCATGTTACCTATGTCTTAACGAAAAATTTGAAATTATTAGATTTAAAAACAAAGCTGATCTCTTAAATCAAAGATATGAACAAACAGTTAATTGTAAACAATGTTATAAATTTAACTTATTATAGGGGTTGTATACTTTAAATGGTAATGATATGTCACTGTAAGTTTAATAGATTATTACTTTTATTACATGATGGTCATCCTGACAATATGAATGTGTATTGTATACCTACATAGTGTTATTCATGTCTGTGTATGTGTGTATATATTTGTGTGTATGTATGTGTGTTTGTACTGCAGAATGTGTATGTTTGCATATAAGTGTATTTATATGTCAGTAGTTTTTTATATATATATATATATATATATATATATATAAAGTAAGAAGGTAAAAAGGAGAAGAAGAGAAGAGGTTAAAAAATATTGATGTATATATATGTCCTGTTATATTGTGTATCTATATTTACATATATTTCTGTATGTATATCTATATGGATGTATGTTTACGTATGTATATGTATGTATGTTTATATATATATTTGGTTGAATGTCTCTGTATTTATGTGTATGTACGTATATATATGTACTTATTATTATAGATATGTATATGTATGTATGTGTATATATATATGTGTGTGTGTGTGTGTGTGTGTGTGTGTGTTTGTGCGGGTGTATATGTGTGTGTTGACACCTATTATATATGAGATTGTGTGTATGTGTAGGTATGTAAACTTTGGTTTGTCATTACTGCCACATTAGTTAGTCTTTGTATATATGTATATGTTTGTGTATTTGTGTGTGTATATATATGTATATGTGAGTATGTGTGCATATATATGTATGTATGTGTATATGTACTTGTTATCATAAGTATGTATATGTTTATGTTTATGTATTTATATGTATATATATATATGTATGTATGTATATCTGTGTTGGTTTGTGTTTACTGCCATGTGTGTAAGTCTAGGTGTGTATATATGGATTTGTATGTGTATTTGTGTGTGTGTGTGTGTATGTATATATATGTATATATATTTATGTATGTATGTGTATATGTACTTGTTATTTATATATATATATATATATATATATATATATATATATATATAATTATGTATGTATGTGTATATGTGTGTGGGTGTATGTGTATATGTGTGTGGGTGTATATGTATGTGTTGACACCTATCATATGTGAGATTGTGTGTATGTGTAGCTATGTCAACTTTGGTTTGTGTTTTACTGCCTAGTGTGTAAGTCTATGTGTGTGTATATGTATATGTATGTATGTGTGTATATATATGTATATGTGTGTATGTATTTATATTTATATATGTTTATGTGTCTATATATGTATATGTATATGTGCGTATATTTATGTGCATATGAGTGGATGGGAGTGTACTTATGTATGTTTATATGTGGATGTGTCGATACGGGTATTTATACATGATTATATATTTGTATATGTGGATATATGTCCGTATGTTGTAGTGTATATATATATATATATATATATATATATATATATATATATATATATATGTATGTATATATCAGTGTCTTGAAACATACCATCTATACTAACTAAAATCTACTCCTGAATGATAGGGATTTTTTAATGGCTTATAGACTTAATTAACAACTGTGCGTGGTTACTTTTTATAAAATTATGAACTTTTACTATATTTTATTGTTAATAAGATAATAAGATAATGTTGTTAGAACGTATGTATATTCCCATTTTTATGTGTGTATGCATGTATATACATATGTGTGGTTGTGTATGTATATATATATATATATATATGGATGTGTTTGTGCGTGTATATATGTCTATATAGGTGAATTTACGTTTGCATGTTTTTTTGTTTTTTTTATGTGTATGCGTATGTTTGTATTTGTGTTGGTACATATATATGTTTGTGTACTTAGTTTATATGCACATGTGTATACATGTATATGTATGTTTAAATATGTATATATGTGTGTGTATGTATGTATTTGTGTGTATATGTGTATTTGTATTTATGTGCATGTATGTATATTTATATCTGGCATTTTTTTTTTTACGATGCTCTGCGGGTTGATATATTTATACTTGCTTCTGTATGTGTATGTGTGTATATATATATATGTGTGTGTGTGTGTTTGAGGGTGTATATAGACATATTTCTGTGTATATGTGTATATATGTATATACGTGTGACTGTATACTTATTTATGTAGTTCTTTTTATCTTATTTTCTTTCACCTAATATATAATAAAACATATATCAACTCATGATTAAAATATATGTTTTTATTGATATTTGGGGGTTTGGAATTTTCGTTTTTTGATATATTAAATAATATTATTTTTAACCATTTTTATCTTTGTATATTTGCTCGCTTAAGTTATATTTTAATAAGTGGTTAGCTTTTGTTTAATGACACTTTCAGTCTTAAATATTTCTTGGTTGTGGTATCTGCTTGTCTAGGTCAATATCTGTGGATGTGTGTACATGTATTTATCGGTGTCTATGTGTATGGAAAATGCATTCACTTTTAATTGTGTATGTATGTATGTGTTGGTTTCCTTTTTCTTTTTTTTCATCGTCTCGTCACTTTTTTGTGTGTATATATACATAAATATGTCTGAGTGCTTATGTATTATAATCTGAGAGTGTTTGTGTTGTTTTATGCGTGAGGTTAGGACCCCATTCACACACTTGGGATTAAAATGTATACATATTGTCAGAAGACCAGATGACATATTAGTGTCTATTCTAAAGTAATTTCAATGAAGAAATAAATTGAATAACATATGTATTTCTTCTTTTCTCCTCAGTAATTTTATAATTTTAAACTTAATAATGATTAAATTTGAATTTTAAAATTGGTAATTTTTACTTTTAATTTTAATATCAAATTTTATCATATAATTTAATAATCATTGGTTAGAATAAATTCTTTTTTAATATTACCCCTATTTTAAAGATCTGAATAGCTATTATAACGACTTTGTTGTCAAGCTTTTTGAATTTTCCTATACTTGTATTTTGATTGGTCATTCTAGCTTTTGTAACAACTTTTTCCTCTTGGGAAGGATAGTTAATTAATTTGAAACTTTGAAGACACTGGTGGTGTTGAAACAAAATGGCTATTTTTGTAGTGATTTTATAACATATTTATGTTATAATTTTTTAAAATAAATAATATATATATATATATATATATATATATATATATATATATATATAATAAGAATAATAATACTAAATATAATAATACTAACACCAGCAGATATAATTGTAGGAACCCCAATGATTGCACATTACAAAACAATTGCCAAATTTATCTTACTACTATTTTTACACTTGAAAACCTGAATATTAAAAAATTTTACATTGGTAATACTAAAAATCCGTTTAAAATCTGTTGGTATCAGCATGTTTTTTCCTTCAAAAATAGTTCTCATAAACACAATACTTTGCTGCCCAAGTACTATTGGAATTTAAAAGAGAAACTCCTACTGTTAAATGGAAATCAGAAGAGCTCATACCTCTAATTCTTTACATGCAACATGTTACCTTTGCTTCAATGAAAAACTGAAAATCATGAAATTTAAGGACAATATTAACCTATTAAATCAAAGGAATGAGCTTACCATTAACTGCAGGCATAACTCATCTTTTAACTTGCAATCTGGCTAGAAATACGATTATGTGTGAGGTTGGAATGATGTCGGTAAGTCTGTAAATATTTTTTTTTTATTATTTATTTTATTTATATTTTTTTTATTATTATTTACAGTTATTTGCTAAGAATTTAACCTAACATGGATTATTAAGTTAATATTGAATAGTTATAATTCTTCATGAATTAATCTTGCATGGACTTTATTATGGTTTATCTTGGTAAGTATGTTTGCATGTTAATATATTTGTTTCTGCCTATTTTATATGAGTGTATTTTTCTAGGCGCACATATTTATGTATGTGTTTGTTTTTATGCCCATATGTATGTTTGTGGGTGTTTATGTTTGTGTATTTATATATTTTCTTTATAGATATCTTTATTGTTGTGTGTAAGTGTTTATGTATATTTTTATACGTACTTTTGCATACATTGGTGTACCTAATGTTTGTTGCATTTATTGATACTTTTCATACCAATGTTGAATTTAACAGATAAATTGATACTTAGTTAAGAATAGTAATAATAGAATAATAACATTATAATAATGCAATATATATATATATATATATATATATATATATATATATATATATGTATGTATGTATGTATGTGCATATATTTATGTCCGTGTGTGTGTTTGTGTGTACTCATGAATATATTTGTATATATGTGGGTACACGTGTGTGTGTTTTAATTTTATATATATGTTGATTTTTGTTTGCTGTATGTGTATGTAATTTGTTTGGTGTGGGTTTGGATGTTTGGTCCTTTCTTTATATAGCTTATGGGTGTCTATTTATTTATTGGTGTATATGTATATTTATCTTTTCTCTCTGCTTTGTTTATAGCCTGACATAAGTTTTTCTATTATACACTTCGTAACTTTATTTGATAACAAAAATATATATATATATATATATATATATATATATATAGTTGTAGAGTGGATAAATGAAATGGCCAAATATAAGTAGGCATGTATACATGTGCATACACAGGCACATAAATAAATAATCATTAAATTTATGACGAGGTGTAAATGTAATAGTGCTCAATGCGGTTATAGAGAGCAAAGATATGTATTATTTAGTATATAACACTCCATGCCTGATGAACTGGGAATACCACCCAGCAAAACTATAAGTTGCATGCCAAAAACTTAGGTATGCACATATATGTACTAATTTATACATATATATATGTGTGTGTGTGTGTGTGTGTGTTTATATATTTTTATCCATGCATGTATAATTTTGATTGATAGTTTGTTTTCTTGTTGGTGTTTGGATGGTTGAATCTTGGTGAGTCTGTTTATTTGTATATATGTATGTGAGTGATTGCTTATGTATGCTTCAATTGTACTTACTTGCGTTTGATATAATTTTCTTTGACTTGTGTTTTTTTGTTTTTTATTTATTCGTCTATTCTTCTTCCTTTCTATCCTCATATTTTATTTTTTTCACTATTTTTATTCCTTCTCATCTTTTTCTCCTCTTTCCTGTGTCATTTGTATATTTGCATTTTATATAATCATATTTATGTTTTTGCATATTATGACAATATTATGTCTGTCTTGTCATTTATAAATATTCTTCCCTTGTTCACTAAATCTACAGCCAAAACCCTATCAATGTAACTAATTTGTAGCAATAATGGATACCACTTACATCATCATCGAACCGAAAGGAGAACTTAGCATATAGATAAGAACAGTACATGAAAATATAGTATGTTTTCTCTGTTCTGATGTAATAATTTTGCCCCTATTGGGTGGGTGGAGGGTTTGGTTTTGAACTTTTTAAAATTCTTTATTTTGCAATCAATACCATCACTTGACAAGACACCAGAAGTGTTGAAAGAAAATGGCTGTTTTTGTAGTGATGTTATAACATGCTTATGTTATAATTCCTATATATATATATATATATAAGTATAGAGGTGGGTAAATCAAATAAGAATATATTATGAATTGTATATGTGCGCACTATGAAACTTTTTTCATATGCCTACAACCAACCATTACGCAGATTTAAATTATTAATATTTTTGAAAATGAAACATTTTTCCAGCAAACGCAGGTTGCATTGATATTCTCAGCCAGAAAAGGGTGTGATTGTGGTGACAAAATTCCAATTTACTACTGGTGTGTAGTCTTCTGTTTTGATGTTAAACACACACACACATATATATATATGTGTGTGTGTGCATATATATATATATATATATATATATATATATATATATCTATTTTACACACACACACACACACACACATATATATATAAATGCTGTAACCTAGAAAAGGTTACTGAATGATTTATAACTGAAATGGAGGTTGTAAATGAAATGGTAATCTGTATAACATCAACTAAATACAATCCTCGCCAGTGGCATGAATATATATATATATTACATATATATATTACATGTATATGTGTATATGTATATATTGATATAATAGGAAAGAACTCTTAGAATGATGATCCTAGGTTCTTTAGTATTTTTGTTTTTATTTTTAAAAAACAGTTTCTTGATACAGAAGTCGAGCTTAAATTATAATTATTTTTTAAGAATATGATTCCATTGCGACACAGTAATTACTATGTTTTGAAACTGGTCATTCATATTCAAGTTTAATTTCAATATTAAACCTTAACTGTTGGATGACTGTTTCATCCTCAAGTGATGTTTGGAATAACTAAGTAACAAAATGTTTTAGTCATTTATAGTTTTGAAATGGAGGTGTAATCTGGGGTTAGTTTTTCATTATCAAGGGGTTTTTGCTTTGATGAAAGTAGAGGTATTTGTTATATGTCAAGTTTTGGAGTCAGATTTTGAGGAAACCCCTACTACTAGAATAATAAACCGAGCCCGACTCAATATCGGAAAAATAAACAAAAAATTTCTAGAAAGAATTACCAAGCAAATTAAGGATTACCTAGGATTAACACTCTAGATTAATACCAAAGAAGTCACCAAATGGTTTATCAGTATCAACGACAAGCTAGACTGTACCCTAATGTTTGATATTGAGGATTATTACCAGTCAATATCAAGAGATCTATTCACGACTGCCCTAGATACTGCTACTATATATTCAGACCTAACAGAAGAAGAAACAAACACAATTCTCAATGCAAAAAAATCTGTCCTCATTCATAATGGGGACCAATGGATTAAAACTCTGAAGACCATTTTGACATCACAATGGGGTGATTAGACTCTGCAGAGTCTTCTGACCTTTTCAGGCTATTTATATTATACCACCTAACTGCACACCATGAATTAGACATTAAAGACATCGAGCTATACAGAGATGTTGGTGAATATTAAATATTAAAATAGATAAAATTAGAAAAATAATATATAGTGAATTCAGAAACCTAAATTTAAATACTACAGTCAACACAAAATTGAAAAGGGTAAACTTCCTCGACATATCATTAGACTTAATGAATAACATATAACTACCTTACAGAAAACCTAATACTAATCTCTTGCATGTACACCCCGGGTCAAACCATCCTCCATCCATAATTAAGCACATATCGTCATCAATAGAGAAAAGAATTAGTATGAATTCTGCAAATGAAGAAATATATTTTTACAACCAAGCTCTTTAATATAATGGCTACAAACACACTAAAATCAATTATATAAAAAATAATAGTATAAACCAGAGGAAAAACAGAAAAAGAAAAATCGTTTGGACCCCCCCCCCAACCACACACACACACATTCAACCAAATGGTTAGTAATAAGCTAGGACAAAGATTCCTAACTTTAGAATCTGTGGTATACTAATGCACAATCTCATCCATTAAGAATCAAAATATTGAAAAGATATACATATAGGATCCACAAAAAATTAATTTAAAACAAGGTGGAGACTACACAAAAGCTTCTTCAATAATATTAGAAACAGAAATCAGACATCCCTATCTAAATATTTTTAGCATTTAAATGAAACAAATAAAACACCAACAGTAAAATGGAAAATAATAAATAGAACAAGAACTTGTAGAACGTGGAATGACCCATGCCCTTTATGTTTATGCCTATATGAAAAACTACACATTATCAAGTTTCTAAAAAAACGAAAATTTATTAAATGAAAGAAATGAAATAATAGTTTTTTGCAGACACCACCAAATATTCACCTTAAATAATTAGCATTTTATAAATGGATAAAAAAAATAATACCATATAAAAATTACAAAATACCATATAAAATCTATTAAAAAATTCAATTAAAACAATAAATTTAAAAATACAACCCAATCATAATCTTAATGCCCCTTTAAGAAACCGTCAACAAAAAAAAAAATAAAAATAAACACCAAAAAGTATCGCACCTACAACATCAATCAATTAGAGTTTTAGCAGACAGTAATAAAAAAACAATGGAGCCTGATAAAAATTAGCCATTGTAGCGAGACAAAAAAAAACCAACCCAACCTTACACAACTCAAAAAAGAAGTTAAGCGTAGTAATCTACACAAAAACAGAAAAAGAAATATTATTTGGTTCAACCCCCATTCTGTTGATTATCTAGAATTAATATTGGACAAATTTTCCTGAAATTTATAAACAAACATTTTCAAAATAAAACCCCTCTAGGTAAGATCTTCAATAGAAAAACCATTAAAATAAGTTATTCATGTACTTACATGTTTAGAGTAATTGACTACCACAACAAGTATATCCTTAACAAATTCAATGGTGTCAACAAGAATTCTAATACCCTCTTGTAATTGTAGAAATAGTAACCTTTGCCTAGTCAAGGGAAAATGTAGATCATTTAATGTTATTTATCAAGCAACCATTTATCCTAAAGAAAATAAATCAAACCATCAAGTTTATATTGGGATTTCTGCAGGGAATGGAAAAAAAAGACTTTACAACTAAAGACACGCTTTTTCCAACCCAAGACTACTCTCCCAAAAATTTTGGAAATTGAGGGAGAAAGACCTCAACCTTCAAATTGACTGGGAATTTATAGGTTTTGCTCAGACTCCAAATGGTTTTAAGGGTAAGATGTAATTTATGTTTGGTGGAAAAAATTAAAATCATTAAATTTAAGAATCAATATATTCTACTAAACAAAAGGAATGAATTGGTACCCAAATGTCGCCATAGAAAAAAATTCCAACTGACATAACATTATTTCAACCTCACACTCCAAGTGTCGCTACAGGAACAAATGTCAACTCCACAAAAACCACCGTAGGTCCCTCTTTGTGCAAGGAAAATTAAAAACTTATGGTTGAATTCATTTTTTTTTATCAAAGTTCAAAATTACCCTATGCAAAAGTATTGGATACATCAATTTAATATTTTGTTGCATAGCCTCTGTTTTGTTTCACTGCTTCCAGTCGCTTTCTATAGCTGGCCACAAGTTTTCCACACTGATCCACTGTTACTTTACCCCATTCATCCTTGCATAATTTCTCTAATTGCTTGATATTTTGTGGATTCTGCTTATGAACTTTAACCTTCAAAGTATTCAACAAATTCTCAATTGTATTCAAGTCAGGAGACTGACTTGGCCAATTGAGAGTACTAATACCATTATTTTCAAACCATTCCTTTGTAAATTTTGCGGTATGTTTGGGATCATTGTCATGTTGAAGCATGAAATTCCGACCATGTCCTAAAGAAGTTGCAGATTTCTGAAGGTTCTTCTCTAGAATCTCGCTGTACATGCTACCATTCATTCTACCATGGATAACTTGTAACTCACCAGTGCCCTTGGATGAAAAGCATCCCCATATCATAATGGAAGCACCCCCAAACTTAACTGTGGGGATGGTATTGTGCTTGTTAAATGCAGTGCCATTTTTTCGCCAAACACTTGTCGCTGTGTTCCTTCCGAATAGTTCAACTTTCGTTTCATCCGACCAGGTTACCTTTTCCCAAAACTGCATACCTTACTTTTCATAAGTTTCGACAAACTTTAATCGGTCTTTGACATGTTTGGTTTTCAGTAAAGGCACTTTTCTTGGTGATCTTGAATGAAAGCCTGTATGATATAGTGCTCTGCTAATGGTATCCTTACTTAAATTAATTCCAGCACCCTCAAGATCAGTTTTAATTTCAGAACGAGTAATGAAGGGTTTTTTTGCACATTTCTGCTGATCCACCTCGAAGTACTCTCATTTATTTTTCTTGGTCTTCCATTTCTTGGAAGGTTTGCTGTACTGTCGCCATACTTCTTATACTTTATGATAATATTTCCTACTGTACTTTGTGCTAAATTCATTTCTTTGCTAATTTTTCGGTAACCTTGTCCTCCTTTGTGACATTCAATGATTTTATCTCGCATATCTCTGGATAATTCTTTAGTTTTTGCCATTTTTAATCCTTGAATTGCAGAATGCACATCAAAGAGTCAGATGATTAGTAGCACTATCTTGTAAACAATTGTGTGCTTCACTGATTGGTCAGAGATAACATTCCAATACTATCAAAAATTTGAATATTTAAAGTCTTTTAAAATACAAAGTTTCGATTGGAAATTTGAAAAAAGTGTCATGTATCCAATACTTTTGCATAGGGTAATTTTGAACTTTGATAAAAAAAATGGATTCAACCATGAGTTTTTAATTTTCCTTCCGCATACAACTAAAACAACTTTATGAGATATTACTTACCAAATATCAGGCAAAATGGCAAACATAAACTAGAGTTATAACAGAAAATAACATGTATCCAATACTTATGCGTGTCACTATATATATATATATATATATATATATATATATATATATATATATATGATGTTGAATGAAAAATAAACGATTTTAAGAGTTCAAAAACTAACCAAACCCCCTCAATAGGGGAAACATTGTTATGTAACCTATGATGACCAATCTGAATACAAGTTTATGTTACTTTTAAATAACATGACAGTATACTCTAGTATAAGTACAATTATTTAGTGCATTAAAGTTAAGATTAGATTAAATTAGAAATCAATATAAAAATTAAATTTTACGTTAACAGATTTAAAATTTTAAATGTCAAATTCTAAAGTTAATCGAGCATCACGTTTAATATTATTTCAAGATTATTCAGAAATTAAATTACGAGAAAAAATATATTTTATTGCTCTTAGTAAAGTGCCAATTTACCAGTTAAGTTTGACATTGATGAAAAAAGTATCCCTCATCACTACACATATTTGATAGATGGAAGTCAGAATTCAAATAAAGAAGTAGGTAAGGAAGGGAATTTTCTTATGACAGGACAAACACATTCACATAATAATGCACAAACATGTATGTATAAGTAAATATATAAGCACACAAATACAAGGAATATATTCACACAGGAAATAGAAGAAGGAAAAATAAAAAAATAAAAATAAGAATAAAAAGGCAAAAAGTGTAGCTAAACATATATATAAAAAACCCACAGAGGTAAAAGCATATACAATGAATCACACACATGTACAAATATACAAATAATCAGACCTCACAAAATTCAAGCATAAATGCACTAATAAATCTCCATAAACCAACTATCATAAACACAAACAAATATATAGATAAATTAGGATCAAATAAAAATAAGAAGTGTATGTACATGCATATGTATGATGCATATATATACATAGTTGAAATACACATATCAGGTAATAAACAAAGCAAAGAAAAAGACATATATGCATATACACACATATAAACGTACACACACACATACGCATACATAAATATGAACAACCAAACTCACTCATCTGCAAACAAAATACGCATATAAACATATAAATAAAATACCACATATATGCAAATATAAATATACAAACACATACACGTACCTACATATACACAAATATATACATATATACACACAAGAACATGCATACATGCACATATATATATACACATATACATACCAACACACAGCATAGATAACAATAATGGATTCTGAGTCCATGTAAAATTAATGCACAAATGATCACAAATATTTAATACCAAACCTCGAATAGATAATTAACCATCTATGTCAGGTTGCAATAAAAAATAAATATAAATAAATAAAATAAAGAGCCAATAAATAATAATAATAATATTAACAATACCATTATAAGGTAAATCGTGAACTATGTCTACAGATAACGGTAAGTTTAATCCTTAGGTTTAAGAGATTAATCCTGTCCTTAAATCTAATAATTTCCAATTTTTCTTGGATATAAAGAGGAGCAGGTACTGCCTTTTGGAGAGGGAAGTTTCCAGCAGTCAGCTCTGACAGTCGAATCGAACATTCTTGCTGTAACACTCTTGTTTGTGTTACTGACTCTGTTAATATATTTAACTCAGTTACTCTCTTTGTTCTTTATTTCTGGCCCCAATCTGGTTACAATCAATTTTCTCCATGAAACATGAACAGATTTGGAGTAGTCGATTGTCTAGTCTGCAACAATGGGACACAATTTACATCCAGTGACTTTCCGGATCAATCATATCACAATTGCTCCATATCACCCAAGGGCCAACAGAGCACTTCATTGATATGCTGAATAGAGCCCTGAAGAAAGCTAGGGACACACTCACAGAAAAAGCCCTACAACAGTTCCTTCAGGTGCATAGAATTACGCCCAACGACAACACACCATCATCATTACTTCCAACCGAGGTAATCAGGTCTGTGTTCAACAAGCTATATCCTAAAAAACAAAAAAAAAATGGGCGAACATACACTGTACCCAAAAAAAAAAAAAAAAAAAAAAAAAGCACTACCAACCCGGAGATAAAGTTTTTTTTTTGGATATTTTGTGATAATAAATCTTTCTGGGAAATGGGTACAATTGAGAAAAGAGTAGGAAATATGGTTTACATAATTAAAGGTCCCCAGTTTACTTACAAGCGATATTTGAACCAAATCAGGAAATGCCTGTCAGACGATGCTGACAGCAGTCCTCATGAAGAAAAAGAAGTCATGGATGTCCTTTATGATACTTTTTGCAAGCGGCCCCAAAGCAATGCCGTTTAAAGAGGAAAAGGAAAATGATGGACTTAACTGTCGTTAACACAAAGAAAAATAGGTATTGAGACTCCTGTGGAGTTAATACTTAGGAAGTGGGTGTTATGGTAATTTACCTACACACACATGGACTCTCCCAGGTATAAATAGGAACAGGTACTGCCTTTTGGAGAGGGGAGTTTCCAGCAGTCAGCTCTGACAGTTGGACCAAACATTCTTACTGTAACATTTTCGTTTGTATTACTGATTCTGTTAATATATTTTTTAACTCAATTCCTCTCTGTCTTTATTTCTGGCCCCAACAAAATACAGTGCTCAATGTTATATAACAGAGCTATAAGTGCATATTAGTGAATATATATAATATCCAATGTTGATAGCACAACTCAGAGTTTCATGCGGTCTTGCAATCTTCAGGTGCTGAGAATATTCTCTGAGAATATACTCAGCACCTTAAGATTGCAAGACCACATGAAACTCAGACTTGTTTGATTTGGATTGGTTTGTTTTATGGCATATCAACCACAATGGGTTATTTAATACCGACAAGATTTTTATTGCTGGTAATATTTTTTTCCTTCAAAAATCTATTTCTGGTAATATTTTTATTCTCAAAAATGTATCACTGGTAATATTTTTTCAAAAAATGTATAGCTGGTAATATTTTTTTTTCAAAAATGGTTTGTTTTGTTTTGTTTTGTGGTATAACTACCTCAATGGGTTATTTAATGTTGTCAAGATTTTTATTGCTGGTAATATTTTTTGTTTTTTCAAAAATATATTGCTGGTAATTTTTTTTTTAAATGTATAGCTGGTAATTTTTTTTCAAAAATGTATTGCCAGCAATACATTTTTGAAAAAAAATTAATGACTTTTCTTCAAAACTTTATTGCTGGTAATAATTTTTTTTTTAATTTCTGGTATTGAAACATATTTTTACACTTTCATAGTGTTTCAACCCTAGTTTTTTGAAGGTTAACTATTTGCCCATAGCTGGGACCCTAACAGATACTACCACCCCAGGTCAGGGTGCACCTGGGAACACGAGAAATTAAGAGGTGGTTCCACACTCCTCAAAGCCTCCTGATCAGATGCCTTGCTGTTGGATATAGTTTATCTTACCTAGGATGGGGATGAAATTTATTGTCATACCCAGGATGACTCAGACTTGTGCTATTGACATAGGATATTATGTATATTCACTAATGTATATATATATATATATACATATATATATATATATATATACTAACAGCATGCCCGTGCTTGATTCAAAAATCATACAACTCATACAGCAATTGCTATCACTTGACTTAAAATATTTTTGCCCTTCCTTGCCTTTAAAGGAGTGGCCTTTGCTGTGCTGATGTTGCTACATGCCTTACTTCTTGCCTATCTCACACTGCAAATTTTTTCTAAGATTAACATTAAATCTTTTACAAAAAAAGAACTAAACAAAATGAACACAAAACGATCAGCTTTAAAAAAGGACTCGTAACTGGAAAAACTAAATGAAAAAAGAATGTTAACAACAAATACTTTTTCACACCCAACCCAGTTCTGCAGAATCAGAATTAATGTTGAGTTTAAGCAAGCAAATAAGTCAATTGGAGTAAAGTGCCATGCAGATTAAAATTTTTCCCACTTGTGATGAATGCAGTTATCGATTTTTTTGCATGCTAGTTAACATTTATGTCAGTCAGCTGTTGGCTCTCACGCTGGCCAATAGAATCTTCCTGCCTATTCGTGGCAGCCAGCTATAGGCTCTCACTCTGGCCAGTACAAAATGGCCACAAACTACATGAAAACTGCTGTAGAAGCATGAAAAAATCGATTATTTCCACTATCAATGGGAGTTGGGAAATGGCCTTCCTGCTAACTTGGAGCATGGGCATGTAAATTTTGGTGTAAATCTGTCGAAAATTGCGGCCATGCATTCGTTACACACACATATCCTGCCTTTTATATATATATATATATATATATATATGAGAGAGAGAGAGAGAGAGAGAGAAAGAAAGAATAAACATACTTTTCATATAATTAACTATACACAGTTTTAATCGATTATCACCCAATATAAACACCTTTAATAAAAATAAAAAATTGTATGAAAATGCTCTCCAAAAAAGTGGTTTTAAAATAAAATTATCTTATCTAATCACTATAAGTAACACAGAAATATCTAAAGTGAAATGTAGAATAAACAATTTCAAAAAAATAATGCTCTAAGTAAGATCTTCAATAGGAAAACAATTAAGATTAGCTACTCCTGTACCAACATGTATAAAATTATTAACTCACACAACCATTTTTCAAGAAATTTGTATGTGAGAAACAACAAACCTGGTATTGAATACTCCTGTAGTTGTAGATCTAAAGAAAATTGTCTAGTAGAGGGCAAATGCAAATCAACTGATCATTTCCCCCAAAGAAAATATGAAAAATTATAATGTTTACATTGGAATTTCTATGGGGGAATGGAAACAGATATTTTATACCCTAAGCTAAAATACCAGATAGGTCTTTCAAAAAATTTTGGGAATTGAAGAAGAAAGTCTTGAGCTAATGTATAGTTTGGAAAATTATAGGTTCCACATGTACCCCTAATAGTCTTAGAGATAGTTGTGACTTATGCTTAGAAGAAAAGATTAGAATAATAAAATATCAAGCCAACTATTGAATCAGACAAATGAATTTGTGTTAAAATGTCGACATAAAAACAAATTCAAATTTCTATAATATAGGTTTAACTTAATTAGCTACCATATTTCCATAATATTCACTCCCCTATAACTCTTCAAATGTTGACACTATAACTAATTCTAATAACCTCTTTATACCATATTTTAATTTATAAACTTTCCCTTACTTTAATATCTCCCCAACTCTCTTTCCATTAGTCCCTTACATCTTTCTATCTATATATTTTTAATTTATTTTTAAACCCCTTCTTACTCCTATTTTAAATTAATATTTCATTCTTCATATAACCCCAAATTAGGATTAATTTTATAAAACTTCTTCACTTTAAGACAAATACATTCCACCCACCATTGGCTCCTGCCTTGTGTCTTTTGTCTGACTGAAACATTGAAATGGATAAATTTTTTATTAGTTTTTCGACAGGTTAATTTTTTTTTTAGTTTTAACAGTTAAAATCTACTTCCTGTCCACCTCCCTATCTATATAGACACAAACTCAGTCAACACAGAGGTTGATAAGTGTAGCATTTTTAAAATCAAAATTGTGGTTGAATTTATTTCTATGTATGAGTAGTGCATTAGTTGTTATTTGTGAGGTCTCTTTTGTGCTCATCAATGCATGTTTTTAAATTGCTGCTTATTTCTCCAATACATTGGGAGGAACAATCTGGCAACTTATTTTATAAATGCCTGCTTCAGAAATATTATTGCTATTAGTGTTTGAGAACCTGAGTATATCCATAATTACAGATTATATTATTATTTTTGTTTCAGTTGTATATTCTGTATGCCTTTCTTCTTGCATTGTGGTTGAAATGATATGGGCATTGTAGGTTTTTGAATGTGCTTTCTATGCATGTTTCTTCTTTAGGTAAATATTGGGGGTTGAAGATTCTTAATGCTCTCAGATAGAAACCTATAATTATTCCAGATTTAATTTTAGAAGAGTGGTTTGAGTAGAAACTGATCAGGTCATTTGTGTATGTAGCCTTTCTGTAAACATCAAAATTGAGTTTGTTATCATTTCTGTGTATCATGATATCTATGAAGCAAAGAGTGTAGTTGGTTTCAGTTTCAAAAGTGAAGTCTATTGTAGGTTCAACGTTGTTAAGTTGGTTGAGAAGATCTGTTAAATTAGTATTTTGTGGATATATTAATAGTGAGTTGTCTATGTATCTGAAATAGGAAGAGTTTGGAGAGAGAATGTTTTTGAATGGGTCACTTTCTAGAAACTCTAAAAATAGACAAGCAAGAATGCTGCTATGGGGAGATTCCATTGGTAAACCAAATTTTTGTCTGTAAAGTTGGTTATCAAATGTAAAGAAATATTGCTTGGTGATTATCTGGTATATTTCTATGATTTTATGTGTGGGTAGAAGAAATTTAATTTTTGCTTTTGTTAGGTGGTTTTTTAGTAGATTTAAGCATTTCTCTATAGGGGTGTTTGTGTATAGAGATTTTATATCTAAACTAGCCATATATCTGTTTTTAATGTCTATGTTTTTTAATTTGTTTAGGAGGTCACCTGAATTTTTTTGTGTGATGGAGTAATAGTGCCAAAGAGTGGGGTTAAAATTCTGCTTAGTTTGCGGGCTAGTTTATGTGGGATGTTACCTATCCCCGATATGATATGCCTCATTGGTATGTTCGGTTTATGTGTTCTTGATAATCCATATAATGTAGGTGTTTTTGGATAGTATTCAATGAGCTTTAACCAGGAGAAGTCTTCATTTTTTAAGTAGTTTTTTGATGTCACTTGCGAATATTTGCATTTCTTTTATAGCTTTGTTTTCATTTACTTTTTCATAGATGTTATCGTTGTTAATGAGTTCTCTCAATTTCTATTGGTAAATATTTTCCCAATATCACCTTTTCTAACAGAATTACTACTCTCCCAAGCCAACGTACACAACTGTATCAAGAAATCGAAAGAAAATGGTTGAATCCATCAACACAGCAATAAAAACAATATTTCTACACGTGATATTATTTGACGTAATTTTCAGTTGACAATATGAATACAATAGCATTTTCTTTCAGTTGTTAAGGACATTTTGTTTGTTGCTTGGTTTTCAATAAATTCATTTCGTTTTTGTCTTGAAAGTCCACATTGGATGAAATGTGCTAGCTAATAACACAGTTTTCCTATTGTCTTATACATATTGTCTTTTTCTACAGGTTAACTCAGAAAATTTTCATATATATATATATATACACACACACACATAAACACATAAAATATATACTATGAAATAGACTAAGTCTAACAATTATTTAAATATATTTTATGTTTATACCTTATTTTTATAGATACAAATATTTAAGTAAATGCACTGTTTATAATAAACAGTATTAACTACATTTACTGGCTTGAATATCCAAGAAATTTCATAGAAAATATGCGACCTCTGACAGGAATCAAATATGTATCCTACATGGAAACCCTGACATGCTATACCATTTAGCTACAGAGGAAGCATCTAGTGAGCAAAGTCAAATTACAATTTTTAAACAGCAAATTTCCCATGATTTCTCTCGAATGCTCATATCTGCTCAAAGCATATCTTAATGTAAACAAATGACATCATATATTATAAATTGGACTAAGTCCAACAATTATTATTATATTATTATTTTTTATTATTATAATAATTGTGCATTTGGGCAGCAATCACACTTTTATATAAGTTTCATTAAAGACGACTGACAAGGTACTGCAATTAATCATTTTTAAAAGATTTTCTTGTGTTTTCTTTTCTGGATATAAAGTTTGTAAAAATTGTCCAAATGTTCTGCATATTCAACCACTTTCAGTTATTCTTTTAGCCATTATCAAGAATGAGTTTTCATTTTTTATTTTAACTGAATGGATGGATTTCTTTTTATGTATGTATCTAGAGTTATATAAATGTTTTTTTATTTTCCAAACATGGTCAGCACATTGTGGCCGTGTTCATAGTTGATGTTTTTTTATTATTAGTGCTTCTATTATTTTTAGTCTTTTTTTTTACATGTGGGTGAGGCTATAATAGTTGTATTTTCTACATGTACGTTGCAGATGGAGTTTGTTAGGTTTTCATGTGCATTTAAATAAGCCCTAATTGATCTATGGTGTAATCTGAGTCTTTTTGATAGGCATGTAGCGGTATGCCCAATATAATTATTTATGAATTTGGTTGGTTGGTTGTTTGGTTGGGTTTTATGGCATATCAACCACTGTGGGTCATTTAATGCCAAATTAAGGCATATATATATATATATATATATATATATATATATATATATATATACACACACACACATATATACATATACCTATACATATATTATACACATATTAAATATACAGTACTATTAAGCATATAGCTGGCAACATTACTGTTTCAAAAACACATAGCTGGCAACATTATTTTTTCCAAAAACGTATAGCTGGCAACATTATTCTTTCCAAAAAACGTATAGCTGGCAACATTATTCTTTCAAAAAACGTAGAGCTGGCAACATTATTCTTTCCAAAAAACGCATAGCTGGCAACATTATTGTTTCGAAAACACATAGCTGGCAACATTATTTTTTCCAAAAAACGTATAGCTGGCAACCTTATTGTTTCAAAAACGTATAGCTGGCAACATTATTTTTCCGAAAACATTATCTGAAGCCTTGTTGTTGGATGTAGTTTATCGTCATACCCAGGACGCAGATGTAGTTTATCGTCATACCCAGGACGCGGATGTAGTTTACCGTCATACCCAGGACGCTTATGAATTTGGTTTGATCAGGAATGCACTTCTTTAAGGGACATGTGAATTCATAAGTAATATTGCTTCTCTGTAATTTGGATCTTGAAAGTATATTATTATTGTTGATAGCTGTTTTAAATTTTTTATAATAGATCAGTAACTTAAGTTTCTTATTCAGGTTGATTGGGGTTGTGCATTTCTATATAATGTTCCTAAGAGAAAACTCATATTACACCTCTTGATCTCACCATAACCCAAGGGAAAATTTGTGGAACAGCCTGAAGAAGAAGGCAGATAGCAATTACCCAGCAAAGATTAACTTTGAAATATTACTCTGAATGTTGTGCAGCCTTTTTTATATCAAGAACTTAACTGCTCACAAAATGGACAACTTGGAAAATCCAGTAAAATTCATAAAACTTGCTTTATACATTGTTAAATGCATTCTACTATAATTTATAGATATTAAGTAAAATAATCTGCATATTAATAGTGCAAATATTTAGGAAAATTAAATTATTTTAGATTGTACAAGGCAATGTTTTTCACAATACAGACAGCATTGACAAAGTGATGTCGTTAAAAATCATAAATATATTTGAGCAATATGAGTTTCAGCTTATGATAGTAAAAATATTCATAATAACTTGTTTTTGGTGGTGTGTCATGTATTATTATTCAAACAATTAAAATGCAACATAACTTGTTATTTAGAAATTAATCCATGATATAAGCCATAAAAGTTTTAACACATTATCCCATATACTTAAATAAATTACTTCATTATTTTATGTGTTAATATGTTTGCTCCCTTGTTATTCTATAATCATCATATTGAGTTTGTTAACTTTTCTACTATTTCAAATTTACAAGTGACACACAGTCTACTGTAATTTATATAAATATGAAATATCTTGCAGTAGTTTTTATTGTTTCCCATAGATATTTACTTGAATATTGCTTTTTATTCTCATATATATCTCTTTAGCTCACTTCTGCCCACATAAACCCCACAAAACACAAAGAGATAACATCTAAGCCCTTTAAAAATGAAAGAGTAAATATAGAATTTTGTAATAAACTATAGTCCAGTTGATGTCAATAAATCAATATCTCCATTGAAGTCTTTTATTAGACACAAAAAGTATCTAATTTATTTTTAATGGTAAAATCTGCTTTTTAAATAAACACAATATGTAAGAGAGCTCTATTATTAAACAAAACAAAACAGAATTTATTCATTTTTATGAACAAAGCTTAAAAATTAATTTTTTCAGAAATTAAAATTTAGATTGGCTAGATTTTGAAACTATTAAAAATATCAAAATTGCTTACTTGCCTTTACTTCCAAAAACCACTTTTCGGAGCAGAAAATGGCTTTAATTGAATAACAAATTATAAAAGCCATCAACCAAACAACCACTTAGTCATAATGATCACAAAGGACCAGATTGGAAACATAAAGTTATTTTTTTTATTTGATTTTTAAAGATGAATATGCAAATTAGCAAATCTTGCTTAATGGCTGTAACTAAGTTGAACAAGATGTAAGACACATGCTTGGTAATAAAAGGAAACAAAACATATTTCTTATGTGCATTTAGCATTATGCTCAATTCTAGGAATTTCATAGAACTAATAAGTGAGTGTTGTAATGTGTGTATTTTTTATATACATTTGAAGATATGAGCTCTTAAATTATAATTGTTTTTATTTATTTTCAAACTTAGAAAATCAAGTTTCATTTAAACAGCAATTTTAACAATAACCACAGTTATAAACATAATATTGATAATAACACCATTAACATATATTACCAAAATCAAATAGAGCACAACTACAAAAGAGACAAAACAGCAATAAAAAAATATTATATATAAAACCAGTTGATAAAAATAAATACATAAAATAAAGATAATATATCCCAAACTTCTAACTTTCTATATAAGACAATGTTGTGTATGAATATACTTGATCACTCAGAGAATGTTTTTCTGTAAATTAAAAGCACAAAATATCTTACATATGCTATACCACAACCACACTCTCAAAGACTCATCTGCCAACTATTGGACCAGAGTACCAACAGCAGCATAAGGATCATAGGATTAGACAGCTACTCACAAATAATACCAAAATACTAGCAAAATCAATTAGTAAAACCAAACTTATGATTCTCAAAGCAATACTCATACAACAAAAAAAACAATTTTAAATATAAGAGCTTGCATCTTCAAATGTATAAAAAAAACACACACGCACGTACATGTCCTACCTTGCCTACCTCATAACACTCATTAGTTCTATGAAACTTGTGGTGAATAAGAAATAAAAATAACTCACTTTTTTCCACTGTTTTCAAATTCATGAGATTATGCAAAAATTTATTTTGACCAGTGGAAAAAGGGATTGGCTCTGGGCTGAAGAAAAGACCACGGCAAAGTTTAACGAACCTATGTAAAAATATATTTTAACCAATGGAAAAGGGAGTGGCTTACAAACTGAGAAAAAGTAACAAGCCGATGTAAAATCACTTTTTGATATAAATAGGCAGAGAAAGTTGAATCAAGGCTGAGAGAGAAAAGGCAAAAAGAAGCAGGAGGCAAAAAGCCAGAGTTCCACGCATCTGAATAACGCCAGTGTCAAATTAAATGCTAATACATTATCAGCCTCTAATGTGAGCAGGGCAATTTCAAAGAACTCTATTCAACATTTAAGCTTAAAATATGCGTTTTCATTCATGTTGAATACAAACATATAACATTTATGTGAAAAACGAACTCTCACAATTTGTTTTAAACATTTTGGAATATTACTTTGGGTCCGATGATTTAATATGAACATTTTCTCTTCCTGACAATTCATCGAAACTATAAACTTTAAATATTTGATTTCTTTTCCTGAAACAATTTACTGACAGCTTCAAATATGTAGATTTGCAAATAAATTCTTTATTTTGTTTTGTTAAATATAACACGTGTTTCTTTGTCATTATCCCTCAATACTTCAAACTTAACATTTGTCACTAACTACTACGATGATGACTCAAGAAAGTTGAAAGCTTGGACCATATTTCTTCTTAAATGAATTCTGTACAACAATTTCTGATGGAATTTCCTCCTTATCTGAGGAGGTAATTAGGAAAAGTCAATCAATAAAATTAATTGACACAAAATCCATCTCTCTGTATATAAGATAAAATAAAAATAACATGTAGAGCTTTAAACTGCAACTGTAGAAAATAAGTTTAGATGTTCATTAAATGGAACTTGAAAAACAGAAGCCATAATTTATAAAGCAGAAGTAACTGATATTAATGGTCAAATACAACATATATAGGTTGCACTGAAGTTTCTTTTAAGCATAGATTATATAACCACAGATCTTCTTTTAAGCTAGCAAATCTTAGATACTCCACCAAACTTGCTAACCATATGTGGAATCTAAAAGAAATCAACATGTTTGTAAGATGGAAAATTTTAAAAAAGGTAAAACCAGACAACAATCATGCCCACATTTGCTACCTTTGTCAACATGAGAAACTTGCGATTATGACATTTCCAGATCCAAAAAACCTTTTAAACCAAATTAAATTAAATTTAATTAAACTGAAATCTTATGTCCTTGACTTCATATCAAAAAATTTTTATTAAGCGAATATGAGGCTGGATAAAAAAATGTAATTTAAAACCCTACTGTTATTTTTATAATGTTTGCTTTCCCTCCCACCCTTCCCTATATTTACAAGAAACCCTTCCTTAAAGTTACATTACATTTGCTTTTCTATTTTTCTTTTCTACTTTTTTCTTTATACATTTATGATACACTTGCTTTCTTTTCACTTGTTCTCTTCACCTTTTCTCCTTTTTCTTCTTCCTCCTCCTTAATCCCATCCTTTCTGTTACACTCAACGTTATGTGTTTGACCATTGTGTGTTTGTTTATTTATTTATTTTTGAAAAATAATAATGTACTGTTCTTTGTGTTTTTTATTTAAAATAAAGTGTTGGATGGTCAGCTGATAGAATTAGCCTGATGAGATTGTGAGGTCAAAACCAAGGTCACGTATTCTATCTGATCTCCTAACTCCTGATTTTTAAAGTTTATATATATATATATATATATATATATATATATATATATATATATATATATATATAACTGAAGTATTTTGACAAAATTTTTAATTCATCTAAATTCTTAGCATTGTTATAAACTTTTTTACTATCAACTTACATTACTTTCAGATAGACTGCAAAGGAGAAAATATAGTTTTGATGGATTCTTCATAGAATTTTTCAATATCTTAAATTTATTGGAATCAAACAAGTGATAGTCTGTCAGTGACAGAGCTAAAGAATACTATGTGAAAGAATTTCCCATCCCAACTTCATCATCATTTGTAGGTGTGTAGAATCATGTAGAAAAATCACTAATTTACTTCCTTGAATAACATATTAGTGCAGAAAAATATTTTCTAGAAAATATTTTTCTGCTCTAATATATCATTCAAATCAGCCAATGTAATGTTATGCAATTTTGTTTATCCAGGTTCCAGCAATTTTAAATAAAAACACTTTTAAGATTTTTCACAGTGTACAAAATATAGTGCTAGGAACTTTTGCATTTACTTAGTGCATGTGCATCCACGAATAGAAATTAACTCAGCTCATTGACAATTAACATAGAAAGTAAAGAGATAGTGTAGCTTTAGCAGCCATGGGACATGGACAAGAGTAAACACTGATTTTGAACTGATCACTGGGACCAGAAAGATATGGCCTTTTACCCCTGATATGACAAATGTTCTAGATTTTTCAGTAGCAAAGAATTACCAGGAATATGGGAATTCCTGATAAACACATGAAAACTGCAGCTACCAACAGAAGATAGGACTGCCAGTGACAAGGATAGTAATTATCCAATGGAGGTGAACAAATCACATTCCAGTTCAATGCCAATGCCACTCAACCTCTCAATCAGTGCACTCCATACAGCATAAATAGCATTCCATAGTGCTGTGTAATTATCAATCAACAAGAGTACCATTATTGATAATATGGTCATCATCACCTGTGCCAGAAAACATCACCATTTTAATATGGAAGACTGGCATTGCATTCCCTGCTCAAATAACTGGCATTTGTGTTGCCTGCTCAAACAAAGAGCATACCAGTCATTTCCTTGTTTTATTACATTACCCAGTCATTGTTAGTTTAAGATTTTATTAAATTATTCTGGGATACTCCTACTATTTCCTTCTTTTTAGTATCTCTTCTGCAATCATTCTTTCTTTCAATCAGCCTTCAGTAGGCTGATTGGTTCAGACAGATGTGTGGTGCTTACACCCCAAAGGTTGTGTTTCAACTAATACTACTGCCAAACATACGAAGACCCATGTGCAGATCAATGACAGCACCAATGAGCAAATTCCTTCATCCTCAGTGACTTACTAACCACACCTCCATCTTCTCCAACCAACCCCACTATTAATTACTGGTTAGGGTTTTGAACAAGCCTGGTATTGTGCACCAGCCCTGAATTCATCCATCCCCTCTTCACAGCCATATTTTCTTATTGAGATGCAGAGTTCTCTGCTTCTCTCAATCTCTTCTTAAGAGGGTAATTCAGATTCAGTCTCTAGCCTTTCTTCATTCCTCCACCTTTCTCAGAGTTGAGAGAGAGGTATCTCATCTTCCTCCTCCCACTTACTTGACTCCTCCTCCGGATCAGAAGGTTTCAAGCCAGAATCCTGGACTTCATTACTGGGGCTCTTTGTTTTTCTTTTATTTCCTTATGAGGGTGTGGGTGGGGTGGTGATGGCACTTGTCGCCCTACCCGGATGGCTATGTCTAGTTTCTAATGGTTGATGACTTATCTCCTGTTCTTCTTCTTCCCCAGAATCTTCATCTGATCCATCTCTTCTGGCTCTACAAGGGTTGTTTTGGAGTTAGGATAGAGGTATTTCATTCTCTTTTTCTTAATCATTCAGCTTCTCTCTGTTTTTGGGAGGTTCTGAGCCAAAACCCAGGATTTCTTTTTCTTGACTCTGTTCTCTACTTCACTGAATTTTACCATTTGTATGGATCTTGCTAGAGTAGAGCCCTTCCTACCTCTTCCCTTTTCTTTACCTTATGATTAGCCAACATAGTAGGTATCACTTCTGCTGGGTCCACCATGGACTCACACAAGGCCACTTTGCCTTCTTTGGGGCTATATTCCTCTACTGGGGTCAGTTGGAACACTACTTCTCCTACTCCTCCCTTGACACCATCTTATCCCTACCTGATACAGCTGTCCTTGGTGGTAATTATATGTCCTCGTTAACCACTACTGATGCTGACATATCTGGGGCACTTCCCAATAGCACCTCCAACACTGTGGGGTTGAACTTCATATTTGTCCCCTGTTGATGCCAACCAATCTCCACCCAGGGTCATCTCCCCACAAAAATCCAGGACCACATAGAATTTGTGTACACTAGTTGTTCCTCCTACCATCAACAGGAGCCTTACTATTCCTGTTATCATTGGCTTCCCATCCACCTGATCAATTTCTATATCGAGTCTTCTAATCCACCCTGCAGCTTCAGGCTTCTGAACTGGTCCTCTCCCATTAAAAACACCAACACCCTCATGTTTATCAAGGCTCTCATTGACTTTCCTTTGACCACAGCATCACAGGAAAGTTCCTCCTCTTGGGTCAGCAAGGAAAACACCCTGGCTACCCTCCCTCTGGGGTGATGTCCCTCTGTGCTTTCAGACATGGGTTCTGACAACAATAACTCTTCATCATCGTTGCAGCACGAGGTCCACGGCTGTCTTATTCTATGCCGCGGTGCATCCAGGCAGCTCTCCCGAAGTTTACCCTGCCTATTTCTATAGAGGAAGTTGGCGGCAAGATGACCAACCCAGCCACATGCCAAAAATTGCATCTTTCTCCTGTAGGGGCAATTTCTCTTCAGGTGTCCTCGCTTGTTACAGGACCAGCACCTTCTTTCAGGGCAGTTGACTGCAAAATGGCTGACCAAGTTACATACCCAACATTGCATTACTCTTCCTTTTAACAGGGCCACCCTCCCCTTTACTTTAGTCCTTTGATGTTCCCCTGCTTCTGTTTTCTGGGGGTAGGTTCTTGTAATGGGGGAATCCAGTGGTTCTTACTTTATCTCACACCAACTCTCCTTATGTTCATGATGACTGGACCTGGTGCATCTGTCCCACTGTTTTGGCAAGTCCAGCCCAAGACCGAAGTTGGAGGCACATGTGTTCGGCAGGAGCCGTGGAATCTCTCAGTGACCTCTGCCACCACCCCTCTATCATCTCCTAGCTCTCAACTGTCTGAATTTGCTTTTGCACGTTCATATTTATGGACTCCAACTAGAAACTGGCATGGAGCAAGATGTAGTTTGGGTTTCGGTGATTCCCCTGATTTCCAACAAGAGGCCATTGTTGTCTGCCGAAAACAAAACTGGTGTAGGGGTGAGATGCAGAGGGTGGTGGTGGTGGTGGTGGTGTGGGGGTCGTCATTCCATCCAACTGTCACCTCCACTGCCTTGGTCCTGAAAAATTAAATTATTTCATAATTTTGGGGAATTCCCCCTCCCACATGGGAGATGGGCGCAGGCATTGTTCCACCCAGATACCTCCACTTTCTCCTATTACCATCCCCCACCAGCGCTCTGCAGTGGGCACAGGAAGCTCCCTCAGCCCCCCTAATATCTCGTCTGTGCCTGACACCCGTCAGTGGGTGCAGGTTGTCAACATGTAACCTATTGCAGAGAACACATTCCTTTTAGGAAGTGCATGAACAACACACACACACATGTATGTATGCACATTCACTCACTACACATACTTTGGACCAAAAAGTTTTTCACATTCATTTGATACACATATCTTTGTCTTTGTCACTTGTATACCTTTGTTGTTAATACATTATCATTTGTTTGTACATATATATTGGTTCTCACATCCTGGGTTTGCCATGTTTGTTGTGAGTATTTCAGGAGACAGCATGTTATTCCCATTTACAAACACCAGCATTACATTGCCTGCAACAAGTTGGGAACTGCATGCACTGGTCCACAACAAGTATTAACATGGAAAATGAAATAAATTTTAGTCAACAACATTTTTAGGAAATGCGACTTGCTAAATATATTGCATGCTTATTTCAGTTCAAAAAGTTTGTAAAATTAAATTGTGAATAAAATATTCTTTCATTCACCAAGTGAAGAGTGTATTCAATAAATATTAGGTTGGTGCAAAAATAATGACGTAATAATGTCGTTTTTTTTAACGTCAAAAAACGACATTATTATGTCATTATTTTTGCACCAACCTAATACATACTCATTTACATGAGAAACATTAAAATCTCACTTGAAATATAAATTCTAAACTCCCGTCTTCATTGTTAACAGTATTTAATTAAAATTAAAGAATAAATTAGTATTTAAGATCTTGCCTTGTAGCTGAGGTAATTGCAATAAGTGCAGTGGTTGTTGTTTGACCAGGCAAAAAGTTAAAATTTGGAATGCTAAAAACCTTCTCTAATTTGAGGACTGATACAATACAATCTTCCTTCTTGATTCTACTTGTTTAGTGATATATATGAAGCAAAGTTTAGTATATATAAATAAATTTGCAGTTAAAAAGATGGAATATTTCAGGCTTTATGTATATTGTAAAATAGAATTGTTTAAAATGACACTTAAATCTTAAATTTATTTTCAATGTAATGAACACTTTTGATTTAGAAAACTCAAAATAATAATCAGAGAATGAAAAGTATCTTATAAAATTGTATTTTGGTTTAATTTACTGATAATATTTAGTATATAGATACGAGACATACCATTTTTATTATTTTTCCATACTTTCTTGATTTCAAGATATTTTTAGAGGCAAGACTTGTCTTTGAAATCAGATTTATTTTCTTTTGTTTCATAATCCTGACATGTAGAATTCATAATTGGCAGAATATTATAAACATTATTAACTGTAGTTAAATGCTTACAGGTTAAAATCAAATTCTTAAATTGATTATCCAAAGAAGAAATGCTACTTTAAATATTTTATAAAAAATCAAAAACTCATAATGTAATGAAACATAGATTATTCCTAACTGAGAAAAAATTATAAGTAAGCAACATATAAAAAGAGCAGTGATTGTTTTACTTCTCAATTTTATTTTGGATTACAATGAATATATTATTCAGAATAACTGTTACTGCATTTTCCAAAAATCTATACTATAAAAGAAAAGTTACTGTCTGCTTGTGACTTTTATATAGATGTATGTAATGTATATGTGAATGTGTGTTCTGTATGAGTAATTGTGCCATTTAATGTATAAATAAACACACACACACACAATTTGAAATAAAACCCTGGAATAATGACTCTCCTCCCACTCAGCCTGGACAAACAGTAAGCTGATCAATAAAATCATAAAGTTGGAGACAAAAAAAAATCAAACCCTAAAACAATCAAATAAGGATAAGATTTTATTGAACTTCTTGGAAATTATTTAAAAATATAATTATTTTTAAAGATTTTTAATTTTTTAGAAATATGAATTAATATATATATGCAAACATACAGATACAATCTGAATGAAACTGAAACTGATATTTGTGCTGCAAGGGCTAATTTCTCATTATGTCTGGCAATAACCACTGGAAAACAGGAAAATAGAATAAACTGAAATTATGCCATTTTAATGTCTCCTGTATTTAAACTGAATAAATTTTCTAATAAATGTATTATTTTAAATGGACAAACAATTTAGATTTGACATTTGACCAGCAAATCAATACATACCAAACTAGTTATTAATTAATAGTGAAAATTTTACAAAGAAATATACATTTTACTTCCTGATTTTATGATTTGCATTCTCAACTTGTCAAAGGTGAAAAACCAGAAACTATGCTAAACTTGTGCTATGCCTTAAATATCTTAGAGACAAGTAAAAAATAGTTTGAAAAGATGGTGGAGGTAATTCTTACCGTGCCAGGCCAAAATCTCCAACTTTAACAACATAATTCTGACCAACCAAACAGTTTCTTGCTGCCAAATCTCGATGGATACATTTTCTAGATTCTAAATATTTCATTCCTTTGCAAACATCAACACAAAACATTATCAATCTTTCTGTTTCATTTAAAATTCCAGGTACTTTGCTTTTTAAAAACTGCCATAATGACCCTGAAAAACAAAACTCATGCACATTAGATATATATATATATATATATATATATACACACACACACACAAAAGATATCAGTTTCTAGATTAATGTTGAAAATTTGTTTAAATAATAAAGAATAAGTCGATTACTTTTGATTGGCAATTGCTTAATTAATATAAAACTTATAAAAGATAGTGCATATGCTCATTAGATAAATACAATGAGACCTACCATGCTTCATGAATTCTGTGATGATTATAAGAGGTTGTTGTTTGGTAACCACACCATAGAGTTGTACCAGATTTGGATGACTCAGTTGACTAAAACAAATGTATCATTGATTAAAATGAAAAACATGCATAAATTTACAAATATTAAATTGAATGGAAAAAAAAATTAAATCTTGGGAAGCAAGTAGGCATTTTTCAGTGCAGTGATATTGATAGGTATTGTCAAAGATCCAATAAAAAATGTGCATACATAATGAAAAAAATGTCCCAAACTTATTAAAAACAAAGTTTTATCATCAAAATCTTTGTTTTATTAAGAGAAAATACCAAAGGAGTTTTTGATATAAAAATTATTTTTTTTAATCCTTTTTAGAATTTTCAATATTCTGGTTAAAATTTTCTTTTTCTGGCATCAACAAGATACTATGAGTTAGCATGGGAAATTTGAGTCTTTTTGTGTCCAGAAAAACATTGTTTTGGAAATTCTTGCAAAAATTAGATAATTATTGGATTTTAATAAAATGAATGAAATTATTTCTTAAATATTTCTTTTTTTGTTTGTTTTTAGATCTGTTACCCCGCACCTAGTCTGTATTCTGTAATAGCTCTGAAAACTTTTGCCAAACGATCAATTGATACAGAGATCAATCACTGGAAAGCAGCTTCAATTCAGTTGCATAATAGATCAGAAGTGCTTTTTCTCACATTAAAATTAGTTCATATTACATTCACAGAGGGAAGGATAACTAAGGCTCTACCTTGATGATTGACCTGCATCATGGACTTCATGCCACAGTTTCCAAGCCACCCTTTGGCAATGTACAAAGTAAGTATTAAATTTAAAGAAAATGTTCATCCCTCATATTTTAAATCTTACAAGCTACTGATTTGCATTTTGCTTTGAGGAATTGCAAAATTACAAAAATGGTAGAACTATGCTGGCATGGGGCTTAGGGGTCAAAATAAACAGTTGATTTACACATACCAAGAAAAATAATTAAGGATGATAAAGACGAGGAAACACATGGAAAATTTTAACAAAACAAGATAAGGAATTTATCATGAAATTATACACTTGAAGTAGTGTCAGTAGATTGTTTCAGGAAAATAAATCAAAATTCTTAAACTACATAGTTTTAACATAGTGTCATGAAAAGGAAATGTTCATAAAACAAATGAAATGGTCTGATACAAAATGATATTCAAAAAAAAGGTTTAAGACAAAGGTAAGTGAATTTGTTGCCCATTGAAAGGTTATATGGTTTGCATACGTTCAAAAGTAGACAAAGAGAGATAGTTTGAAATACTTAGCTTATTTGGATTGTTGATAGAAAATCCTTTGAAGTGCTGTATGCTAGTTAGAGGCCAATAAAATAATTGGTAATAATTTTACACTGGCAGGAACTTCAGTGCTGGTTGCAATGAAGAGAAATGAAACTTTTCACATTTTTCTCCTCATTTTATATCAAAAAGAATTTTGTGTAGGCTGACAAATTTATTTTCTTCTTGGCTAATTTCTGTGAAAGCAAGGTTTTCATTGGTCCAGACACAATTTCACATAGGCTTACAAATTCTTTTTCTTCCTCTTCCTCAGTCCTCTGAATGTGGAGTGGGTGAAAGGAGTTATTATTATTTTACACTCACTACATCACTTCCCTACACAGATTTAACGGAGTCCTTTAGTACATTAATAGTAATGGTATGTATTGTTTCTTTTCCAAGTAACCAATCTGCCAGACTTAGCTCTCATTATGATTTGCTGTCTTGTCTTCATACTCCTGTCAATATCTGGTGAGATATCTCTTCATGCTGGTATTGCTTTATCAATATTGGGTATTTTTGCCATTTCTGAGACAACTGCTGGCTTCAATCTGTCTATGGAAACATTGCTATTCACATCTTCTGCAGTTGTAATAGTGAAATACTTATTATTAACTAATTATATGAATCTGTGTATGGTGCTTCCAGAGATTTTAAAAATCTGTCAGTCCTAAGCCATACAAATTTACAGTTTTTTAGGTCCTTTGGGCTATAGAGTTTTTTGTGGTGAATGTAAATGTCTGATGGACTGATTCAAGATTCAATTAAAGAAGAAATGCTGAGAACAGAAAAGAAGATAATCCGAGATTTTACTTTCCTTTAAAAAAAAGTTACTTTTCTCAAGAACCTGAGAATTTGCGTAAACAGTGGACTCACAAAAAGGCCATATGTGATAATTGATTTATGATAATTCTAAAGAAAAAACAAAATAGCCAAAAAGCATCTAAGATATCATTTGAAATCACAAGATTTTAGAAGTCGGCCAAGTGACAAAGCTATGTGTTAATTGTAAGAATTTTTGGCATGGGAAGATGTTCCGAGAAATATGTTGTAAAGATTTTACTTTTACTTTTCTCAAGAACCTGAGGATTTGCATCAATGATGGGTTTGCAGAGGGGCAGGGTGGTGAGCTTTTGACAATTGATTTATGATAATTGTAAAGTAAACATGAAATAGCCAAAAAGCATCTAAGATATCATTTGAAATCACAAGATTTTAGAATTTGGCCAAGCCACAAGTACATGTGTTGTTTGTAAGACGAAAAAGGGAATTTCAAAAACAAGTTGATAATTCTAAACTCAGAAATCCTGAATAAACATGGATGTCAAAGAATTAATCAATGAAGCAAGCGTAGCCACGCCTGTATGACCGAGATGCTATTGGTCAAGTGGTAGCAATGTTGATAGGGGGAGGTACCTTGGTAAGAAAGACAAGGAAATTACTAACGCCCACCAAAAAGATTTGGCATGAGGTACCAATGTGAGAAGGAGCGAGTTTAGGAATTTAGCTATCCTGCAACCTTTTTTTCATGGACAAAGGGATCCCCCCAAAATGGAAAGTAATTAATTTTCCAAAATGGGAAGTAATCAATTTTCCTAGCCATGTAACAAAGAGGTTTCTTGTCAGAAATCAGGGAATTACCAAAAACCCCAGGCTGCGTCTAACCAAACACTAGTTTTTGGTCGATGTCCATATAAATGAATGCCCTCAGTTTGCCAGTTGGAGTTGCAGTTAAAGTGGCAGTCAGCTCGCTATCAGAAACCAGAGAGTTGTCTTGCAGAAGCCGACCAAGAGATTCCATCACTTCCTATCTTCAACTTCACCTTCCTACAAAGCAGCAAGTTATACTGATGAACAAAGCTAAGCCAGCACCTAAAAACTAAACCAGTTGACTTAGAAAATCAGAACTTTCCTAGAAGTATAAAAGTGTCACTCTCCAAGAAATGGGTTGCGAAAAACACATACTCCTGTATAGAACAGACTGATAAAAGTTGATTTGCTTTCTTTCAACATAACCAAATCATTTGGGTTTTTATTTATTTCTTTTTTTTTTACACTTGTGTGACATCACCTCTAGTTTAGACTCATCTTATACTACAGCCCGATGTCTGATTGATCTTGTCTACCTAAGATGACGTGAGTAGGTTAGGCTTGAGATTGAAGTAGTTACTTTGGTAATCAGTCATTGGAAGTGAGCTGAGAACAATGGAGCTGGTTTTGGACCGGTTGCATCTGGTGTGAAGCTGTTAGAATCGACCAACCATCCCATTTGGTATCTTGACCAAAGGATCCCGCTGCGTAGTGACAACCACTGATTGACCAGGTCACATGTTGGTGGCAGTGACTAAGAGTCAACCCCAAAATGCTGGTAGGAGAAGTATCATAGCTTCACGCTGCAACTAGGAGTTGACCCCTGGGCCGACAGTCTTGTGTCACACAAATAGCTAATAAAGGCATTACACAAAGATTTATGATCTGTTAACAAAAGTCTATCCTTACCTTTTATGAGGTGTTTAAAGTGCCACAATGCTATATATGTAGCAAGCAACTCACAATCGAAGGTGGAATATATCAGTTGGGTCTGTGATATCTTTCTAGAGAAGAAACCAATGGGAACAGGTTGGTCATTTATCCTTTCATGTAAAATAGCACTATCCATGACAAATTGATAATTTTTCATGTTTGAATCTGGGAATACTGTTACACTTGACAGCTTGGAAAGAAGCTCATTCTTCCACTGTTAAGGTCAGTTGTTTTGCCTTAGGTTTCAAATGGATACATTCTGCGAGTAGAAAAATGAAGTCACTAAACTTTGGTATTAATTTTTGTAAAAATTGACAATTCCAATAAATCGTCACAATGTTTTTGAATCATTGGAAGAAGGAAAATTGTTCAGCCCCTGAAGCTTATTAGCACTAGGTTCAATTCCTTCCTTCAAAATATTAAATCCCAAGAAGTCAAGTTCTGTAGAACTGAAAATACATTTTGAAATTGAAATTTTAAGATTGTACTTAGCTTCTGAAATACTTGATCCAGATGTTTACAATGAGAATCCTCATCATCGAAGTATATTAGAATATCATCGATATACACAAATGTACACTCAAAATCATGAGAAATGTCATCCATCATACTTTAGAAGGTACTTGATACATTCTGCAGCCCAAAAGGCATCTAGTTATATTCAAATAAACCCTGTTCTGTCAAGATAGTAGTTTTAGATACATCATCAGGATCAATTGGTATCTGAACTGGTATTCTGAGGACAGATCAATTATTGAAAATTTTTTCCATGTAATTTCATCGATATTGAATTGATAGTATATAATAGTTAGCAGTCCACCTTTGTAATACTATTTAGCTGTCTGTAGTTGCCCACTGGTTTGTAAGTGCCATTCAATTTTCAATTTCAGCACCATATGGAGTGCTGGACATAATTTCCCCTTCTTACTTGGAAGGAGAAATTATGCCAGCTGTCACACTTTTGTAAATACAGAAGAATTGTTCAATTCTGTGGAATACTTTTGATTTTTTTGCATTAGAGTCTTGATGGCAGGATTAACGTAGCTTTCCATAATTTTTTTGTAAGGTTCCCTTTGCATTTTCATCCACATGGATTGAAACATGTAAAACTTCACTTTGCCTGTTGATACTAGTGGTTTTATATTCATAGGATATAAGACTGTGTTTGTCAGGCACTCTTTTGGAATAATTGACACCACAGCCTTTGTATCCACAATGAATGTAATTTTCTGAGTCTTTAATTGTGTGGTTACTTCCAAAAGTGGCAGGAAGGTGGAGACCATCACCTCCTGCCACACTGGTTTTCCACTTTCTTATCACATACTGGCGAAGATGGTCATGAGAATGGTTCTAGTTTAATATTCCCTTTATTCAGTCATATACACTGTGGTTTACAAGCACAATCCGTATAGTAGATTTGTACCCTGCATATTTTGGGTTTCTGCTTGTGATGATACTGTTTTACAGTAGATTAGAAGTTTTAATTCCTACTACAACGGACATTTTCTTTCTTTGATTGAACCTGCTGAATGTGACCGGGACCTTGCTTATTAAAATACAGCAGTAGGTCATCAGCTATCTTCCCAAGTCTTTCTGTTTCTAAATCCATTGGTGCTGCCAGGACTGTTCTTATGTTAATCAGCATTGCTTGTATAAACTTGTGTCATATGATGAATTGCTCAATACCATTTTTGTTGCTAACACCATCAGTTCATATAAATAAATGGATGGTCTATCTGTTAGAGTGGAAGAAGACATTAATCTGTTAAACATGTCCGGCTTCAATTTCTCATGCAACATTACAATTGCTTCATTAAGTTTGCTATAATCTGCCAACTGTAAAATGGTAGGTTGTAGTTTGCATACTATCTCCAGTGGTAATGCAACCAACATGTGATAAAATTGCTGTATGGGTGTCCTTATCCTTATAATGTTGAACTGTACATCCATAATTGAGTACCATGCAATCACAATGAACATGGGTGGTTTAATGGATACTGTCTGTATCAATTTGCTGACTTCCATGGGTGCCTGGTTCATCTCCTGTTCATTTTCAGGCATGTTTCACTTGTGATGAAAGCAATAAGAATAGATTTTGATATGTAAAAGGAGAGAGATCATAGGTAATATGGAAGACAATTTTTTATATTGGGTTCAATTGCACTTTCTACCTGTAAATCAACTTTATTTTTCAGAATTACATGATCCAATATTAAGTAAAATTGTTTCAAAAATAAAAAGGAACACATGGAGTAAGTTGAAAGACCTTATAAAGAGATAAGACAGAATGTAACCACAATAAATGGTATTATATGCAATGGAGATTTAGTAGTACCACCAGAACATCTGAAGAAAGATTTATTTAAAAGAATGTCAAACGATGTTCATTTTGGAATCACAGTCACAGAGAAATTATTAAAATTAGAAGTATCATTGCTGAGGTACTCATGTGATGTTGAAAACAATGCCCAAAATGTAAGGAAATAACAAATTTTTTGACAGAGTAAATTGCCCATCTGGCCTAAAGAATAAATTGCACACTTTGCCCTTGAGCTCATGCTCATAGGGATCATGCATATGTTAACAATGTTGGACTAGTGTCTGAAGTCTGAATGATATAAGAACTGAGACTGTAAGTCAAATATTACAAATAATATCCTCCAGAAATCAGGTCCCAAAAGCATTAGTAATGCATAACATCCTAGAATTTTGAGATGATAGTCTGAGTTCTTGGTTAAAATAAATTGGCTGCATTCCATATAAAACCCACCCATCACAATCAAATGCAATTGCAGAATTTGAAATCTATAAAATATGATTTAAGAAAAAGAGATTCTAGAAATTTTCTGCCTTTCAGGAAGGTTACCAGAATTAAAAAAGTCACTAGTATCAAAATACTACCTGAACCAAGAAAACCACAGCCTGCTGGAATGAATAAAAAAATACACACCAAATAACCTCATATAATTCACATCCCCTCTAGATATGCAACATAAAGGTTTCCACTAGATGGCAAAAAACCAGTGAAAGAGACAAACAATTGAAATAGCTATACCCAATTGACACATCCTTCACTGAACTGTAATACCTGTGGTATGATTACTGGCTAAAGTTTACATTTAGCGTATGGTAACTGAAGTAGCTGATTATATTCTCTGCCAAGTCAATCGGGAAGTGGTGATATATTACAATAATGCAGTTGCTGTAGTTTAAAAAGTTTATGTATATGTGTAGGTCCAAATAAATGGTGTAAAAACAACCTTCCTCAGACCATGCTGAGGCAGAAAATATACAGATTTACAAGTTTAACTCTTATAGTTTTTAAGAAATAAATATAAATATAAATTTCCTGTGTATCTGCACGATACACAGGAAAATCATATTTATATTACAGAAAGTTGGCTATAAAAAAAATGACAATGTTGTTTCATTATTCTTAAGTTTAAAAATTTTTTCAATTTCTCCAAATGCTTTTTTTGTAATATTCACCTTACTGCACTACAAATGACTGTATGAATTGGCAATAAAACTATGACATTGGGAAAATGAAGGACATTTATGAAATAAGAAAAAAAACAAACAAAATTAAAACTTACGTCATTGTTTTTGCTTCTTCAATAAAACTGTCTTCAGACATTGAACCAGGCTTCATGAGTTTTATAGCCACAATGTTGTCTTTCCACCAAGCCTCATATACCGTCTAAAACAATATTATTATTATAAATAAAGATTAAAATCATGCACTTAACATATTTATTAACCTCCCAAAGTGAAAATTTATAAATAATGGATATAATATTATATTCTATCCATTATTTATAAATGTTAATATGTACATATCTATTGAGGAGACAGTAGTGTATGTATCTTTTGAGGAGACAGTTATGTATATATCTGAGGAGGAGACAGTTATGTATATATCTGTGGAGAAGACAGTTATGTATATATATATATACATAACTGTTGTGGAGACAATAATGTATATATTTATTGAGGAGACAATGAAAGTTGGTTCAGAATGGAGATCATGCAAAATGATAACAAAATGTAAAATATTAAATAACAAAATGTAAAATATTAAAAATGAATGTCAAAAAATGTGAAAAAAAACGTTTTAAAAGATAAGCTTATCTTTCTAAATACTTGTGTTAAACTTCTAATTAACCCATTCTAAATCAATGGAAATAAATTGATTAAACTTAATTATTCAGATAACAATGTATTTAATTAGATATATCTTATATAGCGATTTATAGAGATGTTGCTAAAATTTTGAATATACTAAAACTCAACAAAATTTTAATAAGCAAATTTAATTTTATATTCATTATTATATAAATTTTTCATACTTCATAATTTGTTGAAATATTTTTTTAAATACACTACACATATAATAGAATCTGTTTGTTCATTACAACATTTCTTTTAAAATTAATAATATAACTAAAAGTAAGCCCAACATAATTTCAACACTACAAAGTGGGATATTTTTAATTTTAGATTTTATTATAGGTTTGGATTTCTTGTATAATAAAGTATTTTCATAATCCAACATCACAAAATTCATGTCAGATACTATTAATAAAGGCAATGTTTTCACAATAAAGTTGATATTAACCAACGTATATTCAGAACATACTTATATGTATATGTGCTAAAAATCATGTGAGTTTCATCTTATAATATCTATTGTTATTAAAAATATTGACAATAACTTGTTTGGGTGTGTCAGGTTTTATTATATAAACAAACAAAATGCCACATGAAAAAGATATAAACCATAGAGACATATATTTGATTAACAAAATATCCCATATACCTGAAGAAATATTTTATTAATTTATATGTAAGTGTGGGAGTGTGGGTTACTTTACATTATATACTCTTCATTAATCTATCATTGATTGATTGATTTTGTTAACTTGTCTAGTGCTTCAACTTCAACATGCAGCAGTTTTTATTGTCTCCAAATTTTTATTTGCTTGAGAATCATTGTTCATTCTTATATATATATATATATATATATATATATATATATATATATATATATAATACCAGTTATAGTTGTAGACACAAGAACAGATTTAAAATTTCCTAAAAACATTGACTTCGGGGGATATACACTTGAAGTGTTGATTCTGTTTTATAGGGGTACTAACATGTAAGCATACATGTATTCATATTTTTGTATATGGTCATTTATGTGATTGTCTTGTCTACATCATTTATAGTTTTAAATTATTAATTAATATTATTTTTATATTAATATTATTCATATCCTTATTATTTTTATCCTTATCTATATATTATTTTTAATTTGTTCTTTATTTTTCTCTTGATTGATTTAATTAATTAATTGTTTATTTTTTACATTATTTAAATTTTTGATTTTATTTCATTTACTTTATTCATGTTGAATATTATTATTATTATTATTAATAATAATAATTTGAAATTGCAATGATTATTATGTGATGAGTTTTGCTGTCTGAAATGTCATGACTATTAAACATATTATTGTAACTCTTTTAATTCTGATCACCCACCTTATCCAGTATATTAACTTGGTCAGCCCTTGAAGAAAAAAGGTGTTTCTAGATCAACCTATCAGCTCATCTTTAATTCTTCCTTCCTTCTTTCCTTTCTTTTCTTTTCCTTCCTTCCTCCCTCTCTCTCTTTCTTCCCTAACTTTTTTTTAAATTTTATGTTGAAATTTTTATTTTCTGTCTTCCTTATTTATTATAAAATTTTTCCTTTTTCTTTCATTTTTACTCTTCTTTTTCCTTTTGTCTGGACATACTGATTTAATTTCTAAAATACCTTCAGTCTAAAGAGATGAATATTTAAATATATTCGTGAAATAAATTATAACCAAAATAGATTTTTAAGAATTTTCTTTAATTATATATATATATATATATATATATATATATATGAATAAAAGGAAAAAGGCAACAGGTTAATCTATGCCTTGATTTATTCCCAGAATCACCTTTTCTCCCAAGCCAACATACATAACAAATATATCAAGAAATCAAAAGAAAAAGTTAAATCTGCCAACACAACAATACAAACAATATTTCTGCATATGAAAAATTCTATTTAAACATAAAAAGTAAATGACATAATTTTTCAGTTGACCTAATGAATATATATGAGCATTTCTAAATTCTTCTAGTAACTAACAACATTTTGTTTTTGTTTATAGATACATTCATTTTGTTCTTTGCCTTGTCCACAGTGGATGAAACATGTTGGCAAAAACTAGATACAGTCTTCCTATTGTCTTTTTTCTTTTAAAATTGTCTTTTTCTACAGATTAATTTTGGGAATTTTATATATATCAGACATGTGCCATCAGTAATTACTCAGTGTAGGCAGGTTGTGACCTTTATGTAGTAAATCTACAAAAAATAAAATAGTTTGCATTTTATACATAATAATCAGAGTTACCTTCATAATTTTGTTGGATTAGGTGCATATTGTGCCACAGAAGGAAAATGTAGCTGCTGATCTATTTTATTGAGGGTAGGCACTGCCTACCATGCCTACCTAGATGGCATGTCCCTGTATATTTTCTCTCTTTAAAATATATGCTTTTCTCTCATTGGAACAACGATACTCTATCCCTTATATATATATATATATATATATATATATATATATATATATATAGTTTTTAATAATGGACCATAATTTTCTATTTCATTAATATCTGGAGAGGCTGGATGAAGACATTCTGTTAATTTTATCTCTTCATAAACTTTTTTTTAGCAATGCAGAATATAAAGGAGAATTTTTTTGCATTAAATATATAGAATATATATATATAGAGAGAGAGAATATAATGAATTCTCCCATCAGTTTCGATATATGAGGATCTGACAACTTAATTGATTCAGTTATGAAATTTTGTGCGATAATCTTAAGTGGCACTTAAGACCTGCTAGTGATTTACAAAGGAGGCCACATATGGAGCAAGAGTAAGGATTGTGGGATGAGATCACTGTTAGATTGGCTGACCTTTTAGATCATGCTCTCAATTCTTGAAGACAATTCAGACAAAATGACTGAAAACTGCTGAGTCCACTAAAACACATTGATTATCATTAACTATACTATTACTTGTATTTATTAACAGTACAATGAAGAACACTGAAGTTACATAATAAAATTGCACTTTATCAAATAAGTTATTATAAATATTTCTAATAAAAATGATCTCATAATATGAAATTCATATGGCATATTTATCATCTAAATATGGTTTCTTCTGAAAATACTAATATCAGTGGGTTAGTATTAATTTTTCTGGGAAAACATTGACTTGCAAAATAAAATCTGTAAGTGTGTATATTTGCTTTTTTATGATTATGTGTTTGTAGAAAAGCTGGACATAATAGACAATGCCAACAGAAGAAATATACTTTTAAAAAATGTGATAATATTGAAAGAGCCTCAGTATTAGTTATATTCATATGACAAGCACACATAGTTATAGAAATCTTATAATGATTATGATAGCAGTTTTTCATGTATTTTCATATTTAGGAAAATGTAATTTTTCAATTAATAAATAAGTATGCCTACAAGTTCAAAACTTTCTTAAAACATGTGTTTTTATAAATAAACAAATTAGTTTCTGTTTTTACTTTTAAAAGACTGAATCACTGTCAATGGTATATCTTATGTCACAGATTGACAAGAAAAGGAAGTCAGTAGAATGAATTACAGTACAATTTACCCTGGCAAGTTTCTGATAGAAAAAATATTAATAACTTACACCAAAACACCCAGTGCCTAACTCCTTGCCTTTCACTAGTTCTGAAGGGTCAATCTCCCAGTGATCTGAAATAAAACTAAAACATGAGCTTCACTACAAAAAGAAAATTGGATAAAAATATTTTGATATATTTTGATAGTTATATTTTGTCAAGTATATAAGCATATAATTTATAAAACAAACATAAATGATATACAAAAGTTAATTAAAAACTAATACTGCAAGATCACTACAGTGATGGTAATGCTACAATATACACTTACACTGGCTACAGGGTGATTAGGAGGGAAGGGTCATAAAAACAAGATAAATATGACAATATCCATTCAGTTTTTATATTAAAGATCTTTATTAGAAAACTATTAGATATATTTTGTTAATTCTCAAGAATCTTTATAAAATGAATGTACCTTCTTATTTCCTCAAAATAATGAATTTTTAAAATGGTCACTTGTTTCTTTGCATGTATCATATATTTAATGAAGATTTAATTTTAATTTTAATTTTTTAAATGAGGAATTATAATTATTATACATTGATTTACTTGATATGATGTCCTTATCTTGGTTGATATAATCATAACAGTTTAACTGTTGTATCCACAGGTCTTCTTCAGGTGTTTGTCATAAATGGGAATTTTGAACAAAATCCTTTTCTCAATTTATTGTTTTCCTTCTGCAATTGATACCATGGGAGATAACATGTATCAGTTAATTTGTCCTTGTGATGCTTTTCATTGAACTAATTAGAGTATTTGATTTCTTTGCACAACTCATAACTAGATCTGCTTAAGTAGCACTTAATAATCTGTTAAATACTTTGATGATATCATCTTAGCAGTACCAGATGCCTTTGTTGTTTTAAATCCATCTTTTCATTATTTCATATTTTGATTTAGAAAACATTAAATGGCACAAATAGCTATCAAAACCCAATACAACTTTCAAATACCATATTGTCATCATGCCTACTGACTAGAATGCACTTTGTACCTATCATCCCATCATTGTATTATTATGTTAATATTTAACGGAGAAGGTAAGTTGGTCAACAACTCTCTTCAAAATATCTACATCACAACCAAAATTTGTTCATTCTCTAAACAGTGTTCTAATTCACTGATAAATTATATAAAATGAGGATTGTCATGTAATTCATTCAACAGGGATGTAAATTTTAAAATAAATAAATCATTTTTTCCTTTCTAAGTATTTTCAGTTCTGTTTCAATAATCAAAATCAACTTCAAGAATCAAATATGACAAGTAAAAGCAAAGAACTTTGAATACTGACCATGCCCAAAACCTGCTGTTGTTGGAGCAGTCTTTTGACCATGACGAGGAGGAAAACGCAATCTTGTCTCAAGACCTGATTAATAAAATGCACAGAAAGTGATTAAATAAAAAGAATCATATTTAATTAAAAACAAATGAAAAGACATTATATCAATCCCATTATAAGAAAAAATATCAAATTGTTCTATTAATAGACATATATTTAAATTAAATATATAAATTTTTCTGCAGTGACTATATCCTAATTTAGCTTATATAAAATTTTGTAGCCCTATCTTTTTGAAATTGTAAAAAAACAAAAATCTAAAAATCATCAGGGCTGTTCCAAAATTAATGTCTCCTATTTTATTATGATGGCCATATGGCAGCAGAGGTTGAACCTTCCTATAAATAACACATAATTTTTTTACCTTAATACAGATGACTGACATTCTGACAAAATGTTGTCTGATATCAAAGTACATAAAAAGCATAAATGTATGGCTGAATTTTGTCATACAGAACAAGTTGTACCCATTGATCAGAGCATGCTGAACAGAAACCAAAAAGTGGATGTGAACACAATAAGGCAGTGGATAATATACTTCAGCAATGGCAAGTATGATGTGTGTGACAAGCTACGTTCTGAGCATAATATGCAGGTTCTTATTCATAGCTGGTGAAAATACATATCCAATAGTAGTTACCATGTGGAAAAATAGATTTTTGTAGCTTCAAACTTGCTCTATCCAATAGTATTAGTATGCTCTATCTATCTGAGCATCTCTTGTATTTTAATAAAAAGGGAAAATATAAAACATCAAATTTTGATACTTTTATAATAAAACTTTAAAAACTAAAAAGCTTTCAGATATTTTTGAATAAAAAATACTTCCATTATTTTTTCACTTATTTACTACAACTTTATTTCAGTTCAAAAATGAAAGAAATTTTTACCATGTGTCATAAACTATGTTCCTTATTTTATCTTTTACGACATTTTGAAAAAAAAAAGATATAATAAATACTTCTTGTTAAGATAACAATTATATTCAAGTAAATATTAAAATTGACCTTGAAATCACTGCTGTATTGTATCATATTCTGTTAAATCATTTTTTTATGTTAATGCAATTACAAATGATTTTTTCTTGACTCTTACTGAATTTACATAAAATAAATTATGAGTAGAATTTATAAAATAAATTTTATTTATAACTAAAAACAAAACTGACTCATATAGCTTTTAAAATATAAATATCAAAAGTCTGAAATAAACCTTATTGTAAAAATTACATATAAACAATAGCTATTAACAGATCAGTTTTTTCTTTTGCTGTCAAATTGACTAAATGACTAAATCTAATAAGAAAACAAGAAGTCCTGTTGAGAAATTCAAGAACATATTTTCAATAGATTATCAAAAGAATAAAATACAAATGTATTTTAAACTATACAAACTTGTGTATCATATGATTTGTATAAGAATAAAAATAATGTCATTCATATTAAAAAGACACATTTATTACAATTATTTTTATTGACATGCTTAGAATATAATGGGTGATTGAAAAGTAACTCCTCATTTTGAAATACTTTGAAAATTTTTAGGTTAGTGAGAACAAAAGACACTCTCTGTGTTACTGGCCCTAAGAACCTGCTGATTTTTTTTATTTAATGGACTGTGATTGGATGGTTCAAAATGACCCCCCCCCCTTTTGAAGGGGAAGGGAAAACTGGGACTGGACCTTAGCAGCAGTTGGAAACGAGACAGCTTAGAAAGAAGAGGTTTGTTTTCTCTCTCCCTGCTGAAAAGGCAGGCAGCGTTTTCCCATAAGTGAAGGATGGATGGGTAACAAGTTGCTGTGGGCAAGTTTCCCCTTCAGAGAAAGTTTTGAGAAGTCCTCTCAAAGAAGCCCCAGAAAAGAAAGTTTGAAAAGTCCATAAGTGGAGTTTGGAGCCAAAGCTGTTTGAGAAGAAGACAAAGGAGCGAACCTGTGCATTTTCAAAAAGTATTTTACCACATGTTTAAGTAAATTTCCACCTTCTAGCAGCCGTAAAAGAAAAGTGTAATATCCAGGCGGATGGGAGGAAAATAAGTGAAGAAAGAAGGGAGTTTGGTCACCAAGAAAAGAACTTTGTCTACACAAGAGAGTAAAGAAAAAAGATAAAAACTTTTGAACCTTGAAAGGACTGAAAGTGTACTGAAGAGCTTAGGCTCTTCCCCCTTTTTTCATTGTTATGATTGACACAGCAGGTGGGCGCTATTCTTTTTTTTTTGATGAATTTTTGCAAGAACCCTTATTTAGCTGGTTAGACATAAATATTTTTTCTTTGTAATTGAATCTGATTTGCATATTTTTATCTTTCTTTTTCGTTATTAATTTGGGCAATAGTGAAAATACTGTTGCAGCAGGTTTTATTTTCTGAAAGAAAATAAAATTCTGAAAATACTTCTAATTTATTTATTAACTATAATTTTTACAAGGAATGCATGAGGTTTTATTTAAAATTTGATATGGGCACTAGCTTCTCAAGTTGCCCAAGAATCGTGTCAATTGATTTCACCAGGAACTGTTGTGAGATGGAAGATATAACTTCTTGCATTCACTCTTCAAATTCTTCCAAAGTCTTTTATTTGGTATAGAAGATTTTCTCCTTTAACAAAATTTTTTAAGAAAAAAGTCACAGGACACTTGTCTGGCCACTCATACATAAAAAAGGGAGTTACTTTTCAATCACACTGTATAATCACAATTTTTGTTTATAACCTTTAAACATTAAGTTTTACTCTTTCCAATAAACTGTACTTTTTCCAGAAAGTTAAAAAAGTAGAGAAAACTTATTGTTTTGATTAATGAAATGATACCTTCACATAAAACACAGTTTTATGTGAAAGTTTCATTGCATTATAAAATTGTTTCTTTGTACAGAAACTAATACAATACAATTGTTTATAAAAAGAATAGTGAATAAAAAATATTTTTATATATATTTTTATAGTTATATTTTTACATCTGTCATCAAATGAATACTGCCAAACATAGTCAAGCATAATTGGGTAATAAATTGTGTATCTCATATTGAAAAACATAACCTATTGAAGAAACTAACCTGCTGCATTATGTTTGTGATAATTAATGAGTTCTGGAACAGTGCTGAAGTAACATCTTTCTGCTAAATAGAACTTTCCATCTATTTGTTTTATAAGGTAGTGCCTTGGCTTGCTGAAATAAAGAAAGAAGTGAGTTTTTAAGAAAAATATCTCAATTTAAGCAACTATTTGCTATTTAATGCTTCTTTTTAAAAAAAATTGACTAGAGTAAAATGCAGAAAATACAATTATACCTACCCATTGGCATATAAAGATACGGTGTAGAAGATTTTATTCGTTGTTGAATCTCGCACCATAAAACAACCATCTCGTCCATCATTTAATAAATATTCTTCACATTTTTGTCGGGTTATATCTTTATAATACCAGCTGTAAAAAATGTGAAAATATATTTTACAATTGAACAACATCAACTTTCAGAAGTGAAAAGTTCTATTAAATAAAAACATAAAAGCCTATAGGATTTTGCACACATATTTGGATCTGGCATTATAAAAAAATAATATATCCTTGAAAATTTAAAATCTTTTGGTAAAGGCAATATATATAAATCTTATATGCTGAAATTTAAAAAATATTTTATGATGTTTGTCCTTATATAATTCAATATAGTTGACTTAGAAGTCAATTCATAACATTAAAAAAATAGGGATTTAAATAATTTCTCAAAAATCAGCAAAAATAAATTGCCTCTATATGAAAACCAATTGCTTCATTTTGTAACAATAAAGCAATAAAATTTAATTACATTATCATTCATTCTATTCTCAAATGATACCAACAGATTAAAAGAAGAATGTATACCACTTTATTTATTCTCATGTAATTTGAAAATTGAGATTATTTTTGTAGCTCATAAAAGAATAACTTATGAATTTATTTCAGATAGTATTTTAGAAGAAAGATTTTCACAATCCTACTTATTCAATGCATTCCTATCTTTGCATAAATCTCATGTTTTGCAAGCTCACTAACAGAAAAAGCAAAAAGAATAAGAAGTAAATGATGTCTTTTATAGACACTTATTTCTATTTTATTTAAAATATCACTTATGCCCTGATATTTGATGAGTTTTGGCAGTTCATGGAAAAGGAACATGAATTATTGGAGTTCAAGTGGATCATATTAATGGAGATCATTTCTGAAATTGTATGAACATTTGACAGCACTTATGAATTTAATTTTTTGTTTCTTCATTTCGGCTTTTCAAGTTTATTTATAATCATTTCATTTTTAGAAAACTGTATTCATTAGTGTCATTTTAGAATGTATTTATGTATAATCTAATTACTATCCAAGCTATTCTCTCTTATATACTGTAAAAACTTTGTGTATTGTTAGCAATGTGAGCATTAACTAAAATGTACACATCAGTAAACTTGTTATTTTCTTTTAATTTATTATAAAATAGATAATTAGCTATGTTCAACTGTAAGAGATTCTCTTTTTTCCATATCAAGAGATGTTATTTAATTCCAACATTAATTGGTCCCATTTTCAGTCTTCAACTAGGCTTTGAACATTACATTTATATAGGTACCTCTACGAAATCGCTAAAAAAAGAGCATAGTCTGATGAAAATGATGCCAAACTTTATGAAAACAAAATTTTATCGTCTAAATGCTTATGTTTTTATGAAGAGGATAGACCAAATTTTTTTTTAATTATTTTAAAAAATTTTTTCCATCTTTTTAGAATATTCTAAATTTTGATTTAAAAACTTTGTTTATCTTTGTTGCAACAAGGGGTAGTAAATAACATAGATAATTTTTAGCGCGTTTTTTTGTATTTACACACATTAATTTGGAAAATCTTGCAAAAATAAAAATAATTGTCAGATGTTAATGAAACTTTCAGAAACTATTCACAGATGATCGAAATTATTATAAATATGTTGTTTTTTATAAAAGTCATGGCAGAAATATTTTTTTTTCATTTTTATTAACACCCCATAACTAATTTTATGAAAAACTCTAGAAATTAGATCGCGCCGCCCCTTACAGATTGCAATAGTTAAAAGCACAAGGCTTTGAAGAATGCAAATCACGTATTTTTTTTTTTTTAATTGTGGCCAACGTACCTTAAAATCAGCTCTGAATTGTAACATACAAACAAATATATTATTTAATTTCAAATGCTTTTATTTGGTTTTATTTGTTTTTATGAATATGGACAATATTTTCTGAAAGCAAAAAATTTTTTCAATGAAAATTGAATTTTTAATACAATTATTTATTTCTTTTAATTATAATAGATTTTTACATTAAGTATTTAAAAATATTATAAAATTAGTTAAAAGCAGCACCAAGCTTTCAATTCTGTCCAGATGAGACCGCCATTGTCTAGCGCTTTGAAAATTGTATCGTTTGGACCAATCGGATTAGCCAACGTAATTAAAAAATGTAACTTTTGTGCTTATAATAGAGCGGTAATTATAAAGTACGGAAGATCAACCAGGATACAATTTAGTTGCATTATTTGAGTTCAGCATTGTTCTCCGCTCTTAAGGCCTTTACTTTTGTGAAACATGTATGGAGAAGTTAATTTGATTTTTCAATTTCAACTGAGAAGGGTACCTATAAGTATCAGTATCATCTTATGAAATTTAACTACTGCTAAACTTTAATTTATATGATCTTATTTTGATTTTAATCTCAGTTATGTCATTTTTCCATAAATGAAATATCAAAATTAATAACAAAATGAATGGAAATACAAATAACACAGTAAAATGTAATAAATGTACATAAAATTATAGTATTTTATGTACACTTCTGATAAAAATTCATAAGGTACGTATAAATTAATTAGATACCTCTTTCTTATGAAATTTAATCTCACTCTTAACAGTCTTATTTTTTAATTTCTTTATATTTTCCATAAAGCATCGTAAACGTAAAGATGAAAGCTAAGTACAAAAAAAAAAAAAAATGAAAAATTAGAGCGCTGAAAGTTTTTCTTAAAAGTAACGAGGTAAATAATTTGTTCATTTAAATCTAAATAATTTCACTTCCTTCCATCCGTAGAAAGAATTATCCTCCCGTAAGTTATCTAAACGTCATGAATCATAGCTGTCATCAGCTGTCAACGACGCAAAAAGTTATGACCTGCTTTGTTTTATTTTCAAATTACATTTTTTCGGCGCAGAAGCTAAGTTAAGCTTGGTTCAAAATATTTTAAATAAACATTATAATTTCTGATTTTATTAAAATCAGTTTTGAAAAAATGATAATTGATTTTTAAAAGAATATCAAAGTCAGATTTTCATCTTTTTATCAAATGATTGAAAATGATTGATTATCTGTCCTTTTTTTTTGACAAAAAAAAAAAAAAATTTTTAACGAAAATTTCGGACGTGCTAGGAACGATTAAAAAATGTAAAAAAATACCCCAAAAATACTTTGATCTTTCCTCTTTAATAATAATATGAACATTAGATGATAAAAAATTGTTTTCGTCAAGTTCGGCGTCTTTTTCATCATGCTATCTCTGTTTGTTTACATTTTCGTGGAGGTACCTACATTTATAGATTATCATGTTCTTGATTTTGTTTAATACCAAAGTGTTTGTTTTACAAGGGACAATGTATCACTGTGGTGACCATGATTGAAATCAGTGGGAATTAATCCATCACGTTGAATATGATGTGATCACTTCCCATAAGCTCACCAGAAATGAATCAAGTTAATTAACCACTAGCTTCCTAAATCGAAAATAATTTGATATCCTTATATATCCTGATGTTCTAGTTGGATCATTATCTAATAAAGGTCCAGCAGTGCTTGCAGACAATGTTATTATCTAACAAAGGTTCTTTAATGGAGACACAAGGAGACATTGTACCATCATATATAATTGTTTTAGTTTAAGTGAAAAGTCAATAAGTGATAAAATGGGTTGAAAAAACATGGACCATAATATTTATTCATGCAGCAAACATAAATAAAAAATTATAATAAAAATTATTTATTATGATAAAAATTACTTACTCGTATATTTCTAAATCACTTAATTTTCTCACATAAGTTGATGGAATGTATCCAGTATGGCTAATATAAAAAAGAAAATAATAAGTCAGTCATAAAAAAAGGAAATTTACTGAAATTAATGAGATTTTTAATTTTTATACATTTTGTTATCATGGTACTCAATATTCAAATAAAGACGTGAACAGAAAGGTTTCTTTTTCCAGTCTTCTTTTTAAAATGAATGCAGTCTTGATAGCAGATAAAAAAAGAAAACTACAAGAGAACCTACAGAAAGTGATAAGAAAGAACTAAAGATCAATTGTAAAAAGAGAGAATGTATGGTTGCCATTAAGAGGAACAGTCCAAAATACAAACTACAAATTAGAAATGTTGAAATCAAGCAAGTGCAAAAATGTAAATGTCTGAGATGTGTTATAACAGAGGACAGAAAATGTGACACTGAAATTCTAAGGCACATTGGGATAGTGAAATATGCCTTCAAACATTGACTATTCTCAATATCTTGATTTGGTCACCATCAACTTTCACTGGTCTACCTGATCATGAAACATTATTCAGTGAAAAATATCCAGCATGACACTTTGCAAACCATTTTTGATATGTGTAATCATTCACAGTACTTTATTATCCATAAACTGCAAAACTTTTTTACACTTGAGTCACATTTTTACTTTCATTAAAATAAAAATGTTGACAATTTATTTTCTTCCATCTTCTAAGCTTGAATCAATAAACAAAAATATACCAATTTCGATAAAAGATTTTTTAAAAAATACACATTGATATGACATCAGTCAAAATCAAAATCAAAGTTGATTTTTTGAATAAAGATAGTTCAGACTAAATGCTCTTAATTTTGTCTAACAACAAAACAGAAACTAACGTATATGTACACATACATATTAAAAACAACAAAGATCAAGATAATAATAAAAAATGTATAGAATCTGTTTAATTTATTTGAATGCTGGCATTGTTTACATCTAGATCCATTAATAGTCAATTTATACTTGTTACAGCAGTGCTATAATTCAATAAAAATAAAACTTACCCATTTTTATTTTTTGCAACCCACCAATGTTCAAGGGAGTTATTTAGAACTTCATATTGCTCGCCCTATATAATATATACAATCATACTCAAATATATAAAATGCAATATGACAACATATGATATTTGAAAATTATCATATGGCATGGTAAAGAGAAGATTAATTTTATAAATTCTACTACTCCATTGCAGTGGCAATACAAAGATATTTTTTAAGTAGAATAATAATAGTAATGATTATAAAAAAATCATTGGTCCAATACTAAAAGGCCACTTAAAGATAAAAGAAACTTTTTTGACTGATTAAAAAAAAGGTAAAATATATGTATTTGTAAAGTTAGGTGGCTGGAATTTTAGGCTGTTGTTTTTGTCCCATATGTAGAATAAGTGGCATTGTGTTTTTCCACCAAGAGTATTCACCATTATAACTCTCTGGTTTAATCATTTCCCTGCTGTGTTTTTGCAATTCCTTACATAGTCTTGGAATATATGATGTACAAGCAGATATTGAAGTTTAGTCGGCACTCTCTGCTGAAACTGTGACTGCATCTGCATCTCTTATTATCTTCATTGCACAATCTACTTTAATGACTCTGTGTTAGGAATAGTTTCTGCAGGTTTGACAATATCATTTCTAGGTACTGTGTGTCAGTGTTGTTGGATTTGCAGGGTGTATGCAATTTGCAGACTATCTGGTTGTATGTGACAAATATCTTGTCCACTATGTCAGTTGGTTTATGAAAAGACATGTTGTCTGTCATGGGTGTTAGAATTTGTACCGTAGTTGTCAGTAGTTTGTCTGTTCAAAGATGGTATAGGATAGACTCAAACATTGTGTGCTGACCAAAATAGCCTTTCATAAAGCATAGTATATAATGGGGTTCTGTCATCAATGTCTATATGGCGGAATATCTCTTGGAGTAGTTCTTTGTCTGAGTATCTAGTCCTCTTAATAATTTCATTCTTTAACATTGTGCATGTGATGACATGGCGGTTGATTTACAGCCATAATGAGCATCATTTAGAGGTTAACATTGACAAAATTTCACTTTATATGTTTTCTGGGATATAAAGTGGGATGTCAATTCGAATGTTGAGGTTACTGTTCATTGATAATAAATTGTTGTGCTACTTAAGTCATAGTTACCATTGCATTACTGATGTTCAGATATGTAAAAGAGTTTTTATTTCCTGTAATTTACAAAGTTTGATCATTTGCCATTCAGGAGTATCATATCATTTGTGGGAGACTGAGTCTTCATTCAAGGTATAACACAAGATAGATAGACATGTGGAGAAAATCAATACACATATGTAATCAAGTGAGATATACTCCTGGGAGATATATTCTATGAAATATTGCATTGTAGTAGTTGAAATTTAGTGTCTGCTACTGCTGGTTTTGTCACTGACCAAAGGTGTTGCTGTTTATAGTAGCACTTGGTGTCACTGCTGATGGCCTGGCATGTAAGTCTGCTGCACTCAGTTAAACTTGCTTGCCATGCAGGTCCTTCATTAATGCCAGCCAGATCAAATTTA